>CM068313.1:48109995-48337495 GCA_034766995.1 Acanthacorydalis orientalis | reverse complement strand
GACAAATGATCAAGAGCTAAAGGTACTGAAAAATCTTATTAAGAAAATATTTAAGAAATATTTTCAATATTTTTTTTCAGTAATGCATAAAAACATTTGACAAATCATTACGTTTTGTTTCTATGCTTTAGCGCTTTGAGATCGTCACTGAAATTCACATTAAACATTTTTGATCAAAAAAATATTTTTTGCTTTGAGGAAGAGCGAAAACTGTACTTATAAATGTGAATATATCCACAGTCACAAAAACTATATTGTTGTCAGAGTATTCTATTCCTCTTTTTTATCTAATACAGAGAGCGACATTTAATTCTTCCATGTAATTTGTAACCTCCTACCAAAACTTCTTCTTTAGGAATAGCACTAAAAATTTCACAGAACATTTCAACTAACTGTATTACAGACAGTTTGATTACTTGAAACTTGAAGATCATTTAACAGAAACTCATACTCTGTTGCAGAGTCATCACCCTCGTTAATAACTTGCCAATGAATATATTAAAAATGAAGAACACATTTGTTCATATCAGACTGCAGAGTGATATCAATATGACCTGGGATTAGAAGAACATAACTAAACTTTGTTTTTATTTAGAATAATCGCTATTTCAGATGTTTGAAAGCTCGGATTATTTCAACTACACACACACACACATACATACATTTATATATAAATATATATATATATATATATATATCTGTACAAATATATATATATATATATATATATATATATATATATATATATATGGCCACATGCACTAAGTTTCATCAAAATACAGGTAATCTAAAAAATAATCCTGATTTATTAATAACAACTATGCAGTATTCTATAAACGAATGAAATACTGATATAATTTCTTTTGTTAACTCACCTTTTGTGAGATAAAAAGTTTTTTTATCGTTTACGAGATAAAGTGCTTTACATCGTTTACAAAATAAAATATATTGTACCTGAAAGTATGTAGAACATTAAACGACAAACGATGAGAATAAAATAATCCATACGTTATTCTAAATTGGTTTTAAAATTTCCTGGTATATTCAAAAAATGGAATAATATATATATATATATATATATATATATATATATATATATATTATATATATATATATATATATATATATATATATATATATATATGTATATATATAATCTTTAAGTAAGCGACTAGGAAAGTATTAAAAACATTATTGCGAATTTACATATTAGTATTGGAATATTATATTATATATAATATATAATATAATATAATATCTATATTTAATTTTCTATAAATAATATATATTTAGACGGTTGATTTTTACAATAAATTAATAAAATGTGATATAGAATGATTCAATTAAGGTTTTCACGTAAGAAGTATTAAAAAAAATCGCAAAAATTGAAAATAACATGATTTTTTTTAATATTTACGATTTTTTTTATACTTTCATATTGAAGCTCAAATTGAATCACCTTATATTTAACAAATAAGAAAAAATAGAGAAAGATTTGTACTCAAACAAAAATTCGAATTTATTTAGTAATAAAGTGTTATTTTTCTGTAATTAAAATTATTATAAATGAAAACTTATTAAAATGATGAATGGAGTAATTACAAAAAAACACACACACACACGAATAAATAATTCTCTTATACGAACTTATGATTGCATTGTTATACAAAATTTGTAACAAACTAAACAAGTTTCTTTTCACAATTTTTAAAAGGTCTCTTGTTATTTTTCTTACTGCGACATATGAAACAGAAATTGTGGTATTCAATGCAGAAGTTATCTAAAAACTTTATAAGGCGTGGATAAGTGTAAAAACGCAAGTCAAACCCACAAGTAGAGATCATAAAAACAACGTCTGGATAAAAGTACGAAAAGTTTATGACATTTCATACGTTTATGAGAGGTTAGAAGACAAAAGACAATGGTTTGACCATAGGGTAAGTCGTGACGATCAACAGTAAACGAGAAAATTTCTTCATTTCCATTGTATTAATATGAAGTGCAAAAAAATATCTAACATAAAATGGGAGGATGAAATTCGAGATCTCATTACAATAAAATGAACGTAAGTATTAAATAGTAAATACAAATGTTTATTATTTTTTCATTGTGTAGTAAATTAATGAAACTTAATGACATGGAAATTTAAGCTGATGAATATAGTGAGTGTACATCTTCAGAATCACAGTGATAAGGTTTAGAAATTCTTAAAATAAATTAAAGCTACATTGAATAGACATAAATATAATTACAAAATATATCAGTGAATTTCATTTTAAGGAACATGAAAATAATACATTAAAGCAAATCAATGAATTTATAAAACAATAATACACTATACTGTGAAAATTTAAAAAAATGGATAAATACGGGAAATGTATTTGAAATGTTTAATGAAATTTGATTGGTACTCTTCTTCTTTCTTGTAAGCGTTTTAAGAAATAGAAAATATTTTTATGACACATTTGGAAGTTTTATTTTTCGTACACCAACGGTTAGCAAATTTATGGATAAAATTTAAATGTCAGAGTATTTATTGTAAATGTGAATTAGATATTAAAAAAAATTTTTTTTTACTATTTTATATATTTATATATATATATATATATATATATATATATATATATATATATATAAACATACACAAATTATTCTCGAGTTTATCGTTTAAAAGATAACATTTTAGTGTTAAATTTCTTCACGATTTCATATCATTACATTATCATTATATAGCTTCGTACGTGTCCATCATAAACATCTCAGATCAATAAAAGAACACCCTTGCAATAAATACGATATGTTCTGTTCTTCATCCCCTTGCAAAAAGTCCTACTCATAACCAATGCACTAACTATAACAGGGGTAGACTTCTGGCGCCCAAAACTGGGGGTTGAGAACAAATGCTGAAGAATTGGTAGGGGATTGAGATGGATCCACAATAGGGTGCACAAGTAAATGGCATATGGCAGTCGAATAGTGTTTGTGCTGTTATGAAATGCACTTATTTTTTTATATTTAAGTAGTGTAATCGATTCTTAACCACAATAACAAAATAATGACGAAAATACTAATTTACTAATGGGAAGATTCGTACTATTTACTTGAAAATAATAAGAATTATTATAAAATAAAAAAATAATGTACTTTCTCATAAATAATTCTACATACAAATATACTGCAATGTTATCAGTTCTATTGTTAACATTTAGCTCCACTCCTGTTTGTATTAAGTAGAAATATTACAACAAGCCTAATGTCAACAGGGCATTGCACCTTCGTGTTTACATACTTAACATAATTTAAGTAATTCATTCTAGGGCGTATACGTATATTTTGTGTTTATATATATATATATATATATATATATATATATATATATATATATATATATATATATATGTTATATATATATATATATATATATAAATATAATTGTTCGGTCATAAATTGTATGTTTTCATACTTTTTCAAGGATTCTCGTTTGTTAGAAACAAAATTTATGTATTTTTTATTTCTATATATATTTCAGATGTTTCAACAACTCATATTTGAAACTGTTGACATATTAACTAATAACAATATGAAATACTTGGGCAAATATAAAAAAAAATATTTCAGATTATTACAGCCATGTCTTTACTATTTTTAACCAATAGATAAGTATCAATAATGATTATAATAAATAAATTAAAATGTAAAAAAAAATCAATTTGAAAAGAATATTAAATATATGAATTATGAATAGAATGAAAAAAAAACCTATAAAACAATTAGGACGAAGCAATTATTACTGCTATCGAAAAAAATATTTGTTTTTAGAGATTATAAAGCTATATTTGTAAATTTGTATAAAATAAAAAATAAGTTTCATTGCCTAACTGCCAAAAAAATTCTCTAATGTAACAAAAAGTAAATATTTACATTCAAAAGAGGTTTAACAATTAAAACTATAAGTTTTTATTCGAAAATTTCATATTCTAGAACAGGGGTGAACAACTTTTTCGATGATAAGACCCACATATAATACATTTTATACATTTATGAATGTTCAAGAACCACAAAAAATATTATTTTTAATTTGTATTTATAAATAATAAAAAGTACAACTATATAGTAGTGCTACTCACTAAAGCAGAATATGTTTAATCTCTACTCGTTGAAGACATTAAGTCTTTATTTTTGCAATTTGTAATTTAAACATAGTTACGCAGTTTGGACTTATAATGCATATGAATGTTTGAAAAGATAATGTGAATTACCCGTTTATATATAAAATATTCTAATATTGGTACATACTATACTACTATAGATTATTAATATAAAAGTTTAGGAAAAATGGCAATTAAACCCAATATTGTCTCGGGAGCTACACTTTGCCCATTATTATACTAGGTCCAAATATATATTATATAAATTAGTCATATCAACAATAAAAGTTTTCTAGTTTTATTTTCTAAACTGACCAGTAGTTACAGTAGAATAAATCGTAAGAAATAGACATATTGTAAAAAATGTCAATATATAAAAATAAAATATTAATCATATAGAAAATAATAAATTAACATAAGAATGAAGTGCAATAATATGTCTCTACAGTAGTTAACATATGTTAAACATTGCGTTACCTGATGGTCTTCCTTCTTTTGGATTACTTGAATTTTTGTTTTACTAATTCAGAAGCAAAATTACTTAACTATCTGAAGTGGGCAGACGTATCGAAACTGGTAATAAAAACTACAAACTTAAGAGATCCAAAGAGACAAAGATCATTTAGACAACGCATTGACAGGATCACATCTATAAAATGTTATAATTATAATTTTATATTAAAGAGTTTATTTCAAAGTGCAAAAGTAAATATATAATAGAAAAAGTACATAACATTATTAAATAAAGTATTAGTTCAAATTTTATTTTGTCTAATATGTTATTTTCATTAAGATTTTCTTTTTGTGTAGATATATTTTCAATTATCTGCGTTATAAACTAACACATTAATGTATAAAAGGCATAATCTACTATTAATAAAAGGAAAAAAAATTAATGCCTTATTTTTTATAATAAATATAAATGTTCAATATAGATTTAAAATGCTGATTTCAAAACATTTAAATACTTCTTAGTAAATAAATATTTGAATATATTAATAAACTAATTAAGTTTTTTATGTAACTCATAGACATATTCTGTGAATTTTAGGTTAAAAAGTGTTATTATTTATAAACAGAATAATATTCAATTACTGCATTTAATGTTTATTTGATTCAAGAAATTATTCGTTTTCAGTATTTCAAACATCACAGTTTTCATAAATATTTCAAAAATAATGACATATATATTCATTGTTAATAACTGTATGTGATATTTAAAATCTGTAAGTCTGTTTTCATTTGAAACTGTGACGAGAATTCATATTTTCTGATGAATTTAGTTTTTATTCTTTTAACTTTCATTTTTGTATGATTAATGATGCCATTACATTTCTCAAGAAATAATTTCATACAGATATATAAATACGTGGAATCCTACAACGAAACTATTAAATATTGTGCTATGTCTAATTTACTTGCATAAATTTTCAAAATAATGCTTGAAATACTTAAATTGTACTTGACCTTTCTAACTTAACCTCTTTGTAGTATGTTTAGCATTTCATCATCAATCACGCAGCGAACAATTGTTGAGCTACGTCACTTTCGAGTAAATCTCGTGGATTTGTATGTCTAAAATCCGTTTTTTAAAGCGATTGTAGGTCACTTTCCGGCAAGATAACATTTTATAAATTGAAGAAATTCTATTCAGTTCTAGAGCGGTCTACCATACAATTTATAAGCTTTTTAGATTAAACGAACAGTCATGAATAACAAACATTTTGTTCATAATTAAACACATACATGCCAAACTCGTACACATTTAATCAGCCCCAATAAACTTAAGACCGTGAAGAGGGATTCGAACAATAATTGTGAGTGACATAATTGCAATTTCAGACATGACTAATTACGAATACAGTAAGGGTGGTGTCTGTCAAATTTAACTTGTCAAACGTACTGGTATCTTAAAATTTCCATTTTAAATTGATTCAATTAAAATACAAATGTGGATTACCTATACATTACGACTCGAATACTATTATTGTAATAAATGTAGGTGTACTTTGATTGATTTGCTTGATTGGATATTAAAGGTCGTTGAACTTTTAATTCAGCTTTCTCGTTGTGTTTGAATTCAACAAAGAACACGGTACTGTTTTAGTCATGAAATATACAAATAATAGTATTCGATTGTTGATACATGTATATTTTTATACGGAAGTATTTTAATATTAAAAGTCATGCATGAAAAAATTAAAATTGGAACATGACGTTGTAATTTTGATATTTTAATATTCTGCCGTTAAAAATATTAAAGGGTGATATTATTTACGTTATATGGTCGAGGGATGAGATTAAAAAAATGAATATTTCATTATTAATTAACTTTCAATTTTATTAAACAAACAAAATCATATTTCGTGTTAATTTGATTAAATTTTACTCGGTTAATGATATATTTTACTTAAAAATGGCTTCTTCAACTAAGAATTGATCCTTCTTTCCAACCCATAAATACACATATACAATTTTTTGCAAAAATAATTTTGTTTTTCTACACATTTAAATGAAATCATTTTATTATTAATTTTTATAAAGATTAAATAATGAATATTAGTATTAGGGTACTCTTTGCATTCTATGTTTTTTATCTACTTCATAAAAGTTCTTTTTGGATATGTTATATAAGTGACAACGAAAGGGAACTCTCTTAGTAAATTGAAAGAATAATCGTGACAGTACTTGTTATTGAACTTTTATATATATATATATATATATATATATATATATATATATATATGTACACATACAGAGAGAGAGAGAGGCAGAGAGAGGTAGATAAATAGATAGATTTTTCACCAAAATGACTCCTTGTATTTGATACATACACATCTATTCAAACAGGGTAAAAATAGCTGGATTAAGTAATCATGGAATAAAGAGCATAAATAAAAGAGACCATTAGATTTGTGCTAATATATAATATATATATATATATATATATATATATATATATATAATAAGCAACTATAGCTTTCATTTTGTATAAAGATTTAATTACATATTAATCGTTTATTTCATTTCTATTAAACTTTGAATTTTACTGTCATGACAATCACCCCATCCCCATTAACATATATATATATATATATATATATATATATATATATATATATATATATATATATATAGGGTGATTCAAGGCTTTCACACGAAAGTATTAAAAAAAATGTTATCTCCCATTTAGTATTTTAGCATTGAATTGAACTAAAATACTAAATAAAAAATAACATGACTTTTCTTAACCCCTGCGCCTCCTTTTAATACTTTTACGTAGAAGCTTAAATTGAATTACTCTCTCTCTTTCTCTCTCTCTCTATATATCCGTCATTAGTTTTTAAAATTTTTCGCGAGACTAACTTGTAACGTGAAAGAAAACCAATCCATATATTTAAATCTCTACAGTAGATGTAGAACATAGTCGGATTTAAATACAAAAGAGTATCAACTCCAGTTAACTTTTATTTGGTTAACGGTATATATATATATATATATATATACATAGATAGAGATTAAATAGATACAGAGATAGGTAGAGAGGAAGTGAGGTATTGACATTGTAAAAATTTGCATACATTTCTAGGCAGTAAAAGGATGCCATCCTGGATAACACTCTCCCTCATCCTACAGGAGGCTCATTCAAAACTATCTCTTTAACTTTAAGAAAATCCTCGGTTTTAGATACATATACATACATATATATGTATATATATATATATATATATATATATATACATACACACACACACATACATATATATATATATATATATATATATATATATATATATACACAATTTTTAGAAACATAAGCTGAGCATCTGTATTTGATATATTTAGTGTAGGAAAGTAGAGGTTTTCAAGAATTTCTAGGTTTACAAAAAGCAAACATGGATACATAGCCAGCAAAAAAATAAAGTTCGAAAATTTTTTACTGAAATAAGAATACATTTTAAAATAAATGTTATGTAATTTCAAATGATATCCCTTCTAAAATGTGATTTTAACGCATTGTTCAGTATCTAAAAAAGTACAAATGCACAACTTGTTTAAATTATAATACAATACACAAGAAGACATTGTTTATTTATTTCAAGTTTATTGTAGGTTTGATATTTAAATTAAGATAATTTTTTAGAAGAATTTGTAGATATCAGACATATTCAGAAGCTAAATATTACAACTAAATATTTTATTCCAATCAGTTTAAAATAAATTCTTCTTCTTTTCAAAAGTTTTTTTGGTTAGAAACTACAAATCAAATTATACACGGAGTATGTGTATATTTGCTGATTTACTGTAAAACACAGTATTTAAAGTATATTCACATATCTGCGATTTAATAAAGGTTTCTCCCGAATGTGAACTTTATTTATATTTCATTAAATAGATAAATATGATTTTTTTATTGAAGCAAAGTAAAATGTGTTAATGAAAAAAATACTCACATTATTTTATTTTTTAATATTTATTATAATAAGTTACATGACTTTTGATAATGTATACAATTGTATGTATATATTTTTAAAAATCTCTCTAATTGTGTATAAGAACAATTATAATAAGTAAGTATTAATAGGAAATTATTATTCCGAAACGATTTAAACATTTTTGTATGTTTAATTACAAAAGCTGGAATTACATTTACAAAATTTAATAAGTAAAGAATTTTATAGAATAATATATTTTTTCAGTTAGTTAATTAATATATTATCATATTCCCAAATTTCTGCTAATTTAAAATTAATGAAGAGATAAAAAAATATCGATTTTATTTAGTTACTTTTATGTTCGTAGATTAAAGATTGTTGATAATTTGTTATGTCAGTTCTCAACATGATAACTACAACAAATAAATAATGCATACAAAGGATAATGTTCTGATGTTTAAACATTCCATTTAATTGGATATTTATCGAATTATATGACGTTAATCGCATTACACGTAATGCGATAACTACTTGTTTAAAGTGCATTGGACTAACCTGTGGAAACATACGAGGGCGAGGGTGGTAACTGGAAAAGCGTATCATCACTTCGTACAATCATATCTTGACTATATTCGTGAAAATTTGCATATAAATTGTATGCATAATGTTTATGCGAAAAAAAACACGTTTCATCATTTTTCATTATTTCCAGAAGTTTAATCGGTTTTCAAACAAAACAATCGCGTGGAAAAATATTATTATAACTTTGAAATTTCATCTTTGATAAAGAGTTTGCGACTCTTGATTATGTGTGTATATATATATATATATATATATATATATATATAGTGTGTGTGTATCTGTGTATATATATGTATGATTACCGTATAAAGAAAAAAATTAATTAAGACTTAATTGTTATTGACGTAACAGATATTGTAATATTTATATATTTTTTTATATTAAAAATATATAACCGATTCAATTAACTTTAATAGATTGTAAATTTGAGATAACAAACGAGATTAAAAACAGCTATGACGTAACAATATTTCATTATAAACTTGAGCTTTAAAACACGTAATAGATATGAAATGTTCGATTTTTAATTAAACAATGTTAATTAACCCCTTAACGCGCAGATTAAAAAATCAAAAAATGGTCGTTTGTCTGTCAATTATTTTATTATTTATTTTCAATGTACACAAAAGAACATTCACAAATCTTGTAAGAAAATTGCAAAAAAAATGTGTGAATGCAACCGAATATGTGTATTTGCAACTTTTCCCGGATGAGTGGATGTGCATGGAACTATCTAGAATAAATATTCGGTTGATACCTATGCCTGAAAACAAAATTCGAGCTCGCACGAGTTTACTCAGGTGCGTGGAAAAAAATCAGTTTCTCGAGCCCGATTTAACTCGGTTGAGTGCATTAAGACGTTAATAGTTCTAGGGGTCAAGATTTAATATGTGATTTCGTTTACATAATATTAGAGAAAAGAATCAAATCAAAAAACAAAGAAATTAGTTAATCTTACTGATTATATATTTTTTTAATAATGTCAGTCTGGGAACGCCAATAAAATAATTTAATATTTTTTTTATTACAAAAAGTATTTTTTTTTAAAATATAATTAACTAAAATTTTAACTTTTTACTTATTCAGTAATAGAAACAGTATGAAATTTATAATTATTATTTAATAAACTTCTGAGCTAGGACCTATACTGTAATATAATTTTGATATATGTGTAAGTTTTCTTCTGGGTTGAAAAAGAAATGTGGGTTTTTCTTGAAATGGTTAAATTTATAAAATTAAATTTGTTTCGTTTTTTTTTAATATTACGTTGAAAAAAGTTAAAACATTTTTTACAAAGGTTATCACTACTTTAATTGTATATATAAAATACAATCTATTAACACACATACGCACTATATATATATATATACACATATACATTTGTAATCATTTTTTACTTCATTTTAAACATTTCAAGGATATTCAAGAAATAAATAGAAAAAATAAATAAATAATGTTGTATGTAAAAATTACATTATAATAATTAATTGACAGGAAGTTTAAAAAACTAACTGAAGTGAATATATGTATTTATATAAATATGAAATTATTTATTTATTTATATATATATATATATATATATATATATATATATAAATCCATAGTATGCATCCATAGAGATTAATAAAATAACTGTTTTATTTGAATTTTAAGACATATTTATTTATTAGCTAATGTCAATATATTAAGTCAGAAACAGTTACAAAAAATATTTATACTTAACGCTAATCAAGCTTTTATATTCAGCACTAACAAAAACGAAATATGAATAATAATGCAATCACGATGACATTGCCATTGCAAAAATATAAAATATTACTATTAAACTGACATATAAATGATCAATATATTTTCACAAAATTGTCATTACTGTGTATTCTGTTAAGTAAAATTAGTTGTATTTTAGCATAAAAGATAGGATAATATGTGTGTATATATATATATATATATATATATATATCTCGACTCACAGACACATTATTCCTTAGAATTAAACCGAACAGACTAAACACTTACAATGATACTACTATTCTCCTTTGATCTGAAATAATTATTGATATTTAGAGAATAAATACTAAAAATTACTTCAGAGCATTAATATATATATATATATATATATATATATATATATATATATATATTATATATATATGTATAAAGTTCATTTTTGTTCTCTTTAGAACTAGAGAGAAATACGAGATTTAAAACATGTAAACTCGACAGAAAATTTTCAGTACAAATAGGTTTTCTTTTTAGTTTAATTAAGCGAAAAAAGAGGAGAATTGTGCTTAGAACTGGAAAATTCTACGGTCATTTAAAAATACATGACACTCATTATGTTCACTGCACCCTCTCTTGTTACTTTTCGTACATTTTCATAAATAAAAGCATTTATGTATATACCTGTGTGTGTACATATATATATATATATATATATATATATATATATATATATATATAATTATAGAAAGAAAGAGAGAGATTAGAAATGAAATGTAATATATAATGAAGTATGTAAACCAATACATGTATAACTGTGTATAATACAATTTTTTTAAGAACAATTTTAACTATAAATACTGAAATGAAAAACGACAATCCAATTTAATATTCTCGAAAATGTTTTCAACAGACGCATATTAAATTTAACTCGTAAATATAAAAGTGTTCCATAAAACAAAACTTTGCTTTGAATAATAGTAACAGAAAAAGTAATTCAATTATAGTTCTTTGTTCCGGGACAAACACATTTCGTTCGTATAGATTTCTCATATTCACATACCAATAAAAAGTCTGTCATTTCAATTTCTCTACTTAGATTATTTTTTGACGAAGTTTTCAATTTCCTTTTACTACTTTTTATTCCATTTCCTTTTCTCGACATATTACTACATGTACCTGTAAACTTATATATATATATATATGTATATATATATATATATATATACACTCACAAATATATACTCATATATATTTGGGTACATAATTATATTTGAAAGTGGTATAATTACATTTATTCTTATGTTGAGATATTTAAGGGTTTGCGTTTGAACTAACTAAAAAATACTAGCAAATGTAAATAAGTTCGTGTAATGTTTCTAAAATAATAAACATGTTTAATTTTATTATGCGATAATAATATTATTAAAGAAAAATAAGGTTTTATTTAGCTACAAACAGATATATCACTTTCAATAATAACAAATTTGAGAAACATGAATAATATTAATTTCAAAATTATATTTTAATTGAAGTAGTAGTTTTTTGAAATGTAGTTTTTTTAATATACATAATGACAGTTAAAATGAAGATATATAAGTAAACGTAAAATTGACTTTATTTCGAAATATTTTCGAGGATATTATAAGAGTATTTATAATAAAACAACTATACACAGTTAAACTAGATCGTTAAGACAGCTAATAATAATATTATTCATATTTCATTCTTTGCTCTTTGTACACTTCGTGTCCTAATATATTTGTGATGAACAGGAGGTATGTAAAGCAGGAAACTAATAATATCGTTATGTTTATCTCTTTTTTTCCCTTTTTCTTAGCGCCACTTCCACAACTTCAAAATCTTTGTCGTTTGGAAGAAAATGACCTGACAGGAAAAATGTATGATCAATAAAATTTATGTTATTGTCAGCGGATTGATCAATTTTTAATCGCATCAATTCAAGGTTTATATGTCGATTTTGTCCGGTACACACGTCATTAAAAGCTATAATATGATCTTCAGATCATATTCTGAATGTGCTTCAAGCAACAAGATACTACTTCTTCCGAATCTCTAAATACTACAGTTTCCTCCCACGTATACATATAAAACTTTGTTGTCATGAAAATTATGAAAGCCTTCGTGTTAAAAGATACATATTTCATTATTACAAATTGACTTATACCTCTTTCAAAAAAAGCATTTATGCAATAACATTTAACAGTTAAAAATTTTTTGATGAGTTCATGAGGATATTGTACTATACTACTGGCTTTGTTATTATAAATATGAAAAGAAGACATCAATGTTTAGCTAAAACTAGCCTAAACTCATTTTTATCAAAATTGGACTTATACCACTTGCAAAAAAAACGGCTCATATATTAATTTTAACATATGAGCTGTTTTTTATATCTATTATTTAATAGATTATTATTATTTAATAGATCTATTATTTAATAATATTTTATCTATTATTTAATAGAAAAATTATTCATATATTCATATCTAGTAAATGTTGATTGGTTACTGGGGTTTTAGGGCGCTTCGACAAATAAGGTCATTAACGCCTATATCTAGTAAATTTAATTTTGGTAATATAATTCTATTCACCTATCTCATATATATATATATATATATATATATATATATATATATATATATATATATATATATATATATGTATATATGTACGTATGTGTATGTACGTGTATGACAAATTTTAAGTACATGCATATAAATGTCATAAAGTTTGAGAATATTCTCAACTGATATATATATATATATATATATATATATATATATATATATATATATATATGAGAAAAACTAATATTTTCATGACTAGGAAACGATATTTACACGAGGGTTTTTCTAAAAGACTCTCGTCTATCCCAAACTAATAAAGTTTAAACTGGCTCTAAAATATAGGGACGTGTTTGGTAAGTGGGGCATTGTCCGCTAGCACATCGAAGTCCAAACGATCAATACTACTGTACTGTGAACGTTGTACAGCTTCCCATGCATCCGAATCAACAATATACACACACAGACACGTTCACAAAACATAAATGTGTTACGTTTTTAAACCCACTATTTGCATTTCATTTGTTGTATATATGACCTGTGTCGTGATGCATAAACAGTGTAAAAAAAGAACTGTATGTTTACGTAACAGTTAATTCAGAATAAATTAGAATTAATTGCAATTGTAGAGCGTAGTGCGGTGCTACCATTGACAATTTGTTTTTATTTTGTCATTAATAATTAATAGTTATATTTATCATGATAATAATAAATCAATGAATTATTTGAAAATTACATGAAAATAAAAACTAGTGACTAAATTTAAATTTTTGAATGAAAGTAAATTTAATGCTTATATATATACATATATATATATATACACATATACACATATACATACACATTTATATATACACACATATTCATATATGCATTCGCACACAAATGGATAACATATAATTATATAAATGGTTCATATATAAAGGGACATGATAATTTTGGAAGAATTTTTTATACAATAGTAGACGATTAGTATGGTATTACAGTATAGATGGTATGTATGGATGTGTGTGTGTATTATATTTACATATATATATATATATATATATATATATATATATATATATATATGTTTTAAAAAGTTGTTAGACTTACGAATTTAAGAGTACAGCGTTTTTTTCCCAATTATGGAAAATTATAAACATTTCTTAAAAAAAGGTAATTAAAAAATTATTTCTATTTATATAATTACAAAGTATTAATTTTTAAGCTACTATTATAAG
Organism: Acanthacorydalis orientalis; assembly: GCA_034766995.1. Taxonomy (NCBI): domain Eukaryota; kingdom Metazoa; phylum Arthropoda; class Insecta; order Megaloptera; family Corydalidae; genus Acanthacorydalis; species Acanthacorydalis orientalis. The sequence continues at coordinate 48,322,799 of CM068313.1, read as the reverse complement.
TTTGATATTACAATTTTGCAATTATTTTCTGAGATTCCATGTTGTGTATTTGGATAATAGTAATAATGATGAAACGAATATAAATTCTAAATTCTATTTTGTATTGAGTACTTAGGCAGTAAATCAAAACGGTAAAGAATGAATGTAGTATAAGATAACGTTTATCAACAGGAATATGATCTTTGGTGTAGTATAAAAATATTATATAATTTGTTTGTTCAAAATGAGAAAAAGTGTAGTTTGTGTGAAACTTTACTTTTATGTTTAATTTGTACGAGTTCTTAGTCAAAATATTATTTATTATTCTAGTAATTATAATTTACCAACTGATATTTTGAAAAAAATGTATTGAGATATTGATATTTTGCACTGAAAACACATTTTCTTATTTTCACATAATGATATTGTGTACCAAACTATTAAAACCAATTAAGCACCTCTGTTGCATATACACAACATTAATTTTGGAAATTTTTTTCTCCGCTAAAAATATTTTTTTAAACTTTTTTATATGACAGTAAACATTGATGCAATAGCAATGGAACTAAATTATTATTTTTTTCGATTTCTGCGAAAATGAGAAAAAAAGTGGAATAGATGTAGACTTTGTAAGAGCCAGACCATATATATATATATATATACATATATATATATATATACATATACACACACACACACACATAGATATATATATATATATATATATATATATATATATATATATGTAAAAAGTGCAACGTTTTTCCCCACCCGAAATGTTTTAGCAATTATCAAGCCATTTGATCAGATTTTAATAAAATAAATGAATTTAAAAATTTAAAACAGAATAGTTTTTATTCATTTTGACATTTTTTTTGATAATGCTAACATTATTCGCCGCTGTTGCATATACGAAACATCTTACTGTGAAAAATCAAAATTATTAAAATTTTTTTCTTTCCAACGCCAAATTAATTAGAAGGGACCAAGAACCAAATCATGTTAAGCGTTTTCAAAAATTCCTATGATTTTGAGTAGCGAATCAAAATGGGCTAATAATTTTCTTTTTTTTTAAAAAAAAATATCCTGTTTCAAAACATTCGCTTGCCGGAAAGGCATGTAACTGACATCCTTGCCAGCGACAGGAAGTAAATTCGTTGGTTTTTAGTTATGCATCATCTTTTAAATTTATTTCGATTTTTCATAAAAAAATTATTATGTAAAAAAAATTCAAAACGTTTCGTATATTATTACAACAGAGTTGAGACTTTTTAAAATTGTATGATTGATACTGGATATTTAAACGTTACAGTTGATGTCTTAAAAGAAACTCAATAAAGAAACTTATTTTATAAAAAAATGTAAATGCCCGCGTTTGGAAAACATTTATTATAAAAATATATAAAGTCGAACATTGAAATAAATTGAAAATATTCTGAAAATGACATTCGTGTCAAGTTTCATTGCGGCGAACTTCAAGAAGACCGACGCAGGCGACAATAATAAAAAAAAATTGTCACATAAATAGAATTATACGTGCAGAAAAAACGTATTTCAGCTTTAAACATTATAAAACTGGAATATTCTTTGAAAACCTGCAGTGCAGTTTATAAAAAATTCAAAGAAAAAATTGAAATAAATAATTTAGTATATGCAATTTTATTAAGACCTTTTTTAATGTTTCTTTAAACACTTTGAGAAATGAATTTTTTTTACTAATTTTTTTATTTTCAATATCGTGACTTTCATTTCCTGTAATTTAAAGTAAATAAGTTATTTTTTTAACATCATTTTTACACACAGACGCATATATATATATATATATATATATATATATATATATATATATATATATACAGGATTATTCAGTTTAGGCTTCCATATGCAAGTATTAAAAGGGGCGTGTAAGAGTTAAGAAAAGTTATGTTATTTTATATTTAGTATTTTAGTTCGATTTAAAACTAAAATACAATCGAAATAAAATACTTAATAGGGAATAAGATGTTTTTTAATTTTTTTTTGTTGTTTTTCAATACATACTTTCATGTGGAAATCTAAGTTGAATCACGTATATATATGAATATATATATATATATATATATATATATATATATATATATATATATATATATATATATATATGTTCTTAACAGAAATAATATATCTTTCATTTTTTTCCAAAATTAAAAAAGTATCTTTATAATTTTTTCCAACACGTATAAATGTTTTTTATTAAATAGGGCAGTGTGTAAATAAAACAAATATCAATAACAAAAATGTTAGAAAATAACATGTTTGTTAAAAAACAATTATTTATTTCAATAATGATAATGTTGTTGTGTTCAAATTTAATGTTGATTATTTGACACCTGATAATAGATAAGAAATAAGAGGCTTTTCAAACTAAAAAGCTATTTTGAGTCCTTTCGTTTTTAAACCGAACATAAATTCGTTTAGAGTTAGTATAATAAATGATTGCTAAATAGTTGTATAAAATAATAATAATTTAGAAAATGTGAAAATTATTGCACTTATATTTTTCTACATTCTATACACATAGCATACATACCATACACACACACACATATATATACATATATATATATATAAATTCACCTCTCACTTTATTCGACATTGATATGATACTTAATATAAATTTTATTTCGCTATTTATCGATTTTCTACTCCTCCAATGTAATAAAATATCTCACAATGATACCGTTCTTTATTAAAATATTTGCCGTATTCGAAAAATTTATTAGCATATTTTAACCATTGAAACAAATAAGCTAAAAAGAAATCAACACTGTCTTATTTATTGGTCGTCCTACTTGCAGAGTGTAGGACTATTTAATGTTATATATAATAGATACTATACAATACTATATATACAAACATAACATATTATACCCGTAAAATGATAGTTTTTTTAATATATATATATATATATATATATATATATATATATATATATATATATATATATATATATATATATATGCCTGTATTTATAGTTTTATTAGTTTTATATTCTTCGGTTTCAAGTTACATATTTTTAATAGAATAAAATGTGATGTATAATAATAAGATATTTAAAATTTTATATATTTAAGATTGTAGGTGTGGATAATATAAACTGAATGATTTTTTTCAATACACAAATGTATCAAAGTAGTAAATACTTTATTTATACGACATAAAATCTATTATGTGTAGTTAAAGGTTATTGAAAACCAATAATTAAGAAATATATTTGTTTTTTTTATATATAATTTTACGTCAAATAGGTGTGGAGCAGTAAAAAGATTGTGAATGTACTAGAATTTTAATAAACATGTGGGTTCATTGAAAGTATACAACATTGTAGAGTATAAAATTTTTATAATAAGGTAAGAGCATAAAAATTGAATAATTTATAGTTTTAGTCTAAAACACGTCTTTAAACAAGTATGAACACTTTAAAAAAAAGCTACAAAATAATATAGTCTTAAAAATGGTTCTTCAATCTTGTGTCAAGCGTAATAAAAAACCCACCGTCATTGGGCTTAAGATATCTTGATACACAACAGTTTTTTACTACTGATTTTAATTTTTTAAAGAATTCATTAAAATGGATTCATTTTTTTATACATTATGATAATACCATACAAATATTTAAGCTATAATCTTTATAAGAGCACAAATAAGATGATTGATACATTTCAATATTAAAAAAAAAAAAAAAACTTAGATTAAATAGTCGTTTTATGTAACTAAACATTCAATTTAATAACATCGATAAATTTCAGTATTAAAAAAATTAAGTTGAGTAAATATTCGATTTATATAATCAGACATTCACTTTATTAAATATTGTAAATAATATTCAATAAATTATAATGGATTATTAACCTGTTAGCTATGTATGACGAGTACACTCGTCATAAAGATAAATTTGAGCAATAAAATTATTAATTTTTCAAAAAAATCAAATGCCATTTCGTTATAATTTAATTAAATTTTACAGCAGCTAGATGTACTGTATTTGACGATAATACTTGTCATCCATTCATTTTTATGACACAATGTAGGTACACACATTCAAAATAGGACGACACACGTAACAGGTTAATGATTGAGAATTTTGAAGATTATTAATGATCGAGTTAATTTACTCGTTTTGATCATCAGCAGTGTAGTCACATACTTTCTTTTGTAGCAATTTTACATATCTCAATAAAGTTTTCCGAATATAATAAATTGTTGTACTTTTTGGAGAAATATTTAAATAAGTAGACTTTCCTATTCCCCGAACGTTTTGAACAGAATTTTCTGTTATGACAGTTGATTCTTTTTATCGTTTAATAATATGTTTGAAATACGAGCTGTAACTGCAAAGATAAAAATATATCTAGAGTCTTTAACGACCTCCTTTGCAAATATTCAGTGCATGCAAGCAATAAATAGGCGAAATGTGTCTTTTACATAAATAGGTTTTAGTATGGACAGGAAATGTACAAAACAACGTACAAAAGAAAAGCATGCCTTTAAAATTGATATTTATAATAAATTTTATACAAAATAAATACACTTTCATAAATGAATTCTTTTTCCTCCACAAATCAGAAAAAAAATTCTGGTTAAAATTTTTCAATAAATTATTAATTGTTTGGGAGTATTTTTATAATAATGTCTTTATCTTCAGAGCGACAAAGTACAAAAAAAACATCTCTTTTTGTTTTGTTTACAGATTTTTCTGTACTTTATGCTCTAAAGATGATGGCATCGGCATCGAAATTTCCATAAGCAACAATCAAAAATGATGAATAATAAATTTTTGACTAGAAAAAAGTTTATGCTTTGTGGGGTAAAAAAAATTATTCTGTGAAAGTTAATTTACGTGTTAGTTTGTAAAACAGAAATAATATTAGTCATTTTATCGGCAATCTACAAAAATTACTAAGAATTTTTTTACAATTTTATATTGTGAAATATAAAATATTATTTTAAATATTTGATTGAGTTATTGAACCGTAAAATAATTTCATTTTTTATATAAAACGTGAATGTGGTAAATGAATACTCTTTCCAATGTTTAATTTGAAAAAGAGAAATAGTTTATTAATGGAAAGATTAAAAAGTGAAAATATTTATTATAACTTTTAAATATGTAATATATTCTCTTAATTTTTAATACGATTAAAATTAAATAAAACTTGACTAGACAGTCGGTTAATAGATTACGTTCAAATCCTGATTGAAAAAACATTGTTCATACAATATATAAGCACATCTCGTGCACTATAAAAGAATTGCCTTGAGGTCAAAATGCAGGAAACTCAATGAAAATACTATTAAAGTGAGGGGTTCTACGACATGTAACTTTTATACAGGTAAAAAAAGCCATTCGGAAATACTCTGATCGCTTTTAACATTATGAACATACAGAAAAGAGATGTACCGTTCTGTACAAAACATCAATAGGATTAGTAATAATAGTTTGTAGTAGAAGAATGTACGTTTCAAGAAAAATAAATTAAATGTACGAGTTTACAATTCGATTTTCAATACCAGGAAATGATTTCTTTGAGTTTTTAAAATGATGAAAATAAATAAACGAATATTGTTGAGACTAGCTGGGTATACATATATTTTATTTTCAATAGCTATTAATCAAGTGTGCGTTTACATATATATATATATATATATATATATATATATATATATATATATATATATATATATATATATATATATATATACAAACGTGTGTATGGGTGTGTTATCAATCAGCATCGGTTTGTTTATTTCTGCATTGGTTGTTGAATAAAATGTATCGTACTTTCACTAAATGTTCTATACCAGTGATGTCAAGCTCATATATGAACATGGGCCATCAAATTCAGTTTAAGAGAGTCTGCGAGCCGCAGTCACCCAAAATAAAATTTAGCGAGTGAAAAAAGGAGATTTATTTATATTTAAAAGTAACTCATTTAAATTTTACACTTACTTTCTCTTTAAAGAATTTATAATTTTTTTAAAAAAAATATATTAATTTTAGATATTATTATCAAATGTTACAACACAATTTTAAATTAGGGAAATTAAAAAAATGGTATTTTTTACTAGAAACCATTTTATCAATGTTGGGTGTAATTTTTTTGTGGTAATGACATTTTTACTATAGATGTAAAATGTTCATTTGTCAATCTTGACCCGAGTGAAATGTTATTAGTCTTTAAAAGGGAAAATAATTGTTGTATACTTTAGCAAACATTGCTAAGATTCTTGCTGCAAACATACGCATTTCAATAAAATGTTCTGGCAAATACAAATAAAAATCTAGAGTACCAACTTCATTATATTCATTTTCTTTTAGCACCGTGTTGCACTGAATTTCAATCAATTCCATTTGGATATTACTTTTTGCTTCTTTGGTATTAAAAGAAAACGGAGCATTAAATAGTAAAGAATCATTTTCACATCCCTTGAATCGTTCAAAGCAAATTCAAATAATGATTCTTATAATAAATCTTCAAATTAAAATAATAATTTTTAAACAATTGAAGCATATTTGCTAAAATCACAAGTATAATATAATTCTTAATAATTTTTGAAAGTAGGAAAATGAACTAGATCGACTTTGTATAATGCAATCTTTTGAAAATGTATTTCATATCTTTTTGAATTCTATTTTATTATTTTAATAAAATCAACTTCAAGTTTTGGGCCGCGGGCCGCATTCTAGTCTTGAGGACCGCGTGTTTGACACCACTGTTCTATACAATTAAAAACAAACATAAGTTTCATAGTTGAACAATATTTGTAACAAAGTGCGTATCTAAAGTATTTGGTTAAGGGAGATTCCGGATTTTCGGAGCTTTCATAAAAACGACAATGCTGATTCATTTTGTATGTATATATATATATATATATATATATATATATATATACATATACATACATGTGTATATACATACACATACATATATATATATATATATATATATATATGTATATATATATATATATATATATATATATATATAGATAGATAGATAGATAGATAGATAGATAGATAGATAGATAGATAGATAGATAGATAGATAGATAGATAGGTAGATAAATAGCCCGACAGATAATACTGGTACAATAATTATACTGGTATAATCATATATTAAAATTGCACAACGTAGTTTCATGAAATCTCATCAAAAGGTAATGTTTATTGAATGTAGTTAAACTTCCTGCCGTAAATTACAAATATTATATATGCAGTTGAAATTAGAAAACACATATTGTAAGAAATTAGATTTTTCATGCATTTTCTTGTAATCATGAAATGAGAATTGGTGTAACTTATTATTATATTGGGAGTATAAATTTTGAAATAGTTTCTTGAAAAATTAAGACACAGAACAATACTGTAAAACAAAAAAAATATTCAAAGTTACGCTATTAAAATTTAAATTTAAACTATTTCTTATTACAACAAAACTGTCATCGTGACATTTTGAATTACACAAAAGTCCATTGCTCTTGTATACACGACAGTTACACACTTTCACTACTTCTTTAGTAGCTTTTTGAGTCGAATGTACACTATTATTAGTATATAATTGAATGTTGAAATGATTGCAAAATGATTATGTGATGTTTACATTATTGTCAGTAACATTAATTTAATTTCTAATAAGAATCAGTTTATAATTTTCATCATGATATCTATGTATGTTTATTTATTAACCTTTTTAAAACGGGTGTGCATCTAGAAATCCATTGATGTTTTCTAAAGAAACTATGGTCTCAGAGGGCTATCTTTTGGATGATATATTTAAAGAGAACTAATCTTTTTCTAATAAGACTAAATTTATAACTTTCTTTCATCAGAAAAAATTACGGTCGTCCCAAAAATCAGAAAAATCTTTTTTTTTCATTTGAAAACGTATAAAAATGGTGAATTTGAGAATTGGATTGAATCATTTTTTTTTCTAAAAGTTCATCATTGAAAGAAAGCGTATAAAAAAATTCAAGACTACGTTCTACAATGCACTTCAAAAAAATTAAAATTCTGTGTGCAGCGATATTTTTTAATTCATTGGTTAGTTTTTTCCTGTCAAAAATTACAAGAAAAACAGTCAAATGGCACAAAAAACGTTTCTTCCATATTTTTGATTTTACAATCTACAACGCATACGTTTTTATTGCCATGTGAATCATAAAGGAATGAGTCTTGCTGACTACAAACTCATATTGGTTTCTTATATTGTTCAAAAAATTGCACCAAATGCATCTTCTACAAGAAGACCAAATCCACACCGATCGACGACTCATTTTCCGTAGAGAATACCATCAGATAATGGCCAATGAGCACAGTATATAGTTTGCAAAGCAAATTGAAGATACCGACGTCCAAGTACAAGATGTAACCGATGTGAAACCGTTTTGTGCACACTTGATTATTTCAAAATTGTTCACACTAAACAGTAATGTTACTTCTGCAAATTTTCAATTGTAATCAATTTTTCTGTTTCCAATTATATATTTTCAATCAAGAGATTTATGTTTTTTCAAATATTATATCAACGAGTTTCCACGATATATCAGATAGATATAAAATATATAATTGGTAATTTGAATTAACATATTTTTTTGTAAAAGAAAAATTTGCAATTTTTATTTTGTTTACAATAAAACAATATCCAATTAATCGAAAAATATTTGTTAAAAAAATTTACCACCCTTTCCTCCCCAGCTCCAAGCGGTTAATATGCGCTTTTAAAAACAAACTCCGAACCACTGCGAATGAAATGTTTTTGTAAATTAAAACGAGAGTATACATTTTGTTTCTAAATTATATATTATATACTATATAAAATTAGCTCAATCATTTCAAATATGTATTAAACAAATGTATACTCTGGTTATATTATTTAAATAAAATAACAAGATATAATAATAATTTAAATAATATAATATCTATTATTTAAATACTTGAACAGTTCATTTGCTTTTTTTTTTAAAAAAAATACATTTATTTAATAATGTTAAAACCTATGGTTAATGTGCTATAAACTTGAATGCGACCTTGTAGCATATACATTTTTTATGAGTATTGAAACAGTGATTGTAACATAATTGATAAAAATTAACAAATAATTCTTCCATAAAAGCAGTTAAGTATACTTGAAAAACATATAATTGCCTATAAACAAACTATTAATTTTTTTTTAATCTATATGTATAAAAAGGAAAACAATAACTCTGCTACAATAAAATTAAAACTACTTTATTTACTTCGTCGTTAAAGTTACTTTTTTTTCCAGAATGAAATATAATGTTCACTCTTCAAGTGAATAAACTGAAAAAAGCATCGAGTGGACGTTTACAAATGGAATATTTACTTCCAGCATAGCATGTCATTTAATAAAATCGACATCGAACAAAAACGCAATGTATATTTGAAATATAAACGTTTAATTATTTCTATCCAATGCTGACGTCAATTGCAGGTCTGTAAAATGCCATTCACCAGTGGTTGCAATCTATTTTATTTCCCTGTCGTAGGTGATTCTGGAAAGTTGATAAGAAGCTGATTGCACAAGTGGATACGAGACTAACAGGGTGATTGAATTCAATTGCTGTAACGTCGAGAGCAAGTAGCTAAATTTTATATATGGCCGTCGTTCGACAAGAGAAATCGTAACGTGAAATTATTTGTGTGATGGGTTTTAGGGTGCATTCGTCTACTCATACAAATTCGAGTCATCTATTCATGTATTGGTGGGTACGGACGATTGCATACAGAATTTAAATATCTTATAATTGAAAGAGGGATCACAAAAAAGATCAATAAAGTGTGTTTAATCATTATTTATGGTTATTTACTTTGATTGATGTTTATTAATACCCACCAAAGTAGGTTCATGATTAAGAAAGCCACTATCTCACAAAAAATATATGTTTTAATTAAAATATAATGAAATTATTCATTAACTTTTAACAAATAAAGTTATTAAAAAGACAAATTAATGTTTGTAAGATAAAATATTTTTATCAAAATCTACATAAATAATAAAAAATAATTATATACTTTTTGTTTTCATATACAAATAAGGAAAAATATTATTTCAGCAAACATTACTGAATAAAAATGTATCTATTTATTAAAAAATGTTTAGTTTTTCTCAAAAAATTTATAATTTGTTGATTAATTCATTTAAAAATCATATAAATGCAAGTTAAAAATGTATAATTTATGTATCTTGTAAAAACAAGTTTAACATTTATTGTTAATTAATGTTTTTTTATGATTGTTTGTTTTTATGTGACAACATTTGCATATACTTTGCAAAGAAAATAAAGCATTTATACGAAATTATTTACATAATTATTTGTTTTTATTGCACACACACACACACACACACACACACATATATATATATATATATATATATATATATATATATATATATATATATATGTATATAATCAAAAAATACAACAGTAATACACAAAGTTTATTACTTATTAAAATTATATAATATTTGTGAATATTTATTTTAAATTTTATAACTTTTTTTAATCCTCTGTTAATTTTTTTTTGTGGAACTTTAATAAAAAACAAAATAAGAACAAAATAAATAAGAAAAATAAGAACAAAATATTCCCTTGTTTATACGATTATCTTATCAATAACGCTATAAAACGCACTAGGGATTTCGAAAAAGACTTTATTTTTCACTGACCCATAAAATGTTCAGTTCGTTTTGTGTCACGCTAGACGTGAACTACGAACTGTGTTCACAAGGATGGTCTACTATAAGCCGCAAGACATTTGTCATGAAGAGCTTGTAAAAAAGGGAGGTAGTAAAAGGGAGGTAGGTGTATGTGTGAACAATCATAGAATCTATTTAAAAAATATCACATATTTTTAACGAGTTTTTATTAATTTTTATTAACAACCACGCAAAAAACTTTTTTAAATTTACTCGAAATCGAAAATCAACCTGTTTTATAAAAACAAAAACTGTTATGCACATTTTAGTTAACTAAAAATCGTATTTTTTATTCATTTAATTATTTGCAATTCGTTTTTATTTGATTACTTTTTCTTTTGTTCTTTTATTTAATTAAAATTTATTGTCTGTTTGATGTCAATTTATTTGAAGATCCAATCATTTGCCCGTTGAATTAATTAATTTCTCTTGAAGGTTTCGAGAAGATGATGTTATTCAGATTTCAAATATTGACAAGTTTACTTGAAAACAATAATAAAAAACATATGAATTAACATAGGTTCAAGTAGAACACATTAAACACGTTAATTAAAACTACTAAAAATTACAAAAAAAACACACCAGTTTCTACTCAATCCGATGCTCAATTTGAATTTGTAGATCTAAAACTAATAATCAGTTTTATTTGACATCTCTACGTTAGACAAGAAATATTAACTTTATAAATTAATTAAATTACAGTAAAACTGCACATATTGTAGACTAAAAAGATTTATCCTTTTAATGTAACGCTTCTATACGATGAACTTTGTCTAGATATTCAAAAAAAAATGTTAATCCAATATTGTGCCGGGAATATTTGTTTTTGCATAAAACTCGTATTTCGTATCATCTGTCTACTTGAAGCAGACAGCTGATGTCAATAATTATTAAATAAACTCATCCGAGCTATGAATGAGAATTATTGACGACTGCATCGTGAAGCGATTATAAAAATCATGTTTGGATTAACTTCAGATATAATATGCATAGACTTATTTCTGACTTGAAAATATAGTGTTTTATTTTAACTTTTTTATGATATTAATTTTATATTGTCACTATTTTATATTTGTTTATACTTAAATGATAATTTTGTAGGTATGTTTTAAAATGAAAGCACTTCAAATAAAATTAAATCACTGGTTAATATGTTCATTCAATTTAATATTCGATGCTAATAACCAATTACTAAAATCAATACGAATGGAATAATTGTAATTTGAATCAATTATAAACACTACACAAACACCGTTGTATTTGCATATTTTCGTCGAATGTTTCTTCTAAACGTTGACCACGGACGTGTACATTTTTACATAGAGACACATCCATCCTAACTAAACATAAAACTCATCACATATATAGAGTTGACTATTAAACACGCACGTTCCCTTAACACGTACACCTCGTTAAAAGCAGTTCATTTCAGTTATTCATGCATGCGACATTTATTTTAATATTTCACAAGCTTCTTTCACATTCTCCATGAGCCCATTTAAGCAAGAGAGTTTATTCAATGACTATGTAATGTAACGATGAACCGAGAAACACGGGCTCAACAAAGTTGTCCTGAATATAGAAAATATAAAACGATTTTACCATGTAAATATAGTACTTTTAATAATAGACACAAGGATTTTCCATGTAAAATATAGCCTTGGATTATTATATCGTTCATTCGTTCGTTTGTTTTTTTAATCGATGTATTAAATTATGTACTAAATTTTTATGATAAAAACATCCTAATAATTACACATGTGAACATTGGACATTTATTTTAATATGGTATTTTGGTACGAACACTTTATTAAATCTAATAATTGAACATATCGACAGCACGTTTAATTGAAATTTTTATATGTATAAATAATTTTTATATGTATATTTATTTTATTAACCCCTTGACATACAAAGACGTTTCGGATACGTCATGTGTTTCTTATGTCATTGTAAACATTTACATCTCTAAGGCGCCCGCAGATTTAATTCACTTTAGTGCAGCTACAAAGCAAATATTAGAAAGAAATAATTTTATATATATATATATATATATATATATATATATATATATATATATATTCAGTGAAACAAATAGTACACCTCTTTGTGTTTTGAAGCAAGTGCTAATTGATGATTTTTTTGAAATGATAACCGTAGAAACAAATAGATACCATATCAAATGATAAATGACCGGAACTTGAAAAAGAACGAGGAATGATTTCCAGTAATAAGTGATGAAATGAAAGTATATTTTTCGATATGTATCATTTCGCAAGTAAAAAATCTAAAATAGGCATGTACTGACCAAAAAGAATCATATTTGAGATTCCAATATCTTCAAAAACCATGCCTCACAAACTTGACAATGTAAAAAATGTTAAATACCTCTACATGTACCCAGAATGTTTCGAAAAGTTTCATACTCTACATCAGGGGTTCTCAACCTAGGGCCATATGAACCCCGGTGGGTCACAAGTAAAAAAAAAACACGTTCAAGGGGATTAGGGGCCACACAGAGAAATGAGAAGTGAATAAAACAGGGAAGTGACCGAAAAAATAAAACAGAAAACAGAGAAATGAAGAAAAAAGAAGTGAAGTGAACATAGGAGTGGCCATCAATAGAATTTAAGAAGTGCTCATAGATTTTCAGAGAAACATAGCAGCCAAAATAATTGTCATTCAAGAAAAACATCATTTTTGGATCAAGACTATAATATCTACAAAGTTTTCACATCTTTGGGATAAAGCAAAATTGTTGTTCGTAGCATTTTCTACTTCATATTTGGTAGAATCAGGTTTCAGTAGTGTGAATTATTTACTCAGCTTAACGTAGAATCGCCGTAACATAATGATGTATAGAAGTAATCTTCGGTTATCCCACAGAGTAATAGAACTAGATATAAAAAAAAAACTTGTTTTTTGTCATCAAACACAAGGGTCACATTGATTGAGAAATACTTAAAGTATAAATTTTTATTCAATTATTGTACTCTGTATAAATTATAAAAATTATAATAAAACATGTTCTATTTACAAACAAAACATCTACCTTTCTACCAGTTGGACAAGGGGGTCACAAGAAGGAAACAAGGTCGGAAGAGGGCCACGGTCGTAAAAAGGTTGACAAACACTGATCTGTACGACTATTGAATGATTGTTTGTTATTTATTCTTTATTAATGTTGGCCATTAGCATTGAATTATAATATTTAGTAATGTATAAATATTCTTTTCATTTTTAAGTTTACATAAATGTTAAACTGAAAAATAAATAACATTTTTAGTCATATTGAATTTCAATTAATTCATATGTCAAGAGGTTAATAAATAATCCACGGCAATTTAATTATTTAAAGTGTTTTAATTAAAAAATAATGTACTAGTTTATTTTGTATTCTAATATTTTATGTTGTCAGATATCAAACGTATAGAAAACACACTGGAGAATAATATATTTAATAGTGTCGTTCAAACTTCAACTTACAATATCATACAAGAGTTCAGCATCAATTTTATGTTCACGTAATTGAAAATTGCACGTACTGCATGTTGAAAGCACAATTTCAAGTATTTCATCAACGTGACGAGAATACTTGAAAAACTTCAACTTCGTAATCGAATATTAATATAAGAAAGTTATTACATGTTTTGAAGTTACTTACAAAACATTGCCATTTCATCAAAAATTTTAACCGATGTCATTAGTGCATTTATTCAAAAGTTAGTCGCCCGTCAAAATAATCTCGTTTATTCACACAATTTTATGTTATTTGTAAATATGAAAGGAGAGACTATTAAAATCTGTCTATTGAAAATACAATTAATTTTCACTTCAATTTGTTTTAAAAATTAAATAAAGTATACGATTTTTTTACATAAATAAATGCTTTAAATATGAAAAGGAAATATAAGTAGACAAAGAAATATCCTAGATTCTTTCATAAAAGGTTGTTAAACTGATGAATCAATATATATATATATATATATACTTTGGCAAATTGAAGCTATTCTAACAAATCTATTTTTTCTCATTTAACTTAACATGCAAAGAATCATTTTTTATTTGAGAGTTTCGGTATAACATATTTGTACGATTTTTATATCTACTTTTATATAATTTAAATAAATAAGATATAAAAAAAATCAAATAAATTTACATATAGTGTATATATATATATATATATATATATATACATATAGATATGTATGTTCTGTTTAAATAAGCCACTCAATAGAATTCATTCATATCACGTGTTTAGGTTTTTATTACAAAATTGTACTTAAAAATGTCTATTTATATTTGAATAGCATTTAAAGTTATTTGTATTTTAATATTTTATGTATTGTTTTTTCCGCTAATTACTTGCGAATATTTAATCGAATCTGTACACCTGCTTACTTCACATTTGGAAACGGAGAACAAAAACTATTAGTTTTGTATGTGAATAAAATCTTCTAATGATTTCACTTTTAAATACGATTTCTTATACATACGATTATTTTCGTCTTCTTGATAAAGACCTTGACATTATACATAAAACAGCAACACACATGCCTAATTATAATTTAGTTCGTTGATAACTGTCCGAGTAAGTACTAAGAAAATCAGTGATTGAAATATTAAGTTTATCATATTGAACGCATATGCTCTGAACACTGAAAGAAAACATGAATCATTTAAATTAAAATACGGAAACGGTTATGAAATTCCTGGAACATTTAACACTTCCGGATCAAATAATATTGAAGCTAATGACCTTCTTTAAATGAAGTTTTCATATGATTTCATTGTTTAGGAAACAAATTATATATAGCAATGTTTATTTATTATTTTTACAACCATTTACGTTATGTCTACTAATCATTAATAATAAATAATAGTGAGGAATTGTATAATCGTTAAAATAATAAGTTTACAAATATAGCCGAGTGTGTTCCAAATTATGCTGAATCATCAATAAACTAGATACAAAGGCATGACTCATTTTAATTGTAAATATATCATTCTAAACATATATATATATATATATATATATATATATATATATATATATATATATGCATGTGCATACACACACACACACATACACACATATTATATATATATATATATACAATGTAATTGAAACTGAATAAATGTGTGTGTGTATAACATACATTTACTTCTTATATGTTCAATTATATTTTTACATCTGGAGAGTGTGTGGCCTTTCAATATGTTTCAAATAATTTTATCCTAACATTTTGCATTTTTAAGTGAATTAAATTTAGATTTTGTTACAATAAAATTATATAATTAAATTTAAAATTATTTCAAAATTGTACTGTTATTATAAATGTTTTAAATTAACATTAATTAAATCTAGGTTCATTTTCCTAACTTAGAATTTTGATTTTATTGTCAATCTTTTTTGTAAAACTTTCAAATATTTTCTGTAAGTTTAGATGAATATTTTGATTGATAAGTCTGTTTAAAACGTTATTTTATGTATTTTTCTGTCAAATTATTATCTTTTCGACTTATATATGTGTTAAATTTGATGTATGTAATTCGATTTCACTACTGTGTTTACCCTAAGAATCTCAAAAATATCGCCGGCGGACACATTGGATATTATATACAGGTATCCATCACATTTTCCATACTGTGAGTAATTATGGAAAAATATGTTGACAGAATTATTTGTGTCAAACTTTGTGTTGACAAAATTATTTTGGTACAAAATGATTTAAACAACAGTTTTAACGGTTTTTATGAATGATTTTTTAATTAATGATTTTTTAATTAATGGTTTTTTAATTAATGATTAATGATCTTTTGTTTCAAAACCCCTTTGGTGTTGTTGACGATGATCTTGATGCAAATGTGTAATTAAAGTTAATAGATTTGCAAACTAATGTTACACTGAAATCATTATTTTAAAATGAAAATTTAATTAGGTTCCATTCTTTGCTGCCAGAAAGTAATTACAGTAATATTAAGAATTTTGCAAGGAAAATGATTTCCATATTAGGTAGCACGAATATTTGTGAACAGACATTCTCCAAAATTAAATATATTAAACCGAAAAAACGTATAAAATGGACAGGTAACCCCATTTGAAAGATTTTTTAAAAATAAGTGTTTCGAGTATGACACCAAATATTGAAAAAGTAATTCAAAGACCGATAAAGCAGGCTCATTCATCACATTAATACTTTTTAATACTCATGTCATTCTTGAAGTATTGATTTGATACCACCTTGATTCTTCAGATATTTTTTTAAAACCGTACGTGTAAATAAATAAAAATTCTTTCTTTTCTTATGCCTATTTTCTTGCAAAACAACCTTTACTTATCCATATTTAATTATTGTTGCGCATATTAGATATATGTGAATTATTTTATTTTCTTACGAATAAGAACTCTTCCATTTATTCATTTCTAAGTATGTTGTGTAATTATAGGAAAATAAAATAGATGTTCTTTTAGATCCACCCCGCCTAGTACTTTCCATGCACTTATGTGGCCCTCCTCTCAAAAAGTTTGAGGACTCATGGTCTACACTATGAAATAAACAAACCATGTAATTGGCACTGATTTAATGTTCTGTAATTTATTGTTTGAAAATACGGTAATTAATTACCAGTACATGCCATTTTTCATTGAAAAAAATAACTGTACTGAATAAGTAATGAACAGTGATCTCGAACTCATTTGAAAATAACTTCAAAATAAACATTGAACAATATTTTGTTTCTATAAAGAATTCGTGAGAAGAAATTAATCATTTAATGAATATTGTTGGTTACTTAAGCTGATGATACACAAGGTAGTATTCATATCAATTTTTAAATAAATCGTTTTACTTCTCATTTCCCACGAGTAACAATTTTAATTTTGTAAAAAAAACAATTTCTACATAAAGTGAATATTAATATTGCGTTGGTAGGAAAATCCATGGGTTTTTTTCTGAATTCTAATCTTAATTTTTTTCAACGTGAGTGTAAATTCATCTTGTTCATGTTAATATTATTTTAAAGTACATTTTTCGGTTTGTATTTTGGTAACATAAACTTTGGTTTTATTATTATTTTGCTTCAAATTGGGTTATTGAATTAAAGATGGAAAATAAGCAAATAAGAGAAATTCTTTTGTATGAGATCAAAACGAGTGGCAAAGCCGCAAACACTGCTCATAAACTAAACGATGCTTTTGGTGTGGGTACTATTAAGGAATGTATGATGTAATGGTGGTTCCAAAAATGTCGTGCTGAGGATGAGAGCACTGAAGATGTGGAAGGTCGCGGGCGTCCTTCTTCAGTTCATAACGGCCAACTGAAGGCGTTAGTTGAATCAAAACCATTCAGAACAATTCGAGAGCTTGCACAAAAGTTAGGCGTTAGTCATCCAACAGTTTAGGACTAATTAAAACAGCTTTGATTTGATTTGAAGATCATAAGCTGCAATTATTTTTCAGCCAACCTAATAATTTAATAATAAATGTAACTAATTTATATTGAAAATATCCACAATTCCCGATTAAGAATCGATTCTTTTTTACGTTTGTGTGTTTCTATTATTAACTGTGGTTGTATACGATGTTGAATAACAGTACTGCGATATAAATTTATAATACGAATTAAAACGAATTTCATAATTTCAACTAAAAAAATTTCAACAATCTCGGTCTAAAATTTATAAAAAAGGTACAAATTTTGTTATTAAAAAATATTTTTATATAAAAAGAATACTTTATGCAACGATAACTATAAAAATCATTAGTAAATTTATTAAATCCAAATGCCTGCCATCGTTTAATTACAAAAATGAAACAGAAATACTCACTGAGTTCCGACAATTAATGTATTTAGTCGTTTAGAGAAATATATTTTGATCAATTCTGACGTTTCAACAAACGCAAAGGAAATCGAAAAAGAGGCATTGATTATAAGTTCATTTACTGAAAATTGAATTGGTTTCAATGCAGGATGTTTTCAGGAAATTCAATTATTTCATCCCACGTACAATGCTCTAATCTGCGATCAGTTAAAACTGAATGCTTTAATAATATTCTACCGCACGAGCATTTTTTCTGTGTAATATTTTTTTTACGAAAAGCAATAAAACACAAAGTTTATGATTTATTTTAATAATTTGGTTTCTTTTTATTCTTTAATGAGAAAATCTCAATGTAAGGAAAAAATATTTTTTACTGTCGTCGACATTAAGATGAATACAAAAGATATTCTTATTTTCAACAATAGTACCATCGTTGGTCAAAGTGTTTACCTACACAATGAAACCATGCAGTAGAGATAAAGTTTATGAATAATGATAAGCGCATAATTAAATTACACTCATTATTTTACAACTAGTACATATTTTTCTTGAATATTATTTAAAGAAATACCATGAATGTTTTTTTTAAAGAAAAATAATGTTCATATTATATAATTAGTGTATAATAACAGTTGAATAGTTTCTTACAAAGAGTGTACAAGAACACTTCTTGTTCATTATTCCACCGGTGCTGATTATACGATAAAAATGGTAAACGATGAACAGAAATGTTCATTTCCTGCGACAAATATTGTTGCTATTGAACGTGAACTGATCACTTTAGAAAACTCTTCAATTCACATATACGTACATGTTCAAATTAACCTCATTATGTAATTAAATTAAACTAATTTGTTCCAATTTATACTATATTACGTAACCGGGACGAACAAATTGGATCATTGGAGCAAATCAAGGTGGATCATAAATTGTGTTTGTAGTTAACATTGTACGTATATACACATTTGAACATATATTAACGGACAAGGTCATTCGAACACCTAACAACAGTAATGGACTTTGCACAAATAATAGATGACGTGTAATTTGTGGGTTGTTCAAAACGTGTTTTTACTGATACATATTTTTTAAGCGCACGATTTATCGAAACAAGCAATTATTATTCGGCTGCTTTTACTAATTTTCATTGATAACTTTTTTGCGAATGAATTTATTATTTTAATATACGGAGATTCACGAAACACACTGAAACGTTGTAGCACCTTTGAGGAAAATAAACGTCTATTTATATTCGATTTATACACGTAAGATGATACTAGCACTTGATTCCTGTTCGTGCAGTCTTGTACAGGATGTTACAGCTATTAGAGAGTGAAGTGATTTAATGGTTTCAAGATACTGCAAAAGTTCGAGCTTAATGTAAATAAAACAGATGAAGAGTAATACATAATATGTATGCAAGCAACATGTACTTGATCTCATAACTTATAACAGAATTAATAAAATATCATTCAAACATTAAAAATACTATTATTTATGATTATTATAATAAATATAATAAAAATATTATATTTATGATAAATTTAACCTTAACATATTTAATATTTCGTTAATATACATATTTTTAACTGATTATAATTACATTGTGATGAATGACAATAGTTTATTAACCCCGTCTACTGCAATTTATTTGCAGGTAATATTGCCCAGGCATACAATTTAATTTTTTTTAGTTTCATAGATCTGTAGATAACAAAGAAACTTACACCTTTATTGCTTCAACAGTTGATTATTAGCAAACAGCAATATAAATTTACATTGAAAGCTCTATGTTATGGATTATATATGTACAATAAAAACAAAAATAATGTCCTGAAATTCCTTTATAACACTTGACAAAAAATTATAGTTCTCGTATTTGAATGGAAAAAAGTATGTATTTGAACACAACGCTAATATATAAGGCAACAATATATTACAGTGGAATGATATATTTATCAACTATCTTTCGGTATAGTTGGATGCACTAATAATCTTGAAGTATATGATACTTCTCAAAACACTCTGGAAGATGTAATGTGGTGTGAGGGTATTTGATGTTTGCAATTATTAATGGTGTTTACAATGTTGGTTGGTGCAATTATCAAAATATTAACACCTTTCTTGACGAGTGGCATAGAAAGCTCATGACGAGCGGGAATCGTCATGAGTGGAAGGATTCCATGTTCCATTTCAGTAGAATGGGTTAATAAACCAGCATGTACAATTTCTCTGAAATTAGTATATCTGATTTTATGTATTTAAATTATACAGGGATTTTAAAAAGTAAAAAATTGTTAACTTCACTCCTAATTTTATAAAAACAATAACTTCAATAATAGTAAACCTTAAAAGATATATATATATATATACACACACATATATATATATATATATATATATATATATATATATTATGTGAGTAAATAATTGTTTTTTCAATGAAAATTAAAAAGCGTATTAGACTATGATTTTTTTTAACAAAAAAATTCTGGTCCACTTAAATTAAAAAAAATGTATATGGATTTTAAGGTCATAAACCGCAATTATTTTTCTACCAACCTAATAATAGAATCGAGACTAGTAATAGCAGAATATTGCACAAGTGATTCCAAGTGATTGAGACTAGTAAGACAAGACACTACCGAGATCACACTATACAAACAGATTTATACTTTCCAGAAATCATTGTTTAAAAGTGTTCACTGCAATTTTGCAAGTGATCGATCTATCACTATAAATTGTGTTATTTACACACTAGAACTTGAGTTGTGAATTAAAATACAAATATTTATATTCCCACTTTCTAAATAAATTATTTTAACAATTCTGATTTACATTATATTATTTATGAATAGAATACGTAAGGTAAAAATTTTATTGACAAAGTATGAAATTATTATAAAAAAAAACAAATTCAAGTTGTATAAAATATTCTGTCCAAATTGAGATATTTTATTTAATATTAAATTAATCAATAAGAGATATGAAATGATCTAAGTTTTTATCGAACATGTAAATATTGATTTTCTTTATAAATAAATATTTTATGTAAACATTTTGTAAGTACTTAAAAGATAAAGACAGTTACTAAACTAAACCACGCAAAGTATACATCTAATACATACAAGTAACGAGTACTGTTTATTCAATTTTAATCATATTGTTTACGTTTCTGAAGTGTTAATTTCCGTTAAAATTATAGAATAATACTTAAACAACTAGTTATGTCAGGAGACGAATTCTTAGAAATGATCTGAAAGACTTGGTTAAATAATTTAAACTTATTTAATCTGATTCGTTTTTATAGTACCGTTCATTCAAAAACACAATTGCTCAATTGTGAAACTATTAATTTTCATACTTTATTACAACTGGTTCTAACAAAAGATTCGCCCGTAGTAAACGTTACACCTACATAAAATATATATGTTTTGAAAACTTGAATAAATCCATTGTAATTTATTCTATATAATTTTTTGCGACGCTCTGTTATACAAAAGGGTTAATTACCATCACCTGTGATTGTTTTAATGAACTTACTACATATGCATTTTTTATTACAATGAATATACTCGTTATCTAATTTTAAACGCATGGAAGTATAATAAAGTTTATATTATGTAAAAAATATATTATTCTAGACATTAAATATTCATCGTCATGTTGGAAACTTTTTATAGCGATGTCACAGTTATAATTTGAAACGAGTTTTGTTTTATACCGGATAATGTTGCATATTTACATGATATTTTATACAGTTGAACCACAGTGATAGAAGAAAGGGTGAAGTATCAATTTAACTGCAATTAAGAATAAATTATGCACAATGTCCCAGAACTAATCTATTTAAATTTTAAACGATTGTGTATTTAGGGGGCTTCCTAAATGTAAATTTTAGATTATAAAATGTATTACAACGATTGTAATTTTAATACAATAACTTTACTGATACGATAGAAGAAAAAATAATGAAATACAATTTAAATTAACAGTTAGTAATTATATGGTTTAATTTTAATTACCATTGTACATTTTTCGAGACAGAAAACATGACTTTTAAATCTTGATTTTTTAAGAATTTTATTCATAAGTCCATGTCAATGTTTAGAATGTGTATATGTAATATATATATATATATATATATATATATATATATATATATATATATATATATATATATATATACAGTAGGATATTACAAAATAAATATTGAATGAACAAAGAAGTGAATGAATATTAAAAATTGTTTGAATTGAAAAGATTCATGGATGTATTTGCTATGAAAATAAAGATATAAAGATTAAATACAACAAATGTCTTGAATAGCAGATAAAATTGTCATTTACATATATATATATATATATATATATATATATATATATATATATATATATATATATAAATGTTGTATCAATAATTATTGGAGCTGTGATAATTTTTTATTCACTAGTCCAGATTTACAAGTACCATAATTACTGCGCCAATTGTAGATGCGGTAATTTAGTACTTTAAATTACAATAAAAAATAAAACCGTAAATTTGAATGCAAAGACTTTTAAGACGCCAGTTTCATGTTTTTTTTTAAAAAAATTTAAAATAAAACTTATGATGCAATACTAAAAGTAAGTAATTGCGAATAAATATAATAAAAAAATATTATAAAATGTGTAACAGAGATTTCCAACATTCTTTTCTTTGAACGCCTTTTTAAAAGAAAAAATCTTGTAAACTTCTCAAATTGAATTCTCTTTTTTATTTATAATATTTTTCTATATACGTGGAAACGTAAAACTGGATATAGACAAAACCATAAAAGTTATAATAGAAATGATAACATAATCTAGAGCTCAAATGAAGAGAAAATAATTTTATTTGAGTTTTTCGATAAACGACAAATTTTATTTTATAGTCTGATTAAAATACCGAATGCTACAATTTCAAATTAAAACATGCTGTAATATAATTTTATTTTACAAATATGCATCTTTCTTGAAATATTTTCTTAGAAAACTCTGTACAAAAGTATGTGAATTTTCAAAACATTGATGAAATACACATACACATTTTTTTCAAATAAATTTCTTTAATAGAATGTCTGCAGATTATTAGTGTTTTACATAATCGTTATGTTTTGCGAATATTTCTAAATATATTTGTTTATCAAACGACCATTTCCGCACTTTCTGGTTTTTATCAATAGTAACTAATACAAAAATTAATAGAAAGTTCGTCAATATCGTCATTCCTTTGAAATAAATTAGTGATTTACAAAAAACATATCAAAAGTAAAAAAAAAATGTTTGTTATTGATTATAAATAATCATATGTAATATTTGATCTTTTGGTTTTATAAAGAACGATTCAGTTATATGTTAGAATAGAAACCTGTAGTAATGTGTATTGTTTCAGAAATATATTTGAATTTTGTATTTTTTATACATAAAATTAGAGGAAATTAACATTTGGACTGATTTAATAGTAGTTTATAAATAAAATAGCCTTTAAACATTTTTTATGGAAATATATTGTAAATTGAATGTTAAATAAAAAATAAAGTAAAATGAATCAATTAAATCACTCTATTATTAAAGGAAATGAAAATATTAAATAATAAATGAATCCAAAATCAACTGTATTCCTTTTTAACTTGCAAAAGGATTTACGATTTTCCAAAAATTAAATACTCATATTAAACTCACTATAAATATTTACAGATGACTATAATTTAAATATAAATAATTATTCCATGTACTGTAAAGTATGTTCAATTAATTTTCACTAATAAAGAGGTTCACAATAAAAAGAGCTTTGAGATCACTGCAAGACAGTCACAAAATTAACTTTAATTCACAATTTTATGAATTATAAGAATAAATAAGGAAAAAATATCAAAATTTTTCTTTATCTAAACCTAACTCACTATCAACAAAGTTGATTTTATAAATATTAAATTATTCACTTTACAATGAAACAATTTTCAAATCAGCACTTTATAGCTGAGATTTCAAAAAGCATAGAACGGCAATGGGAAAACTGCGGCTCCCAAAGCTACTCTGTGTGACTCCCAAGATAATATTGGGTTTCATTGCCATTTTTCCAAAACTTTTCTATTAATAATGTATAGTAGCAATCTGCAGTCAGATTTTAAACTACTGACTACAAAAATGAAGACTAAATCATGGTACTCAACGAGTAGAGATTAAATATATTCTGCTTGATAAGTAGGACTACTACATAGTTGTATTTTTTATTATTTATATTAGGTCGGTAGGAAAATAATTGCAGTTTTGTATATGAATTTGAAGGTCATAAACCGCTATTACTTTTTATCAACCTAATAAATACAATTTAAGAAAAATATTTTCTGTGGCTCTTGAACATTCAAAAATGTATGAAAAGTATTATATGTGGCTCTTATTATCGAAGAAGTTGCCCATCCCTGATCTAATATATATATATATATATATATATATATATATATATATATATATATATATATGTATGTATGTATGTATGTATGGATAAAAGTAAGTAATACAAATGATAACAAGAATATTAAAACATTTTTTTTTTACTTTTAACATAACTACCAATAACAATAAATAGGACGACCCATAAAAATAACATAATGAACAATTAAATTAAATGTAGGGTTTACTTCACATAACGAACAATAGAATTAAATGTAAAGAAATCTATTCGTTAGATAAGTAAACATTTTATTTATGTAAAATACTGACTATGAATAATGAATTTTCATTTACTATTTAAAAACTGTGTTATTTTATTACATATATATATATATATATATATATATATATATATATATATATATATATATATATATATATATATATATATATATATATATATATATATATATATATATATATATATATATATATATATATATATATATGTATATTTACATAAAGCATATTTCCTTATTTTGTTTTTAATCTATTTCGTAATTATGCTCCATTTTTATCATAACATTAAATTATTCTTTTGTGTCAAATGTCTCTAAATGTTTATAAATGAGAAAGTATTTTTTTTTAGATATACATACATGTATGATTAAAAAGTTGAAAGTGTGTACTAAATGTTCCTTTTTACATTTCGAGTTATTTATAATAGTTAATATTTTCGGTAAAAGATAAATGCATCTTTTGTGAAAAGAAAGTTTTTTTTGTTAGGTGCGAATTTTCTTTTTTTCTTTACATAACTGTAACTTTTATGAATATTCAAAGCATACATTCGTATTTTCAGTGAAAATGTGTTTTTTTATTTCACTTATAATACAAACTGACGGTATATTTTTTTATAAATTAATTAAGAGACGCGTTCATTTATAAAATTTTACATAACGTTGATGAATTTAAAAGGGTATTTTTATGTTTAAAAAATATAAATTTAAATTAATTAGAGGCTTTATATGAAAAATGACATTATTTATATACATATTGTCCTACAATTATTAAAGATGTTCAAAAATAATATATGGCTTATAATAAAATAAATTTTATTATCTTAAAATTTAAGATTAGGAAAAATCATTTACCAAACGAGGAAAATAATGCATGTATGCTCGTGATTACTTTTCAGCCAACACAGAATATTAATTTTTGTAATTCTTATACATAAAATATTAAAAATACCTGTGGAATATAAATCAATCTCCATATATTCTAGGTCAGTGAATGTTTCTAACTAATTTAACTTTAATAAATAGACTTGTTATAAAGTGACATATAATTAGCATATAATGTAAAAACTTTATTTATATATAGAGAGAGAATAAAAAGTGTTTTTATACCATAATTATTAACGACAAACAATAAATAAAAAAATATGTACTTTTGCCTGTGTAAAATTAAATCTTTGTAATATATATATATATATATATATATATATATATATATACACAATATATATATATATATATATACAATATATATATATATATATATAATGTATATATATATATATATATATATATATACACACACACATATATATATATATACACACATATTCATACATATTTATATATAAATGTATATGAATTGTTATTGTACGTATGTAACTGCTTACACACAAACTACGTGTTACTATTCTTTCAACACGATCTGTTATTTGCAATTGTCATTGTGACAATGAATTCATGTTAGGTATAGTTGAAGTCATGAATACTAAAAAGATGTAATACTAAAGACCTCATTTTCATTTACAAAGAACGACGCGCATATTCCACGATAGCAGAGCTATTGAAATTCGGTTCGAAATTTGACATCCAGGTCACTTTCTGAACGTTTCAACATTTGATCAATTATTTGTATAATTCAGTCGTTATTTGAGTTGATGTAATCAATTCAATTTATTTTATATGATGAATGAATACCATTTTAATGAAAATAGATGGAGGCCGGTCAATCAACAGTGTCACTGGTACATTGAAAAGCATCGATTAGTTCCAGTCATTATTTTATGGATTGTAATAGACGAAACCATCAATATGGACGGTTCATATAAATGATATATAAACATTCTCAGAACTGTTTTATTAATTTAATCAAATGTTGACCTGTTTTTTATTTTCTCTGAAAAGTGACCCCTCTCTCTTTCTTTCTGTTACACAAGCACACTAACACTCCATATAAATCCAATTTATTTTTGTAGGTCTTCTCATGAAAACATTTATAGAAAATCAATTATATACTAAATATCAATGCATAGGAACATGGAAATTACTTTTATTTTATATAGTATACATATAGATCATCACTTCTGAATAATTATTACTTCTGGAAAAATAAAATTTTTTAAATACTAAATTTACTCTTTATATTTTAATGCTGAGACTTATTTTAGGAAGTTTCTATATTATATAAAAAAAAAACAGCAAAAAAAACCTGCCAAAAATTTTAAAAACTCTGTTCAATTAAAAGAAAAATTATTATAATCGAGTCAATATTATGAAGTAAAATATATTAAAAATATTATATTGAAAAGAAAAATAATTATTATTTGAATAAAATTTTAGAGTACTGTAGATACATTCATTTCTACAAATAAATTTTTCACTCACATCACAAACCATTTAAATATTTTCTGGTTAAAAATGTTCAATGATTAGATGACGCTAAGATATGTTTTCTTTACATTATTATTCTGTTAACCAATGGCGAACTCAGGATTTAATGGGAGGGGGTAGAGAGTTTATCAGATAAAATTGTTTTTAATGTGAACTCAATAAAATTCATTAGATGATTCATAAAATGATTACATAAACAATTTATTTAAAGAATAAAATCCAGTTTTCTTTTCTTTTTACAAAACTCTTGAATTACTTCAGTCGTGGTTATAGTAATCTCTCTGTGTATATAGGAGCACTTTTGCGAGATGATTTTTTTTTGTTTTCTAATGTTTTTTTCCCTGGGTGCACCGTTGTTGAGGATGACAGCATCGCCATTAAAATGAACATAAGTAATAATAAGAAAAATGAACAAAAGCCCATTTTTGAAACTTTTTGATTAGAAAAAATCTGGTTCGTGGAGGTGAAATATAATTTGTGAAAAATTATTATTAATTTTCCAAAATTTCAAATATTAAGTTTGAAATGTGCAGTGGATTTTAAGAGGAACTATTTTAACGCATGGGTTTCACATTTAAAGAGATCTCCATTATAGCTGTAGTTTAAAATAAAAAGATGTATTAAAAATGCATGAAATATATAGGTTTGTGAACACATTTCGAATTTTGATCGTCACATTTAAAAAAAATATTTGAATTTTAGATTCGAAAGAGACTATATGTTTGAATTTCGTATTGACGTTTATGCAAGTAGTTTTTAATTCAAAAGGAATTGTTATGAACAATAAATAGGATTTGCTCTTGATACTACTCTAAAATAATCTAAACAAATAAGCACATTTTCATAATACAAAATATTTATATATTTTTTTTATCAATTATTAAGTATTGATATGTTAAAATAAATCTCATGATTTCACAAAATAAAAAGAAAAACAATTTCTTTCTAAATTTCATTAAATAACATAAATTTATTTTGATCTTGTATTCTTTTTGTTTTTCCAATTGATTTTTTTTTTAAAATGAAACACCAAAGAATAACAAAACTATTCGATAAAATTTTCTTATTCTCTTTTGTCTGCTGTAATTGGTTCGATATATTCGTCATCTTTAAGAAATCTTGATGACGAATACGTAGAAACCAATTATAGCAGACAAGAATAACAACCCACAAGAAAATATTTTGAACATTAATTACAACCGTTCGCAGGTAAAAACATACAGTATATTATTATACTTTATCAAGCATGGAGAGTTCAATAAGAGAACATTTTTTATTCATACACTGCTTTAATGTTGTGCTGAGTTTTAACCAAAACATAACCTACGCTAATATAAAATAAAAGCACTACAAATTAGAAATTTTATGGAAATATGAAATATTAATCGAAATTTGTTAAGTATTGTTCACCGCCTTCAAAATAAATTCTTTATAAAAAAACGGATATAAACTATAAATATATCAAACAGTAAGTTTCAATTATTAATCGATAAATATGAAAAAAGTACATTTTAGACTATTATACAAAAATAAATGAAAAGAGAATCATTTAGATACATTTTTAAAATAAAGAAAAGGTCTGACACAAAAATATACTTTTTTAACATAACGTTTTCATAAATTAAATTTTATTAGTCTCGACGAATTTTATTCTTTCGCTATTTTTCATATAAATATTATTAATTTCGTTGGAATCTAAAAAGATATAAAAATATGTTGTAAATGTATACACCAACGGTGGGAAAAAACGGCTCCCAAAGCTACTCTGTGCGGTTACCGAGATAATAATGGGTTTCAGTGCCATTTTTCCTAAATTTTTATATTAATAATCTATAGACAGATTTTAAACTATTAACTGCAAAAATGAAGACTCAATCAAATGCCTTCAACGAGTAGAGATTAAACATATTCTGCTTTCGTGAGTAGGACTACTAAATAGTTGCATTTTTTATTATTTATAAATATAATTTTAAAATAATATTTTCTGTGGCTCTTCAACATTCAAAAATGTATGAAAAGTAGTATTTGTGGCTCTTATCATCGAAGAAGTTGCCCACCCCTCGTGTATATACATATATATATATATATATTCATGCATACATTTTCCATTAAAATCGAAACTGAAGTTTATTTTTAATCACATAATGGAACGATCAAATGTATAAAACTAGATTCACTCGCATAAATAGATATATTATTCTATTATAGTGTACACAAACAGAGTGTGTTACTATGAAAGGTTAATTAATATATTTAAATAAACAATTTCGATTAACATTACGCTTACTTGAAACTCAAATGAGTATAAATATGTATACAAAATTATTTCCTACTATATGTTTAGTTGAAAGTTATTTTAAATTTTATAAACTACTAGAAGCTTCATGTAATTACATAGCTTTAAGCGTAACGGAAGTATTTTACTTCTAAATGTATTTCTATTTAGATCGCTTTGGAACGCTGTGAATATTTCAACTCATTAAGTATTTAAAATAATTACTTTACTGAAAAGAGAAATTGGTAAGCAGACGAACGTACATAATGGTTTATTAATTTTCAATTAATGACAAATATATTGAAAATAGTTAAAGATATCATTCAATAAATAAATTTGTAAAACATGTAGCCATAATATATATATATATATATATATATATATATATATATATATATATATATATATATATATATATGTACTATATTTTACAAAATACATATATTTTCTGATAAACTATTAGTTGAATTTGTATTTTAAGAACATTTAATTATTTGAGGTTTTTGATTAAAATTCATCATTATTGGATACACAATAATACATATATATATATATATATATATATATATATATATATATATATATATATATATATATATATAGATAGATAGATAGACAGATAAATAGATGGCAGATGTTTTATGTAATTAGAACTGCTTACTACTTTCATGTTTTTAAAAGTACAATTAACTAACAAAAGATTCAAGTAGATAGTTTCATAAATATTTATATTAATGTGCATAATCTTTAAAATAAAGAATCAAACGAATATAATATTTAAATTACATCAAAACAATACAACTCCAAATGATCTTTTGTGCTACTTCACACACATCGTATGTATATATTAAATGTGTGTTTTTTGAAAATTGAACAAATGTTATATTTTATTAAAGTTCTTTTAATAAAGGATTATCTTCAAAGGGAATCATTTTCAAAGGATATTTAGGTGTTAAACGAAAATCGAAAATAATCAATAATAATTTATTTAATATGTTTGATCGGATGGTGTGGTTTGTGGGATGAAAGTAAATTCATTTATGAAAAAACTTCAAAGGAAAATTGCATAAAATTAAATTAGATGAGAAATGCTAATGGACAGTAACAAAAGTGTACTAAGAAATCCCAAAAAGAATGTAAAATGATAAAAAATGACTAATAATATATTTTTAAATATATTGGACTCCAGATTTCAATATTATATATTGTTCCAATCTTTCACAAATATAATAATTCTTCATAGTATACAGAACTTTACTAATCAGAGTTGTTTTAATTATTGACAATTATCAGGCCTGTGATAAATATACTTAATGTTGACGTTTATAAATTCAATGTGTTTATGTGAACATATATATATATATATATATATATATTTCATAAAATATTCTCTTACTTAAACTATAATCCAGAAAATCATGAATATAAAAATGTACATAAAAATATTTTTATCTAACTGAATATGTTAAAACTTCTTGAATTGATATTTTCCTGTCTGTGCGAGATAAATGACAAATATCCTGGAAAATAGATAAGACTTGTGTGCATAAAGCACGCACTCGTCATCATGTGAAGGTTACAAAATTACATGCGGAGGAGGATTGATTGTTAAGGTAGGATACTAAAATGGCAAATAAGATCACTCGTAATGACACAAACAAAACATGCTTTAGACATAAGAATGTTTTATTTTTCAGGTTTTATATTGTGTATTGTGTGGATGTGTGTGCGATTATATATATATATATATATATATATATATATATATATATATATATATAAGAGAGAGAGAGAGCATTATTTACAAATAAATAAAAATAATAATTTTAGATTGTTGTCCTTTCTGTTACCTTGATATACGTGTATGTCGTTAATGTAGCAATTGACATAACGACTAAAGGTCAAATACAAGGAAAAATATTGTGTAAATAGAATCACGTGCGAAGAAAATTCATTTTTAAAATTTAAATAAAATTCATAAAATTTCTTGTACATGAATTGTCTTATTCGCACGATATGTTTTGATTAAATTATCTAAACCAGTATTTTTTAAACTTTTCAGTAACTGTATCCCCTCGAAAGTTTCGTCTTATTCGTGTACCTTTTTTGGAAGATTATACTTTGGATATTATCATCAATTTTGAGATATAAACTGGTTTACTACTAATTTCCCATAAAAGACGAGTATAAACATCAGTGTGGCTCGGTGGTGTGTTATAGCTCCATGACGCACAAGAAAATTTGTATTAGGGAGCCCCATGTACAATGTTGTACACAGTAATGAGTTTATAGAAGATTGGTTTAGGGTCCCCTTGTTAATGGGAGCTACAAGCTATTGCCATTTTTGTCCACAGAATAACGCGCCACTGGTATGGCTGCTGATTTAAAAAAGGGAAAAGAACAGAATTGTTCTGTTTTCGCAGTAAATTTATACAGAAAGCAAATTAACATATTTTTTGCCATACATTTTGGTCTTTTCTCTTAATGTAGCCTTTTGTTATGTATTTTTCTACAATACACCCTCATTCGATATTAAATTTTAATGACCTGACTTCTAAAAAAAAATACGATAAAATTAAAAAAAACGTCATTTACCTTACAAAGTATTTCATATATATTCTCAGAGGTATGAGAATAATGATTGGAAAACATTGATTTATCCCCGGTGTTACTAATCTTAGATTATACAATTGAACTTGGAGTATATACAATTACAGGTTAATATTACATTATATGCACAGTAATGGATTCTAATAAAAACAAAAGAAATACAACCATAACATAATTAATATTATTTAATAAAAATATTAGTCAGTAATAAAAATATTTTGCAACATAAAAATATGATGAAATGATGATACCTACAGAAACGATGTACACATTTTATATAATTACAAATGTAATCTTGATAATGAAAACTAGGTCGTTCATTACAAAATAAATATGTTTAGTAATATAATAATTATAATGCATAATGACATTGAAATATAGTGGGAATTTACTAACGAACCTATTTATTATGTATAGAAAATAAATTAAAGAATTGTATGTACGTACAAATATTATATTTAAAAAGAACTTTTCAAAATAAACGACGGTAATTATATATATATATATATATATATATATATATATATATATATATATATATATGTTTGTATGAGAGTAGTTAACACATAACTATAATTAACGCAACTAGCAATTATTAACTAGAAAAGCGACAGATGTGTTGTTTTCACGAAAAAAAAAATAATAATAATAATAATTATTATTATTGATATATATATATATATATATATATATATATATATATATATATGTATGCATACGAAATGTGAAATACAATTTAATTTTCAAATCTTTTGTAAACATATTAAAGCATAAATTACTTTTCTTATAACACTGAAAATATTTTTATCAAACGTAACACTGATGTTAAATCTTAAATTATATTCTTTTTACAATTATAAAAACTTCCCGCACAAAAAATCATGTAATTACAAGTTAAGCTAACGCTACATAAGACGAACAATATTGTGTTGACAAGAGAGACGTTATCTTCAAGATCTCTAGCAGTAATATTAGGATTATCTTAGATGAAAAGTGGAACTGTATTCTCTTACCACGATTGGAGAAAAAGCGTACTCTCGACTGAAACGGAAAAGATTTATTTGTCCCTCGGGTTTGAGAAAGTGATTCAGAACTTCAACACATTTAAAAAAATGATTTTTATTGTTCGAGTTAAACACAAATGTCTACAACACCGATAAAACAATTGAACTTAGAAATAATATATGCTATTTTGTTTACAAATGTCTATGACACGGACAAAACAACTGAACTTAGAAAAAATACATGCTATTTTGTCTTTAGTATAATCAAAGATTTATTGATATTAGCAAGAAGACTTTTGTTGATAAAATAATTATAATTATGTATTATAAACTAGTAAATTATAAATTAATGTTATTTATTTCACAATACAGTCACAGCACTACAATTATTTTACTTTCCCACAAATGATAAAAATAGATTTCTCTATATCATAGCACAGTAAGGATAGTGTTTTGGTCGTCATAACGAGTAAAAACAAGAATCAGATGTGATCAGTAATCATTTATTAAACATTTTTGGGATGAGAAAATAATTCATTTTACAAAAAACAGAAAAATGTAAGTTTCGTGTTCATAATATACAATAAATAATATTGTTTTTTCGCTAAAAAGAAATGCAAACTATCTATCTATATAATAAAAACCCACATTTCTCGTTACTTTAACCTGCGGACAAAGTGAAAAGATGTATGGGAATGAGAAATATTTACTTTGTCAGATCATAGGTTTCAAGTTAAATTCATTATCTTTAGTTCTTGGGTACTTTTTATGGTTGAATATATTATGTTGTAAAAACCAATAAACAGTTTTTTCTTTCTATTTTCTCCTTAATTTTTACAGGCTATATAGTAGTATATTCACAATAGTAAGGAGTTGGAAAGAAAATAGTAACAAAAAATATTCTGAAGTAATGAATTAAATACAATATTAATACACAAATATATATATATATATATATATATATATATATATATATATATATATATATATATATATATATATATATATGTAAAGAGAGAGAGAGAGAGTTGGTTAAATTTCAACAACCACAACAATGAAGGAAATAAGGTAATATGTGGAATCATATATAAATTATAAAAATATATTATTCACAAGTTCCTATCAAATGATAAAACATTTACTGATTAAAAGAGCAAAATTCATTATATTTGTACATACTATATAAATACACTTATCTCTATACACATGCTATATATATATATATATATATATATATAGTATTTCAAGCTATATATATATATATATATATATATATATATATATATATATATATATATATATAGCTAGAAATAAAAAAATATCATTATGAATGACTTTCCAGCTATTTTATCAATGAAACGAGTATTCAATGTCAACATGAATACACATGCATACACAATTTAATAGAATATTATTTACATAGAGCACATGTCAAATATTTGAAATAAAATTACTATGAATAACCTTTTTTTAAATACCATTTGACTTTTATACAAACTTCGTTCTTCTGTAAACATTAAGAACAAGGGGACGAAATCAATTTTAGTTTTGTAAATCAATTAGAATAGATGCACTTGTGATTTGAAATGAACTGTTTCATATTAATTCATTATGCATGTTTATTTGCATACGAGATTAATTAAATATTGTATATTTTAATCTGTCTTACATTATGTGTGTGTGTGTGTATATATATATATATATATATATATATATATATGCATTTATCCTGCTTTATTATACAGTAAACACATAATTAAATAATAACAATTTTTATATTCACTGTTGCGTATCCAGGATAAACAAAGATAAAAATGCATGCCCTTGAATATGTTTAATATTTTGTGTCTATAAAAAAAAGTGTTATTGTAAAGTTGTAAGATGTTATTGTTTTATTAATAGTAATGGAAGTCGTATAATTATTTACTGAAACGAAATTATATATCGTTAAAAAACGAAACGCTGCCTACAATTTAATTTACTACTTTTTTCTTATATTGTTCATTTTTAGTTGATAACTTCCTTAGTATTAGAACAGGATATATTTTTATCTCACTCATTTACTTTGAAATAAAATTAATTTCATCAACTTTTTATTAATTTACATGATTTAGAATAAAATTAGATAATTTATTTTCTTTAGAGTTTATTTTTACCATTTTATTTATTTATTTTTGTCTAATACTATCTATTATTTTTTTTTAATTTTATTGAAAATAAAATAATAACTCTAGATACATATTCTATAACAATAAATCCAGTAGAAACCACTCTAATAAGTATAATGCTTTAATTATTATTTAATTCTCTTCTCAATTTAGTTTTAAAGGAGTTCAATTCCATATGTCATTGATTACATTAAAATACAATTAGAAGAAATATTTTGAAAGATCTTTCAAGTCATTTTTAATTTACTTTTTATATTTTACTTTCTTTATTTTTTATAATTTTATAACTTAATGTTTACTTCATAGACATGTTATAAAAATGATATCAAATATGAGCTAAATATAAACAAACAATGAACAATAGTATTACGTTACAAAATCGACTCATTTATTAAAAATGACACAAAACCTTCATCGTCTAGTTAAAGGTCAAGGTTTGTTATTAGTTTTGAATCTGTATTAAAAAACAACTATATTTGTAGTACAACGCATGTATTAAATATTGATATACACATAAAAAATAACATCACTTTCAAATAAGGAAATAATAAAAAATGAATATAATTATGAGTGCCCAATTTATTATTTTTTTTTGTACCCAAAACAGTTATTCCAGTAAGGAAATAGGAATATATTTTAGTCGAAAAAATGTCTGGTTATTACCATAAAAAATATTTTTATTATATTCTTCATTATTTCATGAATTACCGACAATTATTTTCACCTTCTCTCTTTGGTGTATATATATATATACATATATATATATATATATATATATATATATATATATATATATATATGTGTGTGTGTGTATGTGTGTGTGTATGTGCATGTGTGTGTGTATGTGTGTACATGCACTAATAATACAGCTATGTTCAATCATGGGACTTCCTAATTTGAAGACCTTAAAAAAGAAAACATTTTTCGTGACAGTCTTTTTAATGTTATGCAAAAATTTTATTTCCTTGAAGAATTAACTAATTTTCTACCATGAAAATAATGATAATTACTTATAACCACCAATTAACTTATAATGTTATTTTAATCATAACTATATATGTTGTCAGGAACAACTTTAGCTAGTTTAGAACAAGAATAAAACAAGATGTAATTTAAATGTATATTATAAGAATTATTAACTGTGTATATATATATATATATATTTAATAAATACTATAACCAATTCAATTTTCCTTCATTTGCAACTTCATTTTTCCTTCATATAAAGAATTCTTTATAAAATTAATACTTTATAAGTTACAGCCAACAAATATATTTCATTAAAGAGACAAATTTGTTATAGAGGTATTACTGTATGCACATTAAAAATATTAATCAATTAATAAAAAAAACGGCAATAAATACAATTTTTAAAAACACAGTAATTTAAAAATACGTGATTGTGACACAACATACTTCTAAATAAAAAAACTAATGTTTCTGCAATTAAAATTATTATAGGGTTCACTTTTTCGTTTCTTAGCATAAATATTTCAATAATAAAAAAAATATTGTTTTGGGGCAGAGGAGCATATACAGCAGTGATTGGCAACCAAATGCCCGTAAGACATTTATTTGAATTTCTCAGTCGACAAACCGAACTCTTGGTATAAGAAACAACAACTTTGCAGAATGATATTTTTAAGGTGGATAAAAAAAAGGTTCTATAATTTAGCTGATAAAAATAAGTATTGTTTATTGAGACATTGATTTAGAAATGTTCTTGGATTGGATTTCAATTTATTCGTGCGAGACAGGTTTTTTTTAAAAAAAAGATATTAAAAATAAAAAATTAATTTCAAAAAATATTACATAATACAATGTCTTCCGTGCATTATCAAAGAATCCAAATATAATAAAAATCTACTAGTATATACCCTGTCAAAATTGACGGGAAAATCGAAAGTAACATAGAGAACAAAAACTGTTTTTTTGGTTTTCACAACATAATGTATTTAAACATAAAAAATACCTAAGAAGAAACTATACACAAAAGCATTTATCAGAGTTGACAAAGTGACGATTAATGTGGGTTTTTATATATAAGATAAAAGACTATGCACAATATCCAGATGAGTACTATATATAGTAAATCAGCAACATTTGTACTTTACAAGGATGTAACACAAAAGTTAAGAATTCTGACTCTTGTATGATTTACAATATTTTAATTTATATGTATTAAGATGGTAGAAAAATAATTGCGGTTTATGGCCTTCAAATTTATATACATTTTTTAATTTAAGTGGTTTTAAGTGGTCCAGAACTGTTGGATGACTAACGTCTAAATTTTGTGTAAGCCCTCGAATTATTATGCGTGGTTTTGATTTAACTAACGCCTTCATTTGGTCGTTATGAACTGAGGAAGGACCCCGCGACTTTCTTCATCTTCAAGGCTCTCGTCCCCAGTACGAAATTTCTGGAACCACCATTGCACTGTACGTTCCTTAACAATGCCCAAATCAAAAGAATCATTTAGTTTACGAGCAATTTCTGTTGCTTTACCATCCGTTTTGAACTCATGCAAAAATTTCTCTCATTTGTTTATTTTCTATCTCTAATTCAATAGCCCAATTTGAAGAAAAATTAATAATAAAACCAAAATACAGACATGAAAATGCACTTTAAAATAATATTGAGACAAGAACGATGAAATGACACTTTCCTTGCAAAAAAGTTAAGGTTAGTATTCAGAAAACAAAAACCACAATTATTTTCCTACCAATCTAATAGATAAATGTTGAAAAAAAATTCAAAGTAACGGACTAATTCTTAATGTACTAGTAGTAAGTATAAATATTTTATAAATTTACTAATTATTTATATAAAAAAAAATTAGTAAGACACTTTGAATTATAATTTTGCAACTACATTTAAATAATTTGATACATAATTTCGGTTCTTAAATCAAAATTATACTGTGAATGTTTAGATTTAGATAAAAGGTATTAAATAGATCAAATATATAAAGGCGTACCAGAATGCACGTAGCAAAGCAGTTATCTTCTATGATATCTACTCTGTCTTTGTGCGTTTTATTTGCTTCTCTCTTAACGCTCAATTAGAAATTCAATCACTTTGCTATATTTCTATCTTAACAGCACGAAATTGGAATTATGTGCTAAATTAAGCTAGCTTAGTGAAAGATAACAATGCAAGGTGTTAGACAAATCTTTCTTCATATAAATAACTGTAATACATATAAATGTAACATACTTAGTACTTGTAGAAATACATCAATAAACTGTATCCCATAATTTTAATATTTTATAAATATACATACACTTTAAATAAATAAAAATATTATATACGCGAATTTAAAAGTAAAAATACTACTAGTCTGTCGTGTTAAGTACTCGCTTTAAATATTCTTTCTGGTTTGTAATAAACTTAGGCTCTCTTTGAATTTTACGATAATATATTAAGACATTTACAAATACTATTTAGTAAAATTTTCGATTTGTTTTCCTATTTATCACGTTAAACTTATTACTTTAAATATAAGAGGGTCACTTATATTTTTTATTTTAGTTCTGAACATGTCTATTTACAACATAATAATATTTTGTTTAACTGGATTTAAAAACAATTTTATGCTTTTAAAAACACTATACGTTTTAACACGTAACAAATTGTTATAAAGTTTATTATATAAAAAAGTATATACATACATATATGTAAGTATGTGTACATATATATATATATATATATATATATATATATATATATATATATATATGTAGATATAAATATATGTATATATATATATATATATATATATATATATATATAAAGTGTGTGTATTTTTAAGAAGTAGTATTTTAACATCTCTATTACATAGTAGCACACAGTTAGGTCAAGGCTGAAAAAATGTTTCTCTATTAGATATTTATACATTTACTAGATCACATGTGGTTGTAATTACGAGATGTAGATCTCATAATTTGAAATATAACTTTATATATATATATATATATATATATATATATATATATATATATATATATATATACAGAACTTGAATTGCGGTTTGGGCACAAGTCAGTAAACTTTTATTTTAAATGTTACTGAGATATGTATGTGCACATTAGTTTGGGATGATTTAGTAAACTTTACACTTTGATCATATTAATTCTGGAAACTAGGATTTGAATTAATAATGAACTTACGACAGATTTGATTAAATGAAAGAATAAAAATAATGTAATTAAAAGTAAGTCCAAATAGTTCTATATATATATATATATATATATATATATATATATATATATATATATATATATATATATATATATATTGAAAAAAGTAGTAGAAGAGGTGAGAAATGAGGCAATAGATATTATGTGGGAAGATGTGAACACAAACCCCTCACTGATTTTTTTACTACGTTGTCATTAAAAGAAGAAGGGGATCAGAAAGAAGAATAATTGCATAATTTAGATTAGGCAGGTGGGGGTGGGACTTTAAAAGAGATAAGTGTGAAAATAAAGTATGCAAACTTTGTCATGGACACAAACAATATTCCTATACCAAAAAATTGTAAAGTGTTGGAACTATTAAGAGAAAGAATACTTTCCAACATCAATCAGACTAGCATCAGTGTATCTTTGGAATCAGTGCCTGTAGTCAATTTAGTAAACATTTTAAAGAATTGCTTCAAAAGACTAGAAATTAAAATCTAGTTTAAGAATAGAATGTAATAATTAAATAAATATACAGATATAGTAAAGTATAATAACTGAATTATAATTAAAATGTAGTAGAATAGCTTGGTTTTTTATTTATCACGTTTAATTTTTGTTACTAAACTGTAAAAGTAATGAGAAATGTGACATGTATACTCAATAAAGAATATATTATTATTATTAATAATAATAATTGTATATATATATATACATATATATATATATATATATATATATATATATATATATATATATATATATATATATATATATATATTTATTAAAATTTAATTCTGACTATTTATGTTATAAACCATTGTGATTCAAGATGTAAAATAAGTAATTAATATTTTTGTATAAAAATGACGCTATTAATAATAGTCATTAGACTTTAAACTATTATAGTAAAGTATTCTTTTTATAACCATCTTGGTATTATTTTTATCATACATTCAAGAAAAGAATATCGAATGTCATTAAAAAGAATGCCATTTGAAATACGCTTAAGTTCATTGACGTTCAAGACTATTTTTTAACAAGAATTTACCATAAAATTACAAGTAAATCCTACATCTTTAATTACCAAACTCAAAGAGTACATGTGCAAGTATTAAATCTTACATAATGGTTTACAATAAAATCTAAAAATACACATGAAGAGACTTGTAATCACTGATCATTCCAGCAAAATATAAAAACACCTGTCTTCAAGTCTGAACCTATTATTTTTGTTAAAATAGATATTCTGCAATGGCGTTCTCAAATAGTCATTAACTTGAAGTTTGTCTTTGTAATGTGGAACATTTACTGTCTACAGAAATAACTAAACTTTATAAAACTTTAGAACTGCATACAATTATCTTTAGATGTTTGTAAGCCATGCGATATGTGCATTGGTGAATAGA
Source organism: Acanthacorydalis orientalis (assembly GCA_034766995.1). Classification (NCBI taxonomy): domain Eukaryota; kingdom Metazoa; phylum Arthropoda; class Insecta; order Megaloptera; family Corydalidae; genus Acanthacorydalis; species Acanthacorydalis orientalis. The sequence goes on along the minus strand of CM068313.1, from coordinate 48,281,495 downwards.
ATTGTTGTCTATGCATCTTTGTAACTATTGCGTTATTTGTTCATTAGTCTGAAACTGTTTTAGAAGTTCAACATAATAAACGATCAGATTTCTTTTTGTTTAGGATGTTTGTTTCTGAGAAAACAATACATAATTACTAAACAAATAAAATAATCAAGTTTATTGGATTTATTGATTAAATTCTAACTTTAGATGTTTTGTACTTTTTTAAAAAACTACACCAATTGCAAAAAAATAACAAAGAATATTTTTATTAGAACATACTTTTGGATTTTGTTATTAATATTGAAATACCTAATGAACGATCTCATAATGGAAAGCCAATATAATAGAATCAAAATAATGGAGAACTTCTAATGTCACAGCAATAAGAATTACATAGGAAACATTAAGAACTAGAGAATGGAAATTGCAATTATTTATGTATTGTTAACTAAAAAGAGAATATATGTATGTGGATATATATATATATATATATATATATATATATATATATATATATATATATATATATAATGACTTTTGACAACGATTTGTAATTATTATATAAAATTTATAAGTAAAAGAATTAGAACTACAATTAATATTGAATTATTCATTAAGTATTTAATACACTAATGAAACTACTATTAATATCTCCCACGGATTATTAAGAACTAGTTTTATAAAACGTAGCGTCAACATAAAGTGGTCTAATGATCCACATATAGTTCATACAGTTTTAAAAATTTATATTTAATGTGTGTAGAAAAAACATTTGTAACTTCAATGAAATTTTCAAGATTCTCAAATAAGTTAAAAATAAACAAAATTAGACTTTCATTCATCTATACGAAGATTTATTTTTTTAGTTAAATATTTATTTAATTACAGATCCATTTCTCTCTATGTACTACAATCTCGGTATGCATCGTAACGAGAATTTTTTCATTTTTTCAGTAATTCATCATTTACTTTTTGCATTTTTTTGTAAATTCTCCATTTAATTTGTATTTTCATCCTTATTAAGCAAGACAGATCAGTTCATCAAAGTTATTAGTGTAAATTAATCTTGTTATCTTTTTCTCTCCATTTTGGTATTTAATCAAGTGTGTTTAATTCAAATCTTAACAAAGAGTGGAAATAAAAATAGTAAACAAATTAATTTGGAATTAAAATTGGAGATTTTAAGTTTCTTTAAGTTTGAGAATAAAGCGGTTGATATTGGAGAATTATTGATTTACTTGTCATCATGGTGAGAACAATTTGTAATCGGGATGCTTACCAAATAAGAGAATTCGATAAAACTACCACGCATTTGCAATCTAAGAAAATTACAAAAGTAAGAAGTTCTCTTGTGATAAAAATGGAGTCACTACTTTGCATTTGGATTGAAAATCAAAATCAGCGAAGAATGTCATCGAGAAAAATGGATATTATGCATTACATTAAACCCCAACCGAGATTTTGGTGTATTGAAAAAATAAAAAAGCCTTCATAATCTGATTTATAATCATAAAAAAATTATAGATTACTTATCAATATCTAAAAGGAGCATATAAGCCTGGAAACATTTAATTTCTATTTGCTAATAAGAACTTGTTGTGAACGAATAACACATTTTTGTAAAAAAAAATAATATCTTGTTTTCTAGTTGGAATTTCTATTGCTGAAATTTTAATTCTTAATAAGAGTATTTGTGAATATTATTCCTAATTATATAGATTTTTTAATTAAGAAATATATTATATAAGTTGTGAGTATATATTATTGTATTATATTTAATAATAATGATAAAACTAAAATATATTAACGACTAAAAAAGTATAATACATAAACGTTTCTTTTTACAAAATAAATAGTTTAAAATAATTTCATATAAAAACATAAAAATATATTAATGTTCTACTTATAAAAACTACTTTGTTTATAAAGGTGATTCAATTTAGGCTTCCACATTAAAGTATCAAAAAAAATCGCAAAATTAAAAACTCATGTTTTTTTTTTTAAATTTTTGCATTTTTTAAAATACTTTCATGTGAAAGCCTAAATTGAATCACTCTATATATAAATTAAAAAGTTATTAAGAACTATACAGAAAATACATTATTTTAAATATTAAATTCATCTGGAAGAATTTTTACAATTATTATTTCGAATAAAGTACACGAAAAACATACACTGTTATAAAAAGGTAATGTTTGTAAAATTCATTCCTTATTTTATTATTAGATCAATAATAACAATAATAATAATATATATATATATATATATATATATATATATATATATATATGTTTATGATTGTCATTTATAATTATTTGTTATTTTCATATAAACTGTCTCATTATCATAATGACGTCTTGTTTATTAACTAAATTATAATTTTCCAAAAATAACTCCACGCACGAAACATGTTATACATAATTCACTCTGAAGGTAAATCATTAATTACTTTTTACTTGTATTCTTTGATATTCTGTCAACATGTCATTAAGCATTCAAGACAATCGTTTTTCTTAATAGAAGGTAATAAGGTTCATAGGCTTCGAAACTCGTTAATTAAATTGTGAACTATTATTGTACGGTTGTACAGAATCTATTTCCATACCGACACGCAACAGTTGTTTCGAACACAATTTAGAAAAATAACAAACAGTACAATAATCTCTCTCTATATTACAAGCTTGTAGAAAAACTGTTTTAAGTATCGTAAGATTAAGCACCGTGAGGTTAATATATTGCGTGAGCAAATGGGAATCATGATCAATTAACTGTGGTAGTTGTGTGTTAAATTATATACAGTGAGTGAATGTCAAGTCCTGTCTCAATAGATCGACGTATGTATGTGTGGGCGGCCAGTATGCATATCGCATCTCAGTGCACTAATCATTGCTTGAAGATGTCTCATTTTAAACGGAAAGTAAGCATTACACTTTTCCGGTTGATACTTCCTCGTTAGCACTGTCAGGAAATGAAAAATATATAATAATAGTATTCTTTTCGTATACGCATTAAACCGTATCATACTCAGACGTATAAGATTCATTAAAATACACCACATACATACATTTGTAAATGTTTATATATATATATATATATATATATATATATATATATATATATATATATATATATACCTATTGTATATATATATATATATATATATATATACAGACAAATATATGTATAAACGTGCGTATAATTTTTAACGATTACATTGGTTTTTGTTTATTTAATTCTTCTTTTCAAAAATAAAAAAAACCCTGATAAAATAAACATTTCAAATTAAAATCAAAATATTACAACACTTAATGAACCAAGGATGTACATTACTTTCAGTTAAGTTTCATGATGTTCCTTATGATTATATGATTTTTTATTATAAACAGTAAATATAAATTGATTCAAATGTAACTGATTTCATATGAATAGAGTATTCATGTTTTTTTTAAAAAAAAATGTATTTACTAAAAAAATATTAAAAATAATGATTACAAGAGATAAAAAATAGATCTTACTAATGATTACAGGATAATTACAAATAAAACAAAGGTATATATATATATATATATATATAAAATCAAAATTATCCGCAAAAAACTTTATGAAACAGCACGTTGCAAAAAATAATCTATCTGCCAAAATGTTTATATAGATACTAACATGTATAATATACACAATTTATATATATATATATATATAAACCCATGACATCTACTTATTTTTTTGGGTCGAGGTTTCTATGGTACCCAAATATGTTTATTGCTTCCTTCAGTCACATATTCATGCTTATAATTGACAAGTGGGTGAGCGCAGAGGCCCGGAAGTCGGTGAGCGCAGCGAGTAGGGGGCAAAGCACCCTCATACATACATACATATATATATATATATATATATATATATATATATATATATATATATAATTTTCATATAATTTTTGAGAGTAACTAATATAAATATATAAGTTTATGTTTTTAAATAACTATAGTATAATTTTCATGTAATACTTGACTTAATTAAGATTTGAAATTATTGATACACAAACATATTTACACATATACACACACACACACATCATGTATATATCGGTGCGTGTGTGTACGTGTATGTGTGTACATACATATACATATATATATATATATATATATATATATATATATACATACATATACACATATCCATTCATATAAGTACACACAAATTAAAAGTAAAGAAATGTTAATTCGCTTTTTCTGTTGTTTAGTATTCACAGAGTGATGAAATCTACTTCAAAATGGATATAATCATCAATCGAAAATGATTAATAAGGTTTAATCAAAGATTTCTGATCAGAAAATGTTTTGTCGTTTGCGTAGTGGTTTTTTTTCACACGTGTTTTTCGCAGCTGTGTCGAAACTGTATTTTTACATAAACGTTTCTTTGAATTACGTTATGGATTAATTTATTAATTTAGATCAGCGACATTCAATCGATATCCCCTAATACATCAGCGAATATGCCAATCGTTTACAAAAAAAAATAGAGATGTATTTCTTTCATTTGTATTGATTTGTTCGTATTTTTATAAAAGTAATTAATAAGAGTATTTGTGAATATTATTAATATCGTGCCATTTTATACATAAATTTATGTTTCAAGTATTTAAATCATAAACTTTTATTTTTGTGTCCTGCGCGACTTGTAAAAGGTTGAGTGAGACTGATTCAAGTTATTAATTATTTGTTAAAAATGAGTTTGAATTAAATTGAATAAATATAACAGTGTTTTAACAGACAACTAAAACTGATATATATATATATATATATATATATATATACGAGGGTCGTTTGATAAGTTTGGTAAGTTTCTATGAGATGGTGCCATCATTCATTTGGTAATGTCACGGCAATCAAGTGTCAATTTACAAACTAGCATAGGTGAAATTTCAGTCAGAAACGACGCGTTGTTCACGTTCTACAAATGTTTGAAGCGAGCATTGTAGCAGTTACCGCAAAAATGAAAGAAAACGAGCAGGCCTTTTTGCGTGATTCGTCACCGTGGATGAAACCACTACATATCTGAGTCGAATCAACAGTCAAAGCAGTAGACAACGACTGGTGAAAATTCGATGAAGAAAGTGAAGACCGTTTTGTCGGCTGGGAAAGTGATGGTCACTGTTTTTTGGGATTCCCAAGAAATCATCCTGATCGACTACTTAACGAAAGGAAAAACGATAACAGAAGCCTATTATGCAACATTATTGGACTATTTGAAAGAACAACTGTCAGGATTGACCCACAAAAAAGTGCTCTTTCACCAGGACAACACACCGTCTCACAAATCGACCATCGCAATGGCAAAATTGCACGAATGAGGCTTCGAATTGATTCTTCATGCGCCCTATTCTCCGAAATTCGCCCCGTGCATTTTCTTCCTCTTCCCAAACTTGAAAATTTGGCTCGGAGGGAAGAACTTCTCGTCGAATGAGGATATCACTACCGCCGTCAATAAATTTTGCAAACTTTGAGAAAAGCTACTTTTCAGACGGAATGAAAAAATTAGAAACTCGCTAGACCAAGTATACCCCTCTTCATGGTGACTATATTGAGAAATAAAACTGTTTTTTTCCAAAAAACGGTGTTTAATTAGCTATTTACCCTCCTTATCAAACGGCCCTTGTATGTTATGTACATACATATATATATATATATATATATATATATATATATATATATATATATATACACAAACAAGAATTTATACAAAACATATTTGTGTTCAGTAATTTTTCTGCTTGCCAATATTTATAATGGAATAATATCGGTTGGTCATGGTATATAAATGTATTTTGAGATACACTTTGAAATGCACAAATGTAAAACATTAAACAAATAACAACTTCAGTTAGTTAAAGGCGTGATGAGTTGTTTATGTTAAGCTTTATGTGTGTCAATTTGTACAATAATAAATTTTTCCATTTTATTCGCAAGTGTTTTAATGGATAATGTTTTAAAATTTACTTCAATTCAGTTTAGAAAAAAAATCATTTATATAAATATTGTGTATTATATTTTATCTCCAGTTACATTTTTATTTCATGTAATATATATATATATATATATATATATATATATATATATTATTTTAAAAATTATTATGTTTATACCTGTAATTCTGTTAATGCAAGTTGATCTATGTGATGCAAAATGACGAAGAGCAAATTTCTTTCATCAAATAGTATTTATGTACATAAATATACTTTAATACTATAATTAAATCCACTTTTACAAATAGATTTTTTTATTACTTTTTTCCCAATTTTACATTTTTCAATACCTTATCACTATAAGATGAAAGAAACGCGATATAAACCCCAATAAACAACAACCAATAATAATGAATAATTAATTATTGAACATTTTTGGTCAGAAAAAAATTTGTGACTTGCAGTACGAGGAAAAAATATTTATGAAAACCATTTATATATCTATTTAAAATTCAAATTGTCATTATTTAATCATTTTTTTAATTTATAATATCGAAAATAATATTTAAATCTATGAGATACTTCCTTTGGTACAAATATTTCTCAAAGACACATATAAAGTCAGTTATATTTATTTATAACTTCATGTAAATTTGATTAAGTTAAATACTCAAAATGGAAGTTCAACTACCAAGATATGTTTTTTAACATATATGAATATACAATAGATTTTATCTATTCATAAGTAAGTTGTCTGGCTGTCAAGACGTTTATTTTTATAACTTGACCAATTATATATATATATATATATATATATATATATATATATATATATATATATATATATATATATATATATACGTAAGTATATATGAATGTACATTTTAAAAACCGGTACATTACTATATTACAGACCGACATAGCAAAAATAGTCAGCAGGATGCTGTCATTATAAAATTATGGATTGAAGTGCAGAACTTAAATATACATACATTTTGGTTGTTGTTTTTAAGTGAATAACACCGATAAGTTTTTTCATTCACGTACGTTTAATTTAACCTCTAAATTTCTATGAATTGTAAATAAGAAATTACATACGGCTTTAAATAAATTAACGGTGGTCAAAGCATTTTATTTTTACCAGTTTTTGTCAAATAATTTCTGATAATGGCAATAGAGTCTTATGCATTATTAATTAAAATAAATCTTTAACTTATTTTTCTTTCATTTTTTTCGCTTCCTTTAATAGATTTGGTTTGCAGTAAATTGATTTTTGATTAAATATAAATGTAGATTAATATTAGTAATTTATATAAAACATTTAACAAAAATGCTAACTTTTCAGAAAAAAAATATTTTTAACAAAATACTAAATATAGTAAAATGTAATATCACATTTTCATATCCGTTTTTTGAATGATAGTATTTTTATTCAATGTAGGTATAAGTAATGCATTTATTAAAATTAGTAATATATATATATATATATATATATATATATATATACATATATTCATTACTCTCATAAAGTGAATTTTACTGTATTATTATTTTGTATTCTAATAATAACGTTATCATTACATATACTAAATACGTTTAAAAAAAACATTATATAATATGGAATTTAAAAAAGAAATGTATTTAAAGAAGAATAAAACATAAAACAAATTTGTTAGATGCAATAATCTATTTATAAGTACCAGCTATATTATAATGCTGCTATTGTATTTAGTATTTTTTTTTATTTACAACAGTATATAGTATGAAATATGTAATATATTTTCAATTTATAAATGCTTTTCTATTTCGAATGATTTTCCATTTTTAGCAAGTATTTCCATTGTATCCATCTATACGTTTTTAAACTTTTGGGATGATATGTTTATTTTATAAAATCAATTTTGACTCCTAGAACATTTTCAATTAACTTATTTTCAGACTCGAGTTTCTATTTCATCAAATTAAATTTAAGAAATATATAGTACTGAAAATATTCTTCATGTCGAAAACTCTTAATAAAAATAATAACACAATAAGGTACAAAAGATTGGAAAACCCTAGATGTTTTATTTAAATGTTCTTTGTACTGAGAACAGTTGTACACAATAAAGCCTTAATAAATATAAATATATATATATATATATATATATATATATATATATATATATATATATATATATATATATATATATAGAATATATTATTGAATTATATGAAGTATACTTGCGAAAACGAAAATGTGAGATTAAACTTACAATTGGTTGAATACGATATTTGCTCAAGAACGAAGTGCGTTCTAAGAAGTAAGATTTAATATTTATATAAAATACATTATTCTTCATTTAAATGACATGTGATGTAAGGAATTCGTAATGAATATTAAATGTTATTTATACGCATATAATTTTTGTTTATTTTGGAATGAACACGGTTGGATAAGCAGGAATATGAGCATTTTATGAATTGAAATTATGAAAAAAAGATATTTTTACTATGAACATTGTTAAATAAATATTCTAACCCTTCAGAAATCCAACGATTTTTTAAATAAAGTAATGGCAATTGGAGTTTTAAACTTTTTAATATATTTATATAAATTTGTGAAATGCAACTGCCCATCATTTTTTCTTTTCGGAAAAATGAATTAATATTATTTTCTAAAAAAATTTTTATATTTCAATTAAATAATAATTTGCTTACAAGAAATTTCCAAAAACTGCCCATAATTTTAGAATATAAAATAAATATATACACTTGTTCACTTTTGATAAATAATTTACTGTCTAGCATTGGCAAATCATTGTGAATTCGAAAAGATCCTTTTTTTTATTTTATCTATACTTTTTGTGAAAGAGTAAAACACCAGTTTTCTTAATAAAATTGATGCATTTTGGAAAGTCAGTTTCCAATTTATAATAAATTACTAACTGTCTAATATGTAAACAAGTCAGCCGTTCTATGCTATAACTGTACATACATACAGCATATATATATATATATATATATATATATATATATATATATATATATATATATATATATATATATATAACGAGAAAGAGAGAGGTTTTACACATACAACACACGAATATTTTATGATTTATATACATTCCATTAATGATTACTGGAAAAATAAGTAGGAAGAAATATGGGTGCCTTAAAATAAAGTAGGCAGTCATAATGGCAAAACAAGATTATTTTCTCTTCATAAAACATTTTATTTTGTATATGCAATAAAAATTAACATATCAGATTAAATGTTAAAATAAACAGGCTAGGCAAATACATATTTTATGCATACATATCTATACACATATTTTTCGAATATCACTTATAAAAAAGGTCAGTCATAAAAATATTCTTCCCAAGAAATATAATTCAAATCTACAAAAAAAATATTTTATTTTTGAATAAATATTTAGTCTAGATTATATTTATCTTTTATTTTATTTGAGAAATGCAATTTTTTAACTAACAAAAACACGAATTAAATATTAAGAACGAAAATTATTATTTGAGAAAATTGTAATTGTCATATATATATATATATATATATATACACATAATGTATAATTTGTATTATATATTGTGCGTTTTATTTCTGACTGCTTGTGTGTATTCGGAATTAGTTTAAGGTAGGTTCCACTATTGTGGTTTAAAATTTATGTTAAAGGTTAAAAATAGTGCTTACATATATACAACTTCATTTCAGTCTGTTTATACGAACAAAAGAATCAACTAACATGAATTTTAGCTACGTAATAAAAAGAAAAAAATTATATATGTAGGAATGTATACACACATATCCATCATATTTGCGATACAGTCGAACAATGTGATTGTTTTGTGGAGGAAACATGGTCTATTGAATCCAATCAAAGTTAAATTAAAATTAAACTATTGTTGAACATGCATTGCTCAATAGAATATGTATGTCTACAGTTCATTACTTTACATTTATAAATTATAAACTGTAATAATAGTAGAGTGAAATATACTTGTGCAATGTAATCGACTGAAAATTAGTTTACATGTTCCAATCCAGTCAAGAGTTTAATTACTTGCCACCAGAAGTTCTTTTCTATTTTATAATACTTCGTCCAATCATATATATACATATACATATATATATATATATATATATATATATATATATATATATATATATATATATACACACATATAATACAGAAACATATTATAATCGGTTCTGGTTTGTGGAAACAATGTGTGTTTGTATTAATACGTTACGGATCGGGAATTATTTATATATTTCATTATTTTCAGTAATACTAGGAAGTAGCGAAAGTCAAGAACACGAGAACACAAAATCATTTCAATACAATAACGACATATTTAATTAAAATGCTCTTTTTTATGGAATTTTTCATTAACATTTGAATGTTTTAGGACAAGTATTTCATCAGGTATTTTTTTACGTACATATCTGTTAAATTAGAAAGAAGGTTAATAAATATATAAATTGTATAATACTTGATATGTAATTTGTTTTTTTTTTAATTTAATTAAATTAATTGTATTTGTTGCTATAATGATTTGCATATATTTAATAATCTTTTATATGATTGGTAAACATATAAAAGTATGCATATACACTAGTCTTTTTACAACAAATATTTTTAGATTACTGACATAATGAAACTTATTTTCTTTGTGTGTGTGTGTGTGTTTCATACGTGTATATATATATATATATATATATATAAATAATGAATCACACAATTATTAATTAATTATTAATAACATCAAATTTACTACTTGCCAAAGAACTGTAAAAGAGGTTTTAAAAACGTTACATGTCAATTTATCTGCACAATTCTGAATTATTTTTATCATTTAATTTTTTATTCATATTATTTTTATCACTTAAATCAAATGTAATACATACATTTAGCCTGATCATAAAATAAACAATATTATCTTAATTTTAACAAGTTTGTTTAATCGTATTCTCTTATATTATTTACAAGATTAGATTGTTTTTATATCAATTTTATTTTTGTATCAAGTATTCATCAATCATTTTGAATCTTCACTGCTCTTTAAAAACAGTTAATTATTTTATAAAAGTTAATACATAAGTACGTTTGTATATAAAGCGAACGAATTAGGTTACTTTAAAAATATCTACAAGTAACAATTCATTTTTTAAATAAATATTATATTTGTATTGAATATTTTAAAAAAATGACTGAAAAACAGATGTCCAAAAACATTCAGAGAAAAAAAATTGTAATAAAAAAAATATCTGCTGTACAAACAGGTACAAATAACAATAATAATAAAAAAAACAAATAATTAAAAATAAAGCATTGATGTGAATTTACATCATGAAAATAAAAAAAAAACGACTACAGCAGTATATGTTTTTTTTTATCAGAACATATATATATATATATATATATATATATATATATATATATATATATATATATATATATATATATATATATATATATATATATATATATTCCGATGACCAATGATAATGTTTGATTGTGAAACTGATTTCTTTTTCATAAAACAGGAAATACATTACATTTTACTTTTGATATTATATATATATATATATATATATATATATATATATATATATATATATATATATATATATATATATGAAAATAAGTATATTGATTTTTCATTTAAAATCAAATTACAAGAAATAAATTGCAAAATATTCATGTAATTTGAAATTTATTACTTCTAATTCCGCTGCTATCTAAAATATTAAAAATGAATATTTAAAAATATGAATATATTATTTATAATTATTAAAAATGTTCATATTTTTAAACATTGTAATTTAATACTTGTGATTTAGATTAAAATAGGTTCTTTAAACAAGTTTTAACTAAAAACTTTAACCAAAATCCAGTTCTAGATAAAAGGTACACTAATTAAATTTCACCGTTAATTATTTCAACAAATTAGAAGTAATCAGCCCAGCCATATGTGATAATTAACATAACACTTTATATTATAATAAATTTTGTTGAAATACTTCGAAGAAGACAAAAATGAACCACTGTTAATTAAGTACTGCAATTTATGAGAAAGATGTCAAAATAAAATACGAATAAACACAAATCAAGAATATATATATATATATATATATATATATATATATATATATATATATATATATATTATTTATAAGAGAGTGTAAAATACTGTTAGCCAATTATAATAAGATAATTAATGTCACAGGTATTTATGAATACTTAAATTTAGTCATAGATAATTATATAAACATCTATGCATATATTATAATCACTTGGTAATAAAATACAAATTATGATAATTTTTCATCATCTAATTACTTGTATTAATAAGTTTGAATATGTTGTGTTAAAAGTATGTAACTCAAAGTAACAATCAACAATGATCATTTATTGAACATTTTTGATTTGAAAAATTGTTGTAGTTTATGGAAAAAGGAATTAATTTGCAAAAATCTGACGAGTACTACGAGAAAATTTAAACTGGGAAAAACTACTCATTTTTAATTAAAATGTGTTATAAATATTAGAAATTTTATTAGAATATTATAAAAAAAAATGTTGAAGAAATATTCGACGAAAAAATATTTTAATATATTCGAGCTCCCGCTTTCTTTATGGTGTGCTTTCTAAAATAAATTAAAACTAGTAATATATGTATATTAAAACCTAGTATTATAAGAAACCTTGCCACCGTAATTATTATTATACAAAGGTGTATTAATAAAAACAAATATTTCTTATACTGACAACTTGAAAATTCAAGACAGTTATTATTTCTTCGTATGTATTTCTTTACAGGCATGATTTTCATTATTTTCCGTATAAATAAGTTGTTCAATTTCGATTTTAATCATTCAAGTAAGAAAAAATAATACTATAATGTAATAATTCAACAGAATATGTTTATAACATACTACTTTTAAGTATACAAGATACAGTAATTAAATATACTTTTTTCTGCTATCAATCTATCAGCAATCTAAACAGGTTTTAATCTGTTTTCTTAGTATAAAAATATAAATAAAATACAGTGCCAACAAGATATACAGTTTGCATTTTATATACACAATATAAAATGAAAAATATATAAGATCTTTGAAATTATATATCATTAACCTTTTAGCGAAAAAATACATTTTCAATGTTTTTAATACAATTTATTAGGCTATATTTTTCCAGGCTATATCATATATATATATATATATATATATATATATATATATATATATATATATAATCCCATGGTTTTAAGTAACAATAATAAAATACGAATTACCAAACATATACAAAAAATATTTGCTAGACACTACATTATTACAGATAGATTAAATGTTACATTACATTGTGTAGATTTATTCTTAAAAATAATCTTGATTGTAAATTTATTCATTTTTATACATAAATTCTAGCGCACATATACATATACACATATACATATATATATATATATATATATATATATACATATATATAAAACATACATATTTTTGTACATATAAAAACGAAATTTATCACAAGTTTATATCAAAAGTACAAAATGCTAACTAATATCTCATTGTAATTAATGTTCTTGAATGCATTCTAAGAATTTACTACATAGTGTTTACAGTCAAGGTGAAGGTTATAAATTAACTGATAAACTCTTCTATGGATAATAAAATTATTTATCCGCATTGTCACGCAAAATACGCCAATATGAAAAAAAATATTTATTACCTTATACCATGCTATAACTTAACATTTTTCCAGTAAAACATATCGAAGTGTCTCAGAGTGTTTATACACAGTAGCGTAAAATGAAATTTACAGTTTATTTTCCTACTTTATGAACGAAGATTAGAAGTTACAATATGAGTTTATATACAATTATTTTTAATGACATAGGATTTTCAATTATACAGAAAGATTTTTATATTTATTAATGTAGTACCTTCAATTAAACTAAAAAAAATCGTTGGGCAACATGAATATGTGTTTTCAGATTTATTAAATAAATACCGTTCTCTATTTTCATACCATGTTATTAACATTTTAGTGTATATACATATTTAGTAAGACATATCGAAACAAACAGAAGGATGATAATATTTTTTATTCATTGTTAGCCTATACGATATTTATTAAAAGAAAAAAATAATAATAAGTATTAAAATATTGATAAAGTGAGCCACGGATAAAAATAAATCGTCATATATGGAATATATATTGATGAAATATTAATTTATTTTGGTGTATGTTAAAAAAAATTACTTAGAGACTTTTCTAAACATAAACACATTTTTATATACCTGAAAATTCGGTTCAGAGTCATATAAAATTATAACTGTTAAAGAAAGCATGTAAACTCCGGAAAAAGATACTAGCCAATATATAATTTTAAAAGATAACTGATAAAAAGTTCTTATAAGAGTCAAATAAACAGTGCACGAACGACACGTATAGAAAATAAGACAATTTATCGAAACGGTTTCACTTTTTCTAGATCAAACCTTTTTTTAAATCCACTTCACCATCTTTTAGAGAGTGTATATTGTTAGAGAATTATATAATTTGATATAAAAAATAACATGTTTCTTTAGTATTATGCAACATTTCTTTCAAGTGAATATTTTGATAAGTGAGAATATATCTAATCTATTTATAATGTTGTAATCCAATCAGTGTAGATTAATTATAAAAACATGATACGCTTTTTATAATCTGAATTCTATTTTTATATACTAATCTGAATGAAAGTAGCTTATTCTAAAATGTACCGTATAAAAATACAAGTTATGTTTTAGTTTATTTATTGAACGTTTGTAGGTAGAGAATTTACTCAAACTCAAATATTTATAGATATATCGGATGTTCTAACATTTATTTTGAAAATCTTTACTTGGTATTTCATTAGAAAAGTTAAATTATGTTTTTCAATCATTTTATTCGGTTGTAAAGATTTTTATTAGATTTTTCAGATCAATATAATTTATGATCGTCCGCATTAAATATATTTATAACATTGGCTTGATAATTATCAATAATTCGCCCTTATCACTCGGTTTGCTTTATAGGAAATGTCTACTACGTCGGAATTTTTTGAACATTTGTTATCATTATAAATTTCAATGAGAAAAACAACTCAATTTTATACAAATACTTAAGAATTGTTTATTGCGTATCTGTTTCGTTATTTTTTATAATCAGATAATGTATGATATGAAAAACATTCTCCAACATGTAGTCCTGGATGATCATTGCAAGTTTGACAACAAATCTAATTAGTTTCCTACCACCGGGAACAGATCTCTTGGAACAAACCACATAATTCTTTTTCTTGTCATGGTTTAGTTTATGAAATTTTCCATTCATTCGCTACTGAGGATTGGAAGTTATAGGTTGCCGTCTAACAGTTGTAGATGAGCGAAAATCGACAAAAAGTTGTTTAATCACTTTTAGACAAACTACAAATGAAGCATTGGTTTATTGCCCTTTTCTTTCTTCACATAGTTTATATAAAATATATGCATTTATAGCACTGGTTTCCACACCCCAGAAAATAGTACAAAAAACTCATATAATAAAGTTATTAGTTAAAAAAGGATATCTTGTGTTAGCGGACAATCGATCAATATGGTCCCTGTGTGACGACATATGACTAGAAATCCTGCTACTATTTGGTTCCTGTATAGCGACATCCGACCGATACTGGTTAATATTTAATGTTTTATTGAAATATGGTTGATATCTTTATTTATATCAACATCCAATTTCCATTTTATGGAACTGGTTTGTCATCAAAAACATTCACAAAAATATTTCAGGATAATAAATATTTATTAGGAAAATCTTTTATAAAACTTTCTAGCATTTTTTTAAAATAACAATTTCTGTATAAAACTCTATTAATAAACATTTATCCATTAATACTACCAAAATTTTAATTATTAGATAAATTTCTTATTTTGTGTGATTAATTGAAAACAAAAAATAATATTTTCTTCTGACTTCGGCTTCTTTTATAGTATATTATTGAAAATTTACATACATACGTTCAGAATTCTATTTCAAACGAATAAAAATCAATCGAACAAAAACAAATCATTTTTTCATACTTTTTATAAAAACATAGAGATCCCTATACGTAATGGATACATAAACTCTATACATTTACTTCGCTATTAGTTGAATTGTTTCTTTGATAGTCCAATTATATTCAGAGTGGTTGGAATAAAACATATTTGTACGTAAACCCTCTCGCTTCAAGTATTCTTGGTAGAAACAATGAAGTTCTTAAATGTCAAGTACAGAGCTCCTCCATACGAGATATGCAATTATAGAGTATGTATTAATACTGAAATATTACATCCCTTACAAGCATATACAGTAATCAAATAAATATACTGTTACTGAAAATTGGCAGTGATAATATTTCTATTTATTATTTTCATCGAGCATCATTCACTATCAAATCAATTAACCACAATTCGATATTAAAAAAAAACATAGCTCTAATAAATTGTCTGTACTGTAATGTACAGTTTCAAAACAGAAAAATTAACAATAATATTATATCAAAAAAATAACATACAAATCATTAAAGAAGTGAAAATACCAAATATATTCTACTTGGCATTTTAATGATACAGCATATAATTTCTTTTCCGAAAAGATGAATTAACGAGATACCAACAACCTTGACAACAATAACCTACATTCGTAACGTAAATACATTAAAAAATGCTTATGATAAATGTTCTAATTGAAAGAGAATGTTAAGGTATAAGTTATAAAATAGCATCGCGTGACTGAGACGAAGAAACTGTTATTTGTAATAAAAAGCAATATTTTTATTCTCAACATAACTTCATTCAGCCAATACATTACATTCTTATGTATTTTATACAATAACGTCAACAGAGAATTGTATACATACATATTTATATATATATATATATATATATATATATATATATATATATATATATATATATATACACGTAGCTAGTTTCTTTAACATTTCGTAGAAAAGCACACGTTAAACCTTACAGTAAACTTTTAGGTTTTCTTATAATTACATATATTTATAATACAAATAAACGAATAAAATTACTTTACAAACGGTTATGAAGGACAATTTAAAATAAATAGAAAATCGTTTGAAAGACGAATACTTCATAACTTGTCTTCAAGTCGTATGTAATTACACATAAGCTTAATCATAACACTTATGATTAAGCTTATGTTTAATAACATACATTTATTACATTTTTTTTTCAAAAAAATGTATAAGAAATATAATAATGATCTCCATAAAGTAATATTTAGATGAAATTTTCATCCACTTAACAGAAATATTTATATTTATCAATCTTGGAATAAAAATCCATATATTTGAAATCAAATATTTTTACTATTAGCCCTTACATCCAATTTTGTATTAAAAGGAATGAAGGTAACCTTCAAAACTTTTTTATTAGAATTGATAAAGACAGACTTCAAAATTAATGTTAAAAATGGATTGTTTTATATTGTCACATATTAATTATAAACACTATGTGAAAAGAAACTATAAAAATTTACAAACCTATTTTTCAATGAATATATATATATATATATATATATATATATATATATATATATATATATATATATATATATATATATATATATAAACGAATATATTTCACGTTATTTTTTAAAGTAAATTTTCAAAGTTCATTTGAATTGAGAATACTGACGCCTTTGTAAAGTTAATGAATTTAGAACGGAAGATAACAAGTGATTGTTTGTTTATTTGTTCGTTGCATATTTGTTGCATTTTGGTTTAGTATGTTTGTCATGATGCATGAATCATTTGCAAAATACACAATTTAGCATTTTGAGCGTCAAACGAACTCTATGTGGTCAGAATAAATTACTACCATAAATTATAACACATGCAGACAGTAAGGAGACTTCTTTCAGGATTACATAGATTATAGTAATTGTTTCATCAGTTATTATGTTAAAATATATCAGTCATATATGAGACGCACTTACTTTTTTTGTTATTCTCAATAAACACGAATATTTCTTTTCTTGTTGACGCTACTATTTTTGTGATTGTTTTCAGCTATAAAGAATGATCCCAAAAGGACAATAAAGAAAAATACTATAAAAAAGAGCAAGTGTGTGTATATATATATATATATATATATATATATATATATATATATATATATATATATATATACATTATATTCAATCTTTATAGTTTATATGATTTATTTTTATAGTTTATGACAAGATATTCTAATAAAAAAAGGTATCAGAGATGGAAATCGATTGGGAAATACTGAAGTTTAAACATGAAATGTATGATAATACGCTAGATAATATCAAAATTAGAGAAATTACAAAAAAAAAAATAATTTTACTTGAAAAGCGTGAATTTTTTCATCAGTAAGGCTAGTCAGTGCTGTTACAATTAGTCGCTTGATTTATAATGGAGGCAGGACTCGTCATTTATTTTTTAGTCTCTTCATATTATTCGAAATATACTTTTTTTAATACATAAAATGTTTTCTTTGATATGTAAAATAAATGTTAACTTGCGCTATCATGAAGAGGCTTTCTTAGAAACCTTTTGGTTGAAGTGTGAGAAACGGTCAAATCGAGGGTCACGAAAAATGTTTCACGTATTAACGAAAATCCTCGAGCTACGAGACATTCAGATAACTGTGGATTTATGTACTTAGTAAGATGATAGTGGATAATAGCTGTTCGAATTCACAACAAGTGTTTAGAACAAAACTAGACAAGTCACGTTAAATCAGTTGATTTTAAACATGAGAAAACAAAAAAGATTATATCAGAAATTGATACTTTATGTCCTCATAAAAATTAACCAAAAGCAAATAGTTCAAATTTTAAACAATGTTAAGAAGATGTCACAATAAAGTTCTGACACTATTATATTTATTCACTTTTATATGCAAGATTTTTGATATATTTCTCTACATTAGTGCTTTGTGGATAACGACATCGCCATCGAAATGCATATAAGTAAAAATCAAAAATGATCAATAATCAGTTGTTGCACATTTTTGATTAGAAAATAATGTTGAGTTGTGAGGTGAGTGAAAAGTTCAATTTTGTACTTCAATTTTATGTAAGAAATACAAATTTTGGAGTATAATTTGATCGGAAGCAAAACTATCATGTTTTTTTATTTTGAATCCAGTTTTAATCTTCATATGAAAACATCAATCATTAAACCACTGATATACCAAATATATCGGATACAAAACATCTAACACTGAGACTAATGATATCGCTATTTAAAACATATCAATGTTTTATGTGCATTCTTAGCAGAGTAGTGTAATAAAAAATATACGATTGTCTTATTGATTCTCTTTCATTACTTATATGCCATTCTCAGTCCTAAATAGTACGCTATATTTTTCTAACACGTTGGTCTAGACTTGCAAACATTACTCTTAGACACTACACTCAATGTTTTTCTTTGCACATGGATAATGTACAAATTTTCAAAGTATACAGAGCATAAAGTACAGAGTTTACAGGCACGTACTAGGTGTCTGGTATTTTCCATGGGGAATAAAAAATATATGAACACAGTATAGATCTTAGACTTCTTTAGCAGACTTCAATGTAAAATAATAAACACGATCAGTTTACTACCTACGTTTACGTCTATTAAGCTTCAGTGAGTATATACAATTGTAATTTATTTTATAATATTTATTCGTATCATTTTTAATTTAAACTATCTTTACATTATTGGAAAAAAAGGAAGAAAAAATTATTGAAAAAGTTTGACTTTCTGCTTGAATTTAAAAATACTTTTATAATAGATACATATTTGCCTAAAACATATATTACATAAAATTGTAAAGAAATATTTTAATTTTATTTAGACAAATCATAACAATATTTGTAACAAGCGAGTTTTTCTTCAAAAGTTTTATGAGAAAAATTCATATTTTATACAAATACACGATAGGTATTTACACAGTTATAAATACAGTGAATTCTCGGTATAAGCCACTCTTGATATAAGTCTCCTCGGTAGCTTATATCAAAAGTCGCACAGAAAATAACAACCAATAACTAAATATCGAAATTTTGACATTCAGTTATTGACATTTGGTAGCAAATATACTTTTTTCCTTTAATTACATTAAATTAAAGCTTAGTGATATGTTTTGCTCAATTTATATTTTTTTTACATTTCAAGTATATCTATATGAGAATTTAAATAAACAATCACAAAAATGTATAAAAAAAATGCTTTATTCCCTATCTATTTCGTTAAAATGTGATACTAATTATGAACAGTTTCTTACATTTATACATTCAAAGCCTTTTCATACCTCCAAAAAAATTTAGTCCCATTTCTCATTACAGTTGAGCACTTTTTGAACAAAATCGATTTAGCTTGGATCGATTATAACGAAAATTCACTGTATTTCAATTTTTTAATACATTTTTTGATAAGTCTATAATGTGATATAAATAAATTTAAAAACGTATATTTGTATTAGTAGATTGTTATACATGTACTATATGTAATAAAATATAATTTACATTTTCATTATTTCTATTCCCATTAAAAAATATGAACAGTCGATCCGTAACCTTTATTATTTTTATCTGTTTAACCAAAAATAAAATTTAAATGATCTATTTATATTTACAAATTAATACGGTATTGTTTTTTTTTTTTTATTCCAATACTATTACCATATGTTTGTAAAAATAAATATTCCACAAAATATATCCATTGAAACACAACAGTTTATTGTTTTAACAAATAAATTTCGGTATGATTTTCGTATAATATAACGACTTTCTCATAAATGATTCATTTTTAAGACTAAGGAAAAGTTTTATTTGTGTTCTCATATCACTCTTCGAATCTAGAATCGTTAAGAACCCTACATAGAGACAAACAAACGGGGAAGTCAAACATACATAATAGATTACAAGAGTTGAAACAATTTGTCACAGTTGATTTAAACAGTTAAACAGAATTCAATTTATATTATTAGTCTAGATCAAGGGTAGGCAAACTACTACCCGTGGGCCACATGCGGCCCGCGATGATGATATGTGCGGCCCATGCAGAAGTGAATGACTTATTTAAATTTTACCACAAAAATGTTAAATTATATAAACAAACACCAAGTTCCCCTTCCATCAAATCCTGCAGTAACGTAGTGGTTGTGAGCCTCCCTTAATATAGTATTTCGGTCGCACGCAGCATTGTATTCGTAATATCGATGTTTAATTTCATTAAAAATTATATTGTTAATTATATGTATACATTTTTTGCGAGATTAATAAATAAATGTATTCTTGTATAGAAAATAGTCATTTTTATTTATTAAATTTAGATTTTGTACCCTAAAACACTCCTATCTCCCTCTAAAAAATCTCGAATGTACCCCAAACGACTTTCCGATACTATTTTGAGTATGTGATCTATTGGGGTGCAGCTGATTTGGGGGTAATGGCAGTGATACGGCGCAGCCGTGAAAATTAGTTGAAAATAAAAAGTCGGTTTCCGGAATGATAGCAATACTTTCCTCTACTATGAGTATCTCATGTATCAGAAAATAAAAACATTTTTTACATGCGGCCCGCTAGAGAGACCTTACAGAAGTCCATGTTGCCCGCGGTCAAAAATTTGACCCACCACTAGTTTAGATTTATTTATATATATATATATATATATATATATATATATATATATATATATATATATAGGTGTTTATGAGTATTTCGATTTTTTATGTTAGAAAAATAAATATACTAAATGAAACATAAAGTAAGCTACGATAAAATAATGAAACTAATCATACATATATATATATATATATATATAACACATATATATATATATAATATATATATATATATATATATATATATATATATATACATACATACCCAAACAATCATTATTCCAATTTGAATAGAATCCTTATAAAATTCTTCATGAAATGAATATAGAATTACTGTAAATAACGGATGTAACAAAGAGTAAAACATTAAATATTTATACAAATTCAACAGCGTGCTCTACAGTACTTTTTAATATTTAATTGTATTTTCAATGAACAGATACATTTACAGTCATGTACACAATGTATAATGAATGTACAAGTTAATGAAATTGTATTAAGAACAATTATCGTTTCATGTACTAGTATTTAGAAAGCGAATATGCACGAAGATAACAAAATTCACTTTTTACCGAACAATTGTGTGCTTATGTACTGTTGAACTCAACAATTATTCTGCACTAAGTAACTAACTTTCACCGGCGCCAGTGTAAGCTACGATCTGCCAATCGGTCACGAGTCATGTCACTTCC
Source organism: Acanthacorydalis orientalis (assembly GCA_034766995.1). Taxonomy (NCBI): domain Eukaryota; kingdom Metazoa; phylum Arthropoda; class Insecta; order Megaloptera; family Corydalidae; genus Acanthacorydalis; species Acanthacorydalis orientalis. Next base: position 48,259,156 of record CM068313.1, on the reverse strand, counting down.
TGTTCTGGTTTTCACTTATACAACTAGCATTATGGAAACATATGTCCTATTTACTTTGATATTATATATATATATATATATATATATATATATATATATATATATATATATCATATACGCATATTGGTGTATGTGAGTATGTGAAACTGTGTGGGTTGTATATTTAGATAATGCACGGAAGTGCATCTTTTTATGTTGACAGCAATGTTGCCAGATATCAGTATCATGATTTCATCTATCGTTTATAATTTGTAAAAATATATACATTTTATCCGGGAAAAGTATTTTTATGCACTTATCTGGTTATAGCAGTGTTAATATCGATATTTAAAAGCGTTCTGTTTTAGAAGTCTTATAACTATATCTTACTTATTACACAAGTATAAAAAATTAGAAAAGTAATACTTGTTCATTTAATTAATTAAACAAGATCATAAAACCATTCAAACATTTGGTATTTTATAACATGTGTGTGCACGTGTGATGAAATTACGAATAATTCAAATGTATGTGAATGCATTTACTAGAACAAAGAATAAAACTGTTTCCGATCAAAAGGTAGACCTACACGTATTTTAAACAATCATAACGTATGATCACGTTCGGACAGAGAATGATTCATCGTGTGCTATGGCCTGTCCTGTGACTAGTTCATTCGATGAAAACCTTGAAATTGCCAACAACAGTCCAATAGTGTATTGTTTTTAACTCATTAAAATGATTACGAGTTTATTCCACTTTCCATCATTTGATAACATGAAATATACCACTCGCAGATTATTCGTACCTGAGTATATTTATATACAAAAACATAATTGGACGAAATAAATGTTTGAAATTTGATAATATAATACAGTTTGTTTCTGTTCAACATACAATTGAATACTGTTTTATTCTCTATAGTTTGAAGTGACACTGTTGATTCTGTCAATTTGAGAACAGTAATTGAAATGTTTTGTTTAAACAAATAACCATATAATATTAATCAACATTACTTATAAATTAAATGATTTAGTACAATAGAATTGCAATACTCTGATCTATTAATTGTATCGTTATTGTTAAACTAAAGTGGTGTGAAAACATACCTTCTAGATTTATTGAACAACTGATTTATTTTAGCTCTCCGATTATTTTCTATATATAGAAAAGTAAAATAAAAAATTATGTTCCTACAAAAAGAATAAATGCAGTAAGTACTGTTAATTTTTGTTGCATGCATATTATATATATATATATATATATATATATATATATATATATATATATATATATATATAACAAGATACCACGATTTAGGACATGGTTACGTTCCGCAAAATTGCGACTCAACTTGAAATGACTTAAATCTGATCAAATTGTACATACCACTATACCAAAGCAAAATTTTAATCATATAATTTGGAATAATGTATGGTACATACGGATATGTGTATATTTGTATATACATATACGGATATGTGTATATTTTGTATGTACACATATATGTTATAGAAATATATTTCGTAAGAATACTATACATATGTATTTATTAATTTGAAATCTTAATTAATCCATCCGCTCATCTGAAGTGATGGTGATAGGTGATAATAAATATTGAGGCGAAATAATATCGAGTCAAGGTAGACATTTTTTCCGATTTAAATGCGAAACAACTTTAAACGAAGCGCCTTAAATCGAGGTATTCCTCTCTCTCTCTCTCTCTCTCTCTCTCTCTCTATATATATATATATATATATATATATATATATATATATATATATATATAGAAGCCTAAATTGAATGACTATATAAGTGTTACTGTGTTAATCTAATACACATTAAAAAAACAGACAATTTACTTAAAATAGATTCACGTGTCAGTTACTATTTCTAGTATTGCTAGATGTGTAGTGAATTTCCTAAAGTGTCACAAAATAATTATAAATTACTGATGTTGAGTGATGAAACTACAGTTTAGACTCCGTAAATATACCGACCAAAAAATACATACATCAGTTAAATCAAATAAAAAAATACATCTTAAAAATACCAGGAAGAATATTTTTTTCATTTATTATTTATTTAGTAATTATATATATATATATATATATATATATATATATATATATATATATATATATATATATATATACAGACATATTCGTTCTTGCTGCACTTGATGTCTCGCAAGATTGTTTTAATCTTGATTATATTTAATATATTTAACTTAAATATATTTTATATTATGTACTCTGTTAATTTTTATGTTTTTTTAACAGAAAGACATGTGTTTGAATTTTGCTAAGTATCAAACGCTGAACAAACGAATATGTATGTGTGTATGTATGTGTGTGTTTATATATATATATATATATATATATATATATATATAGAGAGAGAGAGAGAGAGATAGAAAGAGAGAGAGGCTGAGAGATTTAATTTAGGCTTCCACATGAAAGTATTAAAGAAACTCACAAAAATTTTAAAAATCATGTTATTTTTTATTATTTTAGTTTGATTGTATTTTAGTATTGAATTGAACTAAAATACTAAATAAAAATACAATGATTTTCTGAAAACAATTTAAAAGTTGTTCAGAGTTTGGTGATGAAAAGCTGACAAATGATAACAGAAGAAAGATGTTTTAAACAATTATGAATAATAAAAATATTCATTATTGGATAAATAATTGATGCAAAAATTATAAAATTCATAAAAACAAGAAAACGTTTCTTACCAGGAAACACATTTAAGTAAAGGTTACTAAAACGGATGGCCATTTAATACAAACAAAAAAATTTAGAACAAAAATTAACGTTACTTTTACTTTCCTTGCAGTAGATTCATCTTTTTATATACACTTGCTATTACTGCTACTAAAGTGCAACACAAAAGCACATACTCCAAACAAATACAAATTGTCCCGTCTGTTTCCCCTCGTGAACATCTCGAAGGCAGTAAAACCCAATTAACTGAGACACAGAATTCAGAAGTAAGTCACATTCCCTGTGGCGCAATTAAGGTAGAGTTTCTAAGTAAAATATAGTGGTGTAAAATTATACCCGCCGCTATTTTACTAAAGAATGGTTTTATTAATTAAAGTACGAAAGTTGAAAGTAAATAAAATGTGTTAAGGTAGATTCACATATGGACAGTTATACAACAATATCTGTATGATTACGACTTTATCTCTCTCTTTCCTTTTATATTTATATATATATATATATATATATATATATATATATATATATATATATTCGAGTAGTTTATTCAAAATTTACATAAACGTTATAAATTAAATAATTAAAATTATCATAATTAAAATAATCAAATTCCTGTCGAGTTTGGTATCTGAGGAATATGTGTTGTATTTTAATAGATTAATTTTTGACTAAAATATATTTCTATGGACTTGTATGTATATGTATAATAATTTCACATTTTTAATATTATGCTAATAATATTCACATTGACGTATAAATTATTATAAAAAAGTATTATATTATTGTGATAGTGGCCGATGCTTATGTATATACATAAGCAACAAAAATATAAATGATATCATATTTATTAAATAAAATTGTTAAATTTATTTCATGTTATTTGTTATTGCTCTTATTCATTTTTTTATAAATAAATGAATATATAAATGTTTATGAGAAAATCATATAGATTAGATTTTTTATTATACCTCAAATATTTTTCATAGTAATAATATTTATAAAATGTGGTTTTATGAAGAAATTATATTCCATGATAAATCTAAATTAAATATATTCTAACATTTTCCTCTAAAGCTATAAATAGAATAAATTTATGTAGAAAATAAAAAGTATACAGTCTGGATGAACATAAATATTTATACTACCATTTTAAATGATTCAATCGATTACCAGTTTATAATTAAATGAAATTTTTGATTTTGAACGTCGACAGTTTACAATTATCAATCATTGTTGATCAACTAAAATGTATACGAGTGGTTAATATGCCATGTTGGAAAAATGTTTAAATATTGTATCCAGTCTCTGATGTAGAAAATATTTTCATATAGGGAAAATATGTCTACTGTAAATATAGCCATTGCAGGATCTCCTTTGGGACATCTTAATCAGTTTAGACGTGTATACCGCGCAGGTACTTCAACTTGGGGAACAAGTTATGTGTTTTATACAAGGGAACAGAAAATATTGAGCAACATCAGCCACTGCCAAGCAACAGAAATAAAAGAAAGGAACGAAATAAAAACAAAACACGTCTGATTACTACCATTGAAGAAACTTTAAATGTGTAAAAAAGCAATGGAATCCAAACTACTCCTGTTATGTAAATATATAACAGCAATAATTAAAAACAGGTAAGAATGGTTATAGAAAAAAAAACATGTCTTACTTTATGATTTACTTCTCTTCTTATGATTTAGTTTTAAATGTTTCCAAAGTAAATATTTTTTATATCTATAAATTGACATAAATAAATGCAAATATTAAGAATAACGATTTGGAAAACAGATAAAAGTGTGATTGCAAAAAAAATAGAGAATGGAAATAAACCTCCCAACTCTATGTGTTTGTGATATTAATTGCAATATGGACAGTCGATTATACCCAATTAATCTTTTTTTCGTTTCGTAGTTTTCAGCTTGTTACTAAGAAAAAAAAATATATATAGAACTTGTAAAACGCCACTTGAAAAAGATTATACCGATAAAAACTACATAACACTGAACGTGCTGTTTACTTATCAAATCGATATTATATCTATATTTGTATAACGAACTGATTATTGAAAACTTCAAATACTTTATCTTAATAATATCTTAAGTACGATTTTTATATGTTAGCAGTAGTAATCAAAAGTATAGTTTTAGCAGTCTGAATATTACCAATTATTAACAGAGATTAATATCCAAAAATAATACAGACAATAGTCCAAAGATAATACAAGACAACTCGTACATTTGGTTAGATAATTATTGTGTTATTGACAAAGATATTTACACTGATATATCATGATGAGCAAAACATTTATTTGAATCTTTCATTTTATTTACATTAAGATTTATTACTGTATTTTTCAATCTGTTTACATCTGTCATTTATCAGTTTCTTTCGATACGTTTTATTATTTATAAATAGTTGGAATCATTTTATAGCGTTATTATCAGAGAACATTAAACATATTTCACATAAAACATTCTTCTTATTTCGACATTATATATATATATATATATATATATATATATATATATTATTTGTAATTTTTTATTTATTTCGAATTATTTTACCTTCCAAATAATTATAAGGACAAAAATTTCCAGTAAGCTACTATTAATAAAATGAAAATGAACAAGTTAATTTAAAATTCTGTAGATATATTTTTATACGATTATCAGACTATTTTTTTACATTTCTTGCAATATTCAATTGGTTTAATTAATGCAACCTGTTGAAACACTGATTCAGCAGTTGTATCATTTTGAAGTCTGTTTTTATTTTTTTTGTAAAAATGATCAATTATTGTATCCCTAGTTATAATTTTCAAAGCTCCTTCACTTTATCGAAATTATCTAATCTTGGAGTAATATTTCTGATAAATTTATCCAATTTTATGTATTATACAATTTGTAAATTTAAACATAACATGTTAGAATTCAATTATAAAGAGAGAAATAATAGTTTTCTAACAATTTTTGACATTGTAACTAAACTGACATCCACAAATGAATTTTTCACTTTATCACAAACTTCAAGTTTTCTGATCAAAAATATTCAATAATTGATTATTTTCATTGTGACTAGGGATCATTTTGATGGCGATACCATGATTTTCAGAACATTAATATTTTTATTTATCAACGCCTATTAGATTTTTCGCTACCCTATAGCTCTGAGAAAGGTTGGAATCGATATCAAACAAAGTAAAACCTGAATTAATCAAGTATTAACCACTTTTCAATAGGAAAAAAGTTGTAGTTATAGAAAATTAAAAAAAATATTTATGACAATATATTCCTGATTAACTGTAAAGATTTTTTTATTTTAATTTTGTACAGTCACCTTTTTTAATTATTGCAACTTGTTATACCTCCTATTATTGTCTAGAAATTACCGTTGTAGCCCTAAGACGACCACGTTTAAAGTAAACGAATCACAGTTTTTTCCAAAAAAAATCAAGAAAAAAACGTTTTTATGACCTCGATTATAAAACGACACGATTTTTTTCACACATAAAACGATAAAAAAATGTTGATTTACGTTTTAATAAAATGTTATGTTTACAAAAATTATACAAATACATATATAAAACGCCTCTAGTGGCGTGCCAGCCTGAACTTATGAAGAACCGAATATAAAAAGATCCTTGTTTTTAAATGAGTCTGTGGAAAAAATCGCATCTTATATTCCGGCTAATATGGAAAATTATATATATATATATATATATATATATATATATATACACACACACACATATGTAAGTAAACCTTGTACTGCACTATTCATAAAAGTCAATTTAATATCATTATTGTCACACAAGTGACATAAAAAAATACTATTTATAATAAATTACCCTTCACTATAAAATAACATTATTTTATCGATATTTACATATAACAATCAATATTCATTAGGTGAAAAAAAAATAAAATCGATGACATACATAGCATTTTTGACTTTGAACAAAATAACAGTGAACAGACAACACACATTTAAAAATATTCAACAGTGGAATAAAAAAAAACGACTGCGTACATAAATATCGCATGTCAATCAGCAATCTATTTTTATTAGTTTCTGTTATGCGATGACAACATACGTAAAAGTTTATATTACAAACGTATTGTTGTGTCAAATTTTGACGTATATCAGTGCATTACAATAAAATTTCATTTGACATTTCGATAACGGAACGGTACATTACTAATTTTATACTGACTGGGACTCGTTATCTTAAAATTTTAATTTTTTATGTTATTTATCTTGTCAGGTCTAAAAGACATATACATACATTGCTTAGAAAATATATTGTGGTGATAAACATATAAACATTTACATATACATATATTTATATTTATATATATATATATATATATATTTATATATATATATATATATATATATATATATATATATATATATATATACATATACCAATCCGTATACTTAACGAATACTTTCTTTTTTTACTGAAATTGTTATTTAATTTTTAGAAAAGTTTTTCTTCGAGGCAGAGATCAATTCTATATTCAATTTTAACTTGTTATTCCGCATAAACTCTAACAATATGTTTAATAAAAAACTTTTGTGCTTCTTTAAATAGTTTTATATTTTTTAAATTAACATTCTTACACTGTAAAAAAAATTCGCAAGGTACAACAATCAAAAGAATGTGCGCCCTATGTATTCAGACAAACAGGAAAAATTTGGAACGGCAAGAAGCTAGAGGAAAATGTAAAAAAAGACAGAAACATATTGTGCTAGTTGTCCAAAAACACCACAGTTTTGTTTGAATTTTTTTAGGGAATATCATACAAAAGTAACAATTTATATACTTTTGTTAAAAAAAATATTTTTATCTATCTATATGTACTTTATATGTTATTACTATTAAATATTTGTGTTATAAATGAAAGCTGTTGCAAATTATTTGTAAAAACCTGCATAATTTGTTGAAGATACCGTTGCTTACAATTGGGTGAAGGACCCCCCCCCCCGCCTCGAAAACAACATAACTGTCGCCCAAATTTGGCTGACGAAGCAATCAGTGTTAATAAAGTGTAATATTAATGTTTTTTTTTTATTGTTAATTTGGTTTACGGCTAAATAATATTAAAAAAATTCTTTTTGGTTTCAATAATATTAATTCTTATTTTTATTATTATAGCACCTGTGTGAAATAAAGTACTAATAAGTGAAGGTTATAGCATATTTCTCTATATTTTATTACAAGTAATCTGATTTTTAGGCTTATCAGTGAACAATAATTTTTCTATATTTTAATCATTGTTAAGATAATCATTGTGTAATTAATAAACAGAATAGATTAATTTATTTATTTGATATTTTAATACAAAATTGAAAAAAACAAACAACCTTTTTTTGGAATTTCATATACACGTTTCATAGACGTACCACCACTTTAAAAAATATTATTTTCTTGAGGGAAAACCACACGAGAAAAAACGTTAGTGTTTGTACATTTAATGAGGAAGCATTTACAAAAAATAATTAAAAAAACATTTCAACAAGTATTAAATTGATGTATTCATTTCTTTTTTAAAATTTTTAATTATATGTAATTAGACTTCATCATATATTTGTAATTAGTTGTGTTTTTTATAATGCTCGTTTAATGTTTTTTTCACTTTTTTAATTGTTATTGTATTTTATATATAAATATAACACACACACACACACATATATATATATATATATATATATATATATATATATATATATAAAGTTGAAATTATTATGAATTAAGTCCAATGATTAATGTTATTTACCAAACATTGCGTATATTTTTAGATTACTGTTTGTGACCAGACTTCTTCTGAGTCACTGTATTGTACATGTTTACATTACATGAAAACACATTCATTGTCTCATTAAAATAAGACGAAAAAAATATAAGATAATCCATGTTTAAATAGAATTAAGCTAATAAAATGTTATCAGGTGAATTCATATACGTTTAAAGCGAACGAGTGTTTTCATTTCTATCATCGTTTGGAATAAATACTTTAAAAATATCAATTACACAAATAGTGTACCTAACTGATAAGAGTGCGGTTGTTTTGTCGCAATATCATTATAACATATATATATATATATATATATATATATATATATATATATATATATATATATATATATATATATATATACATACATATGTATATATATATATATATATATATATATATATATATATACATACATACATATACATATCATATATAAATACAAACACACACACATCCATAGTCATACAAACTGCGGCGGACACATACGAACAGACTTTAACCACACAACTGAACGCATCGCGTGTGGGCGTGTAAGACGATTACGTCATATTTCACGACATGGACAATAACACTGTGGCAAAGCGTTGGAGAACGTGTGTCTACCGTTGTTGTTACTGCGAACATAGAGGCGTTAGTACTTTAACTTTTTAACTATTCAGCATTTCGACTTCATGAGCTTGTTTTCATAAACACGTGCAAGTGTTATTTATACAAGGAATGTCTGTGTATGTATGTGTCTTGCGTTCATACATTTTCTCAAGTGGGTACAGAGAGTTGTATCTTCAGTGAACATATGAATTTTAATGTAGGTGACCACATTATGTAGATTTGTATTCGTGTTATATATATATATATATATATATATATATATATATATATATATATATATATATATAAAATTAAAACTAATGACTTAGCATTTCATTTCCTTATTTTACGCTTAATGTGTAATCAAAATGTATCTTTTAATTATTTTTCGAATTATCTTTTAAGAAATGATAAGACTTTCTTTCCCAGTCTTACCAGTTTGAACTTGAAGAGCAAAATTACAGTTTGGTACAAAACTGGATGCATTTTCATAAAAAAAATCATCTCAACAATACTTGTACAATTTGTGACCGGAATTTGAAGATATTAGATATTTTATATTTTAAAATAATTTCTGATTAATATCGTATATACAATATTAACATATAACGTTAATTACTAAAGACCGCAAAAAAAGAAATCTAATTCCTAAAGATTTTCACTCGAAATCTTTAATATATTCAAAGTTAAAAATGTCTACGGGTTTCACAAATGGATTTTTCACTTACTTCATAAACCACAAAACAATTCTATTGTTGAATAATCGATTATTAATCGTTTGAGTCAGGCCTTTAGTCAAGGGTAGGTCAGGAAGCATTAACTCTTTTGGTTGTACCGTTTGCCCCCCTAACAGAATCTGCGATTTTGTGAGATTGGAAAATCGTGGAGAATCAGTGGAAGAATCTTCCTGTGTTTATCTTGATGATTAAAAACGTTTCTACACACGAAAAAAAACCCCGTTTCTATGAGCACGTTTCACCATAACCCCCAACAATTTTGACATAAAAAAATTTGCCCCCTTAAAAATTGTATTTGCCCTCTTTAATACGAAGGTCTAACTATAGGACTGGTTTAAATGCCAGGAGTCATTACAAAAATCTTACCGAGTAGTACCACGCTGCGCGATTGCGCTTGATTAGTATGATTTTGAAAAATGTCAAACAACGCGGTCGCGCTTCATTAAATGAATGTCAAAAAATACCATGAAGTGTAATAGTGCTACAACAGAATCCAAGCGCACTGTCAACTGGTATTGCGACTCGATGTAATGGCACTTTTTAGCATAACTTATGAACAGCGCGATCGCGCTGCATAGCAATAAATGGTTAATCATTTTTTGATTATTGTTTATGAACATTTCGATGGTAATGTTATCTTACTCAGAGTGATATGGTACAGAATCACTGACAGTATAGCGACATGAGGATGCAATCCCGACATCTAAATGCCTAAAATTAACTATCCAAAATAAACAATTATTGACAAGATTGTGGTTTATGGAGTGAGTAAAATGTTCATATGTGAAATTGAATTTAATCACACTGCTAGAACTATTTGCGACAGTTAAAGATGTATTAAAAATACTTTTATATGAAAAGTCAACAATACATATTTTGTATTATGTGAATTGAAAAATACAGATATTTCTTAACAGAAAATATACTTCTTGACAATGACCTATACCACTCATATTAGCAACAGGTTTACTTGTACAGTTTTAGACGCACAATCTCAACCGAACCATTCGTGTTTCATATTCAAAGGTTGTGTGTAATTTATTACAAACCTAATTCTAATTTAAGTATTTATGTGTAAAATACCTTTTTTGTAATTTGAAAAATATATAAGAGAAACACTTAAAACTAGTTACTTAGCATAAAATATAATATACGAGTAAAATGCATGAATACATTGAAGACAACTATCGAAAGGTCATAGACAGATCAAAAATAAATATAAACATAAAAGCCAACTGTACTTTTGCTTTACTCTCCGTATTTGTTTCTCATAAATGTTTACATAGGTGATTCAATTTAGCCTTCCATATGAAAGTATTAAAAAAAATCGCAAAAATTAAATACCATCATTTTATTTTTTATTTGGTATTTTAGTTCAATTCAATACTAAAACACAATTGAATTAAAATGCTAAATAACAAATAACATGATTTTTTAATACTTTCATATGGAATCCAAAATTCAGTATAATGATTTACTCATAATACTAAGTAAGTAAATACATAACTAAGAAAATATTTTTTTAAAGTTTTTATGCGAGGTGGTATATTTTGTAGATGATTTAAAAAATTGTGTCCTAAAATCTCAAGAGATATTAATGAAAGTTCTTTCATTTGTAAAATAAAAAGAATATTTTTTAACTAACATAATCGTGGATAAAAATTCTCTCTCTCTCTCTCTCTCTCTCTCTCTCTATATATATATATATATATATATATATATATATATATATATATTATACATATATATACACACATACATACATACATACATACATACATACATATATATATATATATATATATATATATATATATAAACAAACTCATTTTGGTTCAATATTAAGTGCTTAATAAACATTTTAAATCCTCCATTTTTATTGTAAAACATATGCTGGAGAAACCGATAACATTTTAAACACTAAACCATAATTATTGACAATGTTTATAATATTCTCGTTGTGATTAACCACTGAACGGCAGCAGCAAAGACATTGAAAAAAGTGTGTCAATGTGAAAGTATTTTCTTTCCAGTGAATATATTTTTATGTATAATCGATTCAGTTCTGGTTTATCTTCATCAGTGTTTTAATCATGCGAGTACTTAATAATGAATATCCAATAACAAAGTTGTCTCTGGTCGGTTTCAGATTATTAATAATTTGTTAACGCTGGGACATTCGAGGAAAACGAGAATATGTTGTTTGAAATATTGTGTAATTATTTGAAGTATACTCTTGGTTTTTGTATAATTTATTTTTACATACTTTTATGAAGGTATGAAAAAAATAATTTATTTTCATTTACTTCAGTTACGTCATTAGCATTAATTCAATATTATAATTAACATGTACTTTAAAATGACTTTTTTTAATACTTGTGAATATAAAAGAAAAGAAAACTGAGTTTATAATTAGCAAATCAAGTTTTATGATTTTTAATTTACTATTACTTTTTTAATTAAATTGTTAAACATAATTTTAATGAGGTATAAATAATTGTAAAATCCGGTATTCGCTATTGAGTTACGATTTTAACTTCTACGATTTTAATTTTCTTTCTTGAATGAGATTTTAGAAAATCATGAACCCGTTTTAACTGACATTTTTTTATTTAGATTATTCTAAAACAGATACATTGTTATGACTGTTAAATACTTAAAAAAAATTATTAATAAATGTTGACGTATGTTATAAACTCGTTCCTAAAATATGGATTCACAGTTCGATAGGTGAGTTATTCGATTACACCGAGGGTGAGAAACCTTTTCATGTTAGAAGTACGTATTTATTTAAGTGTAATTCAATAAGGGTGCATTAAAGAAACATCAATTAGATATATTTAAAATGTACATTATATTGTAAAAATCTAACTAATATGTTCTTAATAATTTCAAAAAATGAAAACTATTTATCAATTTTGAAGTTAACTAATCTTTAATGACTTTGTTGGGTCTACGTTTTCTTCGAAAGCATTTGAATATTTTGTTGCAGTTTTAGTTGATCCTCTAGATGGGTATCCGATATATAACAAAATTATAGCTCAGGTTTTATCATGCACAACGATTTAAAAAGTTTCACTTCAAAAAAGGATTTGTTCTGTAAAATTTGAATTCAGTCAAAAGGCCACTCTTAAGGCTCTAGAAGATCACAGGTTCCTCACTTTGCATTACAGTAATTTTTCTACAAGTACTTACACATATAAATATATCTCACTAGCATATCATGTCTCCTCTCTCTCTCTTTGTATACATATATATATATATATATATATATATATATATATATATATATATATATATACACAGATAGAAACACAACTATCTTTCGATTTTTTTAAACAATAATTATGGTTCGGACCTAATTTTCTAAAAATGATATAAAATAATAAGAACATTTTTATAAAAACCTGAATTGTTATTGAGTTTTTCTGTTCATTTAATCTTAAATTTTAAATTAGTTTTACATTTCTGCGCTATCCTTTTGTAAAATCTGCTAATTAAATATTTTGCTTTTAAATATTTAATTTTCAATTATTAACGTTGCGAATTTTCTTACAAGTTTTAATAAATGTAGTAAGTACAGCAAACACAAGACAGTTTTGACATAATTTTGCACAACATTTAATAAGCATATTCTTTAATTCAATTTATAAAATTCTATTAATATCGAATAAAATCCATGTATAATTTCAGAAATGTCTTCATATAATGCTAACATTCTTATATATATATATATATATATATATATATATATATATATATATATATATATATATATTTAATTCGAAGTGCTAAATTGACTAATGTCAATGTCAACTAATTCAGCAAAGGTATTATTGAATAAAAGTTGCGTATGATATATATATATATATATATATATATATATACATATATATGAATATGTATGTAGGTCTTGAAAATATTTGAATATGGATAGAATCGTTTAAATTATTTAGTAAAGAAATGTTAGCGTTTTAATGCTCTACGATTAAAAAATGATCACAGAAAAACTGAACTACTTTCTCGACAATTAATTTAAAACATAAGATAAAATATTAGCATAGAAATTAATAGAAATTTTACATCTTGTTCAAAATACAGTTGAAATTTATGTATTTGTGACACTTGTATTTTATTATAGTTAAAGAAGGTACAATAGATATAAATTTTAAATGAATGTTTTTTTTCGGAGCCAACATAAAGTAAATATTTTGTAATAAACTAATGAATGAAAGTAAAAATTACAAGAATGATGGAAAAAACAGTTAATGAGTAAGTCACTGTTTGACAATCAACCTTGCACTCATTTGGCAAGATACCAGTTGTGGGTATTTACATTCCTTGGAGAGATGCCAACAACAGAAAAACAACGACGAATGTAATTTCATAGTAAAAAAATGTAAAATACTACTGTATAAAAATGCGATCTTCATAAACTGCGTTGTCTTGACACAATTATTTAATATATATATATATATATATATATATATATATATATATATATATATATATATATATATATTTATATATATAAATAAAAATACTGATTTCTCTTATTTTGAATAACAGCATAAAATTAAGTATGTGGTCTTTTTAATTAAAAAATGTATAGTTTCGATTATTTTTTAAATTATCTGCGTATTTAAGTACTAAAGATACAAAAATAATTAATTTTTTAATTGAATTTTTTAATCTAATACATTAAATGTTTATATATATATATATATATATATATATATATATATATATATATATATATATATATATATATACATATATATATGTACAGTGTCTATCAAATAAAACTATTATAAATCCATAGATCTTAATTTATAGGAAGATTGAAATAGAATTTTTATTTTTTTTGGCAAATAGCTAATGTAAATAAATTTTTGAAATACTTTGAAGCTATTTTCAATGCATTTTAATTTATTATTTGGAGAATTAGAAAAAAAATGAATATTATATATACTAGATATGCTGAAAATTATATAAAACGATTTTAATACTACGGTTAAAAAACTAGTGTAAAAAGTAATCTTTCATCCAGGAACACATTTAAAGTTGCATTTATTAATACATTTCAAATATTTTATTCTATATGAATATCAATAATGCAGATCTCTAATCTGAGATGCATGAAAAACACGTTTTGCAGCATCTGCAAAGCAATTTTTTCGACTGCTTCCGCTATAAGTTCTTGTAAATTGTGTAGATCTGTACGATGATACACTTCAGACATGATAAACCCTCTAGCAAAAAATCCAAATATGTTAAATCAGAAGATTGGCTTGACTTGTCTGTTGCTACGGTTTACAAGTCAATGATCCGGAAAATATTCATTAAAGGTTATCCAGAAAGTTACGTAATGGCATAAAATACAAAAAAGACCTGTTTGAAAGACAGCAAAATTAAAAATGCAGAATGTTAATTCTCAGTTCTTAATTTTGTTGTCATTCAGTATTTAAAATTGAATATTAAATGGAATTTGCTGACAGTACACTTTTATTTATTCTTGTAGATTTTATTAGTATTAAAAAAAAAAAACACAAACAAAAATTGTTACTCTGTTTGATGCGTTGTTTTTCAGCTATTTTTTAGCAAAATATTTCTGTTGCAGTGGCGCGTTATATCTTCATGGAACCCAGGCAAATTTGAATTAGGGCGCCCCATATACAGTGTTGTACTACAGTTATAATTTAACAAAAGATTGATTTGCCCCTCCCTGTTGATGGGGCCCACAGGCAATTGCCCTTTTGCCCATGGAATAACGCGCAACTGTCCTGTTATTATTATTTTGCTGCCATCATTGATCTAACATTATTCGGATATATTTAATTATTCAATTTAATGTAGCAGTAATAACATTTGGTAAATTTCTTGACTTAATATATTTGCATATTTTTAAATTTCAATTGTATTAAAATTACATACATTTAAAAAAAGACAAAAAGTATGTATGTATGTATGTACATACATACATACATACATACATACATACATACATACATACATATATATATATATATATACATATATTTATATATATATATATATATATATATATATATATATATATATATATATAAAGAGAGAGAGAGAGAGAGGAGTATTGTCAAAAATCATCTTATATTTTATAGCTGTCTAGTAACGCAATTAATTATTTTAAAACATAAGAACATAATTCTTGTTTCAAATTTTACTATCGAGCACTAAATTTTATTTTTACAACAAAAGGTATTTTATATCCAGACTACATGTGAGCAATTTATTTTATATACTGTAAATCTTGTGGAATTATTAAAGAAAATATTCTTTTGTATTATGTCTACAAGAATTCTTTTACCTAACTTTATGCCAATTTTTTAGATAAAGATATATATATATATATATATATATATATATATATATAACGGTATCACAAAATATATTTTATCAGATTACATCAAGTCCAATATGGTATTATCTATAAAAAATATTTATATTTTCTTCTCTTTATAACGGAAGATAATTACATATAATCATTTAAGAATATATTTATAGACTTATTATAATAATTATTTATAATTATCTGCAACTTGTGCAACAAGCTGATTTTTCATTGATCTTAAGACAACTATACAATTATCATATTAAGTTTAAAAAAAGGATTTAACTTATAAAAATGTATAACACGGTATGTTAACATCACCACTTATAAAATGACGTAATTTCTATAAGTTTTTTTTGCATTTTATTTTCAAATTAAAAAAGTAATAAGTGTAAAACACAGTAAGAAACGTTGAAGTATGGTAATGCATTTTTATTCTACTTATATAAGATAGAGAAAAATATTATTCTTTTACATTACTGAAGTTTTTTTAAGCGACGAGCAAAAAAATACTAAAAAGTTTTCTTGCATGAAAATGCTGTTTTTACGCAATTAAGTATACATTTTAATCATGCAAAATATAAAAGATATTCAACTGGTAAGTAGTTGAATTTGCATTGTGTTAATTAACAAGATAATTGTATAATAATGGACTTATTTTGTACCAATTACATGCTTTAAATAAACTTTAAACTCAGACACAAAAAAATATTTAGAATAATTTTCAAGTTTTGTTTTTATTAAAATATGACAAATACACATAAATGAACTTTGTTTTAATAGTCGGGAATGTAACTGATATGCATTTAACAGCTTAGCTGTCATCTTCAGACTTTTTCATTGAATTTTCTATTAGTGATTCTACTAATAATAAACTATTTAGTTGAGCAAAATACAATTTACTAACGTATCGACTACATATGCTAGTTAACACATGTGGCTACATAACAACAAGAGAATAGATTTCCATTCTATTATTTAATGAACACATTTACTTTATTTGTTTAAAAGATAACTTACTAATATACACATTCATGTTTTTCTTTTCTTATTATTGACTTTTCTTATTATTTAATACAATATAGTACACATTCATTATTTGGATAAAAATGTATAGGTTACTTAAATATCTATAATTGAGAAAAATATGTTTATATATATATATATATATATATATATATATATATATATATTATAAATTTATCTATATGTACATATTGTTTGATTAGTTATACATTATTCCATTATAAAAATGTTTACAATGAAATAAAACTGCAAAAATAATAATTCTGATAATAAATAAAATAGTTTTTTTTCATATATTTCAAGAGCTGATATTTTTTAATATAGATAATTCTTATATCAGGTCCAAAGTAAGGTAAAGGTTATTATTTGATAATGTTAAAGAATAACATTTTCAGTTAACGCTACTGAAACAATTTTATATGAGAAAACAACCATATGTGCCTTTACCAAAACTATTATTTACGAACAAGTTTCTAAAAGTCAATAATTGAGAAAATACATCACTTTCAGAAATATATTAAAGCTATTCCCGCTCTGAAATAAAGATACGACACTGTAAATGAAAAAGGAAACGTAGCAACTAAGCGGAATGCTTCGTTGTTAACTTCCTTTTTTGGAAAGAAGGCAGCCGCATATTACAACTTATTCTACGGTTAAAAACAAGTTGAAATGAATTTATCAACTTGCAAATATTTCAAATCCAGTATCGAAGATTATCTTTATATTCGTCACCATGCACGTGCTCGTTGAATAGTTTAACCATTTGGTATAATCCGAGGTATTATAAACTAACTGTTCGAATGGTCTTTGTCTTTTTAGATTACTTGAATTTCTGTTCTCCACTACTAGTTTCGGTATATATACCATCTTCAGACAGACTTTTTCAATATTTTATGTAAAATCCAATTTACTTTTTACTTAAAATGTAAGTAAAGATGGCACTGATGCTGAAATTAGTAGTGGAGAATAGAAAATAAAATAATTTAAAAGGACGAAAACCATTCAAACAGATAATCAATGGGATGCTAGTTATAAAAACATACAATTATAATTATTCTCCACGACATAAACCACAAAAAATACCTCAATATTATCATTCTTAAAGCAGAATAAAAAAAAGTATTAGATAGAAAAAAAATATATTTCTGCACCTTAGTGCTATGATGATGATGATGGAATCGTCATATATCATAAGTAAGAATAAAAATTGATCAACAATCATTTATTAAACACTTTTTTGTAGAAAACGTTTTTGTTTGTGGTTTATGGGATGAAAGAACAATTAATTTATGAAAGTGTGTTCATCAGTACTAGAACTGGATTGATACGATTATAATTTTATTGTAAATTAATAAGGGTATTGTTAAATGTATTTTTGTTGGTCTACTAGACAAATGCATCCATCCAATTCTCAACGTTGATATTTTACAAGGCCTCGTACAATAAAAGCGGATACAACCTTTAATATTTGTTTCCATACTGATAATTTTCAATAAATAGTATTTTTTTAACTAAAATAATAAATGATTTTAAATATTGATAAATATTTAAAAAAATATTTTTAATAACAAATCTCAATTATTTAAAAAATGTAATATTATTAAAGGGTTTTTCAATAGACGTACTTTGACGTAAATGACATGCCCCCAACTATTATTTACAATAAAGGAACTTGAAATTTCAGTGCGAATTCTGTGTTTTATTTCAAATTAAAAAAGTGTGTCCTTATTGGAAAACCCTTTATAAATATTTAAGAACAAGATAATGAAATTAATAATCATAGATAGTAGATATCTTACAATGGAAATAATTAGGTGTTTATACATCAATATAAAGTTCTAGAAAGCATACTTCATGTTTTAATTATCAATAAAATAAAATATTCAACAGAGATTCACATTGTATAATAATTTCAAATTAAAAACAAATAAGATAGACTTAAAAACTTGATCAATAGAGGGGCGTATGGTATTAATTTACAAAATCAAATATGTATTTAATAATACGTACATAAATATTTACAATATCTATTTATGATTTTAATTCATATTACATACTAAAAGTGCATGACTACAAGAACTGAAAATTTAAAAAATCATTCAGATCTTGCGACAGTGAGAACAAACTTCATAGAATGCAACGAGTAGGTTTCGTTTGAGACTACTCCAAGTATTTGCCAACACGGTAATTTATCAGTTGCAATCAGTGCGTTTGTTTTATTGCTATATAAAAATCACTAATTTAAGAGTTGTTAAATGTGAAATTTCCAAACAACATGTAATTCAATTTACGTACATTCTTTTCACTTGTGTTATTGCACTGATTTTGTCTTTCTCAATTCTTGGCTCAATGACAAACAATAAAGTTGACAATAAGACTGGCCAACATTTGTGACAATTTATTTCTAAGAAATTGAAAAAAAACACTTTCACAATTTGATAAAGATCTGTTTTCAACACATTTCTTAAATTATTTCACAAAACGATCACGTTATACAACTTGAAGCTAAAAGGTTGTTATGGAGCGATTGATACTAGAGTATTTATTTAATATGCAATTATAATTTAGATTTGTTGTAACTGATAGCATTTTTTAAGTTTAATAATTATGTATCTTTTACTGAAAAAGTGTAATATATTTTTTGCAATAATCTTTTTCGATAAATATATTTTTTATTACAATGATTATCGATGATTTAGAGCAGTGGTGTCAAATCACGTGACCCGCAAGACTCCAGAATGCGGCCCCGGCCCAAATATTGAAGTTGATTTTATTAAAATAACGAAATGGAATTTAAAAAAATATAAAATTCATTTTTAAAATATTGCAAATTACAGAAGTATATTATAAGGAACACCGTTTTATGGCCAATTCCGATTTAATTTATTTTCTTACTTGCAAAAATTATCAAGAACTATATTACGATTATGATTTTAGCAAATAGTCTCCAAATATTCAAGAATTATTATTGAATTAGAAACGGATTTGAATGATTCAGGGCATGTGAAAATGATTTTTTACTATTTAGTGCTCCGTTTTCTTTTATGAGTTATTTTAGAATATAAATGAAAGATCTTTCGCTCGATAATTTTTTTAGGTGTTTTTTTTTGTCTACGGCCCACAGACTCTCTTCAACTGAATCTACAAATATTAAATATTTCATTTTCAACGTTAAATTACTGAGAGACAAACAATGATAAATTATATAAATTTGTCTACTTTTTTTCATTTAATTAATTTCTCTACCATTAATAGCAGATATCGTTATTTATAAAATATTTTTTGATGCAACAACAGAGGCGCGTTTAAGAAAACAATTAGCAATTAAACTCGCATCACTATCAATTTCTGAAAATAATTAAATTTCTTAAACAATTATAATGAATACTTTTGAAGCATCTTTGTTAAAAGTATTCTATAACATTTATTTAACTAAAATAATATTTGGATTTAACGCTAAATTATATTTAATAATTAATACACTGACTGCCCAGCTAATTTTGCTAATGTTCACCAAGAACCCACATTTTTTTGTAATTTGTGTTTTTTCTACATAAAACTATATACGTAACAGATATCATTTTTGATAGCCATGACTTGAAGGATGAAAATATGTGGATATCATATATGATAATCATAGCCCGCAGGAAAACATCACTGGCTATCAGGAATAACAGCCATGGCAGTCAATGTGTTAAGTAATACAACAATTTTGTAATAGATAAAATAATTATAAATGATTCTTCGTCAAAATAAATGATTTTATTTTTACTTATTGTATAAATATAACCTTTAAATATTGACAACTAGTAAGTAGTTTGTAAAGAAATATTATTAAAAAGATAATTGGATATTATTAAAAATATAACCTAAACTAGATTATCTAATTATTTCGAAAAAAAAACGTTACTTAGATTTTTTTATATTTTACTTAAACTTTCAATTCGTGGTTGATTTACATTTTATTAAACTTTTGAGAATTTCTGAAGAATACTTATTGACTAATAAATTGTATCTTTTCAATCTATAAATATTGTAATAAAATAAGATTGATAACTATACAAATACCTGAAATATAATTCACTTGCTATTTATCTACATAATATTTTCGTCTTTTTGCAACCATAAAAGTCTATCTTTGATAAAAATACCTAATATATATTCAGACTTTGAAATTATCTATATATTTTTATCAGTTGACTGATAATACACAAAGCAAAAATATGCAAACATGTAAATGTATAAATATAAACAATACAGTACAATAATATATATAAAATGAATTACCAGACAAATCGTTGCGATTAAACAGAAATAAAATCAGACACCTGACATATTGAACGACGATAACCGAGCGTGTTTATTTAAATAAGTCACATTTATGCATACGTCGACACGTGGTTAAACACCTGTCTATATATGAATTTCAGAATACAGCTGTCTTTCTACGATGTTTATAAAACGATAACTTAATAAGGAAGCAATGCGAACTGTGAAATGTAATTGGGAACATTACCCGTGTAGGAGTGGACTTTTTTTGCTTTCTGCACATTTCAACTGACATTTTATTTTAACAATGTTTATGTATCCCATTAGAGTTGATTCAAGGCTCAATTTTTTCCCGTCTCGACATCCTCTGGTATTTTGTGATATACATTTCACGCTCAATAAAATGTTCATTTTTCAACAGAATACACATTCCAATACACATTAAAAGATCGGCACGCTACATTTTATCCGAAATCATTTTGTATATTGTTTAAAAGTTACAAATTATAAAATTTAAATAAGGTGTAAGTTTGCGTTTAGGGTCAATGCACATATTTTACGGATATTTATAAATTAATAGTACATATTCCATTCAATATTTTTCGAAAAATAAACATCCTTAATTGAAAGTAGTAATATCAATACATAAATAATTTTGTGTTGTAATAATTACAATAAGTGTGTTTGATTTTGCAAATAGCATCGTGACCTTAATGAATTTTATTATTTTTAGACATCTATAATTGTATTAAAAACTTTGTATAACTATAATAACTGCAAAATGTTATTTGATCTTTGAAATCGATTATCTTCAACAGATTAAGTTTCGAATATAGTTAATCTCTTTAATGTACCAATATGTTATAAAACTTGTCAAGGTTATTTGTTTACACAAATAGTTCATTAGTTTATTATTTTATGAAACTACAACCTTCAATACACAATAAACTACAGGGTGGCCAATTTACGATTTTACAACTTATACAAATATTTAAGCCATCATTTTGATTGGACGCCATTTTTAACAGTTCTTATGTGATACTTCATCAGTGAAGACGCTGGAAATTCGTTATGGAAAATTCTACAGCGTCGTAACTTCTGTAATTTCATCCTACGCAGATTGAATGACAACTTCAATTTTCATCAGAAAATCATTATGGGTGATGAAGCCCATTTCGACCTCAGTAGTTTTGTTAATAAGCAAAATTTCCAGTATTGGGGTAGTGAAAATCCTAAGTTAATTCATAAACGACCATTGCATCCCCATAAAGTGGCAGTGTGGGGTGGAATTTGGTCAGGATGTGTAATTGGACATTATTTTTTCGCAATATTAAAAAGAATGTTTCCCGGTCAATTAATTTCTAGAAACGGTGACGTCGATTGGCCACCAAGATCTCCTGATCTGAGAGCTGCCAAATTTTCTGTGGGGGTATCTTAAGGGACGCCTCCACACCAACAAGTCAACGACTATTGAACAGCTTAAGTACAATATCAGGGAAGCTGTAAACGGAATATCGCCGGAAATGTGTGAAAATGCAATCGAAAGAGTTCGCACATATGCTGCAGCAAAAGGTGGTTATTTGGTGGGATAATCGACAAAAAATTGAAAGGTCCAAATAAAGTATTTATGGAATATTACCAAATGTTTTTTATATATTGTAAAAATAATTTCAATTTAAAGTTGTGAAATTGTAAATTGGACACCCTATACATATATTAGCATAATAACAATCAACTTGAAAGAAATCAATATTTAACACAAGGTTTTAAACATTGTTCAGCTTGTATTCATATGCAATTTTTAGAGCATATACATTTTCTAGTTGTAATTTAAGTACTAAAAAAATGAATAATTATATTTTTTCGTTCATAGACAAACCTTTCAGTTATTATAATATGTTCACATTACAATATTTGCGTCACTAAATATGATAACATTTTATAATAAACATAGATGAAAACATGATATTGAATACACGAAATATATCAATAAATATCAATTTAATTTAAATTTAATTAACTTATCGAAACAGTCTATTATTTTAAAATATATCCTTTTAATTCTCCGCCAGAAATGTAACAAATTATCAATATACATGAGTCAATAATTAAGTATAAAATAAATATCGTAAATTTAGAATTAATTACTGGGTCTTAAATAGTAATCAACGTTTGAAATTTAGAGTAATAGTATTCAGGGCATAAATAATAGCATTGTTAAGACAGTATTGTTATTTAGCTATGGAGAAGAGTATTATATCATCATGATAACTTGAGTTA
This sequence comes from Acanthacorydalis orientalis, assembly GCA_034766995.1. NCBI lineage: Eukaryota > Metazoa > Arthropoda > Insecta > Megaloptera > Corydalidae > Acanthacorydalis > Acanthacorydalis orientalis. The sequence goes on along the minus strand of CM068313.1, from coordinate 48,235,377 downwards.
AAATGTTTCGTTAAATTCAGCAAATTGCATTGTTTTTTTTCGTATATTTTGTGTGAAATTATACTGTTGTTTCATTATATACACTTGTTTGTATTTGTTTATCTGTAAATTTATTACAAGTTTATAAAATATTTACGAGAAACTGATGTAAAAGTAAATACATATTGCCATAAATTCGAATATATGTAAATTATATTTAAATGTGTATAGAAAAAAACTGAGTTAAAATGTTACTTTAATATTTATTAAGGCACCGGACACACTGCTTAATCTTGAGAACAAGTTACATAAATCTGTACGATTTTATTTTACAAAAAAGTGTCTGTAATTTGTGCTTGGCTTCGATGAAGACAAAACTTTTAAAGATTTAACTGAAAAAATTGTAAAATTTGTCGAACAATAATAATTAGAAGAGGAAAAACATTTTATCGAAGAATTATACGGTGATGATTTATTTAAATGAAGAACACTCTGAATTAGAAACAATAACATTTGCTAAAGTTGATCAAGTTGAGGATTTGGACCAAAAATGGAACAAATAAATATGAAGAGAAGAAAGAAATCACAGACCTGTCATTTTGTGAAAACTTCATATGGAAAATTGATTGATAAATTATTATCTTGATTAGCATTTTGATATTTTAGTTAAACATATTTAGTTTTTACAATTAAAATTGACTAAAATAAAGTGAAAAATGAACGATTCAATTCAAAAGCATTTATCGTGCAACTAAATTTTAATTAAACTTTGATTTCTTTTGAAGATGGTTTATAAGAAGAAATTAATAAAAAGAATCAATAAATTTTATATATATATATACATACATAAAATTTGTGTGCATGTGTGTGTGTCATGTGTCTGTGATTTATAAACTATGAAAAGACTTTCGACTCTATCACCACATCATCGGTTATATCTACATTAAAGAACCAGGACATAGCAGTATACATACATCGAGTTGACAGATAACATCTACAAAAATTTAACCTTGATGCTGAAGCTACAGGAAGAAACAAAAAAGATAAAAATCGAGAAAGATATAAGAGAGGGAGAATCAATTTCGCCGAAATAATTTAGTGCAGCCTTAGAAGAAGTATTCAAATCGCTCGACTGGAAGGACAAAAGAAGAAGGGGAAGGTGAAGGTTTTAAGTCACCTCCGGTTTACTGATGATAACGTTATCTTTGCAAGTGCTCCAGAATAGCTATAAAAGAGGATAAAAGAATTAGATGATGCCAATCAAAAAATTGGCCTAAATATAAACTATGTAAAAACAAGTGTTGTTCAATACGTTTGTCTAACTGAAGAAAACTGAAATAAAAGGAACAGAAATAGAAGAAATTACGAAATATGTCTACCTAGGTCATCTTATCTGCAAAAATTGAACCTTCATTGAAGAAGTAAACAGGATAATAAAAATGAAATGGAGCGCATTTGGACGAAACACCTCGATATTTAAATGATCAATCCCCACTCTGTTTAAAAGAAAAATTATTTTATCAATGTATACTATCAGTCCTTACCTACGGCAGCGAAACATATGTGCTTAATGCCAAAATCATTCGAAAATTTTAAACAACACACGGAAGTATGGAAAGTTCCATGCTAAGAATAACAAGAAGTGATAGGAAAAGAATAGAATGGATACGAAAACACACTGGAGTCACAGATGTTATAAGAAAGGGCAACAGTCTGAAATAGAAATGGGCGAGGCATGTTGCAAGAAAAGAAGATAACCGATGAATAACAGAATTTATTAACAGGGAACCAAGGAATATAAAATATAAAAAGACTAAGAAAGAGACCAATGAACAGGTAGGATAAGAAAATTAAAAAAAATATTGGAAACCAGTAGAAAAGAGGCATTCAATCGTACCAAATGGAAAATCATGGAAGAGACCTTTATCCAGCAGTGGATTGACAGAGATTAATGATGATAAAGATTATATATATATATATATATATATATATATATATATATATATATATATATATTCTATGTGAGTGTGTGTGTATTGCTAAGTTATATGAAGCTATTAAAAGTGTTAAAATTGGAATTTGATGTAATGATATTAAATACTGTCAATACAATACTATTATTGATGTTTAGTTATCGTACATCTTGAATTTCAGTCAAATACTTACGTGCACTGACCTAAATTTTATAAAGAAAATTATATATTTCTAAATCAAACGAATCTTCGAAAGTACTAAATTATTCCCACGTGTGTACATATAATCAATATTTAATTAATTTAATAATATAATTATACACACTTATCAGGAAATCTACACATGCTTTTCTACAAATTTCACTGTAGACTAAATGATATGTAAATGTTACAAAAACGCTGAAATTGAATAAGAAATTTTCCTATTTACAAACCACACTTAGTAACAACAACTCAAGTATAATGACCCCTATATTTAATGTTTCGTAGAGACGAAAGGTTTATAATTTTACTTTTATGTAAATTAAGGTCGATTAGCATGCAGATGTGCAGATAAAACAGACAACCTTAAAAATGACGCAATTATGAAATAGTGTATAAAAGCATTCCGAATCGTAGAATCACAGCGAATATTGTAAACGATTTTATTATTTATTTACTTCGTTTCAAAGAGATGATTTATTTTTCTTGACGCTCTCGTAAAATCGTTCCATTTCAATATGTCAGATGTTACAATATGTAAATTAAAATGTGTTCAACGTATTTCAATACACTGTCAAATATTATATCATGTTTATATTTTATATATATATATATATAATTTTAGAATTTTACTTGAAAATTCTTTTACAACACTGTTCATTATATCGATAAAAAATATTTTTATTACTTATAAATATATTACAAATTAGTACACAGTCTTATAAGATATATTAAACAAATATAACGAAGATAAATATTATCTTTGTACACATTTTTTTTAATTTTGTAAAGATAAAATCCAGTGAATAAACACTTATAAGTTATAAATATATATAACTTTATTTGACAATTCGTACACATACATCAGTCTAAAAAAGCATTTGTCCGTTTGTTGATAATCGTATATAACGTTTGAGAACTATTATGTAAGGTACCTGAAAGCCTATCCATTATCGAGGACGTTATAAAAAAGAGATTCAACTCCACCGAATATTTTTTAGGGATTTGGTTAAAATTCATAATTTATCATCGTTGTATAAATCATTTTTTACCTATATTTTAACTGTTTTTCAATGAGGTATTTTCACTGGTGGTTCGTTTAAAAATTATTGGATGAAGTAGAAGCTTTTATAGTAAGATATAATCCTGAACCAAAAATGGTTCATTTTTGGTTCAGGATTGAATTTTAAGATGTCTTGCATTGAATTAAAGCACAAAATTATTGCATAGAATGGATTAAACTTATTTTAAGATGTCTTGCATCAAAGAAAATTTAATAAAATTAATAACACACTTAACACAGTTCAATAAAATATACAAATGTATTTTTCAATAACCACGTACGTATGCATCTATGTCAGAATTTAACGATCAGCTGACCAGAAGTCATGTATTTTAATAATTATTAAAATCTATTAACAATTATTGACATTTCTAGTATATTAAATCAATGTGGTATAATCATATAAATACAGGAATAATAAGAAAAAAATGAATTGTGTTTCTACCATGTAATCATTTGGATCTACTATTTGGTAACAAAGAAAAAATTTATAAATAATAAGTCATTTCTTATGTTGGATATGAATAATACCTTTAAATATACATAGAATAAATTTTCATGTATTAATGATTGGAACTCATTTCTTTGATTAGTCGATAAAAGATTCATGTTTTGTTTTATATCCTTTCTTATTCTATAAATTTTCTATAAATTTCGAACTTCAATTCTGCAGAAAATAACAAAAACGTCTCTCTCTGTATTCGATACCGACTAATAATACATTCTTTTTTAAATAAATAAATAAATAAATTAATTAATTAATTAATTAATATTTATATATATATATATATATATATATATATACACTTGGTAAGAATACTTAATCATTTAATTATCACAAATCTGAGTACATAATAAATTATTATAAGAGTAAACAGAAATTAATTAATTATTTACCAAATTCCACACTCAACTCATGAGACAGATTGAAACTCCAATTAAATCATCCGTATGCATATAATGCGATTTTATAATTTGCTTAAATATAATTTAAAAACGGATGTACATATTTGAATGATATGAATTTGACGAGATTAGTATTTTTTCAACGCTGTGAACGCTTCTGATTAAAAATCGAATACATTTATTTTTCTAAAGGTAATTTCCTTGTTAACTTTAAGTGGATTTTGAGATTTACGAATTTAAATACATAATTTTAAGGATTAAATATGAATGACCATATTTTTGTTTACTTATTTCTTTCCGAAAAGTAGTGAATTTACGTTTTAATTATAATTAATTAAATACATTTCTAAACTTAAAAAAGTATACGATCATATCAACTCATAAATTTCATTTGTTAGACATGTAAATAAAATGAATAAAAAAAAAAGAAACAACTTTCGTTAAAGTAGATGAAAGTGTACTGATTTTTCCACAAATTTAAATCTAGCTGCGTCTAAAAGTTTCTTAATAATTCCAAAAAAAAACTTCTTTCAAAGTTTATAAAAATGTTATAAAACATACTTCATATATATACACTTTTTAGATGATAGCTGTATATAAACTTATAATGTATTTTAAATCTAATTGTAAAGTTGTATGAAAAGCTGTAAGAATCGAACTTTAATAAATACTTTTATATTTTTCAGAAAATAACGTTTTAGTCTAGCAACCTTAAAAATAAGATATTAAAATATAAAACAAAATTAAATTTAAGATTTGAAGTCAATAGAGAATTGTTGTTGGTTTCATTTAAATGTAAACAAACTTTTTTACATTTTGTCTCTTGCTGGGTCTAAATACTTTTCTTCGGTGTAAAAACATTAAGAGTTTGCTTCAAGGGGGTAGGTTTTATATAAACAAATGTTTGCTACATATTTAAACAAGCAGCTATGCTTTATATTTTCGTAATTAGTTGGTATGTGTGTTAAAAAAAAAAGATATATTTCATATTTCTTTTCATTCAAAATTGTGTTTATTTTAAATCTTTATTTTTAAACTATTGTTGATATTTAATATTACTTTGCTCTAGATACATTTTAATTATAAATTATGACTTTACAATGAATTGAAGATCATTTCTGTATTATTTATTGATTATCATATAACAATAGAGTAAGGAAAAAAATGGAAATAACGATTACTTTGTACAAAAGTAGAAATTTATTTGAATAACTTCCAGTTTTATACAAAACAATGAAAGATTACAATTATTGGATCTTGTAAATATTCATATTGAGCTACTTAAGTATATATTGTAGATATCTATAGACGGCAGTCTAAAATTGATTTGTAGAATTCAACACCTATTCCAGATTTAATAATTATCTACTTGATTTTAATTCTTATTCAAATTAAATGCTGTATTCAAGAAATGTAAGTTTTTCTCGTAGTAAAATCTATTATAAATATATTTTTTACAGTAAATTTTTATAATTTTGGTTAACATTTTAGAGAAGACATCTTGTATATATAATTGGTTTTGGTCTTTATTATACGGACTGATCAAGAAGTATTGAAAGATTTATGAAAATCAACTTTAAACTATTCATATAATTGCCAATTAAATATATTTATATTAATTTGGGTTAAGAAATTAGCTTATAGTGTTTCCAATTACATTTTATTAAAAATTAAATTATTAACGTTGAAGAAGAAACGAATTTCGATACAAATACATTGGAATTTATATATATATATATATATATATATATATATATATATATATATATATATATACATTCACAATAAATGATTTTTTTCAGTAAAAATTTCCACTTATTTTTCCCTGCGAGTTAAAGTGATATTTAATTAAAACTGTCTTTCATAATATTAAATGAACGACATCCACATGCCGATAATATCAAAAATACACATAGCTGATAACTGACAACCATCTATAGAAAATTTTTAATTAATATGAATTGTTTTCAAGTTATGTGTACAAAACGACGTTAGTGAACTGCAGGGTTTCATTACAGAGAAAAGACCTGGGCGTACGGAATGTTGTCGCTTTTAATGATAATGCTCGCCCGCATACAGTTTCGCAAATAACGAAACAAGTTATTGGCAATATTTGTTAGGGTTGTTCATAATAAAACGGGGGCTTAATGAACAAGAGCGTCGATTCTTTAATAATTCCTAAGAGCACTTTCCGCGTTTACGTTTAATCTCGGTTGAAAATTTTACAAACATATTAAGACAGTGACTACAAAAATAACATAAAGCTATCGAACAAAAGGTTTTATGTTCTGGCAAGAAGGAAAATCTGTGATCAAAAGAGAAATCTTTTAAGACAGATATTAAAACTTTTATATGAAATATTTACACGTGTTTTCATTACGGCGCTAAGTTGAACTGAGAATATTTGAATTTATTAAAAAACTAAAATAAATCCACATTTTCACATCCACAGAATATGATTAAATATATTTATGTAGTAATAGAATATTTTTCGATTATCTTTCTATAACAAGTTTCTGTTTTTTATTTTAAACAACATTTTTATATCTGAATATGTTGCACGTTAGAATTTAAAATAACCTAACATTTAATACCTTTATACCTGTTTTGAAAAATAGTTATAGTAACAATCAAACACACATTTACAACTTCTTTCGTTTTGAAAGTACACTATTTTTATATTTCGCAAATTTTTTTTAGTTACACTTAGTAGTGAGTACGAACTAAGTGGCTTGCATAAGTATGAAATGTTGGAAAATCGATTTTTGGGTTTTCGCATATTATTAAATCTTAAAGTTTTAATAATATTCTTAAAGTTTCATTACCAAAAAGAATACTATCAAAATTACAAGAATTCCCGGAGATACATGTATATATATATATATATACACACAGGAATACACTCCGTTTAAACTAGCCCATATTTTTAATAAACTATAGTATTGCATTAAATAATTCTATTAAAATAAATTCTCGCTTAATAAAAAAATATATCTTATCAACTCGTGTTTCTATGTACAATTAACCATAAATTATACTCGTAAATTACTATCCTATACTTTTGAAACCACTCGAATTCTGTAAGAAAAAAATCAAATGACAGAAATGGAGAAAAAATATATTCAATGCTTTTCATAAAATGATACCAACGAGGTAGCAGTAAATGAAATGTTAAATAAAATATGAAACATTTGCGGGTTATCTCAAAAAAAGTCTCCTGTTAATTTATTTTCAGAAGCGACTTCACAACTATCATCATTGAAATAATACTGTAAACATTTTCTTATAAAAACTGTTTGCTATCGTTCCCTTTTCTTATGTAAATTTTTTCCTGTTTTTTTTCCGCCTGATATTATACGTCGTGCTTTTACTAAGATTTTTCCTCTTAGTCATATGGGAAATGACACAAATAAATCAATAGTAGAGAGGGTATGTCTTTTTATCCATTTTCATTTTGGCAGTGACACTGTGTTTCAATTTATATATATATATATATATATATATATATATATATATATATATATATATATATATATATATATATCAAACATTTTTTTCATATAACGTCAGAAGTATTTTAATTTTTATTATTCATTTTTATAAAAAAAATATACATAAACCACCCATTTAATCTAAATATAATAACAATAAAAAAAATAGATAATAAATGAAATGACAGCATATTTATGACTATATTAACCGCTACACATGTTGACATTTCAAAATAATCTAAATAAATAAATAGCACACTATTTATTTTACTTGTTTGTTTTTCAATGTCATTGTATTATTACTCAATTTTGCTTTATTTAATATTATTACATAAGGTCATAAAAAATAGTAGATAATGTTTTTTCTTAGTACCCGCTCTTTTCAAGTGTGAAAACAATTAATTAAAAAATGTGCTTACTAGTAAAACATATTATCATTAAATAATTCCTAGTAATTCCAGCAAAGTATCCGATACTGCATTCTTGAGCATACACATTATCAGTATATCAACTTAAACGCTTCTTGCATCGTCTACGTTAGTACTATTAATTTATTTAATGCAGCATTTTTTAATGTATAATTAAATGTGCCATATTTTTGTTTTCAAGATAAATCAAATATACAATGAATTTACATATTTTTAATTAATAAATAATTACAACATAGTTTCGTCCAACGTAGCTAAATTTACTTTCACAAATCAATTTTCTAATCTCTCTACAATCCATAAAAAAATGCTGTGATCAAAAGCATTGTATAATTCATTATTGATCATTTTTTATTATATGCTTATGCGTATTTCAATGCCGATCCCACCACCCTTAGAGGGCTAAAGTACAAAAAAATTATATAACGCTCTGATGATGGAATCGTCATTTATATACAATTAAATAATAATAGATTAGTGAACATTTTTAAACAGGAAAAAATGTGGTCTGTGGAATGAGTAAAGAATACACATTTGTGAAAATAAATTAATTACAAAATTTTAAGAAATAATTGAATACAAAATTATCAATCAATTATATTAGGTTGGCGGGAAAATACTAGCCTAATAAATATGCGTTAATAGTTTTTTTATTAAAAAAAATAATACATGCGAATAAATAGTATCATCACTTTTGTAAGTTTTAATCTAAAACCTTTTAGAAAAAAAAAATTGTGCAATGAGTTTAAAAATAATAATGTGCAATGAGTTTAAATCACAATTTGTAGAATATAAAGCTCTTATAGATTTTATTAGAAACACTTGATGAATTAGTTATTAAAGAATTACAATCACATACAAAACATACAAAAGTGTTAGTTTAAAGTCAAGTTTTATATAGATTTTATATTTTTCTGTTAATAAAGAATGAAATTTGGCACTTAATGAATGTGTGGGGATAATTTATTGATTCCTTGCACATATTATCTTCTGAATGTCAAGTTTTGGGGATCATTAAGCCTGTAAAATGTTCTAAACATTTCATAACTTAATAGTTACATAGTGAAATGAAACACTCTAGTGAAACCCTGCAAAGGATTTTCTGAAATGTTTGCTTGAAAGGAATCCATATTAACAGAAACATCATTATACCGTGCGGTAGGTGAGTTCTGTAGATAAGATATATTATTTTATAGGGCTGTTCTTAATTCGTTTCACGAGGTATATAATTACAGTTCTTTTAATGCAAGGATAGCATTAATTATTTGATAATTATCGTACATTATTTTTTGATAATTGATACAGACCATTGATACTTTCATTAATAAATAAGTTAATAAAATCAAAGAGATTTAAAAAATACAACAAAACAGTCTCTTGATGACAAACTGGGTATATACAAGAGTTTTCAGAAAAAAAATAATAAATATTTAATGACACGCACAATTTGAACAGGAAAACAAAATATTTTCATATGAATGTTTCTTTTGTATTATTTTAAATGAACAAAACTATACAAGTGTAGTATTAAGTCAAGTATCGTTTAAAAAAATGATAAAAAATGTTACTGATGCCATTTTCGTCTAAATAAAAAAAAACATGAAAATTTCATTCTGTCGCAGAGATTCAATGAATTATTTACTAAGTATTAATTAACAGCAAACATTGACTTCTAGGTTCTGCATACTAATTAAAAATAACAAATATATGGATTGTATAGTTATTCGAGTTCGAGGAAAAAGTTTGTTTGCTTATTTAGTGAAGTGAATATACACAATCAATCGTCGTTACTAATAAATAATTAAATGCTTTATTTTACAAAGACATCTATTGTACTGCAATATTATAGTAATCACTGAATTATGGATTAGTTAAGAAGAGGAAATTATTTCGTTCTAGGCAAATCTAAAAATAATTATTTACGGTTTTTATAAAGAAAACAGCAAATTTTCAAACATGTACTTCTCTGCTTTAATATGACAGAAACTTATATATTATTTTCTTGTATATATTAAATAAAAAAAAAAAAGTAAAATTTATATATATATATATATATAGTATTTAATTTAGTTACCACTGAAGATTGATTTTAAGACAGTTTCAAAGTCATATTACTAGTTATTTTTATGAACATTTATAATCACAAAAAAAAACTATCAATAAAATTCTTCTTCACCTTTACATACGACAACTTCTTGAAATACCACCTTTAAGCCAAACAGGTTACCCTTGGAAAGGATCAGGTACACAAATAGTCTCGCATAAATAACACATAACTCTAAAACCATATACGACCCTATGAGATGAAAAATAACACCTAATTATTTCATAGTGTAACATGATCTTTCAAAACGAAATCGACGAAAAAAAAAACACCACATTTAGACATATACGTGCACGTAAATAGACTAGCCAAGATTAAAAAAAATCTGAGACGTTCGACGACAAAAACGTTACAAGGATCAATGCTTTCTGTACATATATACGTGTGAACAGACTACCAAATATATATATATATATATATATATATATATATATATATATATATATATATATATATATATAATTTAATTCCTACACCTTTTTCTTTGGTGGTACCGTGTGCTTGAATGAAAAACTGCACATTATTTTTCATGTTAATGTGTTTGATTATTATTTATTAGTTACGAATAACAGGATTAATTTCTGTCTAGACTAGGGATTTTTTTTAAAAAAATTATATTTACATACGTAAGTTTATTTACTACTGATGTATGATATTCACGTGTATGTGTACGTAAGTCAATAAACTATAGTTTTCAAGTATATGCATATACATTTATATATGAATTGACATCATCTTTATTTACTACAAGAGATAAACAATAATTGTGTACATACTGTTTAATTTCTTCTTGTTTAAAATACATATTTATAAAATATAAAAACATTTTTCCTTATCGATATACAAATTTCAGTGTTATTGGTTTATACATAAAATATTTTTTATGATAAAATTCGTAATAAAATTTATTAGATAAGAAAATGTTTTAAGGAAAACAAGAGACATGGCATAATAGTGTAATAAATGTTGAAATATTTTATTAATTCTTTACCTATTTCATAAAAGAAGATGGAATAAAAAAGGATTGAATTGTTTTCTATTTTTTTTATACTATAAAATGGTTATAATATTTTTAGTATTTGTACCAGAAATGCAATTAGATACAAGAGCATTTTTCTAAGTTACCTTGTTATTTGAAAAAATCTATTTATCAAGTTTTAAACTTATCATAGAATTTTCTTTATTAATGTTATCACACTTTACAAAAATTATTTGGAAGAAAGTTGAAGATAAAATCAGATTAATGGATACTGATTTGTTTTTCATAAAAATCTTGAAGGTCAATAAATAATATCAAATTTTAAATCATAAATGAGAAATTAACATATTAAAAATTAAGATTAAAATAAAATTTCGAGTTCTGGGCTTAAATTATTTATTGAGTCACTAAAAAAGATGTTATTTAATAATTTATTACAAAAAAATCGTTGAAAAAACTAATTGATAATTTTCGGAACAAGCATGAAAAAAATTGAAATTATTTAAATTAAGTAAATTTTTATATTTAATAATATGCCTATTTTACCTATTTTAATAACATGACTACTTTTTTGACCGTATATTTTTTGACTTTTTTTAAGAATAAAAAAAAGTTAAAAAATATACTGTACTCAAAGTACTGTACAATAAAGTGGCAGATTAATGAATAAATATTTAATCATGTAATTTTGTGTGTTATTTTTCGAAAAATATTTTTCATTCATATAAAATAATGAAAAGAATTATGTAAACACATTTAATAATACTAATTTTAAAAAAAGTTGCGATAAGAATTTAAAAAATGGCGCAAATATCGATGATCATGAAAGCAAATGGTAGAAGTTGACATTAGTGTTAATTGGATTTTGAGGACGGTATTTTAGATTTATAAAGTATTTTAAAATTAATACATATAAGTCTAATTTTTGTCCACTATGATTTCTTGAATAACACAAGTTGACATCCATATCTGTTAAATATGTACACTAATGTATGTAATATAAGAGTTTGAAAATATCTGGAAGTCTTTATAATTAATTTTCAAATAAATATTCTATATTATCAATAAATACATAAATTGATACCAGTTAGATGAATTTTCACTGTTTCAATATTTGAGAGTATAGTTTTACTTTGAAACAAATATCAAGAAATATATTTAGATAGTAAAATTCATATTTACTTTTTGTTTCAAAAATTTTTGCAAAACACTACTTTTTAAAAAATTGTCTTACAATTTACATACTAATTTTCAAACATGAAACATTTTTTCCAGTAAAAAAATGTATGGATGGCACATTGGAATAAATAAAATATGAAATGATTAAGACTAAATAAATAATTATTGAAAGCATGGCATACAATTTTTGTAAATTATACATAAATTTTAATATTTTTAAATTTGAAGAAGATTCAATACATCATTATTAATAAAGTGCGCGAACTGAACATTTACTCTTACAAGAGTAAGATATTCGCACAAAAATGATATATATATATATATATATATATATATATATATATATATATATATATATATATATATATATATATATATATATATATATATATATATATATATAAATAATATTGGATTTGATTACTTCGTTTTTGGAATATTCCCTTAAAAGTGATTATACACTGAATCAAAAATGTGTTATTCATTGAACATTTTCAAACTCTCGAAACTAACACGAATTTCCTTCATTTTATAAAAGAGCTGTTTGTTTTAGTTTAACAGTAATTAATGTTTCTTCTGTACAAATCTCTACATCGAATAAATTACTTCACATCTTCCAATATTCAATAATTTAATGAATTATTTATACTGCTTTTGGCATAATTCAAATTCATAAACATGACTTTTTTCACATTTGCATTGTTTTCCTTGAAACATTATTATTTAATTACTTCCATTGATAAAAAAACTAATTCCATACAAAATATTTTTATACGAAGAATGACAGTGTATTGAAAAACGATAATAAAATTCTTAGTGGTATAAATGTTTATTAATGTAAATATATATTACCTGTCAAAAATAATGAGTAGTACAAGGACGCATATTCTTTAAAAACGAGTGAACAACACAAACAACATTTTAAGCACTGTTTAGTATTTCAAAAATGAATAAGTAACATAAAGAAAAAAAAACAACTGAGGCACTGGACAGGTAAATGACACTAAATAAAAATGTTTGGGTTCGAAAGATCCAGGTATGTGAAAAAAACAAATGTTCAAAATGAACACATTGTTTTAAAATTGTTTTAATGCGATATTTTCCACGGTTTTAATATCAATGATGAGTGTCTATGTAATATTATTTTTATAGTTTATCGAGGATTTGCTGTTTAATATACATATGTATATGGTATCAATAAAAAGTTTTTAATAGATAACACGACATTCACCGCTTGATCACCGGCGTCATACTGAATGCAAGCAGTGGATGGCTAGGGATAAACGACAGTCTATTCAATCAGAGAACTTGAACGCTATTGGTCGTTCGAGCTGTAGTGTAGTCAATGTTAAAGGCAACAGACCTGCTATATGTCTGGGCGAGATACATGCCGTATTGTACTACACATAACGATGCACACAGTGTCGACTAGACTTGCGCAGACAGATCTGACAATACAGTCCATCCATATGATATGAATGTAGTAGTCAGTTTTGAATACTCCTTGCGTCAGGTATCTATACATACACTTATGCGAGTAGTTCTTTTTTCAATTCACTTCCTAGATTGCAATTACATAATTTATACGTTTGAATATTTATGCCACCTCGCTGAAAAGTACAAGCCGGTGACAGAGATAAACTTTTTTCACTCGATGATACTTTTCCCCTTATTGAAATGTCTTGATATCGCGTAGAGACAATCTTTTCATTCCTTTTTATCGGATCATTTAACAACTATTTACATTTCTTACGGTGAACTTTAAGTTCGTACCTATTTATAATTAAATATTGTAATTTAATTACAAATAGATACAAACTCTGTTTATGCAATTATTAGAATATATTTTATTCTCACAGAAATCTCAAAAGTGTATATATTCTTGATTACATTTTTTGTGGTTTATGGTAAATAAAAAAAATGATTTATAAAAATTAATTTGATACAGTTTATGTTAGGCTAGTGCAAAAATAATTGCGGTTTTTATCATTTTAAGTTTGACGCCTATTTTTCTAGTTACCGTTATAAGCTGAAATAAGTATATTGTAATGTATTCTGTATATTCGTATCAATTAAATGGAATAATCTAATAAATTGAGAACTATGTAAAATATAACTATTCTATTATTTATATTTATATCTGTTTTATTAGCAGTATTAATTTTATATAAATAATCGAGTATATTGTTATTACCATTATTTTATTATATTATTAATTAATTCAACTGAATTATTTGTAGTGTGAATTATAATGAAATGAATAGGTATTAGGTTGGTGCAAAAATAATTGCGGTTTTATCATTTTACGTTTGGCGCCGATTTTTCTATTTACCGTTATCTTTTGTTATATCCATGTAATACATCGTTGTAAGCAATGAAATCAGCACTATTGATTCAGCTTGTGTCTATTGTTTTCATTTTTTAGTATTGTTGGATAGAATCTCCTAAGTTAATTATGAAAAAAAAAACAAATTCGGGCTATTTTGTTGTATGAGTTTAAATTGAGCCGCAAAGCAACAGAATGTGTTCGAAAAATCAAATTTGTTTTTGGCGAAGAGCCAATTAGTGAACGTAGAGTTCAACACTGGTTCCAAAAAATTCGTAATGGAAACAAAAGACATGGTGATAAGGAGGATCTTGAACGTCAATCAGCTATAGACAATAATGATTTTAGAACCATTATTGAAGTGGAGCTATTTAAAACAACTCGAGAGGTGGCAGAAGAACTCAATGTTGATCATTCAACAGTTGTTCGAAATTTGAGCTAAATTGGGAAAACAAAAAAGGTGGATAGATGAGTGCCGTATGAACTAAACGAACATCAAGTAATTCGGCGATACGAAGTCTGCTCTGCGCTTCTTTTGCGTAACAAAAATGATCATTTTCTTTATCGTATTGTCACATGTGATGAAAAGTGGATTCTCTACGGTCGGAAACGTTCATCACAGTGGTTAGACCGAGGAGAAGCATCGAACAGTTTCCTAAGCCGATGATTCATGAAAAAAATATTATAGTCACTGTTTGGTGGTCGATAAATAATAAGTGGCATCATTCACTACACTTCTTAAAACCTCGTGAAACAATAACAGCAGAAAAATATTATCAGGGAATTGAAAAAATGCATGAGAAAATGTATCGTTTACGGCCAGCATTAGTCAATTGAAGAGGACCAATTCTTCTTCATGACAACACCCGACCACACATCTTACAAATGATTTTAAAAAAATATAAATGAATTGGGTTATGAAACCTTACTCACCTAAACTATTCACCGAACCTGTCTCCGACAGATTATCATTTTTTTAAACATCTAAGTAATTTCCTACGAGAGAATGTTTTCAAAGATCAAGCATCAGCTCAAAGCGCTTTCGATTAATTCTTTAATTTCAGGACTCTAGAATTCTACCTTGTAGGAATAACAAACTTGTTTCCCGTTGGGAGAAATGTGTGCAGGCCAATGATCTTTATTTTGATTAATAAATATAATTTTTAACTGATATGTGACTTTATACTAAAAACCGAAATTATTTTTGCACTAACATAATAGTATTTTTTTTAATGTGAAAGTTTTTCTGTTCTCAAAGACAACACATGATTTTTTTAAAAGGAAGCACGATAATCTCTGAAACAATTTGTGAACGTAAAATATTTAAAATACATGATTACGATGTTTCTTTGTAAATTATTTTATAAATAAGACGAGTACCGATATTTTTTTCTCAAAAAAAGAAAAGAAATAGTTCAAAAATCAATGATTTAACTTGTAAATGTCATACAAATCTTCATCTGTTATCTATTTATGTAGATTATATAATAGCATTGAAAATTAGATAAAAAGTAATTTTATTAATGCATTCATTGAAAATAAAAAGGAATCTGTTTTTTGGAAACAATACTATCTATTCACTTATTAGTTCGGACAATATGTTCATATTTTTATGTAGTATTTAAAGCAAAAAACGAAAGTACATTTTTTACTTAATATCTGAGAACATGATGTAATAAAAAAATTAAATTAAAGGAAGGGAAACTGGCATTATAAAACTAGGTGAAATATTACTATAAGTTAATCTTAACTAAATAAAATAAAAAAAATCAATATATATATATATATATATATATATATATATATACAGCAGTAATATAAAAACTTAATATTTTCCATTTCAGCAAACTAAAGTATTTCATTCATTTTCCAATCAATATACACTTGGTTAGGAAATTTTATTAGGATTTTATTTTGTTTAATAAAGATAAGAAAAAACTCATTGTATTACAAATCGTTTTTTTTTTAAATTAAAATTTCAAGAATTTTTCAGAGAAAATATTCGTTAATTTATTAGAAAATGCAAAAAGTTGAAAATAAAAATTAAAATGAAATATAAGATGAAATGTACGTCAATGAACAAAAATACGATTATGAAGGAATTTAGTAAATTATTATATATATATATATATATATATATATATATATATATATATATGTGTATGTATGTATGTATATAAATGCCATCTTTTGAAAATATTCAAAACTACCTGAATACGAATTTGGCATTTCAGGTAAATTAAAATCTTATTCTGTATGCTTAGAGAATTGAGGAAACGATGACGTTGATTCAGATTCATCCCTCCGACAATTTCAAATATGCATTCTCGACCCTAACGAGAAATTTACAGTTCGAACACACGTGACCACATTAAATTCATGAGTTCGTGCCATCAACTTGATATACTGTTAACCACGAATTATCTGTCTAAAGGGATGAATCGTCACTGGAAAATACGGATTCGTTCATTTACTATTTATAATTGCATGTTGCGTAGATTTGATTTCTGTACATTTGAAGTTAAAACATTCCCTAAACAAAAAAGGGCAAACCACACACAGTCAGTAGCGTATTTATTACATGATACAACAGCTGCTGTGTGTGAAGGGAAAAGGACGAAATCACAATGCACCTAATGTATAATAAAACGTGATTGTGAGTAATGTATTCAAACCCTGACAAATAGCATAACAGCTATATAGGGAATACAGATAAGATTTTGTATTTCACAGGTAAGTTGAATCAATATTCAATGAAAGTATATTTTTATTAAAATCATTACACTAATTAAGTCTTTATCAAATCAAATTATACTTAGGTATTTGAATGAAAATAATTACTAAGATTAAATTTTTGTTGCAAAACTTTTCAATCATTTGGATTTCATTTCGAATAATTCCAAAACTTGGAATAAAATTAAGAACGATTTTATATTATTTCTGATAAATTAGGAACATCTCGGTTTGATTAAAAGTGACGTTTTATTAAGGTAACATAATGAATATACAATTTTCATTTTTCATCTCACTGAAACTTTAAATTCTAAAACTTTGTTCAATGAATATCAAATAACTTATGTGTATTAAGACCCTATCAATATATCATCAGATGTTTAGTAATAGGGGTTCGTTCATATTTTATAAATTATCACGGGTATAATCGGAAGAGGCGGATAGTTTGTATAAAAGTATATGTAATAACTATATACTAGATTAAATTTAGGAATACGTTGTAAGAACTTGCGGGACTTACACTGAAGCAAATAAAAAAGTATTTTGTTACGTTTAAACTAATATTAAATGAATAAAAATTGATGATTTTAAATCTTATTTTTTATTAATAATTCAAGAATAGTTATAACAAGTTATATAGCAAAAAATATTATTCATAAGAATGTATATGTAAGATGCATAATTTCATTTTCAAATAAAATATAATTAAGAATATAACAAAAAATCTATCTATAAAAAATTAACAATTATTTTAAAGTACTTGTGTATATCGGTGTTCCCGTTGGAATATTAATTTAATGATCACTCGAGGATTTATCTACCACGATTAGTTTCAGCACTTAAGGCATCCTTAGACAGCTTATAAACAAACTTATTTTACTAGTAGTTTATGTATAAGTTATCTGACGATACATCAAGGAGCAAAACCAGTAGTGGCAGATGAATACTCGAGAGATTCACGAGGAACAAGACGACCCAAACAAATATTTTTGAAAATATTTTTCGACATCAAAACAATTATCATAAAAATATTATTTAAGAGTTTTCCTTTTACACGAATTTCTTCAAAATTAAAAAGTAACGATCACATCTAAAAAACGTAATAATACTTATTAAATTGTATTAATTATATGAAAAATTTCAATGGCGATTAATTAAACGTTTGGAAAATCTATATTTATAATGATAATCCTATTACATTTACATCAATAAATATAATACTATTTAAATAAACTAAATTAAAAAAATCTTGAAAGAATAGAAAGTTATTGTATCGTATTTTGGTTCAAATCATTAATTGAAAAACTTTGGGAATATATACAAAAGGAGACTAGACACTATAAGATTTTAGTGAGGAAAATGTGCATTCTGAGTATGCTTAATTAATAATCTTAAAAACTAAAGTAAAAAGAAACGATATTCAATAGATTCATTACTCAATAATTTGTAATTAGAAATCAATTTGGCATGAGAGTATAGAGAAAAGGGAATCCATGATTATAGTGAAATCAAGGAAATAAATTAATAATCAGCCAAAAATAATACTTAACAATTTACTTCCAGGTAAAGGCATTTTCTAAATACATTCAAGTGTTTCATGAAATTAGATAACATTTCAAAACCTGTAGATTTTTTTTATATCAATTAGCATTCCTATATTGTTTTTTTTTTGTAAAAAAACATTAAAGGGTCACATCCATCATGCCCCAGTAGACCACTGATTCCTGCAAGCTGGGACAAGACGGTTGCAGCAGTTTAATGGTTTCTTCTACAAAACACGAATGAATGTATAATGCTTGATTCATTTGACAATTTAAAAATAGTATTGGTCAATGCTTACATATTTTGCAGCTTTGCTTAGTTGCTGCTGGAGATTATTTAGAAGGAAACTATTTTAATTTACAATATTTTTTATACATAAATTTTTATGATGCTAGTCCGGCTTTTTTTTTATTAAATCTAGTATGTATGTGTATGTATATATATATATATATATATATATATATATATATATATATATATATATATATATATATCATCATCATCATCATCATCTTCAGCCCCTGTCAATCCACTGCTGGATAAAGGCCTCTTCCATGACTTTCCATTTTGTTCGATTCAGTGCCTCTCTTTTCCACATATATATATATATATATACATATATATATATGTAAATATATATGTAACAACTTCGCGAATACGAAATTAAAAATTATAATTCATTTTGTAATAAATATTTTATTAAATAATATCAAATGATTTAATAAAGAATTTGTTCCAAACATTTTTTTCTAATAAAGATGACATATTCCATGTTTATATTTTAGATTTTGCAGTATTAAAAACGATATACAAACATCCTATTTTAATGTTGGATAATATAGAGCATGATTAAAAAATCTATTCGAAGCATATTTTTTTATTATTATTGTACACTTTTTCTTAGACTCATATTTGTAAATAAACTATTAAAGGGGTACTATCGATCATTATGCATTTAAAATTAAAACAGTTCAATTGAAACGTGGAATTTAAAAAAAAAATCGAAATGACAATTACTCATGTTTTGTAATAAAACAATGTAATCACAAACTATACATCTCGAACAAATTAAACAAAGTGTTTCGTATAATTTAACTGAAGATTTCTTCATTTATTTACATGTTTGCGTCATAGGGTATTTGTACAATAATAAAACAGTTTAATTAATTTCACAATGTTATAACAAAACTAATATACGTAACCACGTTAATATTGTATATTTTTTCGTTTAAAAAATCACATTGCAATATTTTTATATGCCTATTTTTAAAATGAAAAAAATATTTTGTATCGTTTAAAATCAAGTACTATAAATCTGAAAAATAGTGCATATGTAATTGAATTCAAATATTTACTTATGAGATGGGGTTTTTATATGTATATATATATATATATGCGTATATGTGAGTGTGTAAGAAAATTTTTTCGGTGTCTTTATAAAAAGTTCATTTCATTTCCATAAATATTACAAGGTAGATAATCTTTATAGGCTTAAAAATAATGACACTGTGACAGTGATATATAAGTATAATTACGTGTAAAAACGTGAAGTCATCTGAATTTTCTTATCACAGTCACCCTCTAAATTGAAAAATATACTTACTGTTAGAAGATTACTTTCATTTTAATCCAACCAAGCGCAATAAATTACAATTTTTCTTACAGTGCATTTGTTAGTAGTCCATTTTGTTCCCTTTTTTATCAACTAGTTAACGTAAACAGACTTAAAATAAATGCGTTAAAAATTAGTAGGATTTTATATATGCACTAATTGAAGATATTTTGAAAGTTCGTTAGGTTAACAAGGATTATCAGTATTACATGATAAGAAAGACTTGACTGACCTCATGAACATCAAACAAGGGTTTGAACAAAGAGATGGAATGACCTCCCACAGTGTTCAACCGACCCATGAAACACGCAAGAAGAAAAATGTATGTATACACATCAGAGGGATGTTTTTATATAAATCAATACAGATAGTAGGAAATCATGACGACATTAACATATTGAAGAGATTATTTTAAATAAAAAATACACTTTAGGTTTCAAGAAGGTTTATTGTTATCTGTCAACATAATTTTCTGTTCAATTAACCTCGCTGAAATTACTCCTATTGTCTATTTGTTTACATTTATAGTAGAATGATTTATTTCAATTCTCAATATAAATGATATTTGGAATTACTTTATTGATAAAGACAAATTACTTTATTGATAAGTTAAATTAGATAACTTTATAAGTATTTTTTTTAAATATATGACATTGATAAAAAATATTATTTTTAGTAAATAGATGATATTGATTTAATAACGTCAAAATGTTATCTCTCAAAAATCCTTACTTATTACATACTTTTTTTATTATTCACTCTATTATACAATGCTGTCAAAACTGAATTGTATTTCACTTTTTTTTTAATATACGTTATAGATAAAAAATACAATAATATAGATCAGAAATAATATTTAATTTATTATTTATTCCATAGTTATTTAGAAATTAGTTCTTAGAGTATAACAAGTTTGCATACATATATATTGTATTACACATAAGGAAACTCAATAAGAATTACGAGATCGACTATATCACCTCGTTGTAATTGTTACTCGTTATATTAATGATAAGTAAATTCCACCTAGATATTATATTTTTTATAAACATACCAATAATACATGTATTAAATAATAAATAAATGTAAAATTCATTATATCACTGGTAATAATATAAATATTAAGTTAATAAGAAAATAATTGCGGTTTATGGTCTTCAAATTCTTATACATTTGATTTTCCTAGCTGTTTTAAGTGGTTCAGAATTGCTGGATGACTAACGCCTAACTTTTGTGTAAGCTCTGAAATTATTGTGCGTGGTTCTGATTCAACTAACACCTTCAGTTAGTAGTTATGAACTGAAGAAGAACGCCCGCGACCTTCTTCGTCTTCAAGGCTCTCGTCCCCAGCACGAAATTTTTGGAACCACCATTGCACCGTACGTTACTTGACAATACCCATACCAAAAGCATCGTTTAGTTTAGATTAGTTCCTGTTACTTTACCACCCATTTAAATTCATACAAAAATTGCTCTTATTTGCTCCTTTTCCATCTTTAATGCAATAGCCCAATTTGAAGCAAAATGAATAATAAAATCAAAGCCGACATTACCAAAATACAGACCGCAAATTGTACTTGAAAATGATATTAACATGAACACGATGAAATGACACTTTAATTGAAAAAAATCAAAGTTAGAATTCAGAAAACAAAAACCGCAATTATTTTCCTACCAACCTAATATATTTAATTACTTTATTTAATAGAGAATTATATTTTAGCCTTTAAAACAATAATATAGCCAGGTATATAGACAATCTTGTATTTAGAAATGAGTAAAATATTTATTTTACACCTGCTTTAAAAATAGCACTCACTACTAATTAAACAAATAAAAAAATTCTTATGCAAGACTAAATTTTAAATATGCTCAACATAAACGTAAATGTTTTTATTTAAATTTGTATAAACTAAGAAGAATGTACATAATTTATTGCCGTGTTTCCATGCACATATTTCGTTATATCCATGTACTCGTTATAATCAATTTCGATGAGAAACAGAAAAGAAGTTAGACAGACAATCGTAATGAGTCCGCTAAATGAGAATTGAATTAATGAATATTTTAATTCATCAAAGAAAGAGTATACATCAATTTGAAGTTTCTTTTTATTATCGCTGAAATTCTTAGTAATTGAACTATTGGATTATGCAATGTTTTATTGAAATAGGTTCTATTTTAACGTAAAAAAAACTATATTACATGTAATTAACAAGTTCACTGTCCATGAGTCATTTGTGATTCAGTTGATGTCTTCATGTGTACGTCTATGAAGTTCATATGATGCATTTAAATATGTTAACATTAATATTAACTTTTATTTACCAATATAATCATTTTTCTTTAATTTATTTTTATAAATCTGCATATATTTATATTATTCTATAAAAATAACTGCTTTATTCAATTATCATTTTCAGTTTTAATTTTATTTTAATATATTTCTATAATAATTTTCAATCATTTCACAATATTTCATTACTTAAAAATATTACTTAACACAGTGGAAGTTAGAATAATATGTGTTAAACAGTATTGAAATAATCAATAAAATACTAAAATTTATCTGTATGAAAAGAAATATAAAATATTAAATTAAACTGAAAATATGTCTTTGACAAAAAAAAAAACTTTAATTAAAATATTTTCATTCATTAATATAGGTATTTAAACAATTCTTGTATCAAGTTTTACATTTTTTTTATAAAAATACATCATATAAATATCAATTGAATCTTTAATTTGGGTCAGAATTTACAGCTGGATTGTTGAATTACAGATGTATATGTTTAATTTGTTAGGTGAATTGAGTTACAACCAACAACATCCAACTTCGAGGTATAAATATTGTATATTCTCTTGTAACAGAACACATAAAACAGAAGTACAGGCTATTTTCGTTTCAACGTACAGCAATTATTTATTTGTGATGGAGATATGTTGTGTAATATATTTTACGATTGTAGTTTATATTGTCGAAGTGTATGATTGGAATAGAAAAAAATTGTTTCAAACATATAAAATAATCAAATGAAAAGAATGAAAGTAATTTTATTAAAATTAACAAGGTAATATTTAAAAATAAATAATTTAGTTTAAACATATTTCACAAATAATTAGTTGCTGAGAAAAAGCAGAATAAAAAAGTGAAAATGTGCTTTAAATATGTACTGAAATAAATTGAAAATTGAGAAACTAGTGTAAAATATATAAGGAGATTCAATTTTGGATTCCACATGAAAGTAGTAAAATGGGGCGCAGGGGGTAAGAAAAGTCATTTTTTTAGTATTTTAATTCAATTTAATACTAAAATAAAATTGAAACTATAATACTAAATGGGAGATAAACATGTTTTTTTAATACATTTGTGTGGATGCCTAAGTTGAATCACTCTATATTTATAACAAATTGAGAAACTGTGTAGTATGTGTATATATATATATATATATATATATATATATATATATATATATATATATATGTATATGTATATATATATATATATATATATATATATATATATATATATATATATATAGGTGGTGCAGAAGTACAAATGGGTTTGAATAGTTAATAATTCTTTTGTTTAAATGCTTTTTTCTCTTCGTTTCAGAGTAATATAAATAAAACTTGGGGAATTTATTATGGAAACGTACACGACCAAATAATTGATGACAAGAACAACGTAGCAAAATAGTTGAGTTTTATTTTGAAAATTGGCGTTCAATTATTTTGACGCAAGGAGCATATCGTCCTTATTTTAATGTTCGAACTTACATTAAAAATTCACGAAGAAATTGTGAGGATCCCACTACACATGTTAAAACATGTGATGGAAAATTTCCGAATTAAATTACAGGAATGTATCTGCCGAAATGGTGCTCATCTATCAGACGTTATTTTTCAAAAATAAAATGGCCCGATATACCTAACAAAAAAATGTAAATAAAACTTTATAAAGATAAATATTGTTTCAATTTCTCGCGTTTTGAAATTTTCTCGTTTCTCTGGCGCCTCTGTGTATTTATTCAAGTAACCCCCATATAACACGGCATTCTTACACGGTTTTGCTCTAACACAGTTCGAGAATTGAGAGAATTCCTACAGCACGGTGTCGCTCTAACACGGTTTGAGAATTAGGGAAATTTGGTTGAAATGGCATCTGAGATAAATCAAATTAATTCAGAGGACGATAGTACACATGGAAACGCTGAAGTTTACAATGTTACCCTAAAAAGCATACAGGAAGGCATAAGCTTAGCCGAATAATTGGAGTTCTATTTTCTAAATGCAGATCCTTCCACTGAAAGAAACGTAAAATTCAAGAAAGAACTTCACAAATGCTTAGCTCCATATAACTACATTTATAAAGATCTCTTAGGTAAAAACAAACCATAGTAAATAAAATTTTTTTTTTCAAAAAGTACAAAATAAGAAGTCAAAATGCTGCAGAAGAATATATTGCCAGAAAAAGACCCTCGTCTAATAATGTTCGGCAGTAATGAAAAAGAAAACAGTATGTAATATTAATATGTAAAACTTTTGATAAATTATTGATTGTTTTAATAAACATATTTCTTTTAGTCATTAAAAGAAAATAGTATAGTTTTATTAAATTTTGGAACCTTAACCTGTTTTTTGTACTAGTACTTTGTTTCATATAACATGAATTCGCATAATACGGTATTTTTAGGAACCTAACAGCCGTGTTATACGGGGATTACCTGTATATATATATATATATATATATATATATATATATATATATATATATATATATATATATGTATGTATATATATATATATATATATATATATATACATATATATAATTTCTAACTAATTCAAATATTAATATAAACGCCAAAATCGTCTAAATGTCTGTATACCATTTTTTTTCTTTTAGTAATAATTACATATTAACAAGATTGAAATATGGCTATTACAATAAAAGAATGCAATCTACTTTTGCATTTTTAATATAAAATCAATATTAAGTTAATCAAAGTTATGGAATATATTTTGATTAAATATTTCTTAATGCTATATTATAACATCACATTATGTTTGATTAGCGTCCGCGCTTCAGATACGATCGGAAACGAGTCAATGACATTGCAAACTTGAATGAATTCAGATGATCATCCATTACAAAAAGAAACATCAATTGTATTGACGCCTGCAGTGTATTCAATCGTGGGATTTTAATGTAGGCGATGCTGCTGCTATAGGATCGGTATGATATCGGAAGTACCAGAATGGTGATTCATAAATAATTGTCGTAAAAACATTCTTTTGTAGGTTGAATATCAATACAGCTCAATTTATTTAATAGAGAGTAATCTGTGCTTGTTTATTTATTACGAAAATGAAACAAATATCTAGTAATTTAAATAAGAAAATCGATCGATTTTTAAAAATAGATATTACTAGTTTAAAATATCGAATTATAAACTGAAGTCAAATATGTACAAATATAAAATAATTCTATATAGAAAATAATATATATATATATATATATATATATATATATATATGCTCTGTAAAAATTTAAAAAATGGACAAAGAATTTATAAAAAAAGATGTAGAGATTTTGTGTTGAATTATTATTACCGATGACACCGGAAGTTACATGAAACATTATGATATTGATATCATAACAACTACAATGAAATGTACGACTTTATAAAAGAAGAACGTCGCAATAAACTTCCGAGAGGAACGCACTCACTAGCATTCAACAGCGAGAATGATTATTTAGACATACTATTATAACATATTATATATATATATATATATATATATATATATATATATATATATATTACGATATTGAGCAAATATCTGCAATTTGAGCAAAGCGAGTCGGGGATGTAAGCAAAGTGAGCAGGGGAGGAGCCCCACGGCGTGCAACCAGCGTAACGTGTAGGGAGTACAGCTGCACATTATATATATATATATATGTATATATGTATATATATATATATATGATTAAACAAAATTTAAAACTAATAACAAATTACATCTTCAACTTTTCCCTATAAAAAAATTCGATGATAATAGACATCTAAAAAGAATATAAAATGATCCGAGTAACAAATAAGTAATCCAAGGAAAGACATTTAGAAAAATGTAAATTAAATAACAATGGATATACACGAAAAAAACTTTTAAAATCTATCATTTCTGTACATGCTATAATAAATAACATTAATGTTTTCTACATTTGTACAAGAAATGTGTAAGAAATTAAAAAAAATCACCACAGAAATACGGTTCCATATTATAAGACAATAAATCTTTTGAAATAAAAATAAATAATAATTGATTTGAATTTATAATTCACGTCTGAAAAACATGTCGACTGAAAGTCTTAAAAAGTTCTTAAAAATATCTATAAATAATACATTATTATATATAAACCTTGAATTAAAAACGTTCACAATATGATAATAGAATTAAATAGTCGTTTTTTTTACACAAAAACTTGATTAAAAAGTAATTTTAAATAAAAAAAAACATTTTATATTAAGTTAAAAATATCTTTGTAAATATTTAAAACTTAAAAATTAATAAAGCATACAAAAATAATTAAAAATGCTGGGAGAGAATTCCGTTCATTTAAAAGATTAAATGTGTTTTACTACATTTGATAATTACACGGATTATGTTATCTTCATTTAGAGTAAAAATTACTGTAAAATAAAGACTGTTACGAGATATGACATTTTTAAATTCATTCATTATTTCAATAATGTTATCACATTGTCATCACATTATTATCTGCAATATATATATATATATATATATATTATGTGTATTTAACACTAAGCAAAGGTTAATCAATATTTTTTTTATTTATAAAAAATTTACAAATGGATCTACCGGATAAAAATACATTATATTTCTAAAAAGTTAGTTATTTATAGAGTAGCTACAAAACCTTTTAACGTCCAATCTTCTAAAAAATATGATAGAAACCATACGTTATTAAATGTGTATTTATAAGTTTGTTGCTCTGGTTGTACTTATACTCTTAATTGAATTAGAAGCTTTTATATATACTACTTATTTTTATATAAGTGGTATTTTTTATAACATATATATATATATATATATATATTTATATATATATAAATATATATATATATATATATATATATATATATGAAGTATAATTTATGTTAAAGTTATTAATAGTAGAAATCTAGTTTTATTGAAATGACCAGTTTAACAACATACAACACAATGATTTCAAAAGGTATTCATTTTTAAAAGATTCAAACCATATAAACTATTTTGATTGCAAATTCTTCATGTAAAAATATAACAGAAATGAGTAATTAAGATCAGTGTTTGAATATATCATTGTTTCTTAGTAATTTTAGTAATATGTACATACAAAATATCTTTTTAAAAAATTGGACTTTTAATTATCTATTAACTATAGATATATTGATATATATATATATATATATATATATATATATATATATATATATATATATATATTGATTATCAGAATAAATAATAAATAAATTAAACCTTTATAGAATTATTCCTTCAGTATATCGATATGAAAAAGGAATTTTAATATTAAAAAATAAAAATGATAGTCAAATATTACTTTTTGTGTAAAAGTTCTTGTGGAACTAAAAACGTCTCTTTTTGACATTCAAAAGTATCCAAAAACTTTATATAAGAACTGATACTACATATATACATTATAATATATTTTAAAAATTAATATTATTTTTTGTTAGTATAATTGAATGCTAAATAAATTATTATTGCGACAGAAACTATTTCAAGACGACAATATATTCTTTAAAATAGTTTAATAGCATTGAGTAATGCTCAATAGTGAATTCATGTTTTATTAATTTAAACAATTTTTCCTCTTTTATAAATTAATATCTAATAATATTTCAGTGTGAATTTAATAAAATATTTCTTATTTATAAAGGAATCGACATATAAAATAATATATTGAAAATGTTTGCTTGATTTATTCCAAGTAATTTTATATGCATTGTGAAAAGTACAATTAGAATTAAAGTTTGAAAAGTGAAAAAATGAATCGTTATAAATTTGAATACAAAACTTGTGATATCATACAGAGTTACTTGCTAATAAAATCATAAATTTATATGAAAACTGACTTCTTATACAAATTCGTTCAAATATAAGGCGATTCAATTTAGGCTTCTACATGGAAGTATTAAAAGGAGGCGCAGCGGTTAAGAAAAGTCATGTTATTTTTAATTTATTATTTTCGTTCAATTCAATATAAAATATAATTGAACTTAAATACTAAATAGCGGATGTTTTTTTTTAATTTTTGAGTTTTTTTAAATATTTTCGTGTGGAAACCTAAGGTTAATTACCCCACACACACACACACACATATATATATATATATATATATATATATATATATATATATATATATAGATTGGTCATAGGTAAAAAAATTAATTTTCACAAATGTGATTTTCACTCATCCCGTAAACTACACAAACTTTTTTTGATTTAAAATGTTTAATAATTATAGTTATTGAACATTTTTAACTGCTGCTTATGCTTTTTTCGATAGGCATTCTATTATCTTTAGATTGCCAAGGACAAAAAAATCGATAAACACACACACATACACACACACACACACACACACATATATATATATATATATATATATATATATATATATATATATGTAGTTTTACAAAGTTTAGTCCTTTGAATAGATAACAATGCTATAATAATGTAAAAAAATTAACCTTCTAGTAAATTATATTCTAGTAATAAAATATTGCAGAATAATTATAATTTTTTTTAATTCAATTGTTTCATTTGAGTGGAAACATAACATTTTAAAATGTTACACATTGTCATTATCAGAGATAAATATCTGTTCAAAGACAATAGTTAAAACAAGTTTGTTTTTAGTTTGAATGATATATTTTGAGGCAATGAAACAAATTCCTATGAGACAAAACTAAACAATGTAACACATTTTATCGCATAAACCAAGAGAATAGAAAGGTTGGAAGACGTACCATATCATAAAAAAAATGATGTTTGAGATAGAACAAACAAAAATACCTACTATTAAGTTAATAACAATGATGTTTTCTAAAAAAAATAAGGCAGAAATAAAATTTATATTTTAACTAAATATTTTTAGGTGCTGTAGAATCAAATATCGAGAACTGGAAATTTTATATATAAATATTTATATATATATATATATATATACATATATATATATATATATATATACACATATATAAATACAATTTAATTAATATTAATCAATTTTTTTACAAAAATTTTTTAATCATTCTTTTCTTTTTTTTAAGATATAACGATTGAATCTTATTAAAGGTTCGTTTTTTCATAATTGAAAATTTGAAAAAATATCTGTCACATGGTTAAACTCGAATTTATAATTTATTTTTAGTAACGAGTTATATTACGTTGGTAGAAAAATAATTTCGGTTTATAACGTTCAAATTGATATACATTTTTCTCTTTTTTTCTCGTCTGCTGCACGAAATTTTTGGAACAACCATTGCCCCGTACGTTCCTAAACAGTACCCACACCAAAAATATTGTTTAATTTGCGAGCAGTTTCTACTGCTTTACCACACGTAAAGAACTCGTACAAAAAATCGTATTTGCTTCTTTTCCATCTTTAATTCAATACCCCAATTTGAGCCAAAATTAACACTAAAACAAAACTGGATGTTTCCAAAATACAGATTGAAAAACGCACTTTAAAATGATATTAACATGAACATGATGAAATTACACTATCATTGAAACAAATTAAGGTAAGAATTCAGAAATCGTAGTTATTTTCCTACCAACTTAACATATTTCAATATAAAAAAGTGTGATACCTAACGAATTTAAAAAAAGCAGTGGAATGCGATTTAAACAGATGTTTCAAAAAACTTAATACGGGCCAAAGAAATGAAGAAATAGGATGAGAAAATTTAGAGAAAAGAAACTAGCAACTTGGGGTTGTGTATTTACATCACTATTCAAATGCCCAGCTTAGTCGGAGTTTAATCAAACATAATTTATCTTTCTTTTTTGGAAATAATGATCATGCGTTTAAAATTAAATCTGACTATTATAAAAAAGAGATACGTAAATATTCATCGAGGCTCTCGCGCCTGAAATGAATTTCATTTCTACATGTTAAACCATTACCTTCAGCAGTGAGTTTTTAAGAATGCTTTTAAACCCAGAATAGTTGGTAAGAAACCAGTAAAAAATAATGCTTTTATTGCTTTCTGGAATACCTGTCACTGAGTTTATTATGTTAAGTAAGTAAATTTACATTTATTTTTTTAAAGACTCAACTTAAAATAACATAATATAATATATATATATATATATATATATATATATATATATACATAATATAAAATAATATATATATGTATATATATATATATATATATATATATTGTAAAAATACAAATCTTCCATTAAACATTACTAGATAAAATAGAATGATTATTTAAATAATTAAACTGCCATTTTTATTTTTTAAATTTCAGTTAGCATTTACACGTTTGTTTATTGTGTAAAAATACGACTGAATAATTATTTATTTGTAAATAAATATAAAATATAAATCAAATAATCATGAAAACGTTATTTACACGAAATAAAAAAAATACAGAAAATGATACTTAAGTCTATTATTCTAAATCAATTAATATATTTAAACATTTAAATATAAAGTAAGTATTATAATTTATGTAGTTTTAAAGTTTTTTTTCATAAACATTTTTTTACCCATTACTTTAAATAATAAATAAATGATATTCATATATATATATATATATATATATATATACATACAATTTATTAATATTTATAATTAAACTAATATCTTCTT
Source organism: Acanthacorydalis orientalis (assembly GCA_034766995.1). Taxonomy (NCBI): domain Eukaryota; kingdom Metazoa; phylum Arthropoda; class Insecta; order Megaloptera; family Corydalidae; genus Acanthacorydalis; species Acanthacorydalis orientalis. The sequence continues at coordinate 48,203,940 of CM068313.1, read as the reverse complement.
GCAGATACGTTTAAACGAATTTTATCAACTTCTATATTTCCCGCAAGAATTAATATATTATACATACCATAAATAATAATTTGCAAATAGTGAATATTAATAATAAGTGAGATATATTACTGTCTAATCAGTAATTATAAACTGGTAACTAATAATTAGCTAATGGATACGTTATTGTTATTTTAGTAATATATTAATTGTGGTTGCATCTGTTTTTAAATGTAAATAGTGTAATATCGAATTAAGTTAACAATGATTTCCAATTTTATTTTGTCATTTTTTCTTTCAGTTCAAATCGTTTATCCAAATTGTATTATAAAATTTAAGTTTTAATTTCTATCAGATTTAAGAGAAAATCCATTTGATATATATATATATATATATATATATATATATATATATATATATATATATACATACGAGTATATACACATATACATATACATACATACATATATATATATATATATATATATATATATACACATAAAGAATTTATTTTTTAATGAGGTATATAAATATGATAATTTAATCCTGTGTTTTAAAGTACAAATACTTCAAAAGATAAATCAATTAAAATATCAAAGATAAGATAATTAATGTGAAAATCGAGAAGATTAATATTTTTTGATGTGGAGAATTATTAATATGTAATTAATAATATTAATCCGGTATTATTAACTTCGTTACTAATTATCGATTTTATTGTTGATAATTATGGTAATGAAGAGAAATATAGTTTTGTTAAAGCCCTACCAATGAATTAATTGAGAATTGTTTGCATTTATACTTTTACAATCAAAATGATATGAATTATTTAAAATTAAAAATGTTAGGTTGGTAGAAAAATAATTGCGGTTTTTGATCCTTAAATTCGTATACATATCAAACTTTTTTGATTTTCTTAGCTGTTTTAAGTGGTCTAGAACTGTTGGATGATTAACGTCTAACTTTTGTGCAAGCTCTTGAATTGTTATGGGTGGTTCGGATAACGCCTTCAGGTGGTCGTTATGAACTGAGGAAAGTCATCCGCGACTTTCATCTTCAAGATCTTCGTCCCCAACACGAAATTTTTGGAACCATCATTATACCGTACGTTCCTTAACAGTACTTACACCAAAAGCATCATTTAGTTTACGAGCGGTTTCTGCTGTTTTGTCACCCGTTTTGAAATCAAACAAAAAATGATCTTATTTGCTTCTTTTCAATCTTTAATTCAATACCCCAATTTGAAGCAAAATTAATAATGAACCCAAAGTCGATGTTACCAAAATACAGATCGAAAAATGCACTTTAAAAAAATACTAACATGAACACGATGAAATGACACTTCCATCGAAAAAAAAATAAGATAGAATTCAGAAAACAAAAACCGCAATTATTTTCCTACCAACCTAATATTTAAAAACATATGCTATTTATTTTGTGTAATGTTTTTTCGATGTTACGATCAAAAATTATTATCATTTAAATTTTTAATATATATTTTTTTTAAAAATGATGAGTTAGTATAATTCTGACAACATAAAAAAAATAAATTAGGAATTATTTTCTCTTCAATCTTGCTCAAAAGATGTGGCTAGTGACATTTTTCAATGTTATTAATTTTTTTTAGTATTAAAATATAAATTCATATATGGATATAAGGAGGAAATATTAGTGAATACATATGTCAACGAAATAGTTTCAATATTAAGCGATTCGCAAATTCTAAGTGGCATTTATAAACATATCCATTAGTTTTAATTATATATAAATAAGTAACAATACACTTTTTAGATTGATTCATACTTAACGCATGAATTATAATAAGTTAATACATGGATTATGAGTATGTTCAGATACCTAATTATAAAGAAAAACGTTTATTTAATTTTTTAAACGTAGAACAGCACAATAAAAACAAAAAAATAATAATAAAGTATCATTAGTTTTTTCAATGAGTGAAGATTAAATGCAAAATAAACATTTTTTGATAAAAATTATTGATATTCTATAATTAGAAGCAAAAAATTAACAAGATATATTGATTTTATAACAGACTCTCTAACAGAATGGCATTAAAAATGAAATAGACACGATTTAATATAACCTACATCTTATTTTAGAACATAATTGAATATTTTTAAAACGATTTCATTAAAAAAATACAATTATATAGAAAAATCTAAAATTGATTTGGTCGAGCATTGACATTAAATAGATTTTGTTGGTGATGGTTGTGAGGAATTTGTGTCAAATAGCATAAAATTAAGACATATAGAGACATTAATAACGAAAGCGTTGACACAACTAAGGTCAATGCCATGTTTGATTGATTATTTGGTGTAATAAATTCATAAAATATTTATAAATACATTAATATTTAATCTTTAGGGTATTTTTTTCATTAAAGTGTATTCTATTTACATTTGAATAATGACAAATACGCAACGCATGTTTTTTTTCATTATTTATTTATTTAATGTCATTATTTCATCAACAAAAATGGTGTGTGTATAAATACATATATATATATATATATATATATATATATATATATATATATACATACATATATATATATATATATATATATATATATATATATTTATATATATATATATATATGTATATATATATATATATATATATATATATATATATATATATATATATGTATGTATATATAGATAGATAGATAGATAAATAGATATATTCAAATTTTATGTAAATATAAATTTAAAATTTTCGCTTACCCTTGCTTTTGGTGTGTACTTCAGTCCAATGGCAGGTTGACTTCTGTTGCTCTGAAACAAAATTAACAATTATTAAAACCAGAATACCGTGTTTAAAAAAGAATAGAAAATGAATTAGGTTACGATGGTACTTAATTGAATTTCAATTACGTTTTCGTTTAGTACAAACCTCTGCAGTCCACTGTCGATTTTGTGGCAGTCTAAGTTCAGTGTTATGCAGTTCTTGTATTTGTTTGACGTGTTGTTTGAGATCCGCTTGTAATTTTTGTTGTATCTGTTTCTGGACCGTCATCTGTTGTTCGATATCCGACGAACTTTCTCCATCGCCGGTCAGAACACCGATCTTTTTTAATTTTTGTTGTTTTTCTTTTTCGACTCGCTGTGCTAACAGCTCTTCAATCTTTTTCGTCGACTGTTGAAATTGTCCTTGAGATATTAACGGACCAGGCTGTTTCTGTCGACTCGGTTCGACGTTCTGTTGATTTTGTTCACTGTTTTGTGCGAATAATTGTTTTTGTATGACAGGTAACTGACGGACCGGAATCGGAACTCTTGGCGGCGGCATGTTTTGTGCAGTCTGTTGAAACAACATGTGTTGATTCGCGGCGAATACCTGTCGATTTTGACCGACAATATTTCTATTTTCCTGAGAAATGTATTCGGTTTGAGGTACACTCTTTTGTTGACATAAACTTTGTTTTAATAATTGTGCTCGTTCAGCAACGGAATGTTCTAAAAATTCCGGCTGGGAAACTTTTCTTTGATGTTGCGTTACAGGCTTCACTGGAAAGTCCGGTTGGGAAACTTTTCGTTGGTGCGTATGGACTTGTTGAATTTCTGCTGTGAAATGTGAGTACTCTTTTGGTAAAACGTCCCTGTTCTGTTCGTTTTCTAACCATTTCAATTCGTATTCTTGATGAAGTACTTTACTTTGTTCTGCTTCAAGACGTTTCATTTCACTTTCGCGCGAAATGAACTCTTTAAAACCGCCGGAATCGGATGAAACTGAATCGGCCGAATCCACTTTCGGCGTGGTTTTGTTATTCAATTCTTTTTTGTACGCCGAATTACTTAACATTCCGCAACAGTCACTCGTTGTTGCATTAGAAAGTATACTACAACATACGGTACTGGGGGAACTAGGACCGGAGTTCTCCTTAGAACTAGATTGAGATTTTTCGTTATTCTTCGTAACGTTTGTTTCATTTTGTGTGTTCGTTTTTTCTTCGGATTTTTTATTGATATTATTTGCTTCTGTATCCTTTTCATGCTGTTGCGGTTGTTGTGGTTGCTGTTGCTGCTGCTGCTTAATGTCAGGTTTCACAATAGTTGTATCCGTCTGAGGATGGATTTTCGGTTCAATTGCGCTCTGATCTATATATTTTGTTGTCGCCACATTGTTTCTATTTTCAATAACATTATTCGGATATTTACTATCTACATATTGTTTATCTTCCTGTTCGATTATATACCGTGTGCTGTTTACACTTTGGTATTGATTACTATAAATCTGATAAACTTCGAGATCGTGTCCATGAAACTGACCTGCGTTCGGAATTACCTGTCCTCCGACCATAACGTATTCTGTTTTGAGTGGATGTCGAATCTGGCAGTGATCATATGTGTTGATTGGAGAGTAAGTGTTCATTCTTCTATCGCTTCCAGTAACTTGAAAGTGATTTACACCGACAACAGGTCCTTGTTGTAAATGTCCGGCAGTGACGTACCGGTCGAATTCAGGTCTCTCTCTGGCGTTATTTAAGGCCGTATTGACGAAAGTATTCGGTATGCATCTTTCATCGTACTTATCGTGAACACAGGGACCGTAACTATCAACATAACTGTGGCTGTTAATTTTTGTGGACGTCGTGCCACCATTAAAAGCGTCGTTAACATTTTGACACGTTGTGCCTATATTTCTATCAACGTTATTGGTGTTGTTGCGCGGCGTAGACGCTATATCCCTTGGGATCATGGCGCCGTACCCAGGAGGGGGAGGTATAGTCTCGTTCACATCTTGGAGGGTAGCAGACGAGACGGTTCCCGCACGAATGTTGCATTTATCATTATTACGAATGACAGGTTGATGCGGTGCGCTACAACCATTGCCGTCTGCCGGAACTCTAGCCGTTATTTTTTTCGTATTAACGGGCGGAATAAACTTCGGCTTGGATGCGATCGCGGGCTTTGGACCGGCGATTGGACGAGCGGCACCGTGCTCGGCAGTTTTTGTTGACGGATCGACCGTCCGAGGATTTTGTATCATTATTACTAAGTAATTGTTAGTACCAGAAAATGATTAAAGTTTAAGAATCTATCGATTGTTATAGTTACATGATTTTAAATAAATATCGATTATATCTATCAGAATATATTAAAATATTAACAATATTTTTTTTTATATATTTATATTTATCTGTTAGTAAAATTAATGAACTGCTATGCGTCTTTTTAACGATAGGCTATTAAAATTGCACTTATAAATTAATGTTATTTAGACCTGAGTGGACTTATTCTTCAAAGAGATAACCGAGTAAATATATTAGAAGCCTTCCGTGACAAATTTGTCTAATCATTGTGTGTTTTTTAACGGCATAATTAACGTGAGGTGGATTAGATTGTTATTAGGCGATCGATTAGAATATTAAAAATTTATTTAAAACCAGATTGACTAGAAAAACACTCGTGAAATATCATTCGCGTGAATTATATTTGTTATTATAAAAAAAAAACATTCACCGTGCTGTACAGTCCGTTATGTTTATAAATGACGAAGGAAACTCTGTGCATCTAGTGAATAGGTTATGATCGACGTAATAACATTTAACTAGAAATATATTATTTACACGTGACGAAATAGCACACACTTAAATATATTAATTGAAATAATAACGGTGTTGTTTTTTATTCCTGTATTATTTCATACGGGGTTCTTGTCGCGTAAACAAACAAAAAGAAAATATCACAATGCTGTAAGCGATGACATTTAAGTTGTAGTATGTACGGTTTAGTGTACGGCTATATAATTCGAAACGATGTGGACTTTTTCACGAAACACACGTGTATATAATGCACAATAACAAAAACTATCACATTATTTTTAAAGAACGAGAGAAAACGTAGTTTTCGAAACGCACTTGTTTTTCACCTGTTTACATTAGATACACCATGCTATATATTCACCCCTGCGTTCGTGCAGTTTTGGGGCTTACTCCCTTCGCGAAGGGTGGATACTAGTTCTGCTATTTAACCGTTTGACGGCGTCGCAGTCACGGGCGTCGTTCAATAGACGTTCGCGTCCCGCCGCTAGGCGTTGTCAGCATTCGCCGTAGCGTTAGCTAAGTGCATTTCGATACTAATATACAGGTGGTTCGAAATCATGTCCATGTGTTGCAAACGAATGTTTTCTTTACAAGTTTTGTTTTCAGATGTAAACAACAAAATAACACAAAAATGCATAAAAATACTATAATAATACGCATGTGTTGCTGTTCGATGAATATTAAACCGTGTGTTAAAACGTATAATCGTTTATATTTTAATTAGTTTCTTTAATATTTTTATCGCATGTGCTCGTGAATTTTAATCAAATTCTCATACAAACATGCGGAAACGTTAAATCCGTTCGAATCACTACTAGTGCTAATATATGATTTCATGCGTCGTTATCGAACAATCAGTTACATTATTTCAGAATAAATAAATCAAAACAAAGTTTTGTTAAAATGTGATTTCAATCAAACAATCAAATAGTTTAAATAAACGTACTTATAATTTTCAATAAACTGACATCGTATCTACAAACTTACAAACTACAACAATAATTATAGTTAATACAGGAGATTAGAATAGTATACTACTTTGTCATCGAACAAAATAATTCATATTATATATATATATAAATATATATATATATATATATATATATATATATATATATATTGTTATAAAATTATGGATATCGTTAATCATGTGCAGTTGTGTTTTTATTCCTTGATTGTGAAAATAATTGAGATAACATATCAAAATTGTTTACTTTATAAATTAAACTCGGTATTTACAATGCTATAAAAATTTAAATAACTGAATATAGACATGTGAGAAGATCTAACAATATATATTATTTTTTTATTAAAATACTAAGGAAATTTTACATTATTTTTTTGAAACGTGCTTCTGTTAAGAAAACATTAATACTCAAGTGAGAGCTATTTACAGAAGGCTTAAAAATAAAAATCAAAGCTATAAATGCTAACATATTGAACAAAAACAGTAATTAATTTAACGAAAGATGATTTAAATGGTTTTAATAAAAATACTTTCAAGATTTTTAATAAGATATTTTAACTCCAAAGCAAATTTTTTGTACTATTTATTGATGTATGTATATATATATATATATATATATATATATGTATATATATATATATATATATATATATACATATAATATTTAAAAACTTACTTAACAGAGATGTACGATAAATAAATAAATAATTCTTGAAAATTTTATTAGCAGTAAATTTCCTACATATAATTTCAAGTCATACTGCAGTTTAGTTTTCAGTGAGGGGATACATACTAATTTAATTAATTTTAGCACTTAGAACTCTTATACTTGAAAAAATTGTATCTTATGAATTTACAAAAAAATAATTTACGAAAGAAGTCTTTTTTTTAAAAAAAATACTTAGCCTAGTGAAATTGTTAATTAATTTTAAGATTTTTTTTTAAACATATATTAAACTTTTCATTTTATAAAATAATCAGTTACATGTCTACATTTTAATTATGTATTCAGTTTATAAGTAACTTCGCCTGCAACTACAACTGAATGGATCGAGTAGTTTTGTTGTAGTGGCAGCTGGTCTCAAGCCCGGATAAAGGAGAAGGGTTAGTGGGGCAAGTTTGCAGCCTACCCACCGTAAAAAATAATATACAGCTCAAAGTACTAGTAATGGTCTCTGAAATGGACGGACTAAATGAATAACGACTAGGCAACGTTCAAGGATTACACGACTTATAGTAAATAATACGAACCAAGACATAATGATACCCTAAGGAAGAAGACTCCCATGAAGACCTCCTAAACGGTGGGCCTCTTCATCTATAGAATACCACCACAACGAGACCATGCTAATGGAAAAAAAACAGACTACTAACGAGCAAGAAGAAGTTTACAAGTTAACAGAATTTTTATATTCCATGTCATCTAATTAACATTCAATACTATTTAATGGTTTAATAGTTTTTTTGTGATTTCTGATATTTAATTTCGCGCTTATATATAATTTTTTTGTTTGTAAAGAAAATGCAAAAAAGATTAAGAATCATTTTAGATAAAATTGCAAATAAAATAAACATTCATTAAAATATATAAAAAGATTTAGAATTGAATTATTTATTACAACAATCTTTCCTATAATCAAAGTCATAAATAATAATATAAGAATTAAGTTCAGAATAATGTATGTAAAAATAACCGAAACGTATCCTTATAGTTATAATACAGTTTTTAGCACTTAGGCTAAATTCACTTTTAGAAATGAAATGATCATTTTGTCATAAACTAGAAAAATGTTTTTATTAAATAATTAATTATTAATAATTTCTAATTGCTTATAGATGCGTTTCGTTAACGATGATGTTATCTTTAAATCATTAAAGCACAGAAAAATCTACCTTATCGAAAATAACTACTGAATTTCTCATCTGCTTTTAGAGAAAAGCAAATCTAGACTTTTAGTGTTTTATTAATTCGTCGACTCATATTTACTTTATTCTTTATATTTGAATTTGTTTACTTATTATATATTATTTTTTTCTTTTCAAGAACGTATTTGCCTTAGTTTATATATTTAATTTCCTTTGTGTATCAGAGATAATATTTGTTGTTGAAATTTTTTGAAATTTAGATTAAAATTCAAACCTTTTCCAATATTTTCAGTTCCAAATTATAAAAATTTCCCGATTGCTGGTAAATAATTTTAACAAGGTTTTTGTTTGTATTTGTTTGTTTTATCTATTTATTTATTATTGTTCTTTAATTTGTTTCTTTTTTTCAGTTTTGTTTTTAGATGCAATTTATGATCTATAACGATTTTTATTTTTGTATAGTAGTTAGATTTTTCTGTACTTTTGTGCTCTGAAAATAGTAGTATCGTCATCGAATTGCAAAAAATAAAAACGATCAATATTCAATTATTGAAAATTTGGGATTAAATTTTCTTTTTTGGTCTGTGGTGGTGAGAATATCGTTAAATGAAGTATATTCAATAGCTTTGAGTTTCTTCAAGATAAAAACAATTTTTAATTAGGCTTCTAAAATGATTTATTCGAGACACTAACATTTTATATAATTTATATCTGTACATATATATATATATATATATATATATATATATATGTGTGTGTGTGTGTGTGTGTATGTGTGTGGGTGGGTGGGTGCATGCAGTATGTAAAATCCGATTTTTATTGCCAAAGCGTGAGATATAAGACATATAAAAATGAAAGTTGTATGTTTTGAATAAAATAAAGAATTGAAATAAAATAAATTCAAATTTATTAGTTTGGAAAGAAAAAGAAAATTTGTATCAATGCTTTTTTATTTACAATAATAGACATTTATATATATATAAAAAAATAGAAAAGAATAAACTTTTTTCATTTATTTTAATCTAAGTTGTCGAATATAAAAAAATAAGAAAGTCACAAGAACGATACAAATTATATTTAACTCAAGGAAATTTAAATTCTGTAAACATATTTTAAAACATATAAATTTCTTTTTTAAATATTTTTGAAACAATGGAATCCATAATAATATGTAATATTATGAATTTCATGTTAATTGATATTAGTGAAATGTATATTTAAGTTTAAATTTGCATCACTGCAAAGTTTAACCAGTGGTTACTGAAAAAATCGAGACTATTATCTCTATTTTTGTGCGAGTAGGTGGATAGATGTGGATGAGAATAAATGTGAAAAAAAATTATTCTAGATTTATTAGTAGTCAATGTTTCCACGAGTAATCTTTTAGAGAATTTTTAATTAAAATTATCTACTTGTTCCGAAAATCTAATGTATATTTAATCAAAACTACATATGTTTTCTAAAAATAATATAATTTTAATCGTAATAACGATACATATCGGAAATAGAATTTGATAATTATTGTATATGTTAACTAAATTAAATTTATTATAGTTAGTAAAAAGATATAATTGTAAAAGAGTTCATGGATTTTTGTTAACAAATATCTACAACTTGCAGCCTTGGTTTATATTCATTCTTTATTACAATCATTTAGTTATTTCTTTTCATAACTAATTAATTTATTAACAAATTTCACTATTCAAATAATCACCTTGGATAAGATAAAAAATCGATATATAATCTACTTGAGATTTATATTATTTCTATTCCGTAACTAATGGGATTTTCAAGTTGCCTGAAATGTAAATAATGAAGTGTTTACTTTTAATTTTTAATACCTAAACACAAGACAGACTGAAACTTTTGACACTATTCTATGACAAAAAAAGAAACACATAATTTGAAAGAAAAGTTAGAAAAATATCAGGTAGAAATTTATTATTAAACAAGTAAACCTTCGATCGAAAGACCGTTCTTAAGTTGAAATATCGATATAAATAATTTTATATTTTTTTTTTATATAAAAAAACTGCTATGGAGTTGTGATCGAAAGAAATGGAATCATAAAATATTTTATTATTTAAAAAAAACATTCATATTAATTTTATGAAAAACATTGTAAAATATAAATAGTAAACCTTTGTATTTCAATGTTTTGAAAGGTAAAAAAACAGCATTATAACGCACAAGCATATATGCATTGTTACTTCAGTTTAGTAAGTGTGTTTTCTGTATTAACCTTGATATAATTACATACCTACACTATTTTCCAATCGATGGTAAATCAAATTATATTATTATGCATTTTTATTGTATAAAAAGAGTAAAAGTACTTAATATGTATATATATATATATATATAAACAAACACATGTGTGTGTGTATGTAAATGTATGTATACAGGGACCTTGAGGGAAATAGATTATGTTTACAATGTTTAATATAACATTATTGATCTTTAAAATAGAATAAATATAAAGTAAATCCAAATATAAAATATTGTTTAGTTACAACGAAATTGTATGTTAAGAAAATTATTCTATTTTTGATGATTAAAAATAATACGTTCTATTAATCTAGTTCTATTATCAAAAGTTATTAAAATCAACTCAAGTTAATTGTTGCCTGAATTAATTATAAGTCGAGGAAGTTTATGAAGTTTTAAAATATTTTTATTATGTTCTATTTTAAGAGTTTTCAACATTTTCATCTTTGTTATAATATCTATTTGAAAATCTTTGAAAAGTGAATAAAAAGATTGTTTTTGATAAAACAGAAGTGTTCAGTTCGAGTCGAAATCAGAACTGGGAGTGATTGAATCGGTTGGTTTTTAGTGGAATTGGAGTGATTGTAAATCTCTCAAGTCAGATTCCAAACTTTTTGTTTTATTTCTTAAAACGTGTTATAATATTTTTAATTGTATTTATATTTTTGTTAATAGTTACTATATCTCTCTATCTTCAAAATTGTCGAATACAATAAATAGTAAAAAGAAAGATCTGAAAATACTTATACATTTATTTAACCCTATACTACTCTTATATCGGTATATAAGCTGTACGATTCGGTGAACAAATTAATTCGGTCTCTTTTTTATAGAAAATGAATGCTGATTTATGGAAAAATGAAATACATTTCAATCCTCAAAATATCTCCCATTTTTTTGTATAACTTTGCTCCATCTGTCAGGTAACTGACGAATCTCTCTGTCAAACAAAGATGGAGGCTTTGAGTCGATGAAGTTATATTTTCAGACCTATTTCACTGTTTTAGAACTTTATATTAGTGTTTTTAAATGTTAAGGTAGGCATTTTAAAATCCAAGAACGGTGAAACAATATTTTAATTTAGATCAGAGTTAAGATTGATTCAATTTACCGGCACATAATTAATTTTTACACCTAATACTACAGCTCAAACTGGAGCCGGGAGTGGGAGTCGGAGTTAGTTTAAAATCAGGATCGGAAATTATTTTTGTCGAAAGTACGACCTCGATTTTAATATTTATTGGTATATTTGAATTAAATATGAAGTTAATTTTTAATATTATTTTATTTATTATCATAATTGTATGATAATTTAAAATAACACTTTAAATTTTTTGTTTAAGATTTATGATTTGAAAATATAAAACATTATTTTATTAAATTATGTTACCATTTGATCAAAATGGATATATTCAAATTTCCATCCTTCTATAAAAGAGATATTTTAAATTATAAATGGAGAGAAAAAACTATGTCGAGTGATTAATTAAAATTGTATTTAATGTAAGGTAAAATGTTTTTAACAATATGTCAATCGATAATTTCACATTATATTCAATTAAATAAAGAGCATCGAGACAACTTTCATTAAAAAAAGTTGAAACAAATGTCAGGAGATTTTTAATAGCTTGTTTTGTCTTTAGATTTATTTATTTAAACAACACGTAATAAATTGTTTATTTGTCACAGCTATTATTTGAGATACTTTCGAAATTACATTAAGACGAATAACGGTTTTGTCTTTTTTATCTTACAATTTACCATTAGTATTATATATATATATATATATATATATATGTATATATATATATATATATATACGTATATATATATATATATATATATATATATATATATAAATGTGTTCTGTAAATTTATATACAAGTTCATGGATGTACAAACATATTTTGAAAGTTCAACATTTGCAAACTGTATATTACTGTGAAGTTAAATTTTGCATTTTAGAAAGATGAGGTGAGCGTTTGTTATAAATGAGCACAACGTTCCGAAGTTTTTCAGAAATTTTCTTTTTTTAAATAAAATAACAAATCTTCTAAACAAATAATTAATGACAATTTATAGTATGAGGAGAAGATAAAACAAATTGTATCATTCAATATGTAAATCTCTATATAAATTTATAGACATCATCTGTATTATTCTCTCTCTCTATATGCGTATTATATATATATATATATATATATATATATATATATATATATATAATATATATATATATATATATGTATATATGCATTTTTATGTGTACAAACTAATGGGTTTAAAATGTATCAGTTTTTAAATAAAAACTAGCATACTATATTAGTAATTGAGTTTATATAATAAACTTTTAACATTTATAAATGTTTTAACTTTCTAATAAATGACTTCAAATAAAATTGTATTAAAAACGAGTATATATTATTCTCATTGCATTTGAGATCAAACTATATATATACTTTTTAAAAAAACTAGTATTTTTTATTCGCCGAGTAAATACTTTATATTCGGTAGTCCCCCTCCTTAGATATAATTAAAATATTTTCTGTTGTTATTTATTTGAATTATACAATTAATTGTCAAAAGATATAATATAGAATATCTTTTAATTAGTCATAGACTCATATTACATAACACCGATTCCTTACATTTATTTCCAATAGAGATTTTCAACTGAAAGATCAATATATTCCAACATACAGAAACTGTGCTATTTACCATCTAGCGCTTCTTTCAAGTCTCGCATATTTTTTTTTAAACAAATAAAAAGTCACTCTAGTTAAATTATAGCAAATTTTCTAAAGTAATTAATACATTAGAGAGAGAATTAAAATATAGATGAATATTAATATTCAAATGTGTAATGAAAGATCCTGAGCATGAGTGAAATATCGGATTTTCATAAACGAGTTCTTTTTTCACTTCACAAACCACAAAAATGTTCAGTAAATAATTATAGATCATATATGATTTTTGCTTATACGCATTTCAATGACAATATCTTCAGAGCACCAATGTTCAGAAAAATTTAAGTACAGAGATATTTCTGTATCTTGGCACTTTAAAAATGATTGTATCGTCATTGAAATGTACATAAGTAAAGTTCAAAAACGATGAGTAATAATTTATTGAAAACTTTGACCAGATTTTTTTTGTGGTTCGTGGGATGAAAAATAATTTATTTATAAGTGAATTGAGCTTCCGTATCAGAACTATATTATGAAAAGTTTGATACTAGAATATGTTAAATGTTACATTATTTAATATCAGTAAAATAAAGTAAAATTTGTCTAAACCGAACTTTATAAAATATGCAGAAAATTATTAACATTGAGACACTAGTATTGGAATACTAATACTATCCTTAATATATAAGCAATATCCAGGCAATTTCAAATATTTCAAAAAAAATATTTATTCAGTAAATTAATAAAAATTAATTCAATAAAAAAATATTTACTAAGTAAATTTTTGAACTAGTTTATGATTCTACAAATATATTTTATATAAAATAAATTCAATCATATTTGAAAACTGCTTTAAATATATTTCATGAACTTTATTTGAACTTAACCAATTCGATCAAATTTTATCTAGTTTTTATAATAATAGAGATCATCTTTTCGAATTTTGTCTTTAAAAAACAAAAGTACATTCATTTTCAATGTTCTTATAGTCTATAATTTTTTTTATTTATAATAGGGGAACATTATGCTGTAACATAAAAAATAAATCAGAACATGACTTGACAGACCACCAAGTAAATTTTTTGCGTTAATTTATGAAAATTGAACTGTTTTTTTATATTTAATATGATTTATTAATTATATATTTAAGACAAGAATTTCGGTGCCTAGAAATAGAAAAATAAGAGTATAATTAACATAATTTAGTTATATGTTAGATATTTATTTACAAATCCCTTAGAGTAGAAAAAATATTAAATTCGAAACAACATATGTTTTCTATCTTGATTTTCTTTTGATTTACAACTTTCTCTTATTTATATATTTTTTAATTGATAAGCGATCATATGTACATAACAATTATAAACTCATGTCGTTTTACATTTAGGTTAAGTTACCGGTTTTATAATTGTTTTTAGTTATATATACTGCTTCGGTCAGTTTTGTATTCTTTAGTCTTAAAGTAGACAACATTTTTACAATTCTTTTTATGTTATAGACTAGTAAATGATTTATATATTATATAAAATTAAGATTTTATTGGATTTCAATTGCATTTTTATTTATTAAATCTTTTTTTAACGTATACTTATAATCGTTTTATTTAGTACACTAAGTGATTGTGAAACTTTATACATACTTAAAATGATAATTATCAATTTAACACAGAAAATAATTCGTATATATTATTTATATTGGTTTGAAAAAATAAAATTCAAATTTTGTAACAAATTCAAAATACACGAAATGATACAAAAAGTATATTTCCGTATTGGATTTATTGAATATGAGGCTTGAATAATTATCTGAACTTGTACAAAATATGAACAAACATAAATATTGAACTAGCCATTATGCATTTCTCTGTCAAAAAAAGTAAACAAAACACTTACTTTTCCAGATCCTCGAGTGTTGGCAGACAAAAACGCGCCTAATGCATACTGCTTGTATTCTTTCTCCAAATGATCATACTGTGATTGAATTCGACTGTAAAACAGAACATATTATTGTAGAATTAAATATTTAGATGTTCGGAGATATATTATCAAATACTTACGATATTGCCAACAATAGTTCTTGTTTTTGATGTTCCTTCGCTTTAATTGAACCACCTTCCGCTAGAGCGACTTGGAGATCACGTTGTAGTACAACCAGTTTACGGCGTTCCGCCTCTAACATTAAACTAGTTACCTGAAATAACAATAAAAAATGGTTTGAGTATTTGCTAGAAGATGTATAGAGTATTTTGTAGATGGCAATCAGGTTTATACGAAATCCTATAAGTTCAATGAACTAAATAATATCCCATATATGAATTTTTATTTAACTATAATTTTACAATCGTATAATCCATACATATACATAAATACACATATATACACACACACACACACACATATATATATATATATATATATATATATATATATATATATATATATATATATATATATATATATATATATATAATTTATTTACTTATATTAAAACAGTGTTCACATGTACGATATATTATTATGTATGTATATATAAAATACATAAAGTTACATTATGTATTTTTTTTATTTTTTGCTGATATGTATATAATCACAATTTAAATTTAACTAACAATTGAAAAAATAATATTTAATCAAAGATATTTATTATGAAATAAGAATAATAGATTATACAGTTTTAGAAAAGAATATATACTTATAATAGCAAAATTTTTGAGTAAATTAACAAATATATTTCAAAAATAATTTTGGAATCCATTATCTGAAATTTTTCATACTGTTTTAAAATAACGTTTATCTTAAGTATTGTTATTTTTTCGATAAACAGTTGATACATTATAAAAATATTGAATTGTAACAAAGGATATAGCTACATTTATAATTTAAATTCATTATAATTGAAACCTTAATATCTTTATTTCTTATACTAGTATGTAACCCGTCGAAATTGTTGGGAAAATAGAAAGAAAAAACTGTTTACTGCTTTTTAAAACATTATACATTTAAAAATAAAAAATATCTAAGAACGAAACTGAATGAATTAAACTTGAAACCTACACTACCTCTCATAAGTATTCAGGTATCCCAATAAATTGGGATAATTCGGTTCGACTGAGTTATGTATTTTACTAATGTGTTTAATTATTGTTTGTAGGGTATTTTCTATTATTTAGATAATAAATCAATTACTGGAAGTATAGGAAATTGAATAAGCCGAGACTTTTCATAAAAAGGTGGTTCCCGGAAATTTCAACGGTGAAATAAATAACAGATAATGTCTAAGTTTTTCCGAGTAATTAATGTGTTATTGTAGATTTTGTGGTAGGAAAAGTATTAGCTTGGTTTTGCTATGTAGTTTGCACTCATTCAAGCTTCTCAGGATCAAGTAATAACTTCGAAATAAATGTAGTATTTAAAATAATTGAAGACTGGAATTTCGTTTTTGATTTTTTATTGAAATGGCTAAAGTGAAGGAACATTCAATAGAAACTCGGTGCATGATAATCTCCCGACATAAGTTGGGACAAAGAAACCGCTAAATATAAAAAATTAAAATTATCTTGTAAGACAGTAGACAGCATAGTTAAAAATATAAATATTGTAAGAGTATTGTAAACAAAAAATGAACCGGGCGTCCAAGAACAACATCAACGTTAGAAGATCGCAGATTAGTGACAATGAACCAACATAATTGACGTTTAACAGCAGTGGAAATAACGGTACAAGTTAACGACAATCGATAGAGAAGCATCTCAGTTAAACGAAGGTTATATGAGGCTGGCTTGTATGGAAGGATTGCTGTAAGAAAACCCTTACTCCGACTAATAATTATCAAGAAAAGGCTTGAATGGGAGAAAAAACACAAAAACTGGACCACCACTGATTTAAAAAAGGTTCTATGGAGTGACGAATCAAAATTTTAAGTTTTTGGTTCAAATAGACGTGTCTTTATCCAAAGATCAGCTAGAGAGCAGGTGTCAAATCAATATTTATGTCCATCTGTTAAACATGGTTGTGGATTTATGTTGGCGTGGGGTTGTTTTACGGGCACCGGTTTAGGAAATTTTGTTCAAATCGAAAGGAAACTAAGCAAGGAAGACTAAAAAAATATATTGAAGAAGAATGTTTTGTCTTCTGGAGCAAGTCGTGTTGAGAAAGTATTCGTTTTTCAACATGACAACGAACCCAACATACGTCTAAATTGTGTATAAGCTTTCTGAAGCAAATGGAAATAAAGAAAAAAGTTATAACTTCTCAGTCACTCGATGTCAATCTTATAGAGTTCTTGTGGGATGAACTTGATCGAAATGTTCGAAAGACGTGTACATCACGATAGAATCTTTGGAAAATACTACAGAAAGAATGGAGAAAAATAGAGACGGAAACAATGGAAACATTTATAAATAAAATGCCTCGAATATGCTAAGCAATCATCAAAAATAAGTGTTCGCATTGATGAGACTAATATTTAAATATAAAGTTAGCTTTTATGCTTGTTTTTCTATAATCTGTATTTTAACATTACAATAAACATATATGTAAAAAAATTAAACATGTAAATTATTTATACCCGAGATATAGTTTTTTTTTTTAAACGAGACATTGGTTTATAGAAAGAGGAATGCTTGAATACTTATGAGAGGTAAGTATGAGCTGACAAAGAAAACATTTCTCGTCACTATGGATGGAGCAGAAACGTGGGTTTTTATTATATAGAAAATAGATAACTTAATATATTTATTTTACAATTTAAAAAATAATTGCACATTTTATGGTATCAACGCTGGTACAAATAACAGACGAAGAGAGAAACCACATGGGAAATAAAAAATACATATAATCTTTTTAATACCTATAATTTGTTTATTACATACATTTATAGAGAAGTCCTTTTTGAATTTATTTCTTTGTAAGATATACGAGTCTTTATTATAATAAAGTGTTAACAGATTTAATTTGTTGTAAGACTTGGAAATTGGGTTAATTTAATAAATTTATTTTTTATAGAATTATGTGATCTTCTACAAAACAATATCAACAATAGAAAATATTTATTGTGTCAGAAACCAAACATACAAACTAGTTTTTAGTGTAATTTTCTATTACATTGTTTGATGGATGTTTTTGGGGTCATAAAGTAAGAGTATATTTTTCAGTTATTGTATGTTGTTAATATAAATAGATACTATAATAATAATTTACATCATGAAGAACACATATTAAATAATACAGTAGAAAATTATATTGTATTATAAATATATTGTTATTACTACACAGTAATATAAAAGTACACTCAGTAAATACAGAATTAATATCGAAAAATCTGATAAATAAGCCGATGGAAGAAGATTCGATAGTAAGTAGCAGAAACTACGAACAATAGAAAAAACAAAAAAATACAAATTTAATATTAATTTCATTGGACAATATCCAAAACACTCGACTATATAAGATAACTTAAAAAAATGATTAACATGAGTTGTTTTGTATTGGTCATATAATTATAGCAGATATCTATACCACCTAATTGCACGTGTACAAGAGACACTTCTTCAAAATTAGCAAGCATTGGCTCAATGCAAGGGAGTAGTGTTCCTACAGGATAACGCGAGACTACACACTGTACGACTTTTCTGTTATACAATTGGATTTTTGAGATGAGAAACGATTCGTCATCCTACGAGTATTTATTCCCTGGTTATTTCACAAAGCGATTACACACCGGTTTATTTTTATTCTAAGACAGTCACATACGTTATAATAATTTCGAAACTATGACAAACTGAGAACGTTAGTTACCAGATAATTTGATTTATAACAGTTTTTTTTTAAAAACTGAATACTAAAACTTCAATCATTTTAGAAAAAACATTATTCATTGTGACTATGCATAGTTAAATGAATACTTTTTTTGATAAGTTTTTTATGAGTATTCCATTTTTATTATTGATAGAAGGATATATATATATATATATATATATATATATATATATATATATATATATATATATATGGCGTTTAAAGGCGCGTCGATAGCTAGCCATGAGCGCGCGATTTTAGTTATTTTTGTTTATTTATAATGTCGTTAAAACAATCGTAGTTTATTCGAAAAACTTTTACACCCATAAAATATTCAGAAATCTCAATTAGTAAAATAAGTTCAAGTCAAGAAAATCTAGAAGTTAAGAAGCCAATAATTTGCAGAAAGAGTATGAGAAAACAGGTCACATTTTCATATTTTAGCCTTATTCTAAAACTAAATTTACTTTCATCAAAACACTATAAACATATCACGCACAATAATTGACTAAAACTTAATTTGTTATTCTAATAACAATTTTAAAAGAAATACCATTATCCTCTGTAACAAAAATTGAAAATCTTCTATAAAATTAGAAATATTCTGTGTCAATGTATGTATTCAATGTATCAGTCTTTTCTAAATGGGGTTTAATTTAGTAAAAATATGGCGTCCGCCAGGAAATGATAAACAACATTACAATAACTTTCAAAGATTTGAAAAATATAATAGTGTTCCTTTAAAATAATTCCAGATTTTTCTATAATACTTTTTATTTATTTTTGTATTTATCTAGTTCCATATCTTATGTAAAATATATGTATTTTTGAGCTTCTGTATTGTTTTAAAGATTATAAATTGATTTTATAGGCTAATTAAATTAAAGAACAACGGTGTATCAAAATAGACAATATAATACTAAATCATTAATAGATAATGTAATAATAAATTATTAGATATATGGCTAATAAAAATCATACAAGAACCTTGTAAAGGTTACATTTGATTAAGCACACTTTATTTAAGTGAACATTCATCAAAAGATAATGCCAATTTATTCAACAGATTACAAAGAAGAAGAAATGTCACATTATAAGCTATTAAAATGGATAAAAATATACTAATCATTAATACTGTATAGAGCGGGGGTGGGTAACTTTTTCGAGAATAAGAGCTACATATAATATATATATATATACATATATACATATATACATATATATATCTATATATATATATATATATATATATATATATATATATATATGTATGTATTGTATATATTGAATTATCCAGCATATAAAACAGGATTTTCCTTGTTCGTTTTATATAACACTGATCAAATTGAATTGTTTTTATAAATTAAATACACAATCTTGCCCAATAAACTAATTACTAACTAGCGAATTCGCAGAAAATAGTAAGAAAGCATTGCTTTTCTTTCTAGTCGTTAGTATTGATTTTTCAATCGTACTTAAGCAAAGATTATATTCACATTATATACATTATATAATATCATGTACATAGATAGAATTATTTATTTATTTATATATATATATATATACATACATATATATACTAGTTATTATGAATGGGATTGTTGACACATAAGATTAAATCTTTTTTGTAGAGTGATTGGGTCGAATAATTAAAAATAATATAGATAATTTGATTTTATTACTGTCGCATAAATTATATTTTGGGAATATTATTATTGTTACGAATTGATACGACTATATTAGGATGGTAGGAAAATAATTGCGGTTTTTGTTCTCTGAATTCTAAACTTAATTTGTTTCAATGAAAGCATCATTTCATCTTATTCATGTTAATAATATTTCAAAGTGAATTTTTTGGTTTGTATTTTGATAACATTGCCTTTAGTTTTATTATTAATTTTGGTTCAAATTGGATAATTGAAGTAAAGATAGAAAGAAGCAAATAAGAGAATTTTTTTGTATAAGTTCAAAACGAGTGGTATAGCAGCAGTAACTAATCGTAAATTAATGATGGTTTTTGTGTGAGAACTGTTAAGGAACGTGGGGTGCAATGGCGGTTCCAAAAATTTCGTGCTGTGGACGAGTGTCTTGAAGATGAAGAAGGTTGCGGGCATCCTTCTTCAGTTCGTAACGACCAAATGAAGGCATTAGTTGAATCATAACCACGCACAACAATTCGAGAGCTTGGACACAAGTTATACCTTAGTCATCCAATAGTTCTAGACCACTTAAAACAGCTAGGAAAATCAAATGTATATGAATTTGAAGGTCATAAATCGCAATTATTTTTCTACCAACTTAATATTATGCTATTTGGCAATTAATTAAATACGAATTAAAATTTTTTAAGCATCTAGAAAAATACCTTTTCAATTTTGCTTGTCTATTTGTGCTTTTATTCAAGCTTTATTGACTCATGAAACGACTGAAGTAATGAAAATTATATGCTATTTTTTATTAGGTTTTATAACATATAAAAAAATATTATGTGTGCATACACAATTATATGTTGCATGTTGTGATCTATTAAATAAACTTAATTGAACACGTTGGAGTTCATTAATTTCTCTTTATTAAAATAAATACTATTTTTTAATAAAAAATATTATGCATTTTTAAAAATGAAATATTTTTCTTTCAGTGATAATACTTATTAATATATATTGAAATTGATAAAATATTAAAGATTTTTTATCCAAATAGAACAATGTTATTTGTAATTTGTCTTGTTCCTGTGTACCTAGGTTTGAAGTTGTTTTTCTTGTTCCTGAGGTCCTTATTCTTTGTTTTCGTTCCTTCATTACTAGTTTTGTCTTTCGACATCAATACACATTAAAAGATGTCGAAAAAAACTCTAATGGAGGAACAAAAGTAGAGAATAATGAGCTCAAGGACAAGAAAATAATTAGAAATACATTACTCAATATTAACATTGTGTTATAAAGAGATAAAAATAAAGAAGCTAAATAGACAC
The DNA here is from genome assembly GCA_034766995.1 of Acanthacorydalis orientalis. Taxonomy (NCBI): domain Eukaryota; kingdom Metazoa; phylum Arthropoda; class Insecta; order Megaloptera; family Corydalidae; genus Acanthacorydalis; species Acanthacorydalis orientalis. The sequence continues at coordinate 48,181,823 of CM068313.1, read as the reverse complement.
GAATATTTTAATTTTGATCGATATACTTTAACATTAAAAAAAATAATATTCTGAAGACGAACAAATTTAGTTTCAGTACAAAAACAGAAAAGTTCTGCTACTTCTCCTCGAAGTGAATAATGTTAAAATGAACATTAATTCTCATTAATATTTCGATAAAAACATTTATTCTGTGTCATGCGTTATTTATCTGTTTCAGATATTTTAATTTGTCATTTTGAATGTAAAATTATTTATTATTTAATTTCAACTGCTTGTTATTTATCATTTTTAACTTGATTAAAAATATCTAAGGTTCATTAAATTATATGCATTGTTTATTAGAAATCTTTATTAAGTGGTAAGTATTCGAATTGGCTTTTAATCAAAAGGTTTTCATAAGGTATAACGTAAGAAAAAACGTTGAAAATTTCATGAAAATAGAATATTCTTTTCCTTAGTCTCTGTCATTTTAAGTTCAGATTATTTTTACCATAAAAGTGTGTTTCTATTCTTCCTATTAACTAATTTATTGTGTAAACAAAAATCAAAATGTAGCTGAAAGAACCTAAAGGAAAGATCAAGCATCAGCTCAAAGCTCTTTCGATGAATTCGATAATTCCAGGACTCCAAATCTCGGCTTTGTAGGAATAAATAAACTTGTCTCCCTTTGGGAGAAATGTGTGCAGGCCAATGGTCTTTATTTTGATTAATAGATATAATTTTTAACTGATATATGCGTCTTTAAACTAGAAATGTAAAAATCGCAATTATTTTTGAACCAACCTAATATAGTAATTGAAATAAACATAAAACTTTAAATGGATATTAAACGAAAACTTGTCAAAAATCAATATATATATATATATATATATATATATATATATATATGTATATATATATATATATATACATATATATTTAAAAAATATTAGAAAGTTATATAAAATAAAGGTAAATGTTGTAAAAAAACTTATACTTTTGGAAAATATTTGAGAGTTAAAGAACAATAAAGAATATAAATTAAATAATGAAGATAGTGAAAAAATCTGTGTTATTAAATGAAAGTTTTAATAATTAATTTGTATACATTTACAACAGTGTTAAACTTTTTTCCAATTCTTTCGATATAAAAACTAAATAGTTTATATTCGTAAAGATTATATATAATCACAGAAGAACATATAAATTTTAGTACCATAAATTTACAGTGTATGTAAGAAATAAAAAGAATTAATATTTATTTAATTTATTAACGTTATAGACGATTTGTATTAACTCACCGTTCGCAACGAATACGGGAATAAATTAAATTGGTTATATTTCACAACATTTTTCGCGTTTGGTAAAACCCATTATAAATTAGAAGTTTGTGTGCGAAAAGAGAAATGGGATGTATGCGAAAGAAACATATATTAATTCCAGCGTTATCAGCGCAAGTATGTTCATGTGGACATGAAACAAAGAAAATGTATATTATTACAAATTACCCGTTTGCGGGACGAAGCCAGCAATCGAAGAAAATTATCTCGGAAGCGGAAAACAAATTCAGCCATAATGCTTTATTGATCATACAAAACTTGTTTCTATAAAACTTATAGACACTGAACACGTTGTGAGGGGTTTGGGGGCGAGGTGTAAGTAGCCAGTTGGTATCGTTACGACAATGTGGGTTACAAACAAACCGGTTCGAACCGGTTTTCCACAATCAATGCTTGTTCCATTTTTGTTTGTATCACGTTGCCATGGTGATTTTACCACGCGATTCTCCACTGTTGATGACTGCACGCGCAGACGAATGTCGTTCCGACATTATTGTAGGTATGAATGGCGAGCTGTGATTGGACGTACGGATTGCTGATTTGAAATTTATTGCCAATTTTATAACTGACGTGTTAAATGGACAGTATTTGTTATAGTATCGAGTCAATTGTTTTCTACTATCTCGTCGTTAATGTATATGGAATTGTTAATGAATCCTATTAAAAAAGAAACGACAGTAATTATCATTACATAAATCCACCATCAAGCTCTAATCACGAATGATTTCATTATTATTTTAAGAAAATTAACTGTTTTATAATTTGTATGTCTGTGATTTTTAACAGAATATATATATATATATATATATATATATATATATATAAATAGATAAATAGATAGATTCTAAGAAGTTAATACACTCATATATAACAAACTGAATATAACTTATTAAACATCAGATTTAATAACGAACCATTACAAAATTCCACTTGTATTTCTTAATTAAATATTATTAAATAATCATAAATTAACAGTAGACTTACTGAAGAAAAGTATAACATATTACAGTAATGTTACAACAAATTTAATCAACGTAATCTTATCTACAATTCTCATTTTACATCAAAGTATATTATTAAAATCGACTTAAATCGCCATTGCTATAATGATGATTTATTTTTTATAATGACAAATTCATTTTTCGTCAGAAAGGCTATAATAAAAGTAAATTATATTCACATTCTATCATTATTACAAAAAAATCTATTTTATCAATCAAACAAAATGATTTTCCGTATTTCTTTTTTAGTGCTTTTTTATTTAAATAAGCAGGATTTGTTAATAATTAAGATATTATTATTTTACTATTTGTGCTGTATCTTGTAATAATTTTAAAAAGGAAGTACATTTTTTGTGAAAAATGTTTTATATATGGTATTACTATCAAAAATGTTTACTTTAAAATATGACTGATTAAGTCAGAGTATACAATTGTTATATAGATAATTTTAAGAAATAAGATACAACGAAAAATATTAAGACAGTAGCTCTAACTCTTTTTTTTAAAAAATATAGAAAATTACACACATTTTTGACGGACTGTTTCTTAAAAGTAATCTTCAGATGTCATATTTTTTTCAAAAGTTCCTGCCACATTCAAAAACATGCCAAAAGTTTTCAATCGTAAACTTTTAATTTTTATTTAATATATATATATATATAGTGTTTAAATTTTCTCAATAGTTTTCATTTTTCAAAGAAAGAAAAATTTACTTTTTATTTCTAGAAAAATCTCATATAACACAAAAAATATTTACCGGCTTAAATTCAGTTTAAAAGGTTATATAACATGAAATATCACTTTTTAATATTGAATTCATATATATTATTTATTATTATAACACAAAATACAATATGTAAATAAAAAAATTATTGCAAACCCAAATTTAATGGGTTTATTCAACTTAGAAATAATTTGTAAAAACCAGGGTATCAAAAGTAGTATTAGACAATCGATTTCTTTTCGTAGTAACAAAATCGTTAGCAATAGAAAAAATACGTTCATTTTGTGTATACGTAGCCTTTATTATGGATAAAGCATCTCTAAGTAATTCCAAATTTGTTGTTCGTGTACCCTTTAGTCGAAATATATGAAATTCTTGTTGATTAGTCTGATATTTGTCAGTAACACCAGGTTTTACTAATCTCACACTTTTTGTTATAGACACATTTAATAGTTTTTGAGGAGACAATTCGTCATTTTCCTTGATTGGAACTTCATCGTTATCTCCTTTGTCAGTATCAAACTGTTGACAATTAGCAAATAATCTGTTTAACATTTCTTTACCAATTCTATAATCTTATTTTTCGGGAGTAGTCTAAAAAATATATTTTTTTTACGCAAGCGTGGTTTTGTAAAAAATTATAAAGAGATACGATGTTATTGTTTCTTCTTTACTTGCAATAAAAAGCTTCTTACTTAGTTCATTGTTAACTTTCTCTAATCAGATATAGTGCATAATTTCGATATCGATTCGCAAGAAATATAACTTTTTTCTCGAGAAGAAATACTATAATTCTCGAGAAATGAGAAAAACAAATTATATTTTTTTCTCAAGAAATTCTCTAGAAGAAACACTATATATGTATATTAACATACCAGTATAATATACATATATATATATATGTATATATATATATATACAAAATATATAATACAAAATATGATAATGTGTGTATTATTAGTGAATACCGACACATGCCTTAGATTGTTTAAAACCGTGAAAAGTATTATGATTTGTTTATTTAACTTATTAATTCGATTTTATAATAATGTATAAAATTTACCGTATATACGAGGGTCGTTTGATAAGTATGGTATAAAAGCAAGTTATATGCCGTTTTTCGGAAAGAAGTTGATTTTATTTCCCAATATCGAGATACCACTTGTACCTTCTTATGGTCATCTGACAATTACTTAGGTAATCATCTACAAGGGTCGTTTGATAAGTATGGAGAAGAAGCAAGTTAAATATCGTTTTTTGAAAATCGATTTCATTTCTCAATATTGTCTCTATTGATGGCTATATACTTGGTCCAGCAATTCTGTAAAAAAGGATTGACGGCGGCGATGGCATCCTCATTCGATGAGAATTTCTTCCCATCGAATCAAATTTTCAAGTCTAGGAAGAGGAAGAAATTGTACGGGGTCAAGTCCGGAATCGAGTGGATGAGCAATCAATTTGAAGCCTAATTCGTGCAATTTTTCCATTGCGACAGTCGATTTGTGGGACGGAACGTTGTCCTGGTGAAAGAGCACTATTTTGTGCGACAATCTTGGCCGTTTTTGTTTTACCTCCGTTGAACCGTTGATTGAACCGTTTGAAAGCAAACGGTTCAATAATGTTGCATAATACGCTCCTGTTATCGTTTCCTCCTTCGTTATGTAATTTAGTAGGTTGATTCCTCTGGAATTCCAAAAAAATAGTGGTCATCACCTTACCAGTCGACAAAACAAACTTCGCCTTCTTCGGTGCACTTTCACCAGTTGTTCTCCATTGCTTTGTCTGTTGTTTCGAGTCAGGTGTGTAGTGGTAGATCCATGCTTCATCTTGGCCGTTTTTGTTTCAACTGTTCTGTCAAACGGTCCAATTGTTGCATAATAGGCTCCTGTTATCGTTTTTCCCTTCATTAAGTAGTCGATCAAGAGGATTCCTTAAGAATCCCAAAAACAGTAGCCATTACTTTCCCGGCTGACAAAACGGTCTTCGCCTTTTTCGGCGCACTTTCACCAGACGTCGATCACTACTTTGACTGATGCTTCGACTCAGGTGTGTAGTGGTGGATCCATGTTTTATTCACGGTGACGAATCGCCGCAAAAAGTCCTGCTCGTTTTTTGCCATTTTTGCGGCATCTGCTACAATGCTTGGTTCAAACATCTGTAGAACGTGAAGAATGCGTCGCTTCTGACTAAAATTTTGCCTATACTAGTTTAAAAAGTGACACTTGATAGCCATAACGGAACCAAATGAATGGTGGCGCCACATCATAGAAATTTACCAAAAATTATCAAACGACGTTGGTATTTAGGATGATTCAACTTAGGCTTCCACAGGAAAGTATTATTAAAAAAAACGTAAAAATTGGAAAAAATATGTAATCACCAATTTAGTATTTTAGTTGAATTGTATTTTAGTATTGAATTGAACTAAAATACTAAATAAAAAATAACATAACTTTTCTCAACTTCTGCGCCCTCTTTTAATACTTCCATGCAGAAGCCTAAATTGAATCTATATATATATATATATATATATATATATATATATATATATATATATATATATATATATATATAGTATTATAAAGAACGTAGATTAAATTATCAGAGTCTGTAATAAAGAAAATATAAATAGATTAATTTACTTTGAATATTATTATTTACTTTTAATTTACTTTGAATTCAGTTGACTGGCTTTTTAATTTGATATTAACATTATTTTTATTACTGTAAAATATACTATGTGTATGTATATATATATATATATATATATATATATATATATCATTAGGGTCTAAACAAAAAAAAAACGTTTCCACAAGAATTTTTGCTTCCATTAGTTATACTCGTATATCTAAATGTCGACTTATGTCTGACTTTGAGTTCTCAACACGCTGTGAGACTAAAATTAGTTTAAGCTCGGCACAAAAATCAATATTTTTACATAAAAGAACTTGTGTGTAGCGTCGATGTTGTTTTTTCATGCACCGAAAACAGTTGATATCTTTCTAAACGATCTTATTCCACCACTGACTAACACGCACGGCATTAAACTTTAAGGTTTATGTACAGTGGCGTAGATGTAAGCCGTATTAAATTTCGATTTGACACAATATTTATAAACATCTTTTTAATGTTATGTATGTTTGAAAATAAATTCAAACGCATTAAGCTCGAATTTATATTTCTCTGCAGTTATAGAACACTTTTTTGAATTTATTAATCATTGGGTAATAACTGATTTTAATTTGAATAAATTACATTTATACTCATTTCACTTCTCGTATTTGGTAAAAAAATATCTCTGATTCATTCTGTTGAAAATATGAGCTATTTTGGTTAAAGAAAATTAAATTAAATCAAAAAATATCGCTGCTTTTCGAATACGAAACAAGAAAAAATAATTTTACTAAAATATGTATTGAAAATAAATATCAATAGTATATTTCAAATAAAGATTCATTGTAATAGATATAAGTGCTTGTTTTAAATACACGGCATAAAAATAATTTAGATTTTTTTTAAATATGTTCATTAGACAATTTTGAAATGATTGATAATTAATAAAATAATGCTATAAAAACATATCAGCTCAATTTTTGTAAATAATAATTGATATAATCGTTTTAGTATCAAAAATAAATATTGTCAAAAATGAAAATTATTTCAATTAAATATATAGATTGAACTATTAGATTGGTAAGAAAATAATTGCTGATTTAGTTTTCTGAATGCTAAGTTTAATTTTTTTCAATGACTGTCATTTAATCGTGTTCATGTTAATATTGTTTAAAAGTGCATTTTTTTGTCTGTATTTTGGTATCATCGGTTTTGGTTTTATTATTAATTTTGCTTCAAATTGGTCTATTGAATTAAAGATCGAAAAGAAGCAAATAAGAGCAATTTTTTGTATGATTTCAAAACTAGGGTTAAAGCAGTAGAATCAGTTCGTAAACTAAACGATAATTTTGGTGTAGATACTGTTAAGGAACGTACGATGCAATGGTGGTTCCAAAAATTTCGTGCAGGGGTCGAGAGCCTTGAAGATGAAGAAGGTTGCGGGCATCCTTCTTCAGTTCATAACGACCAACTGAAGGCGTTAGTTGAATCAGAACCACGCACAACAATTCAACTACTTTCCCAAAAGTTAGGCGTTAGTCATCAAATATTTCCAGACCATTTAAAACCACTTAAATTAAAAAATGTACTAAAACAGCTAGCTAAGAAAAATGTATTTGAATTTAAAGGTCATAAACAATTTATTAGACAATTTATCAATTATTTTTGTATCAATTTAATTTAACAATTTATTAATTAATTTTGTAACAATCTAATAAAATAAGAATCTGGTTGATTAAACATATATATATATATATATATATATATATATATATATATATATATATATATAACTAAAATAAGAACCTGGCTGACTTCTACATTAATGTATAGAGAAATCAATTGTTTAATATTCTAAATAATTATATATATATATATATATATATATATATATATATATGTATATATATATATATATATATATATGTATAGATATATGTATATATAGATATATGTATATATATATATATATATGCATATATGTTAAAATTATAAATTTCAAATATATATATAAATGTATAACTATGAATATGATTTGATACTGCCTTTAAATTATATTTCAATAAATTTATTTTCTAAACTATGTCATAAAGTATGATTTAAATTTTAAAGATCTAATAAAAAGCCACATTGAGCTATAAACATTTTATGTCATAAACATTGCGTGGTGATTTAGATTCAACTTTAATTTAGCTTTACTTGATTAGACGACGAAGTGTACAGAGATGAACATAGTATTTAGTAAGGAAAATCTTTAACTTTTTGTATGAATGCACTTTTTCGTCTACCTCTGTATTTAATCTCCGAACTACATGAATCTAAATCACTACGCTGCGACTTTATTCTTAGTTTCCTGTATATTTTGAATTTAACATACTTGGACATTTTTGAAAAAAATTGAATACAAACGTTGTCAATATTCTCGTTTTTATCAAAACATAACCAGTGACATAACACCATCTCATTAAAATGGAAAGTTGACATGTTTATAAAAGTATTTAATAAAATATACTTAGTAAAAGTATCAAGGTTATATGTAAGTTAGTTGATTAATACATTTTTAAATTAATTATCAGTTATATATAAACATATAGAGTTGACATATTACCTATAAGTTTACTTTCTAAACGTTCTAATAAAATGATCAGAAAAATATTGAAAAATTAATGAAAACTACTTACTTCCAACTGTACACCGAAGAGGTCACGTGACCGATTATGTTTATTTCTTTTTTCTCCATTGGTAGTATCGTGTTCTAAATCTGGTACTACGTTTTCGATTGGACTCATTCTGTAAAAAAATAATAACAATTAATTACAATTTATGAAAAACCATAAAGTAACCGTTAAATAATTATTAAGTATGAAACTCGTTTTAAAATATTTATTTCAGTGTCAGATTTTTTTAAGAAGGAATCAGTCACTTTCTTAATAAAACATAGTATAAAATATCATTGTCAATCGTCTAAGAATTAAAATAATAAATGTTTATTAATTATTATAAAAATTTTATATTAATAAATTCATCTTATATTGGTTAGGTCATTTTTTGAATTGAATACCTAATCATTTTAACACTTTTGTTATCTTTAGATAGATTGTGACAAAAAATAATTATAAAATATTTAAAAATGGCATACGTTTCGAAATCTGTGGTAGCAAATAATTCAAGTGAATTGTTAACAGAAATCTTAAAAAAACATTGTAGCAAAGAATATATAGTGTGCATGCATATATTGTTTTACTTTTATAACATAGGAACTATTTTTAATATTTCTGTACATTTATTTTAACGCCATTTAATGTAAATATTTAATTATGACCTTTTTCTGTTTCTCCCTCTGACTATTTAATTTTGTATTATATATATATATATATATATATATATATATATAATACTATATTCCTACAGACAATTTTCAGAATATGTAATTAACGAATACAGATATTCACGATTTATGTTACAAACTTATTGTATTGTCCGTTATGTGTGATGTGTTCTTAGGAATTTACCAAGGACATATATAATTGAGACTACTGTAATAGTTTCGCGGACACGAAAGACAATTATGATTGAAGCTACTTTTTCATTCTTTAAACCAAGACACAAATTGAAGTAAAAGAAAGCACTTTTTTCAATATTGTCTAAGAGTAGATATTTATTGTCTTTCAACTAAAATCACGTTCGAGTTATATATATATATATATATATATATATATATATATATATATATATATATATATATATAGAATCTAGAATTCGACTTGCTCACTCGAAAATGTCAAGAATTACCACAGGAGATCAAGAAAAATGTTCTAAATCTAAATGTATTTCATGGGCCCATACAACGCTTGATCAGTTTTATGCTACAAAATTTTAGTTTTAAAGTTTGTGACGAGAAAACATTTATAAGTAGTAAGGCATTAGTAACTTTAATATATATATATATATATATATATATATATATATATATATATATATAAACCATAGAATATGTAATAACATTTGTAATATTGTGAAACAAAAAAGTGTTGGAATTAAAATTAATTTTTATTTAATGTTATTGACTTCATATTTTGATAACGTCTTAAATATATTTTTAATAAAAATATAATAATGCAATTTACTAAGTTTAAAAATTATATATTTTTCAAATCAATATTTTTTGATTTTTATGAATATATATATATATATATAAATATATATATATTTTAACACTAATGATACAGAAATAATAATTTTATTTTTAATTTGTTTTGTACCTGTGTACATGGATTAGAGTGGTTTTTTTTTTATTATTATTATTATTGTATGCACAATAATTAACTTCTATGGAAAATATTCGAAAAAGTGTAATTATATTATTTTTAATGCATTATTGTGTACATACTCAACAAGATGCGATGGCGTTGTAATGGTCAACATAGTTGCTTTCCAAGCAGTTGATCCGGTTCGATTCCCGGCCATTGCAAATACAATTATTTGTTTTACAAAAATGAATTGATACATAAATTAATTAAAATTGACACAAATTACAACATTCTTTTATATTGTTTTCGATTTCATTTATTTTATTCAGTAAATTACATTTCAAAAATAATTATTTTTAGTTCTATGTTGTTCGACTTGTCACTGTTCTTTTCTTTTTTCCTTGATTAGGAGTTATTTTATTCAGACATTTTCCGATGGATACTGGTTGTCAATGTAAACTTTTTATGTTAGTTCTAGGTTAAATTATAATATTTACCTGAAGATGTTTGAATAGACGAAACCGGTAGTGAGGAAAAAAAGCAAAAACTGGGACTTAAAGGTGAAGAAACAAATAATTAGAAGTAATTATTCTAGAAATCTAACTTACTGAATAAAATAAATGAAATCTAAAGCAATATAAAACGTTATTGTAATTTGTGTCAATAATTCTTTATTATTCGAGAGTTTATTCAATTTTGTAAAAGAAGTGTTTGCACTTGCGATGGCTGGAAGGTAACTATGCTAACCATTACACCACCATCGCATGTTGTTAAGTGGACTTAAAATAAAACATTTAAAATAATATAATTAAAATTTTTCGAGTACTTTCCACAGAAGTTAATTATTGTGCATATAATTCAATAAGAAAAAAAAGAAAACAATGAAAATATCTCACAAAAGCAATACAAGACTGTTTATATGAAAAATTTCAAATACATCTGAAAGACAAATATATTAAAAAAATATTCTTTGATTTCCTTTTTTAAAAAACAATTCCGTTCTGAAAATTACTTTACCATCGAATAGATTTTATTTTAAAAAAGACATGTTTTAGAAAATGATTACTGATTATTCAATGTTTAAACAATCTGGAATATACAGATATCTTGTACAATAGAATAGTTTCCTTTATTGTGTTTCTGAAAAAAATATTAAAATAGATTTTTTTACGAAATTTTATTTACAAAACCAACTTGCTGCTGTTCCGAGCAGGTGTATTTATTCATTACTGTTATTATTATAATTGCAGTTACACCATACAAATGGAAATATTTGTAAGCCACTGTATATGTGAAAAAATTGTATAAAATTATGTTTGTGAACAGTGGCGTGGTGTGAGGTTGTAGTTAAAAAAAACTATCGATATTTTTTTCCTATAAATTTATATATATATATATATATATATATATATTTACTCTGTGTAGTTAATGTTTTACTTATTTTGTTTGGTTAGTTTTTATTCAATTACAATCATATTCCAATTAGTTTAATCTGATGTATAATTAGAATCTAAACGATCTAGTTTTTTAATGGGGAATTTATAATCACATCTTAAAAATGTATGAAAAATGAAAATTAGTTTACTTATATCTTGAAAACTTACTGCATCTATCTATAAATCTCTCTGTCTCTCTCTCTCTCTCTATATATGTATGTGTGTATGTGTAAAGATATTTAAATAGAGCATAAATTATATTATCGATATTTCTTATAACCAAATATTTTGTTGGAAAATAGAATTCTCACATTTTTTTTAATAGTTATGGCTCGTCTAATTTTCACCTTTAATTAGTTTAATTATGTGAAGAACAGATATTTTTGTATTTATATTAGTTTTTATTTCGTCGTTATTTGAATAGTGTATTTATATATTTTATCCTTGTGTCTCCTTTTTTGAAGATCATTATCTTGGAATTTTTTGTATTCATTTCGAAGCCGACCATTTGACAATAGATAGACAGAGTGTTCATTTTGTGTTGTAGCTCTATAACGTCGAGTATAGTATTTATATTTCTTTTTGTTTAAGTTGTAGTGACCCTCTTCGATAAAAAAGGTGTAGATATCATTAATTAACAGCGAGAATAGTACCAGACTTAACGAGTCGCCATGGAGAACTCCTTTTGTGGTCTGTATTTCTTTACTTTATTCCTGGTTGATTTTCACTTTTACAATAGCATTATCGTATAAGTTCTGCAGTACTTGGATTAAGTGCTTATACCTGTGCAGTATAATTTATCTAATATTATTTTCTTACCATTCAGATATATTTTCATGTTTGACTAATGACCATAGCTGTCGAAGCACCCTACAACCTCGATAACAAATGAACTATCCATGTTAGTTTTATTTACTTGTATTCAAGAGCAGAGAAATCTATAGGAAGCATTTTACATTTATCTAAATCTTCTATTTGGAATTTTCAATTATTAGTCTATATTTATTACATATTTAGTCTCAAAAATATAAAACGTACTACAACAAACGCAGTATTTTGTTAGAATGAATGGGAATGAAATATTCAGTAGTGAAACAATTAGAAACGGTCCATATATGCAAAATTTTACTTTAATAAAACGATAAAATTTCATAAAAAATGTTTCATTTTCTAACAGAAATAAGATTAGTAACTTGTCTAAATTTGACGGATGTTATAAACTATAGTGTAAGAACGTGTAACTCAAAAAATAATAATTTAGTGTTAGTATGAAAAATATCGGTTAACATGTCATGCTTTGAAATTGTATGACATTCAATGGGGTAGAAAATTTAGTTATTATTGAAGAAATAATGAATTCCTGCAAGTATGTCGGAATTTTGTGACATAATTTGGCTAGTAGTATTAGAAAATGGGATACGACTGGCTTGTACAAATTTAAAAAATCTTATAACTATTTTAAAAACAAAATATTCTTAATTAATTTTCTATAATATACAAATAATTTATTACTTAGTTCTTATGAACTGAAGAAAGACGTCTACGACTTTCTTCACTTTTAAGGTTCTCGGCATCAGTAAATTTTTGGAACCACCATTGCACCGTATATTCCTTAACAGTACCCACACCAAAAGCATCGCTTAGTTTACAAACAGTTTCTGCTGCTATAACACCTGCTTTGAACTTGTACAAACAATTACTCTTATTCGCCTCTTTTTTATCTTTAATTCCATAGCCCAATTTGAAGCAAAATTAATAATTAAACCAAAGTCGAGTTATCAAAATACGGACTGATAAATGCACATTTAAATGATATTAACATGAACACGATTAAATGATAATTTAATTGAAAAAAATTAAGGTTAAATTCAAAAAACATAAACCGCAATTATTTTCCTACCAATCTAATATATTTAATGGGTTATGATTTCAAAATGATGAAGACGTGCAGGAAGAGTACAACTGATGGCTACATCTTCGAAAAACATTTTTTACCACCAGGAATTACTATTATTTACTCTTCGATCTACCATTATGAAAAGTGTCTCAATGGAAATGTTAACTACGTTGAAAAATAGATTGAGTGTTAAATTAAATCGTTGTGTAACTCATTGTAACTTATTTCTATTTAAAATTAAAAAATAGAAAAACTCAGAGTTGAAATGCACCTAATATAAAAAATTTAAATAAAACACAAAATATTATAAGAAAAATGTTCTTGTTAGAAATTTTGAATTTAATTCAAAAATATAAAAATTGATAAAAGAGAACACTAGCAGTATTGGTATTAATAACATGTACTTTTGGATTAGTTTCAATAGAATATTTTTATCGATGCCTTAATTTGATAAGGTTTATGATATTCCTGTTTTTATACGAGTTAATGATTAAAACGTCAGACTTGTGATTAATGGATTAGAAAATGAAATGCATGTAGAGCATTGTTTTTAACTTGAAATTGTATTTTGATAAAATTTACATTATTTAATGCTTATTTGATCGCGTAATTATTTGTGTATAATTTAGTTTACAGTGAAAAATTAAATGATATAATAATTACAAATTGTTAAAGGTTATATTTTTAACGATAATTATTTGATAGAAGCAATTACTTAATTTAGTAATAATTTTTAAGTATTTATTTCATGTCTGTACAAGAAGACAAATTATAAATTGTATATTAGAAATATGAAGGGTCACTATATATATATATATATATATATATATATATATATATATATATATATATATATATATATATATATATATGTTTATTTCCTTAAATATTATTTTTTTGTTTTATGTATTTTCATAATTTGTAAAATGTTTAGATGGTATTTTGCCATAAGTAATATGAGTGAATATTTTAATAGAACTGATATTAAAAGGTAAACAAATAGTAAAAATTACGAATAATAATAACACACTGTCTGAAAATATAATAAAAGCATATTTTGAAATTTTTGACTGTATTATTTGAAAATGTGGTAAATAAATCAATATTGTTATAATACATTAATCAACGAAATTATATTCTTTTGAACGGTACAATTCAATTTTCTTTGACTATATAGCGCGGTAATGTAATGCATAGACCTCATTTATCAATTTATGATAAAATATTCATAATCCTTGTATCTAATGTATTCTGATACATAAAAACACTCTAATATTTTTTTTATCAAAGTTGTGTGGAAAATATTATGTAAACATTAAAATATATTTATTATTTACATAATTTATAACATTGGATTATCGTATGAAGTATTTTTTATCGTTTCCGTACGAAATAAAAAATTACAATTTGTGTTCCATAATGGCTGTAATGACAGCATATATTATTTTTTATGAGATTTGGTTTAATTATTACTGTAAATTCAGATAACTTCAAATTATCCAAAATAAATATTTACATTTATTTAAGCAAGCATATATATATATATATATATATATATATATATATATATATATATATATATATGTATTTATATATACAAACGTAGTAGATAAGAAAAAGATTATTTTTCAAAAAAAAACACTATATTATTAAATAATATATTTGTCATATTTTTTTAATAATTAGAAATAAACTTTTTAAAAATACGTGCATCGTTTGATAATTTTGATAAATTTCCATGATATAGTGGCACCATTCATTTAGTAACGGCACGGCTATCAAGTGTCAATTTTCAAATTAACCTAGGTGAAATTTCAGCCAGAAGCAACGTTACCAAATGAATTACATTACCAATGACATTGTTCACCTTCTACAGATGTTTTAAGCATTGTAACAGTACCCGTAAAAATGGAAAAAACGAGCAGGCCTTTCCGAGTCGATTCGTCGCCGTGGATGAAACATGGATTCATGGATCCAAGAATGAACATGTAATGGTAGATCCATGGATGAACATGGATCTACCATTACACACCTGAGTCGAAGCAGCAGTCAGAGCAGTGACGATTGGTGAAAGTGCTCCAAAGAAGGCGAAACCCGTTTTCTCGGCTGGGAAGGCAATGGCCACTGTTTTTTTGGGATTCCCAAGGAATCATTCTAATCGACTACTTTATGAAGTGAAACGATAATAGGAGTCTATTACGCAATATTATTGGACCGTTTGAATGAAGAGTTGAAACAGAAAAGGACCAAGAGTGGCGCACAAAAAAATACTCTTTCACCAGGACAACACGCTGTTCCACAAATCGACGGTCGAAATGGAAAAATTGCACGAATTAGGCTTTGAATTTATTTCTCGTCCACATTATTCTACATACTTAACCCTGTGCGACTTCTTCTTCTTCTCAATCTTAAAGATATGGCTCGGTGGGGAAAATTAATCGCTACCGTCAATGCATATTTTGCAGACTTTGAGAATAGCTACTTTTTCGACGGGATGAAAAAATTGGAAATTCGCTGGACCAAGTGTATAACCCTCAATAGAGACTTTGTTAAGAAATAAAATCAATTTTTCCAAAAAAAGCTGTTTAACTTGATTTTTTACCATACTTATCAAACAACCCTTGTACATCATTAAAGTCAGTGGTTCACAAGTTTTTCCATAGCCTAAGTCTTTAAAATATTAAATTAATTCTCTTATCTTCAACATTTATTTAATGAATAAAATTAATGAAGTTGAAACTGTACAATAAATAAATATTTTTTAATTAGTCATAGGTTAATGTTTACTGTAAATAGACAAAAAAGATTAAATTTAGAATCATGTTGTTAAATTTAATCTCAATATAAAAGATGTGTTTATTTATTACTGAAAAATTTTTGAAAACTAGATTTCATAATCGAGGTAATCATTATATTTTTTCGTTCTATATTACATTACGATCGATACTTGTTCTTTTAATAGTAATTTCAGAAAACATTGATTGACAAAAATATTTCTATACAGGGCCACTTACTGAAATGAATGTAAATATAATATCTGTGACATAATATTCAATTTTTATTAATTTTTTATTATATTAAATTCATCGATATTCAACCACCGCCATACTCTTTTTAGATATTTATGACTAGCGAGTCACAACAATCTTAAAGAACTGTAGTTTAAGAATTCAGAAAAATAACTATACAAATCTATGCATTTCAGATTTAATTTCACAAAATAATTTTCATGTATTTCAAAATTTTTTATTAATAAAATCTGAAACTTAAGGTAAGTATTTTATAACAAAACATTATTGATTTTATTTTTTTGATATCTATATTCCCTTGGTGGATTGTCTAGTAGTTTTTATTTTTGATAATCAAACATCGAAGTGTCTAAATATCACAAATGATAGATAAGACTCGTGTAATACACAAGAATAATTTGGAAAAAAACTTTATCAATTTAATTACTAACCTTTTATAAATTGTACATTTAAGATATATATATATATATATATATATATATATATATATATATATATATATTTATAATATTTATTACATAAAAATATTTTAGAAAAATATCTTAATAAATATACTCACTTGATTTATAAATGTATTAATTTGATTGTTTGTTTAAAATTGAATCACTTTTTTATTTATTCGTCTGAATAATTTAGTGTAACAAAATTTCGTTGAAATACTTTTTTCAATAAGAGTTTAAACTTTATTTCCTTATATTTATTGGGTTAAGTAACAATATTTTCTGGTCGCTATCAAATGATGAATGGAATGAGTTGATTTTTGTACAGTGATTTTAAATGTTTGGGTCCAAAAAAATTGCCAATGATATTCTGGAATTCTTTAACTAACTGACAAAAATAATCCAATGAGAGATTCTACAAAGTGATCTAAATCTTTTGATTTATGTTAAATTTAGCTTACAGTAGTATTAATATTAAGTACTAGTGTTTAAGAAATTGTATACTAAAAGATCTCCGAGTTTCAATCGAACTGTATTTTTATTTAGTTTGAAATAGTTGCTTTAAAAATGATATAACAGTTAAGTAAGAGGATTGAATGGACATCTACTCGCTTGGACAAAAAGAAAAGGTACGGAAATTAAGAATGGCTGACATAAAAAGATTTAATGTAATAAAAACAATACTTTTATCCTATATTTCAGTTTAAAAATAACATGGTTTACAAAGTTTAAATGTAAACTAAAATTTTCAATGATTCAGAATAATTATTTTTTTTATTTGATCTAGATAAAAGGAATATATTCATAACTACTTACATATACATTTTATATATACATATATATATATATATATATATATATATATATATACATATATATATATACATATATATGTATATGTAAAAAAAGGATAATTATCAAAGTATATAATTTTATTTTCAGTACTATGTAAATAAGAAACATGAAAGTTAAATGCATAAACTTTCATACAAACTTTTTTATAAGAAAAGAGTATACATTTAAATTACATTTATTGATTTAATAAATTTCTACGTACACATTATTATCAAAGTTTCCGAGAAAAAACAATAGTAAAAAAAACTAAACGTAACCAAACCAGACAAATTAAGTGACTCTTATATATTATGTAAATTAACGTTATGTCATTAATGTTTATAATACACATTTTATTTTATCTTTCAATGTAGACAGATATATATATATATATATATATAATATATAAAAAATAAAAATAATTATTAATTCTTTAACAATGCTTTTACTGATATATTGAAACCATTTCAGAAAATTTCCATGTAGGTTGAAAACAATTTAAATCATTCAATATAGTTTGTGGTAACATCAAAAATAGGAACATATTTATTTCCAGTTTACTTTTAAATGTTAGCTAAATCTTACTAGCTTTTAACGAAATATAAAATTAATTTAAATTTTAATTTCGTTAAACATCTATTTATGCATATAATATTTATAAATGAAGTTAACAAAATAATCATATGTTAAGTAGAACTGGATTAAAGATCCTCATTGCATATATATATATATATATAATACATTGGGTTAGCCAATAAGTAATGTCGAATTTATCAATAAATTTCTCGGTCAATTTCTTTAATATAGAAAACCTTTTTAAAAATTGTATTGATCACCATATAATCAATGATTTTTTGGCACATTGTAAGTAGTTTTATAATATCATCCTCCCAGAATTTGTTGTTTTTCAGCAAAAAATCTCGAAACGTGGCTTTCACTGCCCTCTAAAGAATCAAACATTTTCCCATTAAGGGAATTTTGCAAAGAACGAAATAAATGGAAATCTGATAGTGCTAAGTCCAGTGAATATGGTGGATGAATAAAAAAAATCCCAATTCATCTCTCTAAATTTTTGTCGAGTCTGTAAAGATACGTGTGGTCCCGCGTTATCTTTGTGGAACACTCCTTCTTTCCTATTGGCATGTTCTGGCCGTTTTTTCTTTATGTTCTTCAGTCTATCCAGTTGTGAACAGTATTCTTTAGAATTAATGCTTTGATTAAGCAGAAGGAACTCATAAAACAATACTCCTTTCCAATCTCACTAGACACATAACATGACTTTCTTGGGATGTAAACCGGCTTTGGAAGAAGTTAACGAAGTTGATCCTGGTTTATTTCAAAGCGTTTTTCGTGTCCCACTATTGTAGACAATTTTTTTTTTATCTTCAGTAACAATCTGCATCAAAAATTGTTCGTTATTATTGCGTTTTAGCAACGAATCTTAAGCCGAAATTCCATCGACTAAATTTATTTTGCTTAAACGTGCGGAACCCAAACGTCATATCTGGAAACCACAACAAGTTGATAGAAATGGTTCGTAACAATGGATTTCGATATTCCTAACATTTCGGCATTCTCTAGTATGATATAACGTGGATTATTTTCAATTAAACAAGATATTTGATCGTTTTCAATCTTAATAGAAATCCCAGAGCGTTTATCATCGATAAGACTAAAATCTCCATCACGAAAGTATTTAAACCATCTTTGCACCATTTTTTCATTTACAGTATCATTATCATACACATGAGAAATATTTTTTGCTGTTTTTATCGCATTTTTACCTGTGTGGAAATAAAATAGCAAAATTACATGAAAATGCACCAGGTTGTTCATCTTCACATCAAAAGAAATACAAAAAAAAATAACTAAATATAATATTTTTTTTTTAAATTTCAAGTTAAAGTTTCAGGCTTTAGATTCTACATGCATTTTATTGGTTACGAATTGTCTTTTGTTTTAAAAATAGCAGAAACGATCTCACGAAAAAAATCGACATTACTTATTAACCAACCCAATATATATATATATATATATATATTTATACGTACATATATATATATATATTTATATATATATATATATATAAACATATACACAGCTAGTTCATTCATATTTGTCTTTTTATCCTTTGATATAGCTTTTTTATCTATTCGAGATTTAATTTCTTGTAATAATTAGAAGAGAATTTACATTATATATTCTGAACATATTGTATTTATTTATTTTAGGTGAAGGAAAGAAGGAATATAGTGCATCATTGAAATATAATCCCAAGAATGTGTATAATTGAATCTTAGGCATAAATACAGTTTAAAAATATGTATTGAATTAAATTTAACATTTTATACTCAAATTGATAATTAGTTTTCATTAAAATAATTCATTTTGTAATGAAAATATTACAATTTTAAGAAAATAATTGAAATATATTTCTTTTCAGTAAAAGTTAAAAGTAATTTCGGTTCAAAATATATTATAATAAATTTTGGATGTGTTTTAAGTTTTTGAATTTTCTTACAAGAACAGATATCAGATTTTTAGTAAATCAATATAACACACGAATACAACACAATAATATTTCTTCAAATAATATTTTTAAATTAAGATAATAGAATGATTTCTTCAAAGAATATCGAATTTTTAAATGTATTTTTTTCTAAGATATTAAGCTTTCAACCCAAGTTTAAGCATTGAAGAAGATTAATAATAATATAGATATTATTAATTATTATAGTTGCTATAATAATTTAGATTAATAATGATTTTTGCTTTGCAATAAAAATGTGACAAGCAAATATGTGTTAAAACTATATATATATATACATATATATATATATATATATACATATATATATATACATATATATATATATATATATACATATATATATATATACATATATATATATATATATACATATATATATATATATATATATATATATATATATATATATAGTAAGGTTATTTTATTTATAACTAATAAAAGATGAGGAATATTCAAAAAACCATATCATTAATGAGTAATTTAAAATTAAAATAAATAATTGTAGTTAAAATAGTTTATTTTCATTTATTTAATATAATTATCTTTTTTTAATACCACAAATGGTTGTATTAATATGAATTGATTAAAAAAAATGATAATTTTCAAGTTATGTAGTGACTTTTGATTTTAGTCAATTTCAGCATGAAATTCTTCACGTATCCTTTTAAACGACAACCATACAAATTGTTTTTCACAAATGATTTTTCTCTCATCCTACGAATCACAAAAACTATTCTGATGGAAAATGTTGAATAAATGATTACTGATCATTTTTGTTCGTTGTATTTAAATGTTGAAGTCATCAACCTCAGAGCGGTCACATACAGAAAAAATTGAGAAAAGATTTTAATCATGTTAATAAATATTATGGATCGGAAAATTAATTGATATATGAGGGGAGAGAAACATTCATGTGTGAAAATGAATTTAGTCATAGTGCTAGAACTGCATTGTGAAAAAATTGTAAAGATATTAAAAATTGCATTAATATTTTTATTATTTTCCAATTATTCATTAGTTTAACATTATACACATTAAAAATCTATATAAATGTTAAGTTAAAATATTTTCTCATTAAACCACAACTGCATTTCAAAGTCCATGTTATAAAAATATTTAAATGAATTATTCCTATGTATACTTAAGACCTATGCAGCAATTGCTCTTAACCAATATTTTTTTATCTGGAGAAGTAATTTACGCTCTCGAAAAGTTAGAGATGATGAAGAAGACCTTTTTATTTTTCAAACGAATTACATAATAATACTTGATTATTCTTTCAATTTGCAATTTTTCATTATAGAAGACACTTGTTCTAGTAATAAGAGTTAACTCTTATTAAGATTAATGTAAAAGAAAACTACTTGACAATAGTTAATTGATATTTGTTAAGCTAACAATTAGCTCTAAAAAGTGTTGCTATTTTGAATAAGGAAGTTTAAGAAAAAAATCATAATTATCATATTTTATTAATCGATCAGATTACAATTTATCAGAAATAAGATTTTAAGATTAAACATTTTTGCAGT
Organism: Acanthacorydalis orientalis; assembly: GCA_034766995.1. Taxonomy (NCBI): domain Eukaryota; kingdom Metazoa; phylum Arthropoda; class Insecta; order Megaloptera; family Corydalidae; genus Acanthacorydalis; species Acanthacorydalis orientalis. The sequence continues at coordinate 48,160,215 of CM068313.1, read as the reverse complement.
AATAAAAAGCTTCATAATTTTTAGTCAACAAAACTTGCAATAAAAATTGTCCAGGTATAAACTAATTTCCAGTTTATAAAAAGAAAAATATATGACACAAAACTATATATATATATAAATATATATATATATATATATATATATATATATATATATGAATGTACATATAACGTATATATCGGCGTATAAGTCGATCTTAAAAAACCAAAAAATCTTCAAAAAATAGGGGGTCGTCTCGACAAAAAAGGAAATTTTAAAATAACATGAACACTTTATTGTGCTTATATAGACATTAAATTCCTTATTTTAAAAAAGGAACTTAAACTTTGGCATATAACATAAATGCATTAAATAATTTCTTTCAAATGATTTTTTTAAAAAATAAAATACATAGTTATAACCTTTTAAATATAAACCGTAGACGTTTTAATACACAGTAAATAGAATCAAGGTGATATTTCATTTGTGAAATTTTAAATAGAAAAATGTAATTCCCCTTGTTTTGATTTTGGATATAAAATTGTATTATAACATGTGAAAGAGTTGTTTAATTCAGGATACGACCGATATATGATAAATGCACGAATTTTGTTTTAAAATTTCGTCCTCGTCTTATATATATATATATATATATATATATATATATATATATATATATATATATATATATATATGTATATATATGTTTGCGGCATTAAAGACATTTGTTTCAATTTTTTGAAAACTATTGAATCAATAATTTAAAAAAATACTAATGTTGATTTCTAGGAATTGCAAGAATTGTGTATGACATATACTGAAGTCAAGCTATATATATATATATATATACATATGTGTGTGTTATACAGGAAATATTAAAAATTTGTTGTTAAAGTAGTGTTATCAAAATTTAAGTTAAATATAAATAAACTAGTATCTCTCATCTACATTTATTTTATTAAATAATGAAATATATTTGAAATAAATGATATATAGAATTAATTAAAAGAACGTTTTATTTTTATTTACGATACAAAAACGACACGTGTATATTAGATCACGGGTCATAGATATAAACATTTACGCGTAGCTTTTTCAATATAACAGAATAAACCAATTTATTCTATATTGTAATATGAAGTTAAAAACCGCATATTTATGTTCAACAGACTGTCAGATAAAAACTAATACATATATTGAAATAATCGCTAGGAAAAAATATATATAAAACAATCTGTTTTTTATAGAATTCCAGTATAATAACATACAATACCAATTGTGTTGTAGAACTCATTTCCTCTATAGTACAGTTAAAGCTGAAATCACCGATCCATATAAAAGAACACGATAGGTGCATATTATGAAAATCATTACGGCACAAAAGTATTTCGTGTATTTTTATGTAAATATCCACGGAAAGCCGTCACATCACGCGACTATTGCCCGAAGTTGACTTGTCAAGGGTCGTACAAGGGCATTTCAACCCCTCAATAACTACTCATGTACACGTTGATTCATTCAAGAGACGCTTAATGAACATTTCTTTACTGCGTATATGTATACTTTTTTATACGAGTTTTTTAAATATGTATTTTTTTTGTAATTTTCCAATATGTATATATATATATATATATATATAACTGTTCTATTTTATAGTATCATGAAAAATACGCTTTGCATAGCAAAAATAAAACATATTCTCTTTATTTCGTGTCTGATGATAAATTATATTTCAGGCACTTATGAATTGAAATATAAATTATTATCAAATCAATTCATTTTTAAAACATTTTAGAGAGCACTTTATGATTTAACGCTATTTATTTTTTATTAATATTAATTTTAAACCTTTTAAATTTATTGAAATCGGATATCCAATATATATATATATGTATATATATATATATATATATATATGAACATATAGTGATTTTTTTGAAAGAGTATGTTGGCTTTTGTGTATGGTGAGGGTGGGTGTTGTTGTTGTCAACAAACACAACCAACAACCAGCTACTGTCAATCAAAATAGTGTAAAAAAATATTTATTGAACAAGTTTATTAAAAACACTATTGTTAAAATAAAATGTTAATTTTGCAAAATAAAATATTTTTAGCAACTTTTTATAAATAGTTATAAATAAAGTGTATACGAAACGTTTAATACTGTGTAAATGTGAAGAGTAATTGAATAATTATATAAAGTGGTCAAAAAGAGCGGTATGAGATACATTTTGTTATAATTAGCAGGGTAGTAGAAAAATTATTGCGGTTTTTAATATTCAGATATATATATATATATATATATATATATATATATATATTTATGCTAGCTGTTGTAAGTAGTCCAGAATTGTTGGACGAGTAACGCCTGACTTTTGTACAAGCTCTCAAATTGTTATGTGTGATTCTGACCTTATTTGCTTCTTTTCTATCTTTAATTAAATAGACCAATTTGAAGCAAAATTAATAATAAAACTAAAGTTGATGTTTCAAAAATACAGACTGAAAAATGCACTTTGAAATGATATTAACATGAAGACGATCAAATGGCATTTGCATTGAAAAAAAAATAAAATTAGAATTCTGAAAACGGAAACCGCAATTATTTTCATACCAACCTAATAGTTAAAGTATTTCATAATGGGAATTTTTATTTGGATATTTAGTTACTTATAAGTTAAGCATGAAAAGACGATAATAATTTTTTGACTTTGAATCAACATTTATCAGTACAAATATTAGCAATAAATTTAATGTATCAAACATACTTTTGTAAAAATTAAGATTATGGAACAAATGAATAAGTAATATATAAGTTATTTTTAATTAAAATATTAATGATACATTAAATATATTCATAATGTGAACTTATATACATATATGTATATATATATATATATATATATATATATATATATATATATATATATATAATAAGTTTCATTAAGATAAAGCAAACCAAAGACGAAGGTTTTGTTTATTAAAAAAAATAAAGGGTGTTTAATTTGCCTCTAGGTTAAACGAAGGTAAATCAAAAAGCAAAGAAATATTTAAGAAGTAAAAAAAAATGTTATTCTTACACAGCATTTTTAATCAAATCATTTTTGTGTACAATTCTTCTTAATATTTACGCCAATTTAATGAAATTCCTCATTAGAAGGAAATTTTTATCATTCCAACCTTTCTTTTAATGTTTTAAAAACTATTAATACTAAATTAGAAATACATGTGGTGCAATTATATATAGTAGATGGTTCAGGAGTGAAATCATAGATTTTGTAAACTCATTTGTTTTATTAGCCGTGTGAGATCAAGCATTTTCTTAGAGAAGGATCATACCATTCGAAAATTTTTCTCATCTCTTAAACTTGATTTATGGCTTCAATTTTCACACTAGCTGTCATTATTTATTGTTTTATCTTAAAGTGTGAAATGGACCAAAATTGTTTATTCCATATCTCAAAAAATTGTTATCAACGACTGCAGTAGGCTGTGTCCATTTTTGGTGTTAGCGATTACGGATGTATCTATATTAAACTCTGGTTTATAATGATGGACCCATATCTTATCAATGGTAATTAACCGTGTCAGAGAAGTATTCCCTTTAGTATAATATATTAATGATGCAGTGCAAAAGTGGCTCTGTAAGAAGTTAAAAAGATTCTTCCATAACGAGACCTAAAAAATCTTTTAGCGTTGGACTAAGCGCATAGAAGTGAGAGAGAATTATGTAGAAAATGACCTTAATAAAATTTTATTTATATGTATATATATATATATATATATATATATTAAAATATTTTCTCAGCATATTACGATTTTGAAGTGCCAAGTTTAATACTTAAAAAAACTATATATCTTGGTCAAGCAGTTGATATAACCTCACAAAACAGTAGTGAACACAATGGTCTCTGAACAGCAGTATATTAAGCATTACTTTTCATATTTCAGTTGAAAAAAATGCTGATGATGACGCGAAAATGATTTGTTCATTTTTTGGGGAAGTTGTTGTGATGCATGAAATATACTAAACAAAGGAAGAGGTCTGAAAATGCATTACGCTTTAACTGACTCAAAGTAATCATTTTTTCTTTTATAAGAGATTTCGTCAATTTACTGACAGATAGAGAAAAGTTATACAAAATAATTGGATGCATTTTGAGGATTTGAAATGTATTCCATTTTCCGTAATTCATTTTCTATAAAAAAGGCACTGAACTAATTTGTACACATAATATATATATATATATATATATATATATATATATATAACAATAATAAGAGCTTTTTTTATTTCTTAATGTTTTTACTTTTTGATCTGCCTTGTTTGTTGTATTGATAGCGTTTTTTGTTATTTCATATTTGTTTCTGTAATCAACATATTTTAATATAAAATTGATACATACTTGTAAATTTGGTAACTGTTAATTTAAAAACAATATTTTAAACATCAGTTTTTATCATATATTCATTTTTTTAATTTAAATGAATGAAAACTCACGCAACTGATAATAGTCTATATGTAATAATTTGTGAGTAGCACGCATCTTTTTCAAAGAAGAAGAATATTTATTCATTTCGTTCGTTTTGTATAATTCATTGAATTTTTATTACAAGTTTATAAATTTGCTATATTTATTTAATGCCCTAATATTTATATTCCTTTAAGATACAAATATGCATACGAAAAGCAATTTACAAATACATATTATATATATATATATATATATATATATATATATATATATATATATATATATATATATATATATATATATATATATATATATATATATATATATATATATATATATATATATATATATACAAAAAGCAACATACAGCTTAAATATTCTATTACAAAGTTAAAATATTAGTTATAGAAGACAAATTAAATTATATTTTATAACAAATTATAAAACACAGTTTTGTTATTGTGGCTAAATTCACATTCTCAAATTATTTTTTTTGTTACTCGACGATGTGTAACAAAAATTATTTTTTCTGTTACTCATCGTCCCTGAGCAAAAATATTGTAAAATATAAATGATTATTGATATTTTTTGATTTTTAGTTATAAGCATTTCGATTTCAGTAACATCATCATTTCGTTCATTGAGGATGATGTGATTTCGAGACATCGACATCGAAGTGCGCATAAGCAACCATCAACAATGATCAATAATAATTTATTGACGATTTTCGGTCAGAACTGTTTTCTGACTGTTTTTGTGGTGCAAGAGATGTTTGTAAAAAATACTTATTTTTTTAATACAAGTATTTTCGAATTACAATTTTAATTCTATTTCATAATAACTTGGATAATTTCTTTGATTTAATATTTTTTTTCTCGTTTTCAAATAAAGTACGTTCAGATTTTAATGTTAGTTAAATATTATTTAATTCAATTGCTCCAATATTTAACTTCTATCAATCTTACAAAAGAAATAATTTTTATTCATTCATATTTATACATAAATTGTTATATTTTACACAGGCAATACCAGCTAAATTAAAAAAAAGGATATAGTGTATGAGGTACACATTATATTGATTATAAAGCAGTTAAGTAAAGTAATTAAAGAGGGAAAAAACTGGTAAAATTGAAATTTGTTATTTAGCTCCTTTACATTTCAGTGAAAGTTACCGTTAGTCAATGTGTTCTTGATAACGTAAATTATTTTTTGCATAGGCTACACATTTGATCGCCGGTGATTATCTTTTATTCACGAATTTGGGGACCTTGCGTGCAAACGAAATAATAAGGGGTGTTGAACTAAAGCATATTTAAATATTCTTAAGAATAAAAGTATGGTATAAAAAATACAAAAATTATTTCAAACAAAAAATATATTCATGAGGATTATGTTCATAGTAATTGACGTTTTTTGTTACTTTGTATCCATAGAATTTTTTAGAGTTTACAGCTTCTGTAGCTTTAAATTCTTCTTTTAAATATTTATTCTATTTGATTATTACTCTTTTTATATATGTATTTCTTATTTGTTACATGTAAATATCTATACATTATATATATATATATATATATATATATATATATATATATATATATATATATATAAATTCTTTTAGATATTATCATATTTGAACTACACTACATGTTTTTATTAGAATAATTTTCTGTGAGAAACATGTCATATTATATGAAGGAATTCCAACTAATTATATATCATTCTGCAATTTAAGTTACTATTATTTTCATATGATATATATATATATATATATATATATATATATATATATTATATGAAAAAAATAATATGTAAAAGTATATTGAATATTAAATTTTAATGTATAATACATTTCTTTCTTATTATAATTTTCAAGTCACGAAATATCGAAATATTTAATTATACTAAATACATTCTTGATAGTATTTAGTTATTGGGAATTTTTATCCACGGTTTTCGGAAAAAAACCAATACTTTACTTTATTAATGAGAATGAAATGAATAACATGTTTAATATGAAAGTATGTGGAATTAATGAGTGTGTGGAATTAAGAATTAATGAATTAGTAAGTTAACTGTGTCGAAAATATCCTAATATGACCTAATTGATACTGAATAATTCAGATTTTTAAATTATTTTATTTTTGTTCACTTCACAACGTATTTCAGTTTCTTGATAATGGCAATAATGCTTGGATGAACGTAGGAGATAATTTGAACACTAGTATTAATTTATATTGTTTCTTCATTACAAAGTTATATAATTAAATTCATGTAAATAAACATACAAATTATTAATAATGCAAGTATATATACATTTTTTTCGATACAGTGTATATGTGTAAATATTGTATTAAATTAATATATTTATTTTCTAATAAATTGTATATTACGATAGGAAGTAAATAAATCTATTTTTTTTTCATAATTTTTTTCATAAAAAAATTTGGAAAATCAGTAATTTATTAATTATTGATATAATTGTTTGATTCATAATTGTTATATTTTTTTTAAAAAAAGAAAAATCTTTAAATAAAATTATACTTCTTGATAATTCAGAATACAAAATATTATTTTAAATTGTTTAAATGTCGATACTTTAAAGACCAATATGAATATTATACAAAAGCTAAACTATCCATATTTTTAATATTTTTCTGTAGTTAGTGTTCTGATGATGTTGAAATCAGTATCTAAATGAAAATAAGCAATTATAAAGAATCAATTATTGCACATTTAATACAATACAATTATAATAATCAATTATTGCACACTTTGATAATACTATACATTGTTTTGGTGGACTGTGGGATGAGTGAAAAATTAATCACTGAAAGTAAATTTATCCACAGTGCTAGAACTACGTTTTAAATGAGTATTAAAAAAAATTTAATTTATTTTAACAAAAAAAACTTATATATCAAATATAGTTAAAACAATATTTTAATTTACAGTATAAAACAATATTTAAATATACAAAATGACTCCTTTTTAAAATATTATAATTTTCATATTAATTTGGTTGTTATAATTTTAAAATTCTGAATTAATGATGCAAATGAAAAATATTATTACCTATTTATAACTCTTTTGAAAGAAAAATATACACTTTTTACAATAAGTAAAAAGGATATATTACAGTCGTTTTAAAAGCATTTGATTTCATATACATTACAAAAAATTCAATAAATTTGTTAGGAATATTCGCTAGAATCAATTGCAAGAATTACTAGTATTTATTATACATAGTGTACAATATACATACAATAGTAAATATCTCGTTTACTGATGTAATCCTTTTTGAAATCAAAATTAAATTAAACCGCTTGAAAATAAATCAAACTACAGCTATAGATAGATTTATTACACTTATTTGAATAATCAATACTTTATATGAAGCAGAATAAATTTATAGTTATGGTAAACTTGTCAAATTAATATTGGTTATAAAGATAAAATAGACAAGATATACTCTGATTTGATATTTAGTGCTGAAGAGAGATAAAAAATTAACTATAAAAAATATTTTTGTAGAAATATATAACATAATTAAAATGTAACACTGTTAAAAATTATATATGATAATTGTTTTAAATAAGCATATTAATAAAACATTTAATCCATGTCATTATAGTATATATCTAAAATAAAGACTGGGACATAAAAATACAGGTTTCAACTAAATATGTATATATACGAGTATATATATATATATATATATATATATATATATATATATATATATATATATATAATTATTTATGTTATCCTGATGATCTTGGTCTTAGCGATTCACTTGAGTATTTAATAATTATGATTAGTTTAGATTTTTGAGATATCCCTAGGTAGTTTGTCCATAAATATTTAAGTTTATGAAGAAATTACTCGAAAATGACTCAAGATTTGAAATAACCGTGGCTGACAAATTAATTTTATTTTATCAAATTAGATTATTAAATATTAAATTGAAAATCACCAGAATGACACATCAACGAGATCACAAGACAGTACTTCAACGGAATCACAAGCAATTATAAAGTTAAGTATTATATACTAAACCTAACAGTAGGATGTTTTGTATTTTCAGTAATAAGTAATTTATTGTATACAAGGTGACAAATATTTTGGTAATTCAAAAAGGAATATATTTTTTTGTAAAAACAATCACTAAAACTAATGTTTCTTTAGCAACAAACGAAAAATTTGAATGAGATGTATTGAAAAGTTATGTGTATGTTCCTTACAGAGTAAATTTAACACTTTTAGAGTACAATGTTTCTCATTCATTATAAAATTATTTAATTGAAGTAAATAAACAAATCATAATATCAGGAAAGTACTTAACATTTTTTGACTTTGCCTGAAGTATAAACGTTTTAATATAGATTAAAAATTTAAATTAAAGAAATCTGATAAGTAGCTACAGATAATTATAGAATATATATATATATATATATATATATATATATTACTGGATAATAGTTTTTATATTTTACTAGATCTCTAATATTTAAAGTACTATTTAAGAAAATACATATCACAAAATATATAAAAGAAATCCATTATTTTTGATCTCTTATTTCAATATTTATATTTACATTCATTTAATATTTTATAGTAAATGTATTTAATATATTTTTGTATAATGTAGAGTATAACATATAGTAAAAATAAGATTTATTTGCAATGAAGATTTATTTGGATTGAAATATTTTAATAAATACAAATATCTGCAGAATATTACTAATAGATGTAAAATTAATGGTTTATTTTTATATTCAATATTTTTTAGTAGTCAGTTATTATAAAATGAAACATTTTCAATACCTTTTTTCAAATATATAAAACTTTTTATGGACTATCAGAGATTTCTTAACGGATCCCATGTTGGTAATCGTCGATCTACAAGGTTACATTTAAAAAAATTTAAAATACAAATTATTAATAGTGTAGAAAATCTAACTAGTAATAAAAATATTTAATTAAGTAAAAAATCAACTATCTAAAAAATAAGGAAAAAATCGTTATTTTTATCTCAATTACATATTACTATCTTTAATAAAGGCAAGGAGTAAGAGATGAGATAAATAGATTTGAATACAAATATTTCTCGGAGCTAATTCTTTATTTTCATTTAATATTTATTTAATAAGTGATGAACATTATTAATAAAATACAATAAATAATACTTAATACTAATAAGATAATCTCTCTCTTTTTATATATACATACACAAACACACACACACATATATATATATATATATATATATGTATATATATATATATATATATATATATATATATATATACTATACAATAAACTAGAATTTGATTTTTTTTATTCTAATTATATACTTTTATATCCAATTATTTACATAATACTTTCCAGATATTTATATATTTAATATAATTTTTAGATTTGCTTCTTATATTTGGGTCTGATAATAAGAAACTACTTACAAACACAAAAAAAAATTTAATGATTTCAAGTATGATTAAATTATTCACAAATTTTATATTAAACATGTATTCATTCATTTGTATACACATCCTCTTAATAAATTTCAGTAAAGTCAATATTCATAATTTGAAAAAACGAATTCCTCTATTTAATTATATTCATACATTTTTTAACTAATTTCCTTTGAGTTATTTTTTAAGATTTTTAATGATCTGTATCGACAAGAATAACTTTTTCTCAAAAAGTTTACTTAAACATCATTTGTTACTTTTTAATTTATTTCAATATTAAATTGAATGTTAATCAGTGTAGAAATTATTTATTTTAAGATAGAGTTTAATACCTAAGTGGATAAAAAAACTATTTAAAAATGGAAATCTTGTTGATAATCTGGTTGTAGAGATTGAAGATAAAACATTACACATATAACAGAAAATACAGTACAAGAACATTACACATATATAGAAATTTTGAAAAAACAATAGAAAAAATGAACTTTCATATAATACATTTTTAGCACAACTGCCAAAATATATTTTAAAAGACATAAGACTATTTTCATAATGATTCACTAAATATTTCAACTACGTTTTACTAGTTAATAGTACTTATTATATCACTAGATGTAGCTGTACTTTTTTTTACTTAATAAGTAAAAAAGAAAACATGGACAGGTCTAGTGTACATTAAACAGTAATAATTAATAATACTTAATTTCAGTACTTAGTAAACGATTATGAGCACGGTCCATACTATTTATAATTAGATATTATAAATTGAAGGGCAACTTCATAATCTCTAACTAAATAGTTCAACTAGTTCTCACTAGCTTATTAGAATCTAGCGTACCACTAGATTAAGCCATACTTTTTTGACTACGAACAGATTTAGTGACACATTAAAGATTACTATCAGTCAGATATGTTTGCAGTTCTTAGTGCAAGATTATAAGAATGACTCTGACTCTTTATGTCATTTTTTCATTCATACGAAGCTAATTTGAAATGTTTATGACCTGGCATATAGACGTAGGTGTTATATGTAAATTTTCTGCTACGTTATATTACCACACTTATCTTATAAATAGCTGTGAAATATAAAGTTGATCTGTCAAATAGTTGTAAACAGGTATTTAAATAAAGTAATCTCAATGTACGAATAATTTATAAAACAGATAAAATTAAACATCGTGTAGTGATATTTCTTTTTCTTAAAAAAGGTTTAGCATTGGCAGAATTTTTTAACAAGCTGAAAAATATATTGGATGATAGTGCACCAAAGGTGCATAACAGTTGTACATAAAGATGTACAACTGTAAAAGAAATTGGCTGTAAAATTAAAATGTGACCATACAAGCTTGAAAGGTGACTCTCGTATTTGACGCCCAAAAAGCGCAACGATACTAATAGTCATCAATAAGGTGTACGACATTATTTTAGAAAATTTCCTATTAAATGTGTTTGAATATGTTAAGACTATGGGACTAAGAATATGTTAAGATCAGACGAACAGGCATTTTATGTCCTAAGCGAAGAATTAGATATGAAAAAGCTATTAGTATGATGATGCAGCTTTTACTGAAAATTAAGCAAATATGCAATCTAATATAAACTGGAATTGAAATCGAATGAGAATATAATTTTCACCCCCTTCACTGTATTTACTTGTTGTAACTCCATATGATTTCTATCTATTCTCAAACCTGAAAGAATTATTTTTTATCAAGCAGTTTTTTTTTCAAGTGATGATCTGGAAGACAGTAAATGGTTATTCTTAAGATCTTGAGAAATATGACTTCCGGGAATATCATAGCCATAAATTGTGTTAAACTTAAGGGAGATTATACTGAAAACTAAAAGTAATTCTAAAAAGATAAATATAGTTTTTCATTATCAGGTTGCAAACTTTTTAAATTTCCGTCGTATATATTTTCATTTCTAATACGAATCTAAGAAAATTGTGTATCAAAAATATGAATTTAACTCTAATTTACCTATTTACAGATTATATTTTATTTCAGTTTTTATTCTTGTGATCTACAGGATACACTTTTTATTAACTGATTAAGCGCTAATGTTGCATATAAGCAACATTACATTTGGAAATTTTTTTCTCTGATAAAGATATATTTTTAAACTTTTTTATGTAATAGTAAACATTGATTCAATAGCAATAGAACTATATTATTAATTTTTTCGATTTTTGCGAAAGTGACAAAAAAGCGGAATAGATGTAGACTTTGTAAGAAACACATCGTATATATATATATATATATATATATATATATATATATATATATATATGTAAAAAGTAGAACGTTTTTTCCATCCGAAGTGTTTTAGTAACTATTATGGAATTTGGTTCGAATTTTAATAAATTAAATAAATTTTAAAAAACTAGTTTTTATTCACTTTTGAATATTTTTTTTTGATAATGCTAACATTAGTGACTGCTATTTTGTATACAAAACATATCGCTGTAGAAAACCAACATTTTAATTTTTTTTATTTAAAACGCCAAATTAATTAAAAGGGACGTAGAATTAATCTAAGTTAAGTGTTTTCGAAAATTACTACGATTTTCGTAGCGGTGTTCAATGGGCTAAGTTACTTATATATTGTTTTATTTAAAATTATAAAAATCTTAAGTACAACAAGATAAAATAATGTTTGATACGAAAAATAATTTCATGTTAAAAAATTATTTTGTATATTAAATTTTACAATAATACAATAATAGACAATTATATCTTAACATTTAGCACATTATTATGTACAGTAAAAGTAATAACATAGTGTGAACAAAGTATGTACAATTATTTTTTATTATTTAGTAATTATATTTATGTTACATTAAACATTATGTTAGTGTTTATAGATTACTTTCAACGATTTTTTACTGAGGAATAATTAAATATATAAGAATAATATACAACACAATTAATAATTTTCTTTCAGTAAATATTTAATTTGAATTTATAATATATACTTTTTACTTATTCAGTTCATTATAATTCACACTGCAAATGATACAGTTGAATTTATTAATAATATTAGATTGGTAAGAAAATAATTGCGGTTTTGTTTTCTGAATTCTAACCCCAATCTTTTCAACGAAATTGCCTTTTTATCTTGTTGATGTTAATATCATTTTAAAGTGAATCTTCGGTCTATACTTTGGTAACAACAAATTTGGTTCTATTATTAATTCTGCTTCAAATTAGGGTATTGAATTAAAGATGGAAAAGAACCAAATAAGAGCATTTTTTGTATGAGTTCTTAACAAGTGGTAAATTAGCAGAAACTGCTCGTAAACTAAACAATACTTTTGGTGTGGGCACTGTTAAGGAACGTACGGAGCAATGGTTGTTCCAAAAAATTTGTGTCTGGGACGAGAGTCTTGAAGATGAAATAGGTCTTTCTTCAGTTTATAACGACCAACTGAATGTGTAAGTTGAAGTAGAACCACGCACAACAATTCGATAGCTTGCCCAAAAGTTACGCTTTAGTCATCCAAAATTTCTGAACCACTTAAAACCATTTAAATTAAAAAAATATATATGAATTTAAAGGTCATAAACCGCAATTATTTTTCTACCAAACCAATAAGTACTTACAATATACTCGATTATTTAAATAAAACTAATAGTGCTAAAAACAAATACAAATATAAATAATAAAACATTTATTTTTTACATCATTCTCAATCAGATTATTCAGTTTTATTGATAAAAATATACAGAATACATTACAATACATTTATTTTAGTTTAGAAAACGTCACCTCATATTGATTAATTATTTCTCGAAACAAAATTTGCATTTGCATATATATATATATATATATATATATATATATATATATATATATATATATATATATATAATATGTTTTTTGATTAAATATAAAGTTGACTTTATTAATGATTTTTTCCTTAAATCCACATTTTAATTTCTGAAACATTTTTTTGAATATTAATCGAAGTATTAAAAACATATATATATATATATATATATATTAAACACAATTTTCTTTGACTTGTAAATTTTAAATTTTATTGTTGTGTTCAAAACATAATATATATATATATATATATATATATATATATATATATATATATTTATCAAAAGTGTATTTTATATTTTAAATGTCTGATTGAAATAACGTATTCTTTTATATTTTATTAGAAAATGTAGTATAATGTATGTTAGATTTATTGTTCTGTTATATTGAATTGTAATTCTATGTTTCGATCGTTAGATTATGATAAAATTGTGTTCAAATAATCAAGGTGTACTTCGAAATAATGCAGGAAAGTAAATAAATTATTCATTAAAACATCGAACATAGAAAAACAAATATATAAGCTTATATATTATAAATTATATATATATATATATATATATACACACACTTTATGTAAGTATATACACAATGTGTTCATAGAATGTTTAAAGTTAATATAAATTTATAAAACCAGTCTAAAACCTATATTCGTGTTCTTTAAAAGTTAGAGTTCAGTGAGAACATTTTTATTCTTATATGCTATTAAAATATTTAATGACCTGAAAAGTAATAATTGCGATATCAAGATAAAACGAGTACTTTAGTCAATTAATTGGCGTTTATATAGATGTAATAATGTTTTTTATGATAATTTCTGTAATCTGATTTCTGTGAAAACTAACGAGAGATTAAAGCATGAAAATATTTTTTTACCAAAAATATAATAAGAACACTACTACTTTGATATTTCGTATATTGTCTAAATATATACATTTTATGACTTTTATATTATCTATATAAGAAGAGAAATTGAAGTTGTTTCTATTGTTATTGCATTTTAAATTATCATTGCTTAATTTTATACCGGTGAAACTGTTGAATTCATGTTTTCCAGTACTAATTTCGGCACAAGTCCTCCTTTTAGACCATTGTCCCGAGACCCATAAGTCCTGAGCGATTAGATCATTCTTTTTTGATAACACTGGTGCTGTTTACTGAAACCTGCTACAGAAATCTGTCATATTATGGATTTATGAGGTGTTTAGAGATGAGGAGGACTTTTATTTCCAACAAGATGGCACATCTTCCAACTACCACCATGATACGAGGGCCTATCTTGCTAAAAACTAGTCGAACAGATGGATTGGATGTAGAGGTAGCATTGAATACCCCCTGCACTCCTCAGACCTCACTCCAGTGAACTTTTTTATGGGGACTCATCCAAGATACAGTTTATGGAACAAAACCGGTAACAGTTAATGAATTGAGAGCAACTATTGAAAGAAAATGCGCCCAAATACTAAACCAAACCATTCGTTCTGTTTACGATCACATTTTTTCATGTGGTCAACAGTTTGTGGACCAGAGCAGCCATTAATTTGAGCATTTGCGATAATTAAAAACATCTATGTCTGACTTCTTTAATTTGTAATTTTAACCTTAGTTATATCTTAATAAATAATAAAATTTGCAATCATTCACAGTGTGCGTAGATTTTTTTGGGACGCACTGTATATATATATATATTTATATATAATGGTACATAAATACCATTTAAATAAAAAATAATATAATATTTTAACGAGGAAATAATTCTAGTTGATATTAAATAAATTATGTGTTTAAAAAAAGTAAAATAACACCCAATAAATAAACACACTCGGTACATTTTTTTTAAAAAAAATGAAAACATCAACAAAGCAACAACGTCAATAAATATTGGTGTCACTCTATATGTTGCTACCATTGTTAGTTGACGAGCTGTATACATTTATGGAAAAAAAATACTGGGTTTGACAGGTTCGCTTCATTATTATAGTATGTCTGCTATCAAGTCATCTGAGTCATACATTTTTCCATATTTTATTTTTATTGACAACTCATGAACATACTTATAAACATTCTATGATATAATATTTTAATGACCGATTTTTTCTAATGATATTACAGGTTATTATTCATTCATTTATTATTATTATTCATTCTAGAATTTTATGAAAGTGTACCTGTTTTCATTTAACGTTATCTAATATCTTATTTTTTGGAGGGCTATATATTTTTTATATAAGATTATATCTACTTATTTGAAGTGTGCGAATAATTATTAACGTAATCAAATACAAAAAAAAATTGTGTCAATATAGAGTGGAACTTGTCGATTCTTTACATTAACTAATCGGATGAAATTTCCTGTTTTAATTTTTTTTATATTTTTATTTATTTAACGTTTATATAAAATATACATCAAACTTTGTTCTTTACCTTATATTGAATTATATATATATATATATATATATATATATATATATATATATATATATTAGATGTAAAAACTAAGTCGTTGCCTTTAAATTGAATTAATGATAACTGTTTTAAATTAAAATGTTTTCTCACTGTTTTAAGATTTTGAAGTGCCAACATTAACATTTAAAAACACTATATATCTTAGCCAAACTTTTGGCATCACTCCACAAAACAGTAGTGAAACAGATGGCGACAAAAAAAACATATTAGGTATTGCATACCTTTCGCATTTCATTCGAAATAAATAGAGTCGAACTCGTGAAATTGATTTGTTCAGCTTTGAAGAAAGATGCTGTGATGCATAAAATAAAAAAAAAACATAAAACAGTGAGAGAGATCTGAAAATGCATTTCGACTTCATTGACTTAAAGCCGCCATCTTTTTTCGACAAGAGATTCGTCAGTTACCCAATGTATAGAGCATAGTTATATAAAATAACGGGGAAGACTTTTGAGGACCAAATTTTTTCAATTTCTCTGTAAACATTCATTTTCTACGAAAAAGCAGCAAATTAATTTGTATACCTAATATATATATATATATATATATGTGTGTGTGTGTGTGTGTGTGTATGTATATATATGTGTGCGTGTGTACATATATGTATATATGTAATACTTTTGGTACATTTCAATACAAATTCAATACCAAAATCTACGATTTTATAGCTAAGCACTATGTGGTAAATGTTAGAAGCTTGACTGAAAATTTGATTTTTACACAAATATAATTCATAATGCCACTTGTTCTCTGTTAAAATTAATCAACTTGCTTTTCAAAAGTTTACTATCATACTCGTAAGTTTATGTTAGTCGCTCATTGAAATGTATGTGATGACTTTTTCAGGGAGAAATCCTTTGGAGTTATCAGATCAGTCAAATATTATAGAATAAATTTTAGTTGTTTTTGTACTGCAAGATATATTTTTGATTTTAAATATACAGTAGACCCTTGATAAACGACCGTAATTGATGCAGAACTAATGGTTGTTTCTTGAAACGGTCGTTGTATAAGGCAGTTATAATATGTAAACCTAACTGGTGCAAAGCCGACAAAATCCTAACCGTACATTAGATAAAATTGGTCTATTCAGTAAAGGTGGCCTTAGTGACTCATCCCTTACTGTTCGACTGCCAATTAACCCCCAATGTACTTTTTATCACTGTGCCACCTAAAAACACGTGGAGTCTGTGAATGATACATGAGAAAAGGCTTTAATTTGAAATCATCAGATGCATTAGTCCCTCTAATAACAATGTTAATCTGCCTTTCATGGGCTTCTAAAACTCTGACTTAAAAATCACTACGCATCTGTTTATTTTGTATCCAAATTAACAACAGTCTCTCCATTTCCACAGTATAGGAATCAGGATTAATTTTTCTGGTCGCAATAGTAACTGCAACATTTTTTATTTTATCTTTTTTTTTAAGAAAGTAGAAATGGAAGATTGGGAGACGCTACATTATCTAGCATGTTCATTAATCTTAATTCCTTCCTCAAGTTTCCTAATGTTTTTTTCTTGCTTTAATTTTTGCAATTTCTTGCTTTAAAATGTGACTTAGTTCCTCACTACGCTGTAGTGTAGTCAGTCACGGTCGTTGTTTCGTGAGATATGATCTTCTTGTGGTGAGCAATGCGTGAAGCCCGGTCGCTGTACGATCAGTCGTTCGGCGAGAGTCTATTGTATTTCTACATATTTATATAGTTAATTACATTAAGAATTTCATTTAAAACTCGAATAAGAATAAATCAAATTATTTTTCAAAATTTAAAAAATATTACATGTGTATAATATATATTATTTATGTAGTCATAAAAATTATCGGATTGGTAACAGATTTATATGCCATTTTTAAATCAGTAAAGAGATGAAAGAAAATTCGGATGCTGATATCAGAGCGATTCTAAAAGTTCTTATCAGGGCAATGATACCAGAAGTGGAAAAAACGTTAGAAACACACGTGTAGCTACTGAAGTAAACTATTTCGAAGACACTTAATTTAGAATCATTTTTCATAAATAAAGTTTTATTATGCCAGACCGGACATTTTTTTTATCCAACCTCCTATATCATTACCAATACGATAGGAAATATAAATTTGCAAAATTTATTGACAGAATTTATTATACAATTGAATCAATCATTTCAAAAACTACATAAGTCATATTTTTTTCAAAATTGTTTTTTTTTATCGAAATTAAATCCTTGAAGGTAGCCTCATATTCAGTATAAAAATTACATTAGTCACGTTGTGCCTAACTGTCGAAGTTGGTCATTTTCTTCGTCTAATGACCTTGATTTTGGAGTTATTAAAAAAACTGTGCGAAAACAAAATCGTATATACGTGCCAAAGAATACGTTAATATAGTTACTCAATCTAACATAAACTTTTCAGTAAAAGAAGTAAAATATGAGAAGATTTTTAAATTTAAATATGGTGGACACCGTTTTACAAAAAAAAAACTGTTTATAATCTGAATATTATGGGAGAAGAGTTTCGAAAGACCATAACTAAAGATTTGCTCCTTCAACATACATGAGCTTTCAATACGATGCTAATAAAGCTTGGAATCGTACTGTGGAATTCGTATATGGTTCATTAAAAAAAACATTCCAGTTACTGAAACCTACTACAGTTGTGCTACCATTTCCCTCTAGCAAAGCATATGGATCAAAAATTTTGATAAAGTATAAAAAATAGACAATTGAAAACAAATGAAAGATAGCATCTTGGAGGAGAACTTGCCATTTTACAACGAAACATTCAGCTGGGTAGCTGAAGAAATGGAAGAAACTCTGCTAGAATCCGACGGCGAATATAATTATGGATCTTAATATTCGATTATAAGCGAAATTCTTGTTTTTGTATTATAATATAATCTTTTTTACTACAGAATCATAATAAAAAACGATTTTATTAAACAATTTATTATTCATTTAATATTATTCTCTGCAAATACAACATAAGTCAAAATAATTTACGTTGATTTTTTATACATTTAGGTTTCATAGGACAATAATTATTGAACAACTAACAAATTAAAGGCCTAAAAACAAATAAACATAGAAAATATTTAAAAAATCTTATTATTTTTGTGCTATACAGTTTTTATTGAATCCTGTAAAATGTAAATTCTGTGACTTATGTAGTTTCTGACTTGATAAAGAGTAATCAGGCGTCTTAGAACAGATTTAAAAAATGATTACATAATTTATTTAAAATGTATAAGTGTATGAATTTTAAGTAGATAAAGTTCTATTATAAATGTTATTTTCTATTTAGATTTTTACGTTTTATTATTGTAACCTCTTTACCTATATACATATACATACATATATATATATATATATATATATATATATATGTCTATATATATATATATATACATATATATATATATATATGTCTATATATATATATATATATATATATATATGTATGTGTGTGTGTGTTTCCTACAATAAATGTATGAAAGAGGGTGTGTAAATATTTTTGTAAATATTGTAATAGTTGAAATAGTTCCAGTATGATTCTTTTTACGATAAAATGTTCAAAATTAATATCTGTTCTTTAGAAAATACCTATAATTTACAAATAATTATGGTCCATTTTCAAAATAAATTCCTATTTTGAGTGATCGTCGATAACTAACCCAATTTCGATATTAAATAAACCCACTTCATTTATAGAAATGTTCTAAACATAAATTAAACCGGAAAATTTAATGGTTGGAAATAATCAAGATAGTATTATTTTTGCCGTTTCTTAAATATAACTCTGATAAAATTTCATTATATTCTATGGATGAAAATCAACGTCCAAAAATGATGGATGACTTCAACGCGTGTGACAGTTTTAATAGTAATACTACACTAGCAATGCGATAACAGTGTTAATAACCACGATTCGATAGGAAACTTTGAGCGTGTGTAAGCCCACTAAATAATATGAGCAGGGGAGCCGAATCACGTACAATGTGAACTCCTGTACTTTTTCGAACGCTTTTTACGATTTCATATTTCATTTTCTAACTTTAATTATGAACTATTATTAATGTACGTGTATAATTATAATACTAAATATGTACGAAAATAACTGATAATTAAATAAATTATTTTTTTCCTACTGCTTATTTTTTTTCGCTACAATAAAATACTTTCTAACTTCTCGCTTCTATTAATTTACTTTCTTTCTATTATTGTATTTTAAATATATTTATAATTTAATGTACGGAACGTACACACACACACACACATACATATATATATATATATATATATATATATATATATATATATATATATATATATATAATGACCCAAACAATTGTTCACAAAAATGTAAATTTTTTAAAAATGAGAAATTTGATGCATATAGAGAAAAATGTTAATATGTTTATTCATTATTAAATTTTATAAACATTCCAATAACAAAAAAAATATTCAATATAAATTTTGTATCACTTGTATTTTTTCTAGAAATTATTCCACCATTCTTAGTGTGTGAACACTTTTTTGGTTCGCGTGGAACGTTTGCTGTTTTGTGGAACTTAGTACACCGTACCACCTCCTTTTGTTTTTAAAAGCGCTTCTATCCTTTTTGACATACTGCCTATTGAATTTGTTAATATGGACTCTTCAATACTTTGCCATGCTTAATTGGTTCCATCCCATAATTCATCAATGGTTTTCGGTACTTCTCCGGTGGATATAAGTTTTTTTTCAATATAGTCTTAACAATATAGTATTTGTATCCACCGGATCAAGTACAGAAAACATTTTATCACTGTATAAGTACTGAAAAAATTTGTACCACTTGTATCCGGTGGATACAAGTTTTCTTTTCAATATAGTATTAACATCTATGTCTTTTCGACATAGTTGTTCTATTGGATTTAAGTCAGGAGATTACGGTGGCCAATCCATTCCATTCATTCATTACAACAATATAGTTCGTTTGAAGGAATTTTTTTCTAAATTTAACTCTATTTTTCGGGTCGGTGGCTTGCATAAATACATAATCTATTTACTCACACCCAAATTATTTGACACTTGGAAGAAACGAATCCTTAAGGATTTTTATGTAGTCCACTGCTTTCATAATCACTTAAATTTTATGCAAGTTTCATAATTTATTTCCTTTGAAATAACCTCAAACCATCAAACAGCTGCCTCCGAACTTTAATGTTTTCATAGCACTTCACTCCTCCAGCATCCGTTTTGCATGCTGAAACTAATAGTAGAGAACGGATACTGAGATAATTCAAAAGAACGAGGACCATCAGGATAACTCATCAACGGAATCACACCTATGAAAACACGATTGTTATTTTTTAATTTTCTTGTTAATTATTTTCAATAGTTCTTTACTTATTTCATAACTTTCATTCTTTACTTATTTCTTAATTCAAACAATATCAAAAGAGATATAAGAAAACAAGGAAAATATAATTTACAAATAGTATATAATTTAAATTAATAAAAACAATTAATTATTCAACATTGATCGGAAGAAAGTTTGTGGTTGCGGAGACGATTTTTCATTTTTTAAAAATAATGTTTCAAATACTATATGTGTATAAAAAACTATATTATTATAATCATTAAAAGTATTATATAAATAAATTGATGTACGGTACAGTAAGAGATTTATTTAATAAGAATACGATTTTTTATTAATACAAGATAAATATAAGGATTATTCAATGATGACATAAAATTTCAACTTTTGTTAAGTAACATTGCACACTTAAAATACTATATATTCTGGTTTAAAATCATTATGTTAGGTGTATAAATTAATTCGGTAACTTCTTTTTATAAAATGGACCACATTTCAGTCCTCAAAATATCCCCGATTATTTTGTTTAACTTTGCAGTTACTGATGAATCTCTTCTCGAAAAAAAAATGATAGTTTTGAGTCGATGAAGTCGTGATGTATTTTCGGACTTTTTCGACTATTTTAGTATTTTTGCAAATTTTATACGATACACACTTTTCCTTAAAACTGAAAAAATTGTTGTGCTGCTTCGATAATTTTTTTTAACTGGAATGCGAAAAGCATACAATGTCTAATATGCTGGTTTTCGGACACCATCGTGTTCACTATTGTTTTGTAGAGTTATACCAACTGCTCGACTAAGAAATACACTGTTTTTAAATTTAAAATTCGACACTTCAAAATCCTAAAATGAGCAGAAAAAAGTTTCATTTGAAACAGAGTTATGATTGATTCAATTTAAAGACATAGAATTAATTTTTATACCCTATAAAAATATAATATAAACTATAATAAAATATAATATAATATAATCTAATAAAGTTAATAAATAAATATAGTATAGAAATGAACAAAAACAAAATAACATGTAAAGTAACCAATTACTTACAAATTACATTCATATTACGATTATTTTTTCCAAATTTGTATCTTTGTATGCGATGTATATTCTCTAAACAATATATTTATAGAATATAATCGTTACGCCCGTACGATGCAGCCAGTTTATCGAATCGTTAACAATTTTTCTATATAATTTCACCAAGTCATGCTGGCTATATCTGTTACAATACAACGGTACCAGTACACAATTGTTACCTTAATCACACTGAACAGTCCATTATCAAAACCGTGAATTAATTGTGCTTATACGAAAATATGTACGAACAGACCTTGGTAAGGTGTTATTATTAGTGTTATTGTATAAAATAATCGATAGAGTATATTTTGCGTCTAGACTAGAATAATAATCATCAATGTAGAAAAGTATTGATTGATATTTGTTGGTAGCTTTTGGTAAGTAAAATATACAAGCACTGTTTGCAAATTCAGAAAATATTATTGACGATATTCATTTTTTATTATAATCAATTACAGGTGTTTCAATAAATTATTGAACACACGATAAAACAATAATATTTTTATACGAATTTAATCGAAAAGTCAATATTATTGAGCATCATATATATATATAATTTAAAAAAATGTTTTGTATTTCACCTATAAGTCGAATGAAAAGATTCGTTTGATTATTTTTGAGGGTATGTAATTGAAATTAAATAAAAATAAAATTTGAGGCAACATAGTTTCTTATCTGTGGTTAAATTCATTTTCATAAATATTTTTTTCAATCATCCATAGACAACAAAATATTTTTCTGATAAAAAATGTACGATAAGTAATGATTGATCTTTTGATAGCTTCTTATGCATATTTAGATGTCGATGGTAGCATTTTCAAGGGTTAAGATAAAGAAAAATCTTTTTCAGTATTTAAAAAAGGGTTTTCTATATTTTAGATCTCTACGAACGATCATGTTATCGGCATCGAAATGAATGTAAGCAGCAATCAAATATAATCAATTATTGATCCTTTATGAGCAGAATATTTTTTTGTGGACTGTGAAAAAGTAAAAAAAATATTTATGAAATTGAGATTAATGTTAAATGAAAGCAAAAAATATTTGTGGTTTTAAACAAGAAACTGATAATCTTATAAATTGTTTGGTATTAGAGCATGTAATTACTGAATAAACTATTGAGTATTTATTTGTTTATAGAGTTCAAGCTGATATGAAACAGAATACCAAGGGAAATGTATAGAATATTTGAAAATTTTGTCACCAATAACTGAAGCGCTTATTATTTAATAAAATGTAGTTAATATTTTAAATATTTGTAGTAACAGCATATAGTATTATAATAGCATTATACCAAAATTTTATATTTAGATTATTTTATAGTTATTAACATTCTCTATTTTGATGTTGACTAAAGTGGATAATATGAAGTGTTATGTAACATTTCGAGGTTTAGAAGTATCGAAATGTATTTATATTTTACTTGTTTTTGCAAGGAAAAATAACGTATTTCATTTTGACATTAAAATACATTTCCTATTATCTATAAAAATGTAATATATTTTTGTACATATAATATATATATATATACGAGTATGTAGATATGTATATATATATATATATATATATAATATTTGTCAAATTTCAGGTCAGACATATACTTCATATATATATATATATATATATATATATATATATATATTTATGTAGTCTAAGTCTGATCTGAAATTTGACAAAAATTGAAGGATGCTCAAATGTTGTAATTTATTTTCTCCAGATACCCAGATAGCGATTTCGTTCGATGTTTACATATGATGTTATAGAAATATCTAATAAAATTTATTATATGATTATATATATATATATATATATATATATATATATTTATATATATATATATATATATATATATATATATATAGATAGATAGATAGATACGTTTATACTAGAATAGAATTATGTCCAGCACAAGTGTTCGATATAAAAGTACATTGGTTAGGTACCTATGATGCACTTGATTTGTTAAACTTTAGAGTTTAATTTCAAATTTATTAATTATGAATCTATGCTAGCTGTTTTCTTTAATAAAACTGAAACATTTAGCAAAACATTTTTGTGTGTTTATATCATTCTATTTATACACATGTACTGTTCAAAGATATTCCTGATACTAGATGATTCGGTACAGGTATAGTTTTTAAATAAATGAGAATTTTTCGTTAAAAACAGAACTTGAAACTATTTTTAATTTCTATTATTCTATAATTTATAGAATAATAGAAATTAAAAATAGCATTATCATATTGTAGTATGACGCGTTTTCTGGTGACCAGAACCAGTCGTTTTCCAACAATTCGTTATGTAACCGTTCTTATTGTCGACAATATACATCAGCGGTAATTGTTTAACCAGGTTTTAGCAACTGAAAATGAATTATGTCAAAGCAATCTCACCAAACGCACAACAGTACCTGTTTCAATGTCAGACACGGTTTAGGTGTGGATATAGCTGGTTGTTTCAGAGAAATCTATTGATTGGAATGTTTCAAGTTGCTGCATAGGATCCATTTCTCATTACCGGTGACAATTATGACAATAAAGGGATCACTTCGTTGTCTAGTCAATAATGATGTGCAAATTGTTCGTCGCTGACCTTTGTTTGTATTCTACAATTGATGTGGAACCTAAATGCCTTGCCTAAATAACTTTCTGATTTCATGAAAATGTCTGCATCGTCAAGCAAGTGGCCTCAAGTGTGTCAGATATTTCTTACTCGGTCAATCTAGGATCCAACTCAACCAGTGATATTAAAGCATCATTATTGAATTCAGCAGGTCGTCCATTTCGAGCACGACCAGGTCAGTTAAAATAACCAATGGAAGGTTTTTTGATTCAATGTTGGCACTTATTTATTTTCGAAACGTTCTCGTGGATATCACAAAGTTTTTTTGTTGCGGTTATTGTGTTAAATTCTGATCGAAAATGAATCAATATATAATGACATATTTGTTCTTCTGAAGGTTGGTAGTTCACCATTTTGTTCTGGGATATTAGAAGCCTTTCTTTTTGTTCAAATAAATAAATCTATACTCTGTTTTATATTATACGACCAAAAAACACGTCTTCACATGTCATAAACTCAAGTCCAATTGAATCTAATTTACTTATTAAAATGACGGACGACCTACATGTACCCTTAATATACATATATACATATTTATATATATATATATATATATGTATGTATTTAAATATTGATTAATCACTTTTTGATATAACATTTATATTGATCAACTGATTAATACTCATTCAGCTATAGATATCTTAATTGAATTATTAATTATTTTATGTGTAGGATAATTTTACATTTTTAATTTATATAAAATGAATATTTTGAAAAGTATCATTAATGTTGCAATATATATATATACGTTTGTACGCGAAAATTAGTAAGTGTTGTGAAAAAATTACAAATATCAGTAAAAAAAATAAAAAATCTATTAAACTTAGAAATATAAGTTTCTGAATGTTCTTTTTCTTTGAACATTCAGAAACGAAGAAGGAGATGTATAAACAGTAAAACTAATATGAGGAATAATTAGTTAGCAAAATTATATGTTTATTGATATTGAGAAATTTTTTACTATAACTTAATATTCTGCGGATGATGCCTTCATCATTAAAGTGCGTATAAGTAACAATCTATTGAACTATTGAAAATTTTTGTAGTTTTTTGAGTGAGTAAAAACTTATTTGTGAAAGTGAATTTGGATACAATGTCAAAAATGTATCTTAACTAACAAAATGATTTTCTATACATTTTTAGCTTGCTATCAAGATAAAAGTTTGCCATGAGTCCATAAATTCATTTTCTAAGAGAGTAATATGTAATAGATGTAACTATATTTATCAAATATTTTGTTAAACTCGTTTTTATATTGATTCTCCATTGAATCTTCATTACATTCTTTGATAAAATCGATCAACAGGAAATTTAAATAATTTTAGTTAAAATACTGCTACTAAAACTATGATCCTTAAATTAGCTGCGTTTCTCTGATATTATAGCAGAGATTTCATAAAATTAACTTATAAATTTAATTAATATTTAATATTTCTTGTCGATTTTATAAGTATATTAAACAGGATATTAAATTAAAAAATATATAAGTCTGTTGTTTGAAATGTCTACTATCTTAGTAGAAATACAAATAATTTTATAATTTCTTACAGAATAAAATTGCATAAAATCTTATGACGTTTTACATATTTTGTTACTTATAGAATTGAATTACCTGTACAATTGTTCTGTTATTCACTTATCTGCAAATGCTAATATATATATATATATATATATATATCTTATTGTACATACATAACATATACT
The DNA here is from genome assembly GCA_034766995.1 of Acanthacorydalis orientalis. NCBI lineage: Eukaryota > Metazoa > Arthropoda > Insecta > Megaloptera > Corydalidae > Acanthacorydalis > Acanthacorydalis orientalis. The sequence continues at coordinate 48,133,245 of CM068313.1, read as the reverse complement.
CAATTTATAATCATATATCATCCAGTTTGTTGCATCCTAAAAACTTTTGTAATATAAACTTGGTACTGTAATACATACACACATATATATATATATATATATATATATATATATATATATATATGTGTATGTGTGTGTGTGTACGTGCGTGTGTGTGTATTTAATATAACATCACAAACATAAATAAATAACATAAAACGAATGTAAAACTCAGTTTTTATTCATGTGTGCGCGACCTCACTTGTAAACGTCATGCTTTTCATGACATATTTCTCTAAACGCGGAAATTCCGTTAATACTCTGTTGGGTTCAAGTACCTTGAGGCCCTGTTAGTTAATTATTCTCACATATTATTCAGTTTTCCTGACACGGTTTTATATCAATTAATATTTGTATAAGAATCTAACTTTTGTTAACAGTCAGTATTTTTTGATAAATGTTAGATGCATATAAATTTGTTAATTGTTCTACTTTTTGTTTATGTTTTATATTACACTTCGTTATTTTCAAATGTGTTGAAATAAAAATGTCTTTTTTTATACTGGATATCAAAATGTAATTGACAGTTGTTAACATTTTTTATAATTTAGTATAATAATAATATAAAGAAACATATATTTAATAAAAATAAAATTAGTTTTATATAGAATAGTTAAATGGATCATGTATGTATTGACTAATAATTCTGTTATGTTTTTCTGTTCTAGGTCATTCTTTTTTATAGATCTTACACTTGATTACTATAAGAATATTATCTGAAGTTAATGTAGACATTAATTTGAATAAAACTTAATACTAAAAGTGTATTATCAGATTAAAATCGGAGCTGTTTTAAAATAAACTTTCTGTTGAACAGCCAGAAAAGTGAACCAGAGAATAAGAGTTAATAACAATAAAACATTATGTAATTTAGTATTGATAGAAATGAATATTTGTAATATTTTTTAATAAATAGATAATGTATTCTTTTTATTTATTTATTCGGATTTCCAAGAAAATTTTTTTCACTAAAAATATTTTAATTATAATTGTATGTTTTTATATTTATGATCCCACCGATAGATTGTCCTGTAGGTTTTCGTCATTTTAGATCAACTAAGTGTCTGTTGTCAACTATTAACAGCGGCATGAATGCCATTCTCAGGTGGATGTTGACGATTCATTTACTTAGTTTTCAGCTAGTAGTGGAGAACAGACACTCAGCTGATTCAGGAAGACGAAGACCTGCAGGATATCGAAGAAAATATTTGAACAAAATCTAATTTATACTCATATCATGTTATTAATTTACCATACAGTCTATTTAATATTCTTAGACTTATTAAAATATTACTTTTCTATACATTTATTTGTTCTGATTTTAATTGGGTATTACATGAGACGAGTTTACTGTTTATTTGTTAGCAATATTACTCACTTGTAAGTAAACTGAGTAGTGAGAATAATCAATCAACTGTAACTACAAATATAATAAATTTTGAAACGTATGTAAAAATGCATTGTCCAATCGAACTTTGCAAGTCAATTTTCTGGCTATATTTATTATACAGAGTGAGTTTACTTGTGAATATGTGAACTTGCTACTGAGTGGCGAGTGAATTCGTTCATATAATACTCGTCTCAATTGTATTTTCTAATAAATGTATGTATGTGGTTTAATAGCAAGCAGATATAGCAACAAATTAAGTTAGTAGAAAAATAATTGCAGTTTATGATCTTCACTTTCTTATACTGTTGGATGAATAAGGCTTAACTTTGTGTAAACTCTTGAATTGTTATGCATCGTTCAACTAACACCTTCAGTTGATCGTTGTGAACTGACGAAGGACACTCGCGACCTTCTTCATCTTCAATGCTTTCGTCGAAATTTTTGAAACCACCATTGAACCGTACGTCCTTTAATAGTACCCACACCAAAAGAATCGTTTAGTTTATCAGCAGTTTCTGTTGATGCTTTAACATCCATTTTGAACCCATACAAAAATACTCTTATTTGCTTCTTTTACATCTTTAATTTAATAACTCAATTTGAACCAAAATAAATAATAAGACCAAAGTCGCTGTTACCAAAATACAAAATGAAAAATTCCCTTTAAAATGATATTAACACGAACACAATGAAATGATACTTTCATTGAAAAAAATTAAGGCTAGAATTCAGAAAAGAAAAATCGGAATTATTTGCCTACCAACTTAATAGCTTGGTTTTATTTTAGTTAAAATTAAACAGAAATATGTACTGGAACTTATAAGTATATTTAATATATAAGAAATTTTTTTAATAAATATTTAATTAAAGGACTGGGATAAAAAATACATTTTATGAACATTTTTTGAATTAATAAATTTCTTAATTTTAAATGTACATAATTTAACTAAACAGCATTATAATGATAAAATAATGTTAATTATAATTTTCATAAGTAAAAAAGAATAAAATGATCTGTATTATATTGATTCTTTTTTGATTTTTATCAAATTCGTTATTTGAATCTCTTTAAATTTACAAGATATTCATTTTTTATAATAAATAACTTGTTTCTGAGTTACGCTCCTTCATATATGATATTGATGCATTGAGTTTATCGACTACTTTTTCATGCAACTGTAATATTCAATTAGATTTTGTTATCTGTATTATTTATACTTAAAGCCACAAATAGTACGACATACTAAATTAGTTTATCTATGATTTTTTATATTAAGCTTAGTTGCGATATAGAATTTTTGATTATTTGACAGATTATAAACAATCAAATTGTTCAATAATAATAATACTGGAAAAAGGATTGATACAAAGGAAATACTAGGAAATTAAAACAAGAACTAAATATTTGATGAAATATAAATATATATTTATATTTATTAATATTGAAATATATACAATAAATAAATACAATAACACGTTAAATATTCGCTGTACTATAATTCAACTTCGTTGAACTCTAAATAGAATCATTTTATGAATCTAGTCATTTCATATAAAATGTAAACTTAAGTAATATACATATATACACGTTGTGCATATATATATATATATATATATACATATACATATATATATATATATACATATATATATACATATATATACATATATATATATATATATATATATATATATATATATATGTATGAAGAACTTATAAAGCAAATTTGCCCTTTTTAAATAATTTCTGACAATTTTATTGAGAAAATTATTGTTATCCGATAATAAATTACTCATACTTTATACTTACATGTTTTTAGTTATATTTATGAATACATTTCTAAGAAAAAAATAACAATAGAGAATTTCTGACACATTTCCTCTATATACCAATATCTTAACTTATACTGCGCTATAGATGGCTCATTTAATCAAAATATTCATTGTACTACTTAAATTCCCACCATATTTTCCAAGTAAAACAAAAATTGAGTGATCAAAGGTAACTTGCAATTTCTGTTGTTATTAAATGTGAATATGATTTAAGAACGTTTTTATTAACGGATGAGAAAGTTTAACTAGCAATTTAAAAACTGTCTTAATGTACTTCATAAATGATTTCGTATTCAAAATAAAAAATACAGTTAAATGGTCTTCACAAAACAATTTTATCTTTACACATCCACAGATTGTTTTTCAGATCAAAATATTTCAAAATTGATTATCAATCATTTTGATAGTGGCTTGTTATTCATAGCGAATCTATCGTTTTTAGAGCGATTAAATACAGAAAAATTCATTTGTGAAAATGATATGATATTTTCACCATTTTCCAATAATTATTTGATAACTTTAGAATTTTGTACATATGATCTTGTACGTATGTATGTATGTATACATGTATATATATATATATACACATATATATGTACAGGATAATTAAATTTAGGCTTCTGTATGAAAATATAAAAAAAAATTGCAAAAATTACAAAAATCATATCATTTTTGTGATTTCTTTTTAATTTTTGCAATTTTTTTTCACTTTCTTGTGGAAACCTAAATTGAACCACCTTATACATACATATAAATATATATACATACACATATATATATATATATATATATATATATATATATATATTTAAATTTATTATTGAAAATGTAAATACAAAGGGAAAATAGAACCTAAAAATCAGTGAATACCATACCTGTTAAATTATTAAATTTTACATGATATTCATTAGGTTAATGAAGTATTTAGATGTAAGTGTAGATTTATTGAATTTTTCTATTTATTAATAGATTTTTATTAAAACATTTTTTTAATTATATATGTCAATAACATAAAATCATTTTAATTGAATAGAAATTCGAAAATTTTAGACAATTAGAACGTACATTTATTTTCAAATACTGAGAATTATTAAAATCTAATGACTAAATTACAATTGATAATCGTTTTCTTGTTAATGTTTCTATAAAATAGAATAAAGACAGAATGTATAGAATTATTAATACTTTATTAACAAAGCAAACTCTAATAAACAGTTCAATATAAAGTAATTATCAAAACTTTGAAAGAGATTTTTCCTTAATTTATTTCCGCATGTTTTTAACATATAAATATTGTTTTAATAAATTAAACAATTTAGAAAAAAATGAAATAAAAATATTCTGAAACGATAGTTTTTATTATTCTAGGCGATAACCACCGCAAGGTATGGCAATAAAAGAACCACGATTTTCAAAACTATCTGTGAATTCTTCCAGTGCCAAGCCTCGCAATAGGTCATTACTTACTTGACGACATACTGTATCGATTATTTTATAGACAGATACATTAAATTAAAATTATTTATTCATGTATACAATTACTACCAACAGCATTAGCTTTTCTAATAACTTTTTTAACAATATAGATTACAGATTAATTTCAAATTATGTAAATCTACTACTACTAGTAATTAAATTACGAATAAGTCATTTATGTTCAATATATTGATAATTACTATAATAAACAGATTTTTTTCGGTAATAATAAGTTGGTAATTTCCAAATTCTCCCTTTAAAAGATATTAAAAAAATATGTTTCTTTAGTTACATGTTTGTAAATGATAAATAGTGTTTTTAATTATTTTTTCCATTTCATGTATTCTATTGCATACATTATTTATTTTATATATATATATATATATATATATATATATATATATATATATATATATGTATATATCAAGTAAAAATTGAAGAAATTAGACACGACAAAAAACTTATGAATATTCAATTTAATTATTTGTGTAATAGCTACTTCCGAACATTTACAGAATGCGTTACGAACAGGAATAATTAAATATAATGAATGTTATATGATTGTGAATTTCTGCTTGTCTACAATTTATTAATGTTTTTTTCGTTTGTGATATTTTCTTTTCGTTGAAAATGTTTAATAACAAAACGAACCGATGTTTTCGTACACAAAAAGGAATCTTTTTGATTTGTTTACAAGTGATAAATATTTTCGATTTGAACTCTGAATCAAATTGAATGGCAACACTTCAATGTGGCGCACCGCACTGCGTCAGTAAGACCGACGTGGAGCGCCATATTGGCGTCGTTTGTTCGTTTACCACGCTAGCTTTCCTGTTGTAACACGAACATGATGTAAATTAATGGCCGCATGATATATATATATACATATATATATATACATATATGTATATAATAGTATTGTAGAACAGTAGCAAGAAAATCAAATGCTATGCGAATTAGTTTTCCTTTGAAATAATAATTTATTGATCGATGCGTTATATTGTGAAGAAAACGTTACAGAAAACGACCGAAAAAATAACACAGGTAATGAAAACGATTTGTACATATATATATATATACATATATATATACATACATATATATATATATATATATATATATATATAACTAATGATTAATGAGAATGAATTTTGATTGTCATCTAAAAAAAAATTAATAAAATTGATTAGTTCCAGTTACATTAGTTTCTGTTTTATTTATTTTATGGAATTCATATTAAAATGTAATTTTATGGATTTAATCAGTGTATCAATGTATATTTCTGTAAGTTTTAGAAAAAAATACAACGAATTATCTAATATCATATTTAAAAAAATTCACATGAATTTAAATTCTTGTTTCGAATCAAATTTGAAAAATATAGGTCCAGATTAATAAAAAGAATTATGCAACGAATACTTTTGTATGCAACTAATTCTAATACTGTCGAAAATTTAAATGGAGAAAAAATAAATAAAAATAATAAATCGAAAAGAAACAAATCAATGAATATTAAAAAAGTAACAAATAAAAAGGTGAAATTAGAGAGATCTATTACGATTAAAAGAATGTATTGAAAAAAATTATAGAAACTAAACAGGTTTTAGAAAAATATGACATATATTTCTACATAAATACAAATATATATATATATATATATATATATATATATATATATATATATATTTCTGCATTGTATACTTTTTTTAAACGTTATATTCAGTCTGAAAATTTGTATCTATAAAGTATTCTTATATGACAAGTGAATCCTTATCTAAAAAGTGATTTTAAACTAATAATAAAACAAATAAATAATGTATTAATAAAGATGATTCAAACCAAAAAAGAAAATTCTATGTCATTTAAAATAAAAGTCATAAAAATAGAAATAAGGTCTAAAATAAATTACTCTAAATGAATGTTTAATGTTTGGGAATAACATTCACAAAAAAGGATATCTTTGTGTTTATATACTCGTGTATATATATATATATATATATATATATATATATATATATATATATATATATATATATATATATATATATATATATATATAGGTAGATAGATTGAGTGATAGATAGATAGATAAATAAAAAGATAGATAGATAAATCGATGGATAGATATATCAAATAAACTGTTTCATTTTATACCTAAAAATGAAAGTAGATTTAATATTTTGTCGAAGCTAAAAGAAATAGTTTACAATACAATTTTTAATTTTTTCTTTACATTATTATATCGTTATTACGAAATATTCGTGTTGAAAATATAGACTAATGCGAGGATTTACTACTGAAAGACAATTACTACTGAAAATTATATATAAATTATTTGTTACCATACATAAATACACAAATACATACATATATATATATACACACACATATATACACACATGAATTTCTTTATATGTTTATATAAAAAACGAGTGAATTGAAAGTATTATATTCTTTACTGTTTTTTTATAAAAATATATAGTACATTTTAATGAACATTAAACATAGATTAATTTTTCAACAATAAAACACTGCGTACAAAGTATATAGAAATGATTATGATTAAACAATGAAATAATGTCAATAGAAAAGTTTCAACATATTTTATTATTCATGTACGAGTACTTTTATAGTGTTATTCAAATAAAAATGTGTATCCAATGGATATCAAATTTTGTGACAAAGTTGACAATCATTAAGGCAGAATTTAACAATCGCGTGGCAATTTAAAACTCATTAAAATCACCGTCACACATAAAAACGAAACAAGTAACGAGCTAGCGTGTACCTGACGAAGACGCATACGCGTGTCAGTGTGAGGTCGGGAAGTTCCATCAATTTTTTTCAACATTTTACAGACATTGCCATAGAAGTACATAAACTTAAATAAAACCACACGCAAGTTGTGTTTTATTTTAGGGTATCCTGTAATATGTTTGCGAAATGAACTCGAATTTAATACATGAAAAATTATAAAGTCAACTATTATCAAGTTCAAGAAATCTAATTAAGAAAAAAATTTATGGCTTTAATTATTTTCATGGTAACTTTTATTCAAATGAACGAATCAAAATGTATAAGTACAGTTAATGCTTAAGTATTATCGTTCAAGTATTGATAAATTACACACACACACCACATATATATATATATATATATATATATATATATATATATAAATATATATACATGTATATATATATATATATATATATATATATATATATAGATAGATAGATATATATTAATTTTTAAAAGCTTAAAAAATTACTGAAAATACTAAAAATAAAAAGAATGAATGACTGAATGAGACAAGATTTGAATATAAAAAATATTTCTGACTGTATCATTTTAGCGTCCTTATTTTCCCGTTTTTCTGTACGAAAACTAATTACATACTTAAAATAATTTTATTTTCATGCAAATATATGTTATTTAAACTCATTTTCTTTACTTTACTGTAAGCTATTAATTTCTTTTTTCTAATAAAGTTCTATAAGATTGAAAAGTACCGAATCATATTTAAAAAAAAATACAAAACATAAATTCATAATATATTTAGGAAAATTGGCAGTGCAGAAAATTTTTTATCAACTCAAAGTTAAATAATTTTATAGTACGAATAAAAAATTATTATAGTCTTAACAAAAATGTCGTATAGGACAAATATCATATATATATATATATATATATATAAATATATATATATATATATATATATATATATAGATAAATATATATATTTATAAATATATGTATATATATATATATATACATATATATATAGATAAATATATATATATATATTTATAAATATATGTATATATATGTATATATATATATATAAAGAGACAGAGAGAGACAAGCACATCTGTACATTCAGGAAAAGGTCCTTTTTATATCTTAAATTTCAAACTTACAGGAAATAACAACTCTTAACTTTTTTAATATTCTTTTTTTTTAACTTAAGTACTTACATTGACTGTCTCAAACCTACGAATTTATTCAGTATTAAATTAATTCCTTATATTTTTAGTCATGCATCTTGAAGTTAGATAATTTGATAATTTATTGAAGTATAGTATAGTTATAGAATGTTGTATATGTATATATATATATATATATATAATAATAATAATAATAAAAAGTATACATAGAAAATAAGATTCGAAAAAATAGTTTCTATATTATATTCAGAAAATTTGTAAAATGATTTTTTGTCTTTTACTCTTTCGTCTCTGAGTGTACCATGATGCTCTGAAAGTGTAACATTCTGTTCGGAATATCGACTTTTGTCGAATGACTATTGTTATGGAGCAACTAGAAGTACCGATCGACTAAATAGCTCAGAACAAGCTGTTGCAAGTTGCTTTAAAAGATTATTTTTTTTATTTCGATCAAACAAATTAAGTATTAAATTTGTAAATACATGCTCTTATATATTTATAATATATATATATATATATATATATATATATATATATATGTATGCTTGTTTTGATTAAATCGAGAACGAACAAAAAGAACGTTTATAATATTAACAAAATATATACAAATTTATATCTTGCATAAAGGTAGAAAATATACTGACACTGCAGCGAAATTCCAGAAAAAAAAATCTAATACAAGTTGCCAATTAACGCAAGGATAATAAAACAAAAAATAATGCTCAACGTATTTGTGGAATATAAGAAAAACGGTTCATAGTCTATATTAGACATATTCCCAAATGTTTCAAACCGCCTGAAGTAGAAGAAGAGGATTAAAAGATTTGCACAGGGATTTATAACTTTCGAAGCGTTTAAGATATTGGGATGAAAAAAAAAGAAATCTGGGAATTTTATTAGTTACTTGGAATTATAAATGATATATTTATATTTCAACTTAATCACATGCATTATTAATACATTTTATCCAACATGCAACAAGGTTTTTCATTCCATTAGTGAAGAAATTTGATGTTTGTTCCACAAATCCATCTCTTACGATAGTCTTAACTTAATCATTAGAATCAAAATGTCTTTCTTAGAGATTATACCTTAGTACTAAGAGTAAGTGAAAGTCAGATGACCTCATATCTGGACTCTAAGAAAGGTGTACTAGGACTTGTTCCGATTCAGATTTTTCTCAGTTGGTTTTTAATTCCGTGATTTCACACTGCTATTATGAAGCAAAATTACCCAACTAATGCTTATATTAGTAGGAAAATCATTGCAGTTTTTTTTCTATGAATTCTAACCGTAATTTTTTTCAATGAACATTGTCATTAGATCGTTATTATGTTATTAGCATTATCAATTTTGATTGATATTATTAATTTTGATTCAAATTGGCCTATTGAATTGAAAATGGAAAAGAAGCAAATAAGAGCATTTTTATATAAGTTCAAAACGTGTAGTAAAGCAGCAGAAACTGCTCGTAAACTAAACAATGCTTTTGGTGTGGGTACTGTTAAGGAACGTACGGTGCAATGGTGATTCCAAAAATTTCATGCTGGGACGAGAGCTTTGAAGATGAAGAAGGTCGTTGGCATCCTTCTTCAGTTCATAATGACAAATTGAAAGCGTTAGTTGAATCAGAACCACGCATAACAATTCGAGAGCTTGCACAAAAGTTTGGAGTTAGTTATCCATTAGTTCTGGACCACTTACAACAGATTGGAAAATTAAAAAAAAGAAAAATGTATATGAATTTGAAGGTCATAAACCGCAATTATTTTTCTAGCAACCTAATATAAGTGACTGGATGAAGAAATAATTTTTTTTTACTAATGAAATGAAAAAACTTGTTACAAATTGTCAGGAATGTATTCACATTAATAGTAATTATTATGAAAAAAAAACAAACCATGTGAAGGGTTATATTTTAAGATTTCTTCCTTTTTTCCTTACATATCAATAATATATAAAATAGTTTAAGAGATTGAAGTTCTAATTCAAAATTTTTCAGTCATCGCTTATATATATATATATATATATATATATATATATATATATATTTAACAAAACCCGAAACACTAAAAAGTACACACAGAACCTAAAGGATTAATAATTAAAATTATATAGTTATTTTTTTTACTTTGTATATATATATATATATACCCACAAATGTTTATAAACATATTAAATAAATAGTGAATATACATTAACATACAATAGCACAGATATAACAAAAAAATACTTAAGATGTATTTATATGCGTGGGAGGATTTTTTGCATTCATGTATACAAAATGAAACATTACAAATCTATTCTGATATAAAAACATCTCACAAAATCTACTTTTACATTTAATACTTTTTAATTATAACAAATTATCATTCAAAACTATGTATATTATTCAAAGAATATTTATTGCATTTTTTCATTTTTAATTTGTATCTTATATATACTCATATGTATATATGTATGTATATATATATATATATATATATATATATATATATATATATATATATATATATATATATACATTTTTTTTAATATTTTCATACAAAATAAAGTAATATTTTTAACCACAGCCCACACAATAAATACCTACGCCATTGACTAAATGTATTGCTATATTTCAATGGTAGCGCAGACGTTTTGTAATTCAATAATTTGCAAATATTGATTGTATTAATAAAGTAATAAACACCATATAATTTATATAACTTGATTATAATTTGCTAAATGATATATGTTTTCCTATTCAGTTATAAATTCATAAATGAAGATGGTAAGTGAGTTTGTTAATTAGTTTAATAATTTTTATATTCGTATTTATACATATTTTAAATAATGAAGTATTGTTCTCTGTGTGTTGTTTATATATTCATTACTAACAAAGTAAAAAACTCAAACTGTGTTTATTTAAATTTTTATTAATTTATTTTAAGTAAGTTTTCAATATATATATATATATATATATATATATATATATATATATATATATATATATATATATATATATATGATATAGTTTAAGAATTTAACATATACTAATAAAAAAATCAATTATAACAAATTATTTCACAGCTGCTTTAATGGAATATTTAACCGCAGTACTTGAAAAAATTAGCAATAACATTATTAATATAAAAAAGTGATAGTATTCGCAACTTTTGAAACGTAACCTGGGACATAAACGATTTAAATATTATTTTACTACTGTATAATAATGTATACTCGTGTAATTAAAATACACATTTTATCAAACATCTGGCCTTGTTATAAAAAATAACTCTTATGTTAATTCGATCATTTTAATCACTTGCTCACACATAATTTAAATATATTATTATTGTGTCGGGTAACGAAACGTTATAATCATTGAAAGAAATAAATAAAAAAATGAATATTTTATGAACATTGTTAATGGATCAATATAAAGACATTTTTGTATTCCATTTATGTCCAGATGTTTTATGATTTAATGGTATAAAGTAATATTAATAATATTAATATTAATATAGTAATATTAATATAGTTTCTTTCTTTCTGTAAATTACAAAAAAAAGGATAAAAAGATGTTGCATTATGAAATATTTATACTTTTTAATTGTTGCATTTATGTATTTTAATGGAGATGCATCATTCAAATAGCGCTGTGTTAAAAAACATATTGTTTAGTGCATCAGTGTACTCTGAAGATCATGGCATTGCCGTTTAAATTACGATAAGAAATGAACCAAAATGGTCAATAATCAATTATTAATCAATTTTTGACAGTAATATTTTTTTATGGTTTGTGAGTGAGCGAACAATTTACTTGGGAAAAAATACTAATTGTATTTAAATAATCTCATGTAAAATTAAAGTATATTATTATATAAAATTATATCAAAAAATATGTAATCCTGTTAATACGCTGTACTAGAAATCTTCGTCCTTTTGAATCAGCTGAGTGTATTCTCTAGTAGTAGTTTCAGTATGTGTGCGATCCTCAGGCACACGTGCCAAATCTAATGTTACCTCTACCTTCAACTAGGTGCTAATGATTCGGCAAATCTTCAATATCTACCTGAGAATAGCAAACGTACCAAAATTAAGTAATGGAAGGTAGACATGTATCTGATCAAAAAAAAATTCAGACCACCAGGACAGTAAAGAGCAGTGTTAATAGACATAGAAGTTTGCCTTAATATTTAATGTATTTTACAAACTTTTTTAATTCTTAGTTAGGAGGTAAAAAAATAAAGTAAAAATAAAATAATTAAAAATAAAACACGAACAAACTTTTCGACAATAAAAGGAAAAAATAATTTTGTTTTTAAATCGAATAACAGTACTGATGCTTGTAAATTATTTGTTATTTAACCCCTTAACATACAAAGATGTCTCTGATACGTCATGTGTTTCTTATACCATTGTAAACACTGACGTCTCTGAGATGTACGCAGATCTAATTCGCTTTAGTGAAGCTACAAAGTAAATATTAGAAAGAAATAATTGTATATATTTAATGTTAAATTGTAAACCATAGAAACGAACCCTTCAACATGTCTGTTTTGAATTTGTGCGAAACTGACAGTGAAAATCAAATGAGTTTTTCGAGTGAGGGCACATTTTCCTGAACATATACCTTCCACTGATAAAAATCAACATCCTGTAAAGAGATATCACGTGTGCTCAAATATAACATAAGAAGCGAAATGACTTGGCAGTGTAAAAAATATCAAACACCTGTACATTTACCACAATGTTTCGAAAAGTTTCATACCCTACAGGACTATTGAATTATTGTTTAATTTTATGTCTAATTATTCTTTATTAATTTTGATTATTAGTATTGAATTATAATATTTAGTAATGTATAAATATTATTTTCTTTGTTAAGCTTACACAAATGTTAAGCCAAAAAAATAAATAGTATTTTTTGGTCATTACTAATTTAAATTAATTCGTATGTCAAGGGGATAATTATAAATGCTACAAGTTTTATAACACCTGTCTGTTTGTTGAAAATTATTTTAAAACTTATTTTAAACTTATTTGAAACTTATTTTAAATTTCAATGAATATTATTGATAATAACAATAACTGTAAGTAAATCATAAGAAAACTTTAGATTAAGCAAATCCATTAGCAGACGTTCCAAAAAAGACTTTATTTTTACTAACTCCTCTTTATTTTTACTAACTTATCTTTTCAATCTATCAATGGTGATTTATTGATAAAGGCAGTAGATTTAATATGTAAAAATACAATTCATTCCACACACAAGAACCTCTATGAAAAATTAAAGATTCAGCTATCCGTTTTATATAATTGTCTACATTTCGTTTTAACAGCACGATCATTTTTTTCTATAGAAAAACAGAGACGTTTTTCTTTATAAACATACTTTATTATTTTTTTCTCATATTTGAGGAGTTATAAAAAAATTATTAGTTTTATATACTACTAACACTTTCTATCAAATCGATCATCTAAGACGACGTAACACGAACACCTACGTGAAATATGTAAACTTTAATAAATATTTGATTTATTGACTCCCAGTGAATTTGATATTTATTAAAAAATGTTTAATCACAGTTATCCAACCTTTTTTACATCAATCATTTATAGTTTGAATTTTGCGTGCCGAATACAGCTTTGTTAATTATGCGTCTTACATCATGCGCTTTCAAATTATTATCGAAGTACAACCTGCTGACTCACAACATAGCCACAATATCACATGCTACTTTCTGTCTGTGTTTAGGAACGTTATAGTTATACACACATACATACACACGCACATTGAGAGAGAGAGAGAGAAAGGTGTGTGAGAGAGTTTTGATATGTATAATTGAATATTAATGTATTGTACATGAATGACAAATTTGCATGTGATCCATGTAATGTTATTGACAATTATTACAATTTGAAAATAAAATTTATACATTTTGAATAAATTAATTTTATAGTACATATATATATATAAAATTAAATCAACGTCATATATAATTCATAATGTATGGTTTTCTAAGATAAGTTAAATTTTACTTCATGAATACTTTTCCATCAATAAGACTTGAAACTATTATTATCAATTTAGTAATTAGTTTTATTAATTATAATATAGTATAATTGATACTACTAACATATATATATATATATATATGTAAATATATATATATATATATATATAAATATATATATATATATATATACATAAGATAGTATTATTGATATGATTATAATATAGTATATATTTATACTACTGATATATATATATATATATATATATATATATATATATATATATATATATATATAGTATAGTAATATAAGTTTAGTATTAATAAAAGTATCAATTTAATAAAGTATGCACAGGATGATACTGATATCACCAATATGATTTATACATTAACATTTAAGTATAATATTGCATCAGAGAGAAGAAAATTACTTCAAAAGCGAATCAATTCATATATTTTTTTGCGTTAGAAGTAATAGGCAATTTTTTAGTATTTTAAATAATAAAATTATTTTTTTCAAAAAAATAATTATAAATAAATGCGAAAATGTACTTAATTGTTACAAAAGTCATTTTAACGCATTTAAGTTAATTAAAACGCTTTTAAAGTCATGAAATATATTTCTAAATATAACTAATGTCAATATACAAACAAAAAAACTGAAACAATTTGACTCGATGAAAGAAGTATACAGCGAGAGTTGTAGTGTTGTTTAATTTATAGAAAAACTGTTAAATATATATATATATATATATATATATATATACATAATATTTAAAAAAGTGACCATTTGTATTATTTTTTTGTGAACACATATTTTTTAAATTAATATTAACATTAATATATAAATTATTACTAATTTAATCTAACATATTTTTTTTAATAGTATAATAAAGTTTACTAATGAATTTTGTAAAAATTAGATTGTCAATAAGAAAAGTAGGAAGTATGAAAAATAAAGTTCTACTCTTGATAAAAATCTTTCAGTACAGTAGAACTCCAGTTATTCTGCATAACTTCTGTCACAGCTATGCCAGTACGAAATCGAAACATGCTGAAAACATTTTCAGAAAATGCCAGCATGTGCTAGCAAAAATAACAAAAAACATTAATTTTGACAAAGAATAATCTCATTGGCTATCTCAATTTAATTCACTTATAATAAGATTGCTTATGTTAAATCAAAAAAATGATTAGTTTGGTGTAACATTATAACGTGTGTATATATATATATATATATATATATATATATATATATGTTATAATTGGCCAGATAATCGGTTATTCCGGATAATTGGATTGTGGATAATTGAAATTGTACTACACTTTGTTTCTTTGGTTTTTACAACTCATATAAATAAGTGAACAAGTATTAAATATGAACAAATATTTCTGTTAAAAGGCTTGTTAATATATGATAGAATTTTAGAATACTTTAGTAAACAGTTTGTAACAGAAACAATCATAAGCATAAATATTTGATCAAATGAATATTTTTATGCATACTTAATATTTTTTCCCATTTCTGATATTTCAATGTGTTTTTAAAAAATATAAACATCTAATAAATGAATATAGTTTTAAATTATATCTTCAACATTTTAAGTCATCAAATTAAACCAAAAATTATAAATTGAAATAATTAAATAGTGGGGCATTAAATGTTAAGATAAATTTAGAAATCAATCAAGAATTTTATATTAAGTTATATATATATATATATATATGTATATATATATATATATATAAATGTTAAATAAAAATTCTTGATTAAAAAACATTTATAATAACTACAAAATCCATTTACTAAAAGTATCCTTACAAAATTTCGTCATTTTTCAAGGGCTAATTAATTAGTTAATTAAAAACTGTAGTAATTAAAAATCACATTTCATTTTGGAATTTTTAAATATATTAATAGAAAATAATTTTTGGTTTTATTCGCGTTGATTTTTTTTGAGAATATTCATACACACACCTTTATATATATATATATATATATATATATATATATATATATATATATATGTATAATCTTAATAATTGTAATAACTGAGTCATTTCTAAAAGGATAAAAATGAAAATGGAATATAAATGACTTCGGATTTAATTAAATTTTTCATGATATTTGCAACGTTATAATCTACACATTTCAAATGAGTGTATATGGAAGCGCGTATGCGGATACACTGTTCGGCATTTATATTCAACATTTTTCCACAATTTCATTCGTACTCAGCGTCCTCCATTGGACACGGACAGTAAGCATCATCACATGCAATTGCGACGCCGCGATGACGTCACTCAGTCACGCTAACTGCTATGATATAGACAACGGGAGCCTCCGTATATATAATGGGGCCTCACACAGAATAGCACATTGGTCGTAGCAATTCGCTTCGAACTTAGCGGTTATGCTCTATGTATATATATATTCCATCTAGGTAGACAGGTAATATGGATCAATACTGTGTCCGACTCTAATGACCTTATGGCATTGATTTTTTCGCACCCCCTAGTCCCCTCCTGCTAATAGTAACATAATGAGAGAACACTAAAAGTCACTCAGATTGATAGGTTGCAAGTTGCACTTTAAGCCAAATGCAATTTTATAGGAGGGTCGGTGTTTGTAATCGATTACGAACATACTTTGTAGGTCTATAATAGTATTGAAAGTCAATATCGAATGAAATTCTTATTAGTGCCTATTGAAAACACACCCGTATATACCCGTAAAGATATTTAATAACTAAAATTAACTCGTTTTAGTTTATTAAATAAGTAATATTCTTGGCAATATTTCTTTTTAATAAGAAAATAAATTTGAAAAAATAGAGTACTAAACTAATGAAATGTTATCAATTATTTATAAGTTATAATATTATAGTTGCCACTATATTTGTGAGTAGTTTTTTTATAACTTATTTCTGATGTTTTCATGTTATATATAAATATGTTCCAATTTGCGTAAAATTGTAATTGTGTTCTTCAAAAAGTTAAATTTAAATTTTGATAACGTTATTAAATTTAATGAATATTCAGATGCGAATGGAATGGAAATAAATGAACTTAAATTTCTAAGACCAAAAGTTTTAAAAAAGAATAAACTATTAGTTAACTTTTAATACGTTAATGAACAATTTATAAATACTAAATAATTAATAATATTGAAGTATATTGATTCACTAGTAGAAAAACTACAAAATTAGATAAATATCACTTAAAATTGTCAAAATTCTTAAGGAGAGACACTTTTTCGCGAAAAAAAGAAAGAAATAAAGTAATTAATGAAAAGGTAAGAATTAGATATGCCAGAATATAAGAATCTTCAACAGATGTGTTGCAATTCATATTAAAAGAATTGAAATATTAACTATAATTCAATATGAAAATTAATCGAATAAATAATATTGTACTCCATGAACGTTAGAATTAATAAGTATAAAAAATTAATAGAAATTGATAGAACTGAAGCATTTACACCTCCATATTTATAATGAACTGAAAATAAAATTGGATGGAAAAATAAAAAAATATTATTCTGGATGAATATGTGCTATAGTTAATAATAAATAAACAGAAGTAGATTTATTAGGATCTATTTAATTATGTTAAAGTTATTAATAAAATTAAAATGTAATAATGTTTTTGAACAATTAGAATAAAAAAGAATCTAATAAAAATTTCAATTCATTTCATTTAGATTATTTGATTATATTTGATGTAAAACTAATAAACTAATTATTATTAAGGTTGAAAGAACAAATAGCAAAATAAGTTAAAAGTAAAAAATCGCCTAATGTGTCAACAGCAAATCCTGATTACATTTTTGTATACTTATGCATTAAAGATTTTGAATATTTTTTTTCTTTTATTATTTAAAAAAATAGTACAAGGTTAAAAATATTGTTAATTGTTTCACTTTATAAATGAAAAGATACGTATATTATGTTTTTATATCAGAAAAAAATATTTATGTGATACATTAAAACATTAAAATGATGTAACAGAATAGTCACTTTACATACACACACACACATGTATATATATATATATATATATATATATATATGTATATTGTAAACTCATTGAGTAGTCAAAAAAAATTGTTTTCGGTTTCAAATTAAAACCAATCAAAGTAAACAGAAGTTTCATAAAAGTGTGTTTAAAATGTTTTCTCCATTTAACTGTCACATAAACAGAGAAGTCAA
Organism: Acanthacorydalis orientalis; assembly: GCA_034766995.1. Lineage (NCBI taxonomy): Eukaryota > Metazoa > Arthropoda > Insecta > Megaloptera > Corydalidae > Acanthacorydalis > Acanthacorydalis orientalis. The sequence continues at coordinate 48,114,347 of CM068313.1, read as the reverse complement.
TCTTAAACTTTACATTTAATAAAAAAATATATTTTCTATTGAAATATCGAAGCTTTTTATTTAAAATACTCTGTTTTATCTGAGTAATTTAATTTATTTTCACATGAATGTATTAAAAAAATGCAAATATTAAAAAAATCATATAGTTTTTTTAATATTTTTATGTGAAGGCCTAAATTTAATCAGCGTATATATATATACAAACACACACACACACACACACACACACACACATATATATATATATATATATATATATATATATATATATATGCATAAATAATAAAAAATATATGAAACAAAATCTATTGACATTTAATTATATTTTTAAAGAATAATACAGATATTTGTTTTATGTTCTTACTCAAACTAATTAATGTTTTAATAAATGTTAAAAAGTAAATCAGGATATTATTAAAAACACACATTTAAGTGTATGAAGTTGATAGTTAATGCACCTAATAGAAATACAAAATTATTTTATGACGTTTTTATACAACATTATTTAAATGATTTTGATCAGATTTGTCAAAGATTTTTATAGTATTCCTAGTATTCAATGGATATTATATATATATATATATATATATATATATATATATATATATATATACATACATACATATATCTGGATTATACTAATTCAGAATATGATTTATATTATTCAATAAATATAATCTTGATAATAAATGAATTAGTAGAATATTATTATCAATCATTCACCATTCAATGTGAATAAACTCGATATAGATATAAAAAAGTTTGATATATTTTCAATACATTCTATGTTTTTTTATCATTAGTCATTTAATACTATATTTTGAATTATTATTCATTTATTTATACTATCCAAAATTATAGATTAATATTTTTTTAAATGTATTTATTTTTGTTTTATCTTTTGTGTGGGAAATATTAACTTTTTTGTCCTGTATTTTGTGGAATGAAACTGAACAAACATTTTATTTAATTTTATAACATTTTTAAAAAGGTGAAATTAAAAAGTTAATATTCATGTTTTTTATTCATATGATATTTTATTCAAATATGCATTAGTGAAAATATGTTAAAATATAATTTTTATTATTTCAGATACGACTTCTACTGATACTTGAATTATTGATGCTGAATTTATTTTAATATCATTTAAGAATTAATTACAAAAGGCACGATAGAATTGAAAATTCAATATATATATATATATATATATATATATATATATATATATATATATATACTAAATAACGTGCTATTTCGTTTGACTTAATTCATGAAAAGTATATGGATAATGGATTTTAATTTTAATTTTTAAAAAATAAAAAATAATATGATTAAATTCTGATAACTTGTTTATTTCAGATCGGTATAGAATTTTTTATTTAAATTTTTACCCAAAATATTGCCAAGCTTAGCTAATTAAACGTTTGAGACTACATTTTTCTAAAAAAATATAAATATAAAAAGGAACTAAACTAAAACATATAGTAAATATACTTATTTGATAATTATGAGATAAATAGTCATATGTATACATATACTATTCCATAAGGGTTTTTTTTTATAAACTGTTGGTAATTAATTATATTTTCTCTCTAAATAGCAATCATAAAGTGACCTGACAAGATATCAAAAGTGGCCATATCATTTAAATTGATAAAAAATAGGTAAAAAAGAAATAGAATAATGTAATTTAATTTTAAATTTATACAATTAGTATAATTTGTGATAATATGTCAAAAAGTCAAGACTATGTAATAGTTTTTATTCTTAATTGCATGAACATATGGTTTCATTAAGTATCGACTGTAAAAAAACATGAATTCTAATTTGTTCAAAACATGTGTTTGAAATTAAACATTCCTTAATTTCAATAAATTAATATTCAGTAAAAATAAATTACATAAATGAAACAATTTTAATTAATTTTTATAATCAACGTCGATTCTTTTTAAAAAAGCAGAAAAGATAATTTATGTTTAACCCACTTTTAATTTTTTTATTATTTTTTTTAACTCGTCATATTTTATACAAAAATTTAGAAACTTCTACATTTTTTTGCATATTCGAACAGTTAGTAGTACCGGTTATAGAATATGAAAATCTAAGTATCTGAAATAATTTGCAGGTGTTAAACAAACATTTTTTTATGAATTTAAGATCGATTTATCTTGTAAATGCGAATCTAATACCACCTTTTTATTTTGAAAAATAAACTACCAGTAACTAAATTTATTATATAAATTAAAATCTTTTTCCTCTTTATTTCAAATCACTGAATGTGTTTCAATTTTAGACGTATTCATATGTACATTCATTATTAGTGAATGACAATTATATAAATTTTTAAATAAATATATTACTTCTCTAATATAAAAAATTTGATGTAATCGTTTTATCAGTATCCCATTCACATATTTATGGAATTTTTCATTACAATTGAGCTCATAATCTATATTTAAGGTCAATTTATAAATATATATTTATATATATATATATATATATATATATATATATATATATATATATATATATATATATATATATAAATAAACTCTTTATTTCTATAAAACCATTTGGTCCTGTTAAATATAAAAAGTCTCTTTACAGAAAGCACAGCTGTTCTGTTACTAAATTTTGTGTTTTAACCCTCGTCTCTAAGGAGGATCAGAGAGACAACTGCTGTCTTAATGAATAATAAGATATGTTGCATAAATCGATTCAAAATAATAGCATCTGGTTAGCAGAAAATCAACTGATCGTTCTGAATTTTTTTATATTTTTTTAAATATTTGTAATTAAGCTCACAGTTTGCTTTTTTCGAAATATTTAATAGTATAATTTATAATAAAAATATCAGAAATCATCTTACACACACATTTATATATATATATATATATATATATATATATATATATATATATTTATATGCAATATGCATATAAGCTGATTTTTTAAATATATTAATAAAAGGAAATATGCCACAAAGAATGAGTCATCTGTTACTAAACCAAATTTATAAAAAATATACAAAAGGTAAATCCAAAGTTCTTTTAATCAAAATATATAACAAAAACAAACTCTGATTAACTCTCTCTCTCTCTCTCTCTCTCTTTCTATATATATATATATATATATATATATATATATATATATATATATATGGATGTGTGTGTGTATTTATTGGTGTTTTTACGAAAAATCTACTATTCTCAAACCACACATATACAGAATATATAAGCAAATTTTATTTGCAATCTGCTGATAATACAATATACATTGAGTATATAACAGATAAAAAAACATATGTTCTATATAAATCAATATGATTTTTACATTTTAGTAAAAAATAATATTGTAAATGAGATTTTGAAGTTTATTATAATAGATAAATTAGATAAGAGGTTAAATGATTTTCTGATAGTATCTTTTAAACTATTCAATTTGAAAATTAGAAACGTTCGCTGTCCGAGGTGATATTATTTTTATAAATAAACGGAATTACATTTTTAATTAATATTAAAAAATTCCAAAATGTGACATTGTAAGATAAGTTTACTGAATGTAAAACACACTGTGAATGTAAACACTGATATATATATATATATATATATATATATATATATATATATATATGTATGTATTGAATGAATATGTACAAATTATTTAAATCATATAATAAAATAAGTCATTAGCAAATGATAATAAGATTGAAATGTATTAGCTATTATTCCATAAAGATAAATAATAAAATTATTAACATTTAGACCAAATAGCAGGTACGTACTAAAAATTCGAAAATCGTTTCATCACTATCAGATACAATCAATGAAAAAAATCTTAGAGAAAAGTTTATTATCCGTATTATTCTTTCTTCTGAATTCATTACTGACTAGTGTATATGTAGTGTATGTATGAGTTTATAAGTGTATATATATATATATATACATATATGTATTTGTGGGTACAATTTATGTTTGAATATTAATGACGACATACTACAAAAAAATTAAACATAACATTTTATTGTAGTTCTCAAGCATGACATGGACAATAATATATAAAAGACTTCAACATACTCCAAAGAGTTTAATTAAGTAAAACTGTTTGTTTTTGGAAAATGGAATCATCACACATAATTATATATTTCATTACTAATTCAGTGGCAGGTATGAAGGTCGATGACATCAGACAATGATCACTAAAACTCGGATCATGACGTAAAAACACAAATATATGTCCCTAACACACACAATTACTCTAAGTCAATAGTTTAAAGATGTTGCAAATATAGCAAAAAGTTACAATTTACACAAAGGCAAACACACACACACATATATACATATACATGTGTG
>CM068313.1:48097495-48104995 GCA_034766995.1 Acanthacorydalis orientalis | reverse complement strand
TTTTAATAGTTATTTCAATATCTATTACGTACGTGTAAAATTACACTTTGTATAAAAAATGAGTCACAGTTATTTGCAGAATGTTAATGACTAAACCGAAGAGTAAATATTATTAGACTAAATAAAACTAATTGTAAACTGTTCAAATATTTTGATAAGTTAATTTTTATGATACCAGTTACATATATGTGCATATATCCATCAATAAATCAATCACATCCTGTGCATAATAAAAATATATAGATAAAAAAAAACATTATTCAAATAAAATAAAACGAAAAAATAACGCAAATCATCACTGTTCATCTAATTTACCGTAATAATCAAAACACGTCACATAAACTTGTATCGATGTGAAACAACAAACACAACAAGAACACTATATAATATTTCAATGACAGTTACACAAGAAATGAAACAATAATTAGTCCATGCGGACTGTACAGGCGAACCGGTATCGAACCAGCGCCTTACGACAGGTGAGCCTATCACCTTTTAAATGTTCAAACGGACAGAAGTGGCAAACCGCGCCACTGTTGTTACAATGTCGTTGATGCGACGCATGCGCAACGTACCATGTCCGGCCATTTGTTCTCGTTTATAGTCGATGAAATTTCAAGTGGTTTCATTTGATATCTGCATATGTTTTATTTCTGAAAATCTGGCGATAGTATGTATGTTTGTATGTATATATGTTTATTATATTATATATCTATATATATATATATACATATATATAGATAGATAGATAGATAGACAGAGAGAGAGAGAAAGAAAGAGTGAGATTGATATTTATTAAATTAATCTTTAATTATAAGAAAAGATTTAGATATTATTTATTCATAGATAATAAATAAGTAACTAACATTTACTTCGTATGGTATCTTTTCTAAAAAGAGTTTAAAACGAATTTGTAAAATAAATATTTTGCAATGTTAACAAAGTACACTAATCAATTCTTTTATATTTAAAATCTATATTAACTATTGATTTAATATCCTCGTTCATATAGTTGTTTATTTCTATATTAATAATTGTAGTTGTTCGACATTTTTGTATGAATCGAAATTGACTAAAAGTAAGAATATATAGTTCTAAATATAAACAGACTTTTTGAAAGTAATACAAGTTTATAATAGAATACGATCAATCCTAAACCGATATATTTTTAAATACTTTTAAACCTCTCTATTTAAAAATCTACAATTCAAATCTTTTATATTTTCTTCTGAGTAATGTAAAATCTAGAATTTTTAAAAAGGTATTTGTAAGTTTACAGTTTTAATTTTTTTAAAAGGTTATGATATTTCTGTATAGAAAAATGAAAAGAAAATATTTTAAACCCTACTTTTTAAGACCACATTTTAGAGTACTAAAATATATAGATATTTTGTTTCAAAGAGAGAAATTATATTGAATCAGTGTCGAAATGCTTGTAAAAAACTAATTATAATATAGTGTTATGGCTAAATAGTAATACAATGAATGAAAAATATGAAGAAGGAAATAAATTTTTAAATATTTGGAGGTTCTATATCTGCGTTATAAGCAAATTTGAGTCGAAATGCAAATAGTTAATTGACAGTAGCCAATTAACAATGACTAAATATTGATAAATAATGGTTTGTGGTTTTTAGCGTAATAATTCATTTTTGAAAATGAATTTAACTATAATAACAAACCATAATAATAAAGTCTTAGAACTGTTAAATACTAATAATTGAAATATATATATATATATATATATAAACACTGTTCAATATAAATATGATAGCATCGACATCGTAATACATATCATTGAATCAAAACCTATATTAATCAATTATAATCAGAATCGATGAGTTGTTCACGTTTTACAGATGTTTGAAGCGAGCATTGTAGTTGTTACTGCAAAAATGAAAAAAAACGAACAGGCCTTTTGTCACTGTGGAAGAAACATGGATCCACCACTGCACACCTGAGTCAAATCATCATTCAAAACCGTGGAAAATGACTGGTGAAAGTGCGCTGACTAAGACAAAGACCATTTGTTCGGCTGGAAACGTGATGGCCACTGATTTTTAGGATTCTCAAAGAATCATCCTAATCGACTACTTAACGAAGGGAAAAACCATAACAGGAGACTATTGTGCAATATTATTGGACCGTTTGAAAGAAGACATGAAATAAAAACGGGCAAGTTTGGTTTACAAAAAAAGTGCTCTTTCGCCAGAACAATGCGCCGTTCTATAAATCAATTGTAGGAATGGCAAAATTGCACGGATTAGGCTTCGAATTGATTCTTCATCCACGCAATTCTCCGGACTAGGCCCCGTGAGAATTTTTCTTCTTCCCACACTTGAAAATGTGATTCAGTGGGATGAAATTCTCGTCGAATGAGGATGTCATCACCACCGTCAATGCGTATTTTGCAGACTCGTTGGACTAAGTGTATAGCCCTCACTGGAGACTATGTTGAGAAATAAAATCATTTTTTTTACCAAAAAACGGTGCTTAAGTTGCTTTTCTACCATACTTATCAAACGACCCACGTATATTAAGATAGAAGAAATATTTGCCAAAAAAAGTTTTATCAAACAATTATTACATTTGAATGACTAAAATTCAAAGTATTGGTATGTGAAGATCAATTTGTAGTAGAAAATATGAAAATTTATAATTACTTGAATTGAATAGCGCTATTAGATTTGCTATTTAATCTACAAAGTCAAATAAAATCACACTTGAAGTCTAACATTTACATCTAAGAAGAATTTAATGCCACTTGGAATTTTTTTCACGTGACACCAAAAAAGAAACGAAAAATATTATTCAAATATGTTTGTATTATAGTTATATGTAATATTTATTAGAATGTTTGTATATATGGCACTATCTAAAATCTATCTGAAGATGGCCCCCGTGCGGAGACTAGTTGTGAAGAAAATAAATTCTAATAATACAAAAAAACGAAAACTACTAAGATAAGGAACGTTTCTCCTTGTACTAAAGCATTTAAATTCACAAAATAGGAATATTTTCAGTTATAACAAAGAAATTAAGCTTCAAGAAAATTAATCATGTATTACATGATAACAAATCTTTGTACTGTGAAAATTTTCTAGATTCCATTTTAAGAAAATATTAATGATATATAAAGTACTCAGAAAATTGAGACTTAAAACATGTCATTCATAATTTGTTTGTTAATCAAAAACTAGACTACTACAAAAAGATTTTTCTTTATATTGGAAGCGAGAGAAGAATTCAGAAGAAGACAAAGAATTTATTAAATAAATTCCGTTTACTTTATTTTTTTTTGAAAGTAGATAATTTACTGAATCCTAATATTGAAGATGTGCTAGACTTCATTTTTATGTCTATAATTTGGAACTACATAACTAATAAATTAATAACGAATGCGATTTGGGGTAGTGTAAAGTAAATGGCGAAACTGAAATTACATTTTGTAGGGGGAAATTTATTATATGCGATAAATACTATACATCGAGAGAAATAAATAGCTAGAGACACGCCCTATGAACTACAGAGTTTAGATATAATTTTGGAAGAATTTTACAAGTAAATTGGTTTTACATATAGAAACTTTTAATACATATTTTTTATATTCATAAAATCTCAAGATAGAAAATTGTTAGGAAATAAAATTTATTATAATAGAATTTTTAAATACTTGATCCTTGATCCATGATTAAAAGAATTAAAATAAGCATTACTTAAAGTATAATTAATTGAATTGCATAAATTATCTTCAAGTAAGAAAGACTACGTAAATTACTTAATTTAAAATTATAACAGAGAATTCGTGTTTTTTTTTATTTATAAAACGGAGATTAGATTTTTAAATAAATAAACTAATTAAAATCTACAAAAATAGACAAATTTATTTTAAGTTTAATTACAAACTATTATGCGAGAATATGAAATCATTTCACATTAAATGGATTTAAATTGCAGAAAAATAGTTAACTGTAATTCCATCAAGACAGTAACTGTGATTCACTTTTATTGTCTGCATGTGCATTAGCGTGATTTCTTTAATAGAATAGACTCTTTAAATATACACACGGTAAGATGATTTAAATAGGTACGTTCAACTTAGTAATAAGTTCAAATGTAGGTCATTCGACAATCGAGAGGTCATTTGATTGAATATTGATATGTCATAAATAGTTTACAAATAAAAAAAGTTTCTGACTATCTGTTTACGTTATTAATGGTTTTAATGAATTTTTTTGGACATGGAATTAGAAACGATACAATAATTTATTAACTTCTTCCTAAGCACTTAAATTATAACCTGTAAGATTATATAAATTTGGTTAAATTAAGTAACTAACTTGAAATTTTTTAAAAAATAATATTGTTTCATTACTTTAACTAAGATAAGATTTATGTGCAAATAGTACTTTTATTTTATTCTAATCCTGACAATATATGTTAGTTTTCAGTCCATTAAAAATATTTTTATGCACCGAGTGTTACATTATTGACATGTTATTGAAAATGATTTTATGAAATATATTGCTATATATATATATATATATATAAATATTTAACAGCACTAAAAGAATTGCAGGAATTACATATGTTCACCAACTATATACAAATATAATACAGAAAATATTATTGTATTTATAAATAATCTACATTTCCTAAATACATGATTTAATAGATTTGCTGAGCTATTTTAAATAAAATCAATTATATTAATAGCTGAACTAATGACTGAAATTGATATTATGATTTTTTATATGCATTGTGCACAAATCTAGTTCAAACATATAAATATACAGGGGTAATTTGAAAAGTTCGTGATCTAATTATGAAAGAATATAATTTGTGTTTTAGATTGTTTTTATTTTTCAATATGTTCCCCATGAACTTCAATGCACTTCATTTAGAAATGCTCCAATGCTTTTATGCCGTTCCGGAAGTCTTTTTCTTGGAGGTCCTAAAAATGTCGATTCACTGTTGCTATCAGTTCTTCATCTAAGGAAAATCATTTACTATCAAGGAAAGTCATTTTGTACCTACATTTATAACTAGGACAGAACCAAGATTTGGGTCAATGGTAAATAAAATAAGAATATAAAATAAAATTTCAAAAGAGCATTTAGTCTTTAAAATTAAATAAGTACAAATTAATACAGTTTAATAATTTTTTTCTACATTTTTGTATAAAAACGCAATCTACAAAATTGTAAAACAAAATAACAAAAATAAAATTCTTATTTGGATTTATAATTATATTTTGGCAATATATATCAATTCACTTTTACACATTCATTAATGCTGCCAATACCATTAAATTTTATTTTATGAAAATATGTGTTTTATTGATAAAAATAATAAATTATTACCTATAAATAACTAATTAATATTTATGAAAATAATAATTGATCTGAAACAGCAATGTACTATATATTTAAAAAGTATTTTAATCATCAACATAAAATAAATAAGTCAAACTAATAGAATTCATATTTTAGTTTATTTAACACTATTTCTTTTTTTCTCTACATTTATGGCTAAATTGTCTTTCAGAAATGAATATTTACTCCCAATGAACTAGAACTTTATTTTATCATTTTCTAATCAAAAATATTCAGTAATCAATTCGAGATCATTTTTGATTTTTACTTATGTGTATTTCAATGATAGTTCATCCTCAAATTAATAAATTCAGAAAAATTTAGTTTTCTATACCAACTATCAAAGAAAATGATCAATAATCAAAATGATAAGGTTATTTTGTTATCAAAAAATGTGGTTTGTAATGGAAAGAATAATTATTTTATAAAAATAATTAATTTTTATGCTTCCATTCTGTGAATGCATTAACTGCCAATAAAAATGACAAGAGGAATATAACTGACCATAATTAATAAACAGATAATATGAAATGTAAAATAAAAAATTAACAATGATTAATTGTTTAATATTTTGAAAGAAACGTGTTGAATGAGTTCCAAATGAAAACAATTGTTTTTTTTAATTCTGTTCGATTTCTTTTAATTCAAATACAATTATTTATAAATGTTCAATATGAGCTGGTTGTAACTAAATGGTAAACAGATCTATTGATAAATTTATATAAATTTAAATCAAAATTTTCGACATTTGTCGATTTTCAACAAAAAGCTAATTGTTTCGGATACTCTATCACCACAAATGTTGACAATATAATAAATAATTCAGACAAACTTATTCTAATGGCAGTGCTATGCCTTTAAAAAGAATAAATATTTATTTGGTCGATCAGCAGAACTCTTAAATTATAATCGTAGCCGAACGACTAATATGTCAAAAATCCAACTAATGTATCTAAGTTTGACGAAGTTTTCATATCAATTTGTAATGGAAATCGATTGTTTGGAATACTTAATACATGTAGATATAGACAGCGTACAAAATAAATAAGAGTTTAAAGCATAGTCCACACTATAAATACTGTTTCTGAACATTACAACCGAAAAACATACATTCAGTTTTGATACTGTTTTGTAATAATTTCTATACCGTTAACAAATACTTAAAGACCTGTATCGGAACAGTATCAGAACTATATATGCAGACTGTATGCATATTTTTCGGCTAGAATATCCGGAAACAATATTCATAATGCAGTCTTGGCTTGAACAGAAATTAAAATTTTATGTTTTTATACTGTGAATCTCTTTGATGCATTGGCTTGATAGTCTTCATACTTTTGGATCATCTGGAAATTTGTTCTCCATTACTAATTTGTCATCTTCAAGTAAATATTAAAAAAATATTAATTTGTACTTGAAGATGGCATACGTGTAGAAACTAATACTGGAGAATAGATACATAAATGATTCGAAATTAGGAAAACAATCAGGTTAAAGAGAAATGAGGTAGGTTTTTGCATATGTTTTCCATCGTAGATAATAAGTTATAAATCATAGTTGAATCAAAACAGTTTATATTTAAAACTTGGTCGATAAGTTATCATACAAATTATATTTGTAATTCAGAATTGATTGTTTCGCTTTTTAATAGTCTTAGTAGGTAAAAAATTAAGCAAATTAATTAGTGAGAATATATTAAATGAAAACAATGAACGTTCAAATAGCATCTGGAATTCCGTTCTAGTGATTCCACCTTATCAAATGAGTGAAAATTAAGATGCTTACCTATTGACGACGAATAATTGTCTATGATTTAATTAAATTATTTTTTAGTTTCAGTCAATCAAAAATGTTTAAATTTATCAAACAATTATATAAGACTATATTAAATCTCTTAATTGTGAATATTACACGAACTCTGTGAAAAATTAATGGATCACAAGACGTTCTTAAAAATACTTATTAAAATAAGTAATTATTTCTCAGTTGCTTCAATGCGGAATATGAAAAGTCGTTTATAAAAAAATGTACACGTTGCACAAGAAAAAATGCTATCAATAATTTTATATTCAATATCGCACAGTATTTCGTGGATAAAAGGATCTAGAATTAAATAAAATTATAG
>CM068313.1:47899995-48092495 GCA_034766995.1 Acanthacorydalis orientalis | reverse complement strand
GCATCAATTAGAAGGTTTACATATTATAAGTGCCTTATACAACGATCATTTCAAGAAACGACCGTTAGCCTTGCATCAATTACGGTGGTTCAGCGAGGGTTTACTGTATATGTATACATATATATATATATATATATATATATATATATATATATATATATATATATATATATCAGAAAGTTATTATTATTAATTAAAGTTTTAGATTAATTTGAAATTTAGTATACTAGTCAAAAATGAACTGAACTATATGGAACATAGAGCATGCAAAATTGAGAAGGTTTTTAAAAAAAATATTAAAATTATTTTATAAAGGACACGATTTAATATCGCATTGGAAAAATAAAATAGTGCACATTTTCTTCTTGTATTACATTTTGAAAAAGTATCAAAACATCATATAGATTTTTAATTTCAGTTCTTAAAAAATACTGTTTGAATTCTATAAACACGGCTAAATTATATTATATATAAATATATATATATATATAAATAAATATATATATATATATATATATATATATATATATAAATAAATATATATGTAAATAAATATATATATATATATATATATATATATATATATAAATATTATATATATATATATATATATATTTGATCTTATTAAAATAAATAATTTGACTTAATAAAATTTAATACATTTAATGATTTTTTTAAATAATGAGTATTTATGATGGTTAAAGTAATACATATTAATATTATGCAATAGATATCAAGAATACTATAAGAAATACATCAAATTTATTGAGAAAAAAGTTCAAGGAAATAAAAAATGTGAAAATTTATTTTTTATATTATAACCATATGACGGATCAACGAATATGTGTATATATTTAATTCATAAATACATACTGAATCTGCAACACTTATTTCCAAAATGTATTCATTGAATTTAATCAAATAATTACATTTAATAAGTATATAATTGCAAAATATAATGTTACATGGTTCAAGGAACTAAAAAAAAAATATTTGAAGGAATTTATTCACGGAATACTTTTTACAATATTTTATAATATTTTGGAACAAGAAATTGACGATTTTTTAATAATAAAGAACCATATATCAGACAAGTTTAAATTTTATTTTATAATAAATTCTGTCTATTCACTTTATTTATTTCATAATATTTAAATAGGAGTTAGTACCAAAATTAGTAACCCTCAACCTTGTACCTTCCGTATAGGATTTTAGATATTCCTTATACAATTCACATAAGGCTCAGAATCCTTATATGTGAACCTTATATACCTTATATTAATATTATAAGGCATATAAAGTAACTTTATAAAATCCTGATACGGTAGAGAAGAAGGTTATATTTTATAGGCTTAATGACTATATATGGATGTAAGTGACCCACACCCTGATCTTATACAAACCGTATATGGTTTGTATAAGGTGAATTCATATGTTCCTTATATGGTTCATATAAGGGTGAAGTTTACTAAGGAAATTGTTTCTATTTTTAAATCGATTAAAATACATTTTTGAATAAAAAAGTGATCATTTTCATTTGTCTTATTATACAGCAATGTCAGACTCATTTTCATTTAATAATAATGATAATATATATATATATATATATATATATATATATTCTTATAAAAATCAGAAATAGACAAATATTAAATAAAACTATTTTATATATAAATATATTTTGTTTAAAATTGTACTTGTAAAAGAAATATGCTTTATTTATTGTCAAGAATAATATAATTACTTAATTCGGATACTTAACCAACAAATATAATTTAAAAAATACGAATTGTATTCGCATTTTTAATATTACAGGACACATTATTTTAAAACTTACATAGTTGTAATAAAAACCTCAATCATTCAATTAAACCCAACTGTTTTATATAATAAATGAAACATTAACTAGACATTCTCAAATATTTATATATGAATTTTATGTATATGTTTTTAAAAAATGCATATAATGTGTAAATTAGCGTAAAAAAGTACTTTGAAGACAAACATTGTACCATTATTTAAAAATTACACATACATTTTAAGATAAACAGAACATATTTTAAAAATAACGAGTTTAATTAAATTTAATGCACCTGTTCGGCATAAAATCAAAAATATATAAATGGAACCGAATTGAAACAACGCTTACTTAAAATTGAAATGCTACGAGTTTTGAACAGACAATTTATGTGAAAAGCAAATAATCAATAATATATCTAACTATTTATAAGAACAAATCGATAATTTGTATATTTATTCTTTATCTAGTTATTTTAAGTTTTATAGTTTCATGTTTACACAATGTCAATGTCATATGATTTATTAAAAGAAATGCGAAGTTTATTTGATGTAAGTTGTGTCTAATGTTTTTATTACATAGAACATTAATACTATTGTCTAACATAAAATGTTTTTTAAAGACTGTATTTTAGTATAACATGTTTATTTTTATTTATTTGGAACATAAATACAGATATATGTATATATATATATATATATATATATATATATAAATTTAATTGCAATTTGATTATACAAATAACTGTAATACATAAAAGTAAATAAAACATCAAACAGACATTAACATCAGAAAAACAAATAGTTAGGTTGTCAAAAAGAAACAAAATATAACTAGAAATAAATAGAAGGGTAATAAATAAATGCCTTAATTCGAATATACAAGTATATTAATAAACAAGTATATATATATATATATATATATATATATATATATATATATATATATATATATAATATATACATACGTACATTGTCAAAATTGCTTCCATTTAAATGATGAATAATTTTTTCTAATTTTGTACATTAAAATATAGTTTACATTTTTATACCTTTCTATCTCTTTATATTACTTTCTCCCTCTTTATGTATATATATATATATATATATATATATATATATATATATACATATATGTACAGAAATTTCTAGTAATCAATTCCAATCATTTAATTTATATTTTCATGATAGTAATTTCAAAATAATATGTTACAATTCCCTAGAGAAACATAGTTGAGTGAAGAAGTGAAAAAAGTTGAAAAAAATATTAAAAAAATTACACATGACAAATCGTTATATTAACCTGTTAGCTGTGTCGTTGCAAAAGTTAAGGGATGACGAGTATACTCGTCAAACACAGAGTAAATCCAGATTTTATAAAATTGAATTAAATTATAAAGAAATGAGCTGTGATTTTTTTGAAAAATCAACAATTTTTGTGCTCAAATTCATCTTTTTTACGAGTATACTCGTCATACACAACTAACACGTTAAACTAAAAATGTTATAATAACTTAAGATTAAAGTTTTTTTCAATTATATAGCATTCATTTTAAATTTTTGTTGAAAATAAATGTTTTGAAATTAGTTAAAGAACTTTGCATATCTGAATCCTGTTCTAACTGATTGAACTTTTTCTTTAACTTACTGAAGGTCTTAATTGAAGTTCAAGTATCGACAAGTAACGTATTTTTTTTATATAAGTGAAAACTGTGAGTTATATTGTAAAGAAACAATTTGTACATGGCCGTTCATTAAATTTATGAAATACAACTTTTGTTAATTTAATTAAGAAATGGTCTCATATATTAGTATATATATACGAGTATATAAGTATACATAAGAATGAAGTGTCTAACTCAATATAAACTAACTTTTACCTTGTTTTACTTTTGCCTTGCATGTTTTCTTAAGAATAGATTTATTAAGTCAAAATATAATTTTTTATTATAATAAATAGTTTTGGTACTATACCTAAATTCAAGTTCATAAATGATTTTATCACTTGCTTCACAAGTCACATTTTTTCTGAATAATTTGGCGATTAATTGATTGATTATTTTTAATTATTGATTTCGCACATTTAAATAACGATTCAATCACCCTTAAGGTTCTAAGAGAGAAAATTCTTTCAGTAAGATACAAGAAAAGAGATTTTTCTGTACCTTAGCGTTATGAGTATGATAGAGTATCCATTTAAATTCATATAAACAATAATCAAAAATGATGAATTAGTAAACATATTTGATTAAAAAATATCCACACTCTCAGTACGCTAAAGTATTGAAACATCTTTTTTTTGTATCTTACTGAAAGATTTTTTTATTCCTTAACGATCTTCATAATAGATTCGTCATCGTAATACGGGCAAGCAAGAATCAAAAATGATCAATAATAAAATATTGCACACTTTTAATTAAAAAAACCTTTGTGTGGTTTGTGGCATAAGTGAAAAATTCATTTCTGAAATATAATTTTTTATTTCTTTAGAAAGTGATCATCTTTCCAAATGTCAATGTATACTCTGTGATTGTTTTTTAAAATAATATTTTGTAAATTAAACTAAAAATTATGTTTATTTAAAAGAGAAAAAAATACCAACTTAAGAACAATTTATTGAAAGAAAATTATTTTTTTAAATAAAAGATGAGTTCATAAGAACAAGACAAATCATCGATCAGTTGACAGTCACAGTAAACAATTAATTAAGAGTGACTAATAATATCTATGATAACGTTACTTGAAATTCTATATTAATAATCAAACCGCTTAAATTGGAGAAAAAATACACCACAAAAATATATTTATGTTTTTCTGTTACATTATTTTTAAATTAGGTAATTGAAAATACACGTGTTTTTGTGTTTATTTTTGAAAGTAATATTCTGACATATATTATGTTTTTTTTTTAAATAAGCATTTTTTCAAATAGTCTTAACAATATTTTAAATTAACTCCAAAAGAAAAATATATTATCGAAACTCTCCTAAATTCTAAATAATAATGTATATTTTTTCAATTTAATAATAAAACATAAAATCTTGCACTTATTAGGTTGGTAGAAAAATAATTTAGGTTTACGACCTTCAAATTCAAATATTTTTTTTAAAATTTAAGTGGTTTTAAGTGCTTAGGAACTGTTGGATGATTAACTTTTGTGCAAGCTCTCAAATTGTTGAGCATGGTTCTGATACTCAATTCATCGTTGTGAACTGAAGAAAGATGCACGCGTTCTTCTTCATCTACAAGGCTCTCATCTCCAGCACGAAATTTTTGTAACCACCATTGCACTACACTTCCTTAACAGTAGCTACACCAAAAGCATCACTAAGTTTACGAGCAGTTTCTGTTGCTGCTACAAAGTTATCGAAGCTATTGAAGTATTATGCGTCGTTCTGATTCAACTAACGCCTTCAGTTGATCATTTGAAAAAGGATTCCCGCGACCTTCATCTTTAAGGCTCTTGTCTCCAGTACAAAATTTGGAACCATCATTGGACAGTACGTTCCTTAACAGTACCCACACCAAATACATCGTTTAGTTTACAAGTAGTTTATGGTATTTTATCACCCGTTTGGAACTCATACAAAAACTTTCTCTTATTTGTTTCTTTTTCATCTTCAATTTAATAACCCAATTTGAACCAAAATAAATAATAAGATCAAAGTCGATGTTACCAAAATACAAAACGAAATATGCCCTTTAAAATGATATTAACACGAACACAATAAAATGATACTTTCATTGACAAAAATAAGAGTGGAATTTAAAAAACAAAACCCGCAATTACTTTCCTACCAACCGAATAGAATGTATAAATCATTTATTTAAAATTTTTGTATAAAAAGTATGTTAGCTTACTAGAAATGTCTCGTCATGCTGTTCAGTCAGTCTTTATCACATGTTAGTCAATCTAAGAGAACAATGGAGAAGTTGAGGAAGTATATTAAGCTAATTATATCTATAAATGATTATTTTTTAACAAATAACACTTTCGTAGAAGTAGTAATCATTTACCAAACAACCTTGTAAATTATGTGTACTTAATAGTTTTACATTGATTTAATTTGCATGTTTTGCAATCAAATTACTGAAAGAAAAATAATCGTTTCTTGAAAATTAACAAATTATCACAATAAAAAGCTGGATGTGAATTAATTGAATGAATAATCATTTTAATTCACGTTTTATTTTTTTCTATTCGTATTAAACTTAAACAAATTGTATCCTGTATTGTTTTAGGTTAGCTTGTTACAATTAACTTGGATTTTAACGTTGAATACGTACCAATCGCAGTATGGTATTGATGTTAAAATCTATCTATTGGTTGATAGTGTGGTATGTAGTGTTATATACGTATATACATACATATATATATATATATATATATATATATATATATATATATATATATTGATTTATATTATTTGTGAAACATTTATAAGTGAAACGATGCCATGTGTGATTTCCATAGTTATAGTGGACGCGCATGTACGAGGTCCGTTGGTGCCAACGCTGTGGACAGGAAACGCACGGTCATGCAACGCTGCACATTTGCGTCTCGAACCGTACTACTTACTGTCCGCTGTTGTTACCTTTTTTATACACTTACACACGTACATTTTATTCACAAAACCAAAAATTAGTTAGGTAGACGAACGCGTCAGTTGCACGCTATTTCGTGTCATTTACCAGAACCACCGCCGCCACCAATGTTCCGTCGATACGACAGCAGTCGCACAGATCAGCGCCATCCTATACATTACTTCTTACCACGCTCCGGTATTTTCCGGCGTTGGCGTCATGCGTGCTGCCTTGTGTGGCGCAATGCTGACTTATATTATTTCCAGCAGCAGACAGTGTGGCATAGCGAAACGCTTCTTGAAATCAATGGTTGGACTGAGACTGGCGGTGGGTTGGTGACTATAATGAATGCGCTTGCGACGTGACATACACGAAGTCTCTACACACACACACACACACACATATACATACATTTGTGTTCTTATATAAATTCATCAAGATTTTCATTTTGTTTATTGTGACAACTCACAAAAGAGTTTTTACTTTGTGCATATAGAAACATTAACATTTTGTATATATATATATATATATATATATAGTGAATTACGTAACTGATTAATAATTCACAGTTCACTGATTAATAATCACATAGAACGAAACGTTTTTCAAATATCACGAATATACAATGATGGATGGAAAATCCCAAAAAGTCAATGAATGTCTAATGTGTGATTAGTTAGATCGATTCTAAGAATTAATTTTCTCGAGGCCCGACTTATTAGTAGCAAAAATGTTCTTGTTCAGATTGAGTATGGTGTCAAATAAAAAAATTTGAAAAGAAGTCAAATTGTACTTTTTTTTAAACAATATGTTTTCATTAGTAAATCCGTGTACAATTTAGTGAGTTTCTAGCATTTTTTATTATATAATATGCCCAACATTTATATGTTTCCTTATGTGCTGTTTAAGATATAAATAAATTGTTGAAATATTACTAAATAATAAAAGGTATAAAACTATGCGTTCATTAAAAATTTTTTTTCACTGAAAATATAAAAAACATTAATTCATTATCATTTAAAATAATATGAATAAATCTTGGTTACATGCTTTTATAAATTTATTTTGTTTATTATTTATGAAAAAAATGTTATACAATTTTATTTAAAAAAAAACACATTAATATTTGAACACAAATTCATGACGTTTGAAAAACTGAACTATTTTGAAAAACTATTCAGAACTATTTGAGGAATGAAAAGTAGTACATATTAAGTATTGCATAGTTTTCGTATTACAGTTGAAAAAAATGCTAGCGAAGTCGCAGGAATGGTTTGTTCAGTTTTAGAGGAAGTTGTTGTGACGTATAAAACTTGCAAAAATGCTAAAATAATCAGGGAACCGAAAATTCATTACAACTTCATCGACTCAAAGCTGCCATCTTTGTTTCGACAAGGAATTCGTTACTTATCCGACATATGGAGCAAAGTTACACAAAATAAAGAGGAATATTTTGAGGATTAAAATCTATTCCATTTTTCCGTAAACATTCACTTTCTATAAAAATGACACCGAATTAATTTGTAGATCTAATACAATTAAAAAATATAGAAGAGAATATTGACTGTATTTTAGAGTAAAATGAAGAAAACGTGAACAGTTATAGAAATATAGATGAAATATATAAAATATACTTTTTGTGATTTACTTAGAAAATAATTGTAATTTTGATTTTGAAATTCATGACTATAACATATTAATATAGCCAAATATCAGTAATAATAAATAAATCATAAAATAATATGATATTAATTAAAAAAATCTAAAGAAAACATCTTTGCCTGACATTATTTTTCAACCCTTTCAATACGACTATTTTTGTTTTGATCATTTCGTTAAATAGTAATTAATTGCATTAAGGGGTAGTTAAAATTTTCGAAAATTATTGTGCAAGAATTTCCTGATATCTTCGATAAAATATATAGTCCTGTAAAGTTTTGTCCCATCAGAATTTATAGTGGGTTCACTATGTAAAGTATTTCCCTGACAGGAATTTTTGAAAATCGGTGGGACGTATGTACCCAGTTAGTAACGAAATGGTCAAATCCCATCGAAATATTTATTAAAAAAAATATTAATTTTGTTCAACAATTATCAGAAATTATAAAAACGTCTTTATTTTAAATACGAAGTCGTAACTAGATTATTAACGCTGTTGTGCTGCTGACCAATATTTTGAATATAACATATTTTTTTGTGTCATTCACTCTAAAAAAACTCTCTTGAATGCATAACAGCTTGATAACATTAATAACTTAAGTTTTAAAAAATAAATTGAGGAATTAATAATTATTTGACTTGTATTTTTTAAATTAGAAAAGTTTAATTCGTTATATATATATATATATATATATATATATATATATATATAAATATATACATATATATATATATACATATATATATATATATATATACATATATATATATATATATATACATATATATATATATATATATATATATATATATATATATTCATATATAGTTTTATATTAACAGAATGCATCAAACATTGATATCGAGTCAAATTTGTTTCTATATATGGAAATAAAAGAATGAAATTAAAATTAATAATTAAATAATGTGCTATATTATATACTTACTCTAATGTTAAAAATAATATGATTTTTATTTACTCTACCTAAGTTGTATATAAAACTATCACTGGAAACATTTAATAAATCAATCAAAAGTAATACACACTGGAATTTATAAAAATTAATTGTAATCTGAGCAGACTACCACAATTTTCTGAAGCAAATGATAATTTTAAATGTGTCTACTTACACATCACGAAATGTAAATTTCCGTATAATGTCACAGAAAATAAATTCTATAACAAAATTTAAAAATAAATTACTTCAAATTTTAAAATGAAAAAGTAATTTCATGGTTCTGTGGAGTAACCTTATTTTGTTATTTAAATTACTTGCCTCATTATTTTAATTAAGTCGAACCAACATAATATTTTTGTTGACATTTTAGGCGCAAAATAGGTTGCGAGTTAAATAACAGAAGGTTGATATACGAACTGTGTATTATATGAACATACAACTGTTAATGTAAAATAATAATATATATTGAAACTGACGAAAATATCCGCTAGTTTTCATATGTGGTATGGAATGTGGCTAATTATGATTAAGTATAATATATGTTACTATTCATTTAAATGTTTAGGAGGTAAAGATTTAAAATAAAAAATAAAAAGTATAGTATATCTCTTTAATTAACATTACCTGACATATAATAATATTTATTAAAATATTTTACAACAGATTGGTTATAATTAAAGGTATATTTTATGAAAATTAACTAATTTCATTATATTTTACAAAATAGTTATAAATTACGTATATTGTTGCAATTTTTCAGGCCTGAATGGGTTAAATCTTTAGATAATTGAAAATTCATCAAAATCAAATTAAGATAATGAAAGATAAATTTTATCGTAGAAAGCATTAATTTCTATATGGTTTCATGATTTGTAAGGAATAATTTTATTTGTAGAAAATATTCGTAGAGAACATGAAGTATACAAATAAAACAACCTAATACCAGAATTTTAAAATGATTTATTTTTTTGCAAAGGTATGAATAAATCTCATATATAAAAACCCACATTTCTCGTTACGTTGTCTTCAGGATCCAGCCCATATTTTGCACAATGTGACGAGAAATGTTTGGTTTATCAGCTCGGACAAACGCTGTAGTATATAGTTTCGTTCTTAGGTATTGTTATGTTTAAATATATTATGTTGTAAAAGCCAATAAACAGTTTTCTCTTCCTATATTTCTTTCTATTTTCCCGTTAGTTTTTACGGGGTATGTACTAGTTTATATATAAAAATAATAAAAATATAAATATAAGAAAATTAACATTTTAATGTATATAAAATTGGATGAACAATGGTTTCAAGAATTTTTGCGTTATAGAAGAGGGTACATCTTTATTTAATATTAAATATTATTATAATTATATATATATATATATATATGTATATATATATATATATATATGTATATATATATATATATATATATATATGTATATATACGACGCCAACAAATGAACATGAATCTTTTGTCATTACAAAATAATTAGAATATAATTTACCTGCCAACAAATCTGTGATTAGTTAAATAGAAATACAAAGAAAAGCAGATCATTAAGAATAAGTGACTGAACTTATATGATTTCAGTTTCATTTCAATTGAATACCATTAATGTGTTTTATCTTCTTCTTTTCTCTTTTACGTAAATGCTTGAAACTCTGGGTTTTATAACCACAGAGTATAATTTTTACACACAGTACTAATAACCAAAATCTCTTGTAAAAAATGGAGCCATTAATTCTAATGTGTATGAGTTTTTTTATAATGAATAAAAACTAATTCCTTTATAAACATTTTTATACAAAATTATAATTTTTTTACATAGTAAATACAGTAAATTATTTACATTTTTTCTTCAAATGAAATAAACTTCAATACATATAAACGTTATTTATGTAAAAACCGATTTTTTTAAATAAACAGACATACATACTAACACACATACATATATGTATGTATATTTGTGTATGTATATTTATATATATATATATATATATGTATGTATATATATATATATATATATATATATATGTATGTATATATATATAGTTGAAGTTGGTTATAACAAGTACTATGGAACCAATACTATTAGGTTGGTAGAAAAATAAGTATGGTTTATGACCATCAAATTCATATACATTTTTATCTTTTTTGATTTTCCAAGTCGTTTTAAATGGTCCAGAACTGCTGACTATCGCTTAACTTTTGTTCAAGCTCTCGAATTTTTATACATGGTTCTGATTTAACTAACGCCTTCAGTTGGTTGTTGTGAACAGAAAAAGGACGCCCGCGACCTTTTTCATCTTCAAGCTTCTCGTCCCTAGCAAGAATTTTTTGGAACCACCATTGCACCGTACGTTCCTTAACAGTACCCACACCAAAAGCATTGACGATTTTGTTGTGGATACTGTTAAGGAATGTACGGTACAATGATAGTTCCAAAAATTTAGTTCTGTCGACGAGACTTTTGAAGATGAAGAAGATCGTGGGCATCCTTCTTCAGCTCATAACGGCCAACCGCGTTAGTTGAATCAGATCCACGTACAACAATCAGAGAGCTTAATTAAAAGGTAGGCATTAGTTATCCAACAGTTCTGAACCATATAAAACAGTTAGGAAAATGAAAAAAGCTTGACAAATGGGTGTCGCACAAACAGACAAATTGCAATTATTTTTCTACCAACCTAATAGTAATCATTAAATATAATAACATTTTTAATTTTCTTATTAACATAAATTCATAAACTTCATAATAAAAATTGAGTTTGATTCACTTTTTGTAATAAAATGACATTTACCAGCAATTAGTTAAATAACACAATTCAAGAAAACCAAATTTGTTTGAGTCTATAATAATAGTAAATATTTACATTGAGATATGTACGAACCTAAATCCATGTATTCATTTGCTCATTAAATGCATAAAATATCGTTACATCCATGCTAGCTATAACCGAATTTAATTGACTATATAACTTTTATTTATATATATATATATATATATATATATATATATATAAATACTCAACAATTTAACGGTTTTTTTATAGTTCACCAAAATTAAACATATTTAAGATAAGATTGGTTTTTGTATTTCAGAATTAGAGTGAGTAATTAAAGTCACAGAGTATAAAACTATTCGCAAAATACAGAACGTGTAAGATTATTCCAAACGTTTTATATATGTAGTATGTACACATTGAATAAGGAGAGAAAATCTTTAGAAAACCGTTATTTGATGAGACATTAATCATTCTCTACAATCAGAGTTGTTAATAATGTGTTTAAGTGTCAAAACTAAATTCATATTGTAAGATATGTAACAGCCTGAATATGAAATTTGCTATAAGATAATACTAACAAAATAAAATCAGTTCCTAAAAAGCTAATACCAATGCCGTGTTAATAATTATAACAACTGAAAGTTTCAAATTTGAAGAGAAACCTATTTATTAAGATTTCAATTATATGTTATTTCCCCCCATCTAACTATCTATCTATCTGTATATATATATATATATATATATATATATATATATATATATATATATATATATATATATATATATATATATATATATATTTCTACTTTTCAACCTAATATTTTAGTCATTATTTATATTATAAAATCTTAATAAATAATCTTCCCTGTTTTGTAACATAAAAAATAATATATGAATATTAATTCTCTTAATTTAAAAATACAATAATTTTTGTTAATGTTAATTATTTAAAAAAATACGTTTTTATTTTCTTATAGAGAAAATAAGAGAAAATTTATTCACATTATGGTATATGAAAAAAAACAAGATAAATAGGTATAAATATTTTACATAATAAGATAAATACGTATAAATATTTTAAAAAAATGATTTTATTAAAAGTGAATGGATGTCAGGTAATAATCCGATTTTAACATTGTTTTTTATTAATTTTTATTAAAAGTAATCTACAAAATAATCAATTACAGTCAGTTTATTAGCACTTATGGATATAAAAATATTTTTTATGTTTTCTTTGTACAATATAGATTTATAATAACAAAAAAAGTGAATTATGAATCAATAGTTTGGCTTCAAATATACCATTCATTTCAAAGTTCGTTTAATATTAAATAATATTTCTTCCTGGACGAAAAATAAATTATGTAACACAATTTTAGATTCGACAGCTTAATAAT
This sequence comes from Acanthacorydalis orientalis, assembly GCA_034766995.1. Lineage (NCBI taxonomy): Eukaryota > Metazoa > Arthropoda > Insecta > Megaloptera > Corydalidae > Acanthacorydalis > Acanthacorydalis orientalis. The sequence continues at coordinate 48,079,315 of CM068313.1, read as the reverse complement.
GTTTAAAAATCTAACGTGTTAGTTATCCTGCTACAACTGTCCTAATTACTTATTACTCAACCCATATACTTGAATAATTATAGGTGAGTATGACAATAGTTTTTCCCTAATCAAACGTATGTTTGCTGATAAGTGAGATATACCGCAAAACATTTGGCATTCAGTGGGTACGTTTATCAAGCGGATGCTTGATTAAACACCTGCCCAACGAAATGTTACCTAATATAAAATTCAAACATAAAAGCGAGTCCAAAACATAAAGGTAACACCTGTACACGAGCTTCGTCCGAACACCACCAGATGCCTTTGTTAGGTCGATACACGGCGTCGTCTGGCGACATTTATCAATGAGTATTGATAATTTTCTTACTTTCGTCTGTGACGTCAATTGACGCAGGCTATTTTAATGTTTTTTTCGAATCGACTTTTTGACAGAAAGCGAAACTATTTCTTGTCACCCCTACTGTTAAATTATTACGAAGAAAAACAACACCCGAAAACAGTATTTATTATTCTGTATTAATGTGACAATAATAATATATCAAATGTTAATGTTCGTATTAAAAAATGTAAATTGTTTATTAACGAAATGAGGACATTTACAAGGGGGATAAATGAAAATGAGATTTTTTACTTATAAATTTTATCGTATATGTTCTTTTTTTCGCAATAAAGTTTTAAAATTAAAATGTAAAAATTGATGTATAATTCTACGAATATTTTTCATATAATAGAACATCATTCATTATTCATTTTTTTAAAAATCTTATGATGTGAAATGTTACATGGTAGAAATTGAATATTTTTTAAAGGAAATATATTAGTTTTCGATAAAAAAGGAAACTGATTTCAATTCTACGACTTAAAATTTACCTCAAGGTAATCAAATGTTTGAAAAGAAGAAATTTAATGAAAAATTCAATTTAGAACTTTTTATTACTTGATATATGTTTAGTAATATAAAATATAGAACGAGTATTATTTATATAATTAACTAGATATTCTTTTTCGCATAGATACTTCTTTATTGCAACTTTAAGATAATATTCGGGATTTTATTTCACTTTATTTTACAAATAACAATAATAGACTGAGTATCTCAATAGTTCTTAACTAATAATATTTTTTCTATTATTTAGCTACTCATTGCTTATTTCACGTTATGCGCACACTAATTTTTAGATATTTAAAAGTTAGAAACTATTTTTTTATAGAAAAGAATTTATTTCCTTTAACTTGTTTGTAATTAAATAAATGTATCATTAGAAGATTAAAAAATCGTGTAAATCAATAAAGGTAAATTCATTTTGTATAAAGAGCTCATCTGGTATTTCATAAACAAATAAGCAATTTTTTCTTTTGTACCAAAGATTAATGATATCTTCTTGTATATATATATAGAGAGAGAGAGAGAGGGGGGATTGAGAGAAAGAAGGAGAAGATTTTTTAATTTCCCGATGAAAAAAAATCGAATGTATAATCTGGATCTGTAAACAAAACATGTCAATCCAATTATATATGACAATTTCAGTCTAAAAATTAATAATATGATTTTTAAAAAAAATTGGCCACAAGAGAGACTTTTAATTTAATTATATGTTTGTAATTTCACCTACTCTTCAATACTGATATTTTCGAATTATTTTCGTTTCAGATATGAAATTTTAAAACGAAAAGTTGTATGAGAATATCAAATAAAATAGAAAATATCATAGAATTAATTAAGACATGGAAGTCAATAACAAAAATTAGAACACATATGGATAAATGTTCTTAAATAAAATAAGTAAAAATTAAATTGTACCTACACTATTACATGATAAGAAAAATAGTATATAAATAAAACGTAATATAAAAATTGTATGTATTATTTTAGTAAGATAATCAGATATGAAAATTTAGATTTAATATAAATAAATTAATACAAATACCAAACACTTAACTACAAATGATTTACAAAATTAGTTACTCTTAGTCGTCAATTATCATTTCTTACCTAATATTGAAAAAAAAACTAAAGAAATTTTGTGTTGTTTTGAAAATAAATATTCTTTTAAATTAAATGTAAATCATAAAGATGTCTATAAATTGTTTTTATTAATTTTAATTTCAAATAATTAGAAAAATTTAATCGGAAGAAATAAAATAATAATAACAATAAAGTTAATTTTGTATTCTATAATTCCAACTAAAGTTTAATTAAACTTCAATTGTAACTCTATTTTTACTCAACAACAATTCTAATCTAACTTCTTATACAAAGTTCTTTAGCTAATGGAGGAAAATAAATTTGGAACTTTTTGAAAATATAGTGCTATTAAATTATATATCTACATACATATATATATATATATATGTATGTATATATATATATATATATATATATATATATATATATATATATATGAGTAGATAGAGAGATAGACAGATGAAAATATGCAATGATAAGCGAATATTTACATAGAATCTTGATGTTTTCAAAAATATACACTATTTTTGGAAACTGATCTTTTTATTAATTGATCTATCTTTTTACTTCAAACTTTCTGCTTAAAAAACACAAACATATGTGATGATTATTTAAAAAATGCTAAATTATATGTCATGTGTATTTTTTTAATTTTAATATTGTATGTTTTATTTATTGTAATAATAGTTCAATTGAATAAAAAATAGTTTATTAGAGGGTGCTACATTTATTTTAAGAATAAGTTAATAGTAATGTTAAATGTTCCTAATAAAAAATTATAATTGTTATTTTTTACATCAATGATCTCGTTGGTGGGATATCTGGGCGATGTTCGTTATTATTTAATCTTACATTGCTAATGTTAACACACGTGCCATCTTCAATTAGATATTAGATAAATGCTATTAGTTAACTAAAATCAACTTGCAGGTTACACATGTTAAAGCTAATAATTGCAGAGAGAAACTCAAGTGACAAACAAAGACGAAAGTTATCAATACAACGTTTTTAAGATAATTTCACACATGTATTAAACATGTTTTATTACAATTGATGTTATGTTTTATACGGACTAATTATATAGAATTCCAATTTATATTCAATACTTTTATTAATATTATTTTTGATACAAAGTGACTACAACTGGAAAAGTAGAAAATTCATTTACAGTAGACCCTATCAGAACGACTGTTCCTCCGAACGACTGATTGCACAACGACCGGGATTCATGAAGCACGAATTGCTCATTATAAGATCATATCTTGAGAAATATGGACCGTGACTGACTACACTACAGCGTGATGGGGTAAAAATACCCCCCTCCCCATCAAGGTAGTTCTTCTCCTTGACAATTCTTTCGGTCAAGATTCCAACTCAGCCTTGCATCCGATGTCTCAGTATAACTTCATAAAGATTAAGTTCTTACCACCTAATACTACACCTTCACTGCAGCACATGGACCAGCAGGTAATTTATAACTTTCAGACTAGTAAACTCTATACAAAGTGAATGTTATAATGTTTAGGGCATATTTCGATGCTAACCAAAACAATGAAATTACCCTTAGAGGGTTTTGAAAAAAGCATTATGACATCACATACTGTGAAATTGATTGTGAATGCATGGAGTGATGTTAACACTTTCTGGAGTTCATTATGGCCTGATATGGTGCATGATAGTGATTTTGATGGTTTTTCTGATAGTGTTAGTGAGGTTGAATACGATATTGTTATCCTGGGTGAATCCACGGGTCTGAATATGGATGCAGATATATAGATGTCCATTTGAAGATCATCATCAGGAGCTGACAACAGAGGAACTTTAGCAGTTGGAGGAGGTGATTGAGGGAAAAAAAGATAGTGGGGACAAAAACTCGAAGAAAACCTAATGTTATGAGTAGTGATGAATTAAAAAGCTTGTTAAGTACATGGGAAACTGTTAAATGTAAAATGGAATTCCATTCAGAATTATAATATGATTTAATAAATATAAAACACAATTAATATATTGAATTGAATAATGATTGAATTTAATATATTCAGTCTTTTAACGGTCTTTTTAAGTAAGTTTAAATGCTCTAATATGTATTTCAAGCAAATGATTTATTCGGTTTCATTTATTAAACGTTTTAATTAGTAAATTGGTTTGTTTCAAAGAATTACGACTGTTTAAAGATGACTAAAAGATGAGTTATTGATTAACTATTTTTAGATTTAAACAATTCAGTTATTATATCTACATAATTCCGATATACAAATGAACGATGAAAATAAAAATACATAAATAATAAATCGATTTAATTCTGTTAGACGTGTATTCAACGGATCGATGAATTTAGACCTACACAAACTGTGTGATAGGTGTTGCAATCGCAGGCAATTTAAAGATATTACATAGCTGAATGTTTCATTTCAAAAAGGAAACGTTTATGTGATATATTTGACTTTGAGGTTCATCAGTTCTAATATTTAGTTTATATGGAAAATCAATATTTACAAGCATTTCGATGCAAAAATTGTCATGAGGCATTTTATACACACAAAATACACATTCATATGCGCGTACATTGTCAATGGTTTTTATTATAGAATATATATATATATATATATATATATATATATATATATATATATATATATATATATATATATATATATATATATATATATATGTATATATAGAGAGAGAGCGAGAGAGAGAGAGAGAAATTATTTAAATGTTAAAATGGTTTACATTTTTATTAAAATTATAGTCTCATTTATTTTTAATCCAATAATGATGACATTTATAAAAGGTTAATAACCCAATAAAATTTCATTTGAATGGAAATCTCTAAATTATTATTATTATTTATCTAATAGAAATGTTTGTGTCATTGAAAGAAATTTTCTATACTAAAATTTTAGTTCAAGATAGTTAAATTCGGATAGAAAATGTTTTCATAGTTAGTTCAAGATTATAACTATGAAAACATTTTCTATCCGAATTTAACTATGCAGTTTTTTTTTGTGTAACTTGTGGTGTCATCGTTAATAATAATTTAATACAAAATCTCTAACCGTTTTTTGTTCAATATTTTGCTAAATATTTGGTTCAATTTTGTACAAATATTCATTTATATATATATATATATATATATATATATATATATATATACATATATATATATATATATATGTGTGTATATATATATATATATAGATAGATAGATAGATAGATAGATAGATAGATTAATCTCGAAATCTATTTCAATGTTTTCTACATGATAAATTAAAAAATAGTATACTTCTATAACAATACATTTCAAAATGACATCATTATCAATTTAAATTTGACTAACTTTATATTATTTTAATTTTTTGGACAGAACTTTTTACAATATTACCAAAACTAAATCTTGTTGAAACCATGCTCTTTTAGAGTCAATTTTAATTTCTTAATGCATTAAGCGCCTCTACTCAAAATCTTTGGAATTTTTCGAAAACGCTTCAGATGGTGTGGTTCTAAGTCCCTTCTAATTAATTTAGCGTTAGAAAAGAAAAAATTAAAAAAATTGGTTTTACACAGCGAGATGTTTTATATACGCAATATTGGCGACTAATGTTAGCATTATCAAAAAAATATTTCAAAAGTGATTAAAAACTAGTCTGTTCAAAATTTTAAATTCATTTATTTTATTAAAATCTGAATCAAATTCCGTGATTGTTGCTAAAACATTTCGAATGGAGGAAAACGTTTCACTTTATATATATATATATATATATATATATATATATATATATATATATATATATATATATATGATGGCTCTTGCAAAGTCTACATCTATTCCACTTTTTTTCTCACTTTCCAAAAATTTGAAAAAATAATAATGTGGTTCTTTTACTATTAAATCAATGTTTATTCTTATATGAAATATTTTTATCAGAGAAAAAAATGTCCAAATGTCAAAATGTATGTTGTGTATACTCAACAGTGACGCTTAACGGGTTAATGAGAAATGAATACCATAGAAAAATGTTATTTTTATGATATTTTTTCCATTGTAAAATTCGAAAATGATTTTAATCACTCAACTTATACAATTAACAAAATATTGTAACTATAAATCTCTCTCTCTCTATCTATCTATATATATATATATATATATATATATATATATATATAATTTCAAAAAATAGATAAAAAAATTGAAACAAAATTTGAAAAAACCTGTAGACATTTTGAATTAAATTATTATTAACGATGATATCCGAAGTTACATGAAATTTTCACAGAAAATTATGATACTGGTATTATAACAATTACAATTTTTTTTTCACGAATTTTTAGAAAGCGTCAATCAAGTTATAGTGTAAGTGTCTTTATTTCTGTGGTTATAACTCAGGGTTGAGGGTGAAACTAACCCCGAATCGTCTTCTTATTATGTATTGTCTGTGTATGAATGCGGAGTCTGTTTCGTGGAATACGTGGGAAAACTATAACAATTACAATGAAATATGAGACTTTTCAAAACAACTACGTTGCAATATATCTGCGAGAGAAAGGGACTCACTAGCATTCCAGGATTGAATATATCTGCGAGAATAATTATATAGACATACTAACATATACATATATATATATATATATATATATATATATATATATATATATATATATTTATATTAAGATATTGAGTGAGTATATGCGATACGAGCAAAGTGAGTCGGTAGAGCGAGCGGGAACAGAGCCCCCCGGGTCTTGGAAAATGTATTGAATAGAGGGCAGAGCCCCCTGGCTTAAATTAAATATAAAGATATACTTCTTGAAAAAGATCTTTGTCAAAAATATATCGATTTAAACTCTTTGTTGAATTCGTATATAATTGTAACCCTTTCTTTAAATCTGTCAGTCTTTTATTATATCTTATTTTTATACATTATTCATAGAAGATCGATTCGTGTGATTTATAAAGAGCAATACCATCACAACAAAAAAAGATTTTCAAATTTATACAAAAATGGCGAATAGTCATGATATGATTAGTAGTAATATCGATTGTTTATTTTGTAGCGCAGATATTTTGAAATTTACGGTTAATATTATTTACATTTACAATGTCAATTGAAATAAATTGACAATAAAATCAAAGAAAACCGTCTTCGAAGATGTTAATCTTTTCGGCCTTAATTGTAATTAATTAATTAATAAAAAATATTTCTGCTACGTTTTTATCACAAAATTGCACAGAAATGTTAAATTTAATAGTTTGAAAAGAAGTCATTTTTTACAAAAAAAATCTGCAAATTTTAATTATAATTTTCTAACAATATGGTTCAATACAAATACTGAAATATATACTATTGATTATATATATATATATATAAGTATATACTTTTGAATACATTACAATAGTATATACCCAGTTGTTGTTGTAAAATAAATACAATATTTCATTAAACATCATAATTTAAATGACATAAATAAAACAAAATATAAATATAAAAAATCACGTCTTTTATCAAATACTGAATCAAAATGACCGATTATTTAATGAATAATAATAAAAAATGATTAAAAATGCCAACAATCGTAATTAAATTAGTAATCAATAAAAAAATTAAATTAAAAATGGTTTATACGAGTACCTGTATACCCAATAAATACTATAACATTTGACAACATTCAGTAGATTTTATCTTTCTCAAGAGTATTAACATTTTGCATTTGATTGTCTTGTCTTTTAATACTGTGTAAAATTAAATTTCTCTCTTTCTCTCTCTCTCTCTCTCTCTCTATATATATATATATATATATATATATATATATATATACATATATATATATATAAACAATAAAAAAGCTATAAAATAATTAATTATATATTAAAATAAAATATACATAATTGATCCATATATAAGGCATCTAGTAGTGAATAGAAGAACTACTCTTCTTAAGCGATAACTAGATCCTCGCTACTTGCGTTGCGGTGGCAGCATTAGTCTATATTTAGAACGAAGTACATATTGAATATATTTCAAAATCAGGAATTTAATAGTTTATAAGTTTTCGTGAAAGAGATAAAAAAAATGAAGCTTATTTATGGATATAACAAAACATTCCATAATGTCTATAAATATGATATATTTTTGAAACAAAATAGCTACATTATAAACTATAGGAAATTCGTTATCGAATCGCTAAAAAGAATTATTTTTTTTATACATAGATTCGATTTTACCCCCAAATCAAAAAAAAAATGTAAATACAGTGCTTTTAAGTCTTAAATATTTTAAAACGTTTCATAATGTTTTCCAATTTAATAATTTTGAAATATATTAATATTTTATCAATGAATTGCTTTCAGATATAAACATAAATATTATATGAAAATTAAATTTATAAAATGTGTAATTACTAAGGAGATTTTCGAAATAATTACTAATAAATGTTCATTTATTTATTTTTTAGAAAAATGCATATACAGTTAATATTAACGAAATGATATTGAAAAAGTTGATATACAAGTTCATTATAATCGATTTTTATTTATCTTAATAAAAAAAATATTTATCTTATAAAAAGCAGTAAACTACTATCTCTTAAAATAAAAACGAGCTGAAAATGTCATGCTAATTATTTTTTGAGATCCTGAAGGAATTATCCAATTGTTAATCATCACTAGAAAGTCGTTCTTAATTTAACTGATCAAAATATTTCGTGATATGGTAATTAAAAAAAGGTTTAGTCGAATAAAATGTTTTGTCTTTATATTGCAACGCAACTCATTGAATTATAAGTCAATTCGGATAATTCAAGGTTGATCGACTTAACTAATCCAATCAACTATCGTACTTTTCAGGTTTAACACAAATGAACACTTCCTGTATTCAAATTTTAAACAAAGCTTGTCGGAATAATATGTTAAAGCTGCTGATATGATACAGGAACCAATCTCAAGATTTTCAAAAGTAAGAATAAAGTTAGTTGGTTGGTTATTTGGGGTTTAAGGGCGCATCTACAACTTGGTCATTAGCGCTTAAAAAGAATAAAGGGTTGATAAATAAACAAAGGTGGCTTTGAAATTTGATATGAAAACAGTGTTTATCTAAGAATACTATTGAAAAATAAATGCTAATATCACTTATAAAAGATCAACTCTGGTTAGTTATAGTGGTATGAAATGTTTTACCTATATATATATATATATATATATATATATATATATATTTGACTGACAGGGGATGGGCAAAGGCGGACTTTGCCTACGACATATATATATATATATATATATATATATATATATATATATAGAGAGAGAGAGAGAGAGAGAGAGAGAGAGAGTGAAAAAGAAAGGTAGGGAGAGAGAAACAAATCTTAATTATACACACTCACTCGTGTGTTTGAGTATGTATAATTTAAGATTCGTTTCTCTCTCTCTCTTTATATATATATATATATATATATATATACGTCGTAGGTAAAGTCCGATGAAAAGGCAAAGTTCGACTTTACCCCGCCGCTGTCAGCCAAAGTCCAAAGTAGAATCTTTACTCAGAGCTGTATACATGCGCTTGGCCGGGTTAAAAAAGGACGAGGGAGAGAGTGAGGATGAAGGTGAGTGTGAAGATGTGGATAAAGGTGATCTAATTTTAATTTAAGTCAGCTTCACAATTAAATTTGTTCTACATTTAATTAGGTTACATGATGTTTTATCAATGACAAATAACATATTTCACAAAAATTAGGGAATGAAAAATTAATATCTCTCGATTTTTTCAGAAAAATACCTCTTTTAATTTTTAACTTACCTACTTCTCTATTAATTTTTGAAATTATAAATTATTTACCGGCTTTAGTACAAAATATTTCCTGTTTAGCACTATAATTTGGTTCAGGGATGATCCAATTAAATTAGACGAATAATGATGATTTCAGACATTTAGATTATCATTTCAACATACTCGCATTTATAATAAATTCATACCCGAATAATCCAGTATTATTCAGTACATAAGAGTTTAAAGAAAAAAAAACAGTCTAATATAAACAATTATAATAGCAACAAATTACAACAAATACTTAGTTTTTTATCAAGAGTAATATATATATATATATATATATATATATATATATATATATAACACTGCTTTATAAATATCATTTTAGATAAAGTGCAGAAATAGAGGGAACATCAATATTTTTTTTAATTTATTCTGAAAAGTTCCTAGAACTGAAAGTTACTTCTGTAAATTCAAATGGCCGATGAGTCAATTGCCAGTCGTGTTGTACAAATATAGTAGAAGCGTTTTTTAGGTTCGTAGAAAATATCTATTTATATACCATTCAATAGAATTTTTATTATGTTATTTGTTTCATTCGTAAAATTTTGCACATTTTATTACAGTAATACATGTTTTTGTTTATTTTTGAAACGAAACTTTAATGCTATTTTCAAAAATCAAACATTATTAAGACAAAGAATTATTGTTAATTAAATAATTGTTGACGGTTAAACAAACGAATTTCTTTTATAAAACACAATTTAAAAAAGAATATAAATGTTCACATCAAATTATTATTTTAGGAATATTTTTTACAACTATATAAGGCATGTAAAATAGTGTATTTAAACAGTAGCTAATTTTTTATCTCAAATAGAGTTTATTATCATAATGCGTTCAGACTATCCTTTTTTTACATCTCTTCATATTTAATGAAAAAATATATTAATTATAAATGCGTTAAAATAATAGAAAGTGATTATGTACTTTAAAGAATAACACTTCTTATCTGTTAAATATTAATTTTGTTAGAAAATAATTATGGTTTTTGTTTTCTGAATACTAACCTTTTTTTCAATGAAAGTGTAATTTCATCGTTGTCATGTTAATATCATTGTAAAGGGCATTTTTCGATCTGTAATTTTGTAACATCGTCTTTGGTTTTATTATGAATTTTGCTTCAAATTGGGCTATTGAATTAAAAATGGAAAAGAAGCAAATAAGAAAAAAATTTTGTACGAGTTCAAAACGGGAGATAAAGCAACAGAAACTGCTAGTAAACTAAACGATGCTTTTGGTATGGGTACTGTTAAGGAAGGAATTTTGGTGGTGCAATGGTGGTTTCAAAAATTTCGTGCTAAGGACGAGAGCCTTGAAGATGAAGAAGGTCATGGGAATCCTTCTTCATTTCATAATGAGCAACTGAAGGCGCTATTTAAATCAAAACTACGCACAATAATTCGAGAGACTGCACAAAAGTTAGGCGTTAGTCATCTAACAGTTTTGGACTACTTAAATTAAAAAATGTTTATGAATTTGTAGGTCATAAACCATTTTCAATTCATTTCTCATAAAAGAAAAAGTTGACTTTATATATATATATATATATATATATATATATATATATATATATATATATATATAATCTAGTATGTATCACTTTAAATATTACTTTCAAAACATGAATATATACAAATTCATTTTTTTGATCTATTTTTTAATTTTTAGTCATATTCACATATACAAAACTAAATTTAAAAAGTGCGCTACTTGTAAGAATTTATTAGAAATGCATGGACGTGCCGGTTAAATCTTTTATTATTACAATTTTAAATTAAAATTTTTCATTAAAAAAACATTTTGTCTCTAACATGAAAAACAATAAATTTATGTATAAACTTTCAATCTTTTTTTATTTCAGGGTCTTTTTGGCAATGCTTAAAATAATATAATTCGACGAGAAAAGATATAAAAGCCATTAGTAAGCCAAACAGTAATAAAGCAAATATACCAATCACATTAGTAAATTTCAATGTAACTGTGTCATTCAAAGAATCTTTAATTTTTTGTATTTTTGTCAAGTCGTCGTCCCACTTATATATTATTCCATTAGAATGTAATCTTAATATAAAAGAACTAAACATTTCTAATAAAGGAAACCCTTTTACACACCTTATCTCAATTGGAAATGTAAGTGCTGCTTTTGGAAATTTAAATAACATAAGTTTTCCATTGGGGTAAGTCCAAAATTTCGGTATTAAGTACAATGTTTGTTTTTGATTTTTAAAAACAGCGAAATCTCTCTGGAAAGCCGAACGGTTAAGACATTCAACTGTTACTGGACAAGTTGTAAAAGTCTGATGGATTTTCCATTGATCTTTATCCAGAGGATCATTGAAAAACTGTCTCAATGAAGGATAAAATCCATAAACTAATTTAGAATTCAACAGTTCTTCAGTTGTCGCAATTTGATGTTCATATTTAGGCGTAGTCAATACACTTACCAATTCTGTTTGATACGCTAAATCGATATGAAAACAATATAGGCTCCAAAGTAAAAACAAGAGTCTTAAATGTCTTGTATAAGGAAAATCGTGCCCACACGAACCCAACATAATACACCAAACATTTAAAATGCATGCCGATAGTTTGTGATATGTCGGTTTCTCAAATTCATTTTGTCCTGCAAACCACCAAATTATCGACATAATAATAAACGTAATAAATATTAACATCCATAAAAATGGCGAGAATATTTTTATAAAACTATACATTGTATTCGTTCTTAAAGCAGAAGGTACAAACCAAGAGACTGAATCATGAAGATATGGATACGTATGATCGAAATAATTTATAAATGAAGAATTAGAATTTATCAATCCAACAATTAAATCCGCTTTACGTTCGAACAATAGTCGATATATCATAGAAATACTACCATTTGGAAATATGTATCCCCAGTGAGAACAGTTGTGGTGAATATATTTTAGGTTAAAATTCATTTCTTGTCCTATAGTTTTTATAAGTAGCATGTCTAATCCTGGATGATGTAATGGATCTTCGTAATTCATTACATACGGTTCGATTTTGAATGTTAACAAACGTATTGGACACTGATTTAAATTGCTGGGAATTTTATTTGGATATATACTATCGTATTTCGAAGATATTAAACCATTTTTGCATGTTGCAATGGTCACTAATTCAATATTATTTCCACAATTTGACGAAACGTTATAAGGAAACCAAGATATTAATTGTATTGTTTCCTCTTCATACAGAAAATTTATTATATTAACATTGAAAATATAATAATCTTTCCATAATATACGAAACATACGTTTCAATTCTATATCTGATAAATGTTTTAACACGATTATTAAAATTTTCACTCTTAGACTTCTGAACGATTCCTGCATTTTAACTAAAAGCATCTCAAAATTTTCTTCCGTGTCTACAATTATAAGATAAAGTTTCGGTTTCCTGCTGACATTATTTATACTAAGAGTATATTTTTGCCATATCATATTGTAAATCATTTGAACGAATGATACGTTTTGAGATAAATCGCTTATTAGTATATCATCCGCTTTAGATGCATTTAAGATATTATCGAAGCACAATGAATACGAAAGTGAAACAGTTTCGCAATTCGCATCGATAATCAAATTATTCGAATCCACAGATAAAATATTCGTGAACACGATCACGATTACAAGTAGCGCACTTTTTAAATTCTTTTCCATCACTTCTTTCACTTTTTTCTTAATCGGAATCTTGCAGTATTGCCACTCGTGATGCTGGTGATATATTGACCTATGACTGCAGTGTAAAGTATGTTAAATAACCGTCACATCTGTATGATTTATGGTTTAGAATTGCTCGAGATCGTTCGCAAGATCGTTGGCAAAATCAGAAAGCAGAATGAGATGTGTCGTGAAGCGTTGAATATGGTAATGTTGTTGCGCTGGTCATTATAGTCAGAAATTATACAAGTAATGTGTTTAAAACAACTGATAAATTTATACTTCAACTGTAACGTGACGGTACATTTAAGCTGAAAGAAAACAATACAACATGTACTGCAAACACTAGCAACAGAATTAATTTATAAAATGATTTAAAATAGAGATGTGTTTTAATATACAAGGATAGAGTGATAAGTACCGGTGTTTGACAAGAAAACACATTTTTTTTGAGTAAATTCTTTTGTAATTTTAAAAATAATCTCTTCTTAGCTCGATGCACTTAGTCCAATGCATTTCCAATTTTTGTATCCCTTCCGAATAATACAGTTTGTCAAACTGTTAAAAATAAGCATTTGTAGCAGCGATGATTTCCGAATTTAATGTAAATCTGTTACTTCCAAACCATTCCTTCAAGTTTGGAAACAAGAAAAAGTCACACAATACCAAATCTGTCGAATATGGTGGATATGGAAGCAATTTGTAATGCAATTCATGCAATTTTGCCGTCGTAATTGTTTATTTGTGTATCGGTGCATTGTTGTGATGAAAGAACACTTTTTTCTTTGCCAAATAAGGACGTTTTTTCTTGATTTCGTCATTCAGCTGGTCCAATAATGATGCATAATACGCTCCTGTTATTGTTTTCCCTTTTTTAAGATAGTCGATTAGAAATATTCCATGAGTATCCCAGAAAACAGTCGCTATAACCTTTCCAGCTGATGCAATGACTTTTGTCTCCTTTGATGCACGTTCGCCAAGAGAAGTCCATTGTTTTGACTGCTCTTTCGTTTCAGGTGTATGGTGATGGATTCATATTTCATCAACGGTTATGTATCGACGCAAAAATTCATGTTGATTACTTTTCAACAACGTTAAACACTCCTTTGAAATGTTCATTCGAATAAGTTTTTGGTCGATTGTGAGCAAACGCGGCACCTATCTGGCGGATAGCTTTTTCATATGCAAATATTCGTGTAAGATATTCCGTACACGTTCATCTGAGATATCTACTATCTCAACTATCTAATGAACATTGATTCTACGATTATTTAAAATAATGTCATGGATTTTTCCAATCATTTCTTCAGTAGTCACCTAGATTGTACGACTTGGCCGTCTTTCATCACAAACGCTTGTTCGACCACGTTTAAATTCATTGAACCAATAGGAAAGTTGTCATCGAAGGTGCAGAGTCCCCCAGACAGCGTGTAACTTTTTCTCAATTTCTCCATACGTTTTCCCATCGAAAAACAGAAATATAATCATTTTACCGATACTGAATTTTTCCGTAGTTAAAAAAGAGCAATAGTTGTTTACTTTGAATCACTGTCGAATATAAGTTAATTAACGTATTGTGCTCAATATTTGACAGCAATATTTTGAAAGATAATGCTGTTAAAGGTATAAGGTTTGATATCAGTGTTGCTAACTCTTGTCAAACACGGGTAATTATCACTCGATCCTTGTATTGTACAAGACAGTAAACTATTTCATCTTATTTATATTTTAAAGATTTTCGGACAACAATTAAATTCATTTTTGGCTGAATTTTTTTTAATTATTATTTTGAATTATCATTTATGCTTTTTGTCATTACCTTTAATTTTTAAAAATATCAAAAATGAAAATCATAATTTATTATTCATCGAAATATGTGATTAAAATTTTATAAAATCAATATCAGGAAGAAATATGATTTTGAAGTATATTTAAGTATATAAAGTATATTGTATAAAAAAGGAGCTAAATTATTTTGAGAACTATATATATATATATATATATATATATATATATTATTAATAATAATAAATAAAGATCAATAGACAGATAAATTGAAAATAATAAACCTCTGCTACGATATATAACTAACGTTTTAATTAAATTAGATTCAAATCTATATAAAAATATAGTATGAAATTAATACACAGACACATACACACACACACACACACATATATATATATATATATATATATATATATACATATATATGTGCGTGTGTGTGTGTGTGCTTTTCATATCCTTAGGTTTGTACGTACATTTTATTTTTATTAGAATTAATAAAAAGGTAATAAAAAATATGTGAGTGAGAATAACCATGTTATAAACTATTAAAAAGAACACGTATATTAGTTCTTATCAGATTTGATATAATCTTCCAAATTCCCAGACTAAATTATTTAAGTTCACTTTTAAGTCGCTTCATATATAATAATACAGTGACTTAATTAAAAGTATATGCTGCGAAATAAATACATTCTATTACTATTGTAACTTTATCACTGAACAAAAATATTAATCTAATATTGTGTATATATATATATATATATATATATATATATATATATATATATATATATATATATATATATATATTAGAAATTTAACTTACTTATATAATGTTTGAAACATATTTTTTTGAAAAAATATGTATTTTTTAAAATAGTATGATTATTATTACTATTTGTGTATAAAATTTTCATTATTTAGGTTATTTTAAATGAATAAAGTTTATAAACAAATAATTGAAAAAAAATTTATACAATAATTACTTTACTTTAAAATGAAAACATAAAATATTTGAAATCATACTTCATATTTATATATAAGTTCCGTTTAGATTTTATAAGTATTTTTTCCAATTTGGAGTATGTGTTTTTTTAATATTGTTGTTTATTTTAAAATGAATCCTTGTATTATTTTTAAAATAAAAACAACTCTGAAAAATACCAACTTCAAGTTGAAAGAAATAACATACAAAAACTAAACGAAAGTTAATAAATTAATGTGTTATATAAACTTATAAAATGAACAAGAAATCGGTCAAGTGAGTAGAAAACAAAGACAGGTATAAATAACATATAAATTTCATTAAATGAAATAAGAATGATTCGGTATTTTCTAAACACATCTTAAAAACAGAACTTAATATTAAAGATATAAAAAATTTAATAGAAATTTTAAAAATTCAGAATTAACACATAAAATCAAATATTTTAGAATATCTCGAAATAAAATAAAAAATAAATGTATAAATAAATAAAAATAGAGAAACGATGTTATATAGTTATTATAATAGTTTATATTTAGATGTTATAATAGTTTATATTTCAAATTGTAAACCATACTTAAAGAACAACACAGTGAATATTTATTTATCTATTTATTTTTTTTTTTGGTGTTATATTCAAAAGAAGAATGGAGTGCAATTTACAGAAATGATTAAAAATATAATTTTTTTGTATATTATATTAAATAATTTAATCAAAATGTAATTTCATTTCATTAATATAATAAATTGTAAAATATATACCGATTTGTCTTTAGAAAATCTAGTTACTTTAATTATATTATTTTCTAGTCGATGATATTTAGGCAAAGAATTCAACATTAACAAATTTATTTTCATTTTTTACTGAATATCGAAGTATGATGTTAAAATGTGTTCATTTTCATTTACTTATATCTTCAGATAGTATTTTTTTGCAGAAATCTAACATACTTGCTTTTAATTTTGTGTCATATATTTGAAAACAAGAATTCAATCATCGATTATTTTTAACTAATTTAAAATAATGTAAACATTAGTAAAAGTGTATTGGGTCATCTCATAAGTATTGCAGTATTTTTATATAGGTGAAATGGACGGTGTAATACTTTGCAATGATTGTAATAATGTATCAGATGCATATGCTGCTCAATTGTATTAATGTTTTTTCAGTCTTACCATGGAAGATTAACAGTGATTACACAAATTCACAACAAAAAATATTAGTTATAGAAAAGAGTATACTAGACATATTTTGTTTCGGGAGTTTCGTCAGGGCAACAACGCTACAACTGCAGTGAAAAAAATGTGGGAAATTAATGGTTCAGATGCTATTAGTCTTAGTCAAAGACAAGTATGGTTTCAACGATTTCGGTCCGAGAATTACAACCTTGCAGATGAACAAAGGTAAGAACGTCCTTAAGAGTTTGATGGTGAGATCCTGAAAACGATAGTGGAATAAAATCCTAGTTCAACGATAGAAAAATTAGACAGGAAGCTCAAATCAACTTATTCAACTATTCGTCAATACTTGAAATTGATTGGAAAGGTTTCTAAGCTGGGTCAGTGGGTTCCATACGAGTTTTCGGATGTTAATTTAATACAACGTGTGGATATTTGCATATCTTATCTATGTAGATTGCAAAAGGATCTGTTCCTGAATAGAATTATTACTGGTAATGAAAAAATGATTGTTTATAACAATATTAAACGACAAAGACAAAGAGTTGACCGTAACGAAACATCATCTTCAACTACGAAAGGAGAGATTAATCCAAAAAAATGTTAAGTTGTCTGTTTGGTGGGATGTGGAAGGAATTATCATTAGCTAATATCAGAGAATAGAATCATCATAAAGGAAGTATTGAGAATAACTGGTACGGATAAAACAATTCATTGATGAAAAACGGCTAGCATTAGCCAAAGACTGAAACCTTCCAAAAACTGAGGCAATTTTAATGGGAAGTTATGACTCATCCGCCATATTTCTCTGACCTAGCACCATCACATTATCATCTGTTCCCAAGTTTCTAAAATCACATCAATGGAAAACGGATTAATACAGAAAGTGATGTCCGAAGGGAGCTCGACACTTTTTAATGAAAATCCCAATAAGTTTTATCAAGGTATTAAAAATTTAAGATTATGATGGGAAGAAGTTGTAAATAATAACGAAAAATATATTTTAGATCAAAATTAGTACGTCAATTTTTTGCCGTTTCAAAATTTATTTTAAAAAACAGCATTATTTTGGGATTACCTAATACTTGTAATATGTAATTTGCAGAAGAACAGAAAATATAATTGAATACTGAAACATATTGTCTCACTCTATATGTATATAAGTTTAGTTATTGTAAATGTTATAATATATCTTTCGTTCCAAACATTCTTATAAAGAAATAATTTATAACTAATTTGAAATCTATTAAAAATTACTTTTTTATTAAAACAACAATTTTGAACATTGTTATAAAAATAAAATGTACCAATTTCATCAAATAATTTAGATATAATCACCTTTTACTAACTGATAAGATATACTATAACTAATATTATATTTATTTATATATATATATATATATATATATATACATATATATATATATACATATATATATATACATATATATATATATAAATATATATATATATATATTCTCACTAGGCATGCATGATTACACCTGTTTTTATAATTTGAAACTAAAAACATCGATAATCAAGTGAAACAATCTAACAAGAAATGCGTCTCTCTCAAAAGACACAAACTAAAAAAAGAAATAAATTTCTTTTCCTAGTAAAAGTGATATTGTAAATTCTATGTATTCTTATATATTAAGTATAATTGGATCTTTGTTCATTACGGATCATTAATCATGTCCGAAGATAATAGTAAAGGAAGCGACCTGATTTTAAAAGATTCGTTGCGTATGAACAAAACTCGTATTACTTCACAAATTCATTCTCGTTGCACCAGTTTAAATTTCAAACAATATACTTTTAGTATTGTTACGTTAATGAATCCCGGATAGTGAAACGGATATTTATTTTAAAAACGTATATTTATAAATATATTCCAGATTATTCTAACATATGACCTTGTTTTTTGTATGAAATAAACAAAAAAACGAATGATTTCATGATATATATTAAAATAGTCGGTAAATATTACAATTTTAATTTTTTATAAAGTATCACACAAATCTCAATTTGTTTTAAAAGTATATTATGGAAACAATACATAGACTTTTGCATATTATTGAACTGAATAATGACTAATAAAAATAAGCTTTATTTTTATTAATAAATGTACATGTAAATTAAATATTTAAATTAGACGATAACAATCAGTTATGAGACAAAGTCTTAGGCAATATATGAAAAAGTCGAACGAAAGTAGTTCAAGCAATTAATAGAATAAAAAATATAAATCAAAACAGATATAAGATTAAATACGTTTTATAGCATAATAATTATAGTAAAAAAACAATTCTTACATTGAATGAATTTAAATTAAAATTTAAACAGATAACATACAAAATGAATAATAATTTTTATATTTACATTAATTTCATTTATTATTATTTATTTTAAAATAGATTTTTTTATTATAAAAAGTAACACTTCTTAATTTGAAAAGCAAAAAATAAATTTCTTCCAAGACTTAATGTAGTTAAAGTCTATAAAGTAATCAGATTACTGAAATGTGTAATAGAATCGACGAGCATATTACATAAATATAAATTGTGTAAATTTATGCTTGTACATAAATATTAGGAAATACTAGGTCGTTAGGAAAATAATTGCGGTTTTTTGTTATGAATTTTAAGTTCATAAACCACAATTATTTTTCTATCAATCTAATAGATAAAAAATAGTTTTTGTAGTATTCGATTAAAAATATATAACAAAGTATAAAAAAACTTATAATAATATACCTTTTGTTCGAATCTTGTAAAATATTCCTTTATATTAAAAAATCAGAACTGACCTGAAACAGAAAGAACAAAGTTAGAATATAAATAATAGATATAAATGATTTAAATTTGATATAAATTTGTATAAGACAAATCAACTATTACTAAGCTTTAAAATTCCCATTGTTTTTTTAGTTGTCGAAAATTTAAACCTATTAACTTAGAAACGTATATTTTTATCAAATGAAATAAATTTATAAGAGCTTGTAGCCCAATTAATGAGAATGGTATAGAAAAAGTAGGTAAAATAACAAAAAAATATACGAATTTAATTGAAAAGAAAAATTAAAACTGTGTATTTGAGGAAAAAAAATAAAATTGCCGTATATTTACTATTCAAATGAAATACTAACGAATTAAAAATATAAAAAGACTCTGAAAGCGATGAATGAATAAATATAATAAAGATGTTACATGTCTGAAAATGTATAGAAAATAAACACATGTTATTGTTCAAAATGAAAACGATTTTTCATAGCAGTGAATTGTCTAAGAATATAGCTTATACATATATATATATATATATATATATATATATATATATACATATTTATATATATATATATATATATATATATATATATATATATATATAATATTAAGGACTTGTATAAAAAACATATATTATCATCGAAATATAACCCTAGATATCAAGATATAATATATAATGATTAATAGAACCATACTTAAACCGACGAATTCTCTTTGATAAAATCAAAGTATTTAGTCAATTAAGAGTTCTGGGCCGCAAACATTTTTAAATACTAACAAGAGGCTTTAAATATACCTGTGATCCCACTACAATATGTTCAAACTATAACTCAGGCAAAATAGAGTATTTACATCATACAATACTTATATGTCCTTTATATGAATCTTTTTGAACAGTGTTAATTCTAAATAACCGAATGAAAAATGCACCAAAAATAATTACCATATGTATTTCCTCTAATATTTGTAAACAGAAAATTAATTATATCTACTATTTTATCATTTCAATGTTAAAAACTAGAAGAATAAATATGAATGAGTAACAAATCATATTCAACTCATTCTCATTTATGTTATTATATCTCTTGTGTTAATTTATACTTGCTAGTTAAGTACAAACGTTTGATTGCTCGAAGAAGATATTTTCTGTACCATAATAAATATGTCAGTGACTAAAATGTATTATTAAATAAAACAGATGGAAATTAATTAACTACATAATTTACTTGGGCATTAAGTGAGTGTTTATGTATATGAATGTAACACAACATAAACAGTGTTTGTTATTATTTTAAATATACGAATATATAGACCATCAAAACTGACGGAAAAATAGAAAGAAAAAAACTGTTTATTGGTTTTTACAACACAATATACTTAAACATAAAAATACTTAAAAACGAAACTTAATGAAATACACTTGAAACCTATGAGCTGACAAAGCAAACATTTCTCGTTAGCATAGATACTCGTCACTTTGTCCTACGGACAAAGTGACGAGAAATGTGAGTTTTTATTACATTCATATATATATATATATATATATATATATATATATATATATATATATATATATATGTGTGTGTGTGTGTGTATGTATGTATGTACCATATAATTATTTTGTATTAATAATATTTTATTAGGCTCTCAAAACTAACTCTCATTAAATATCCAAGACAAGTTCTCTTTTAATAAAATGTAATATATTCCAAAGTCAAACTCATGTTAAATTATTGTATAGATCAGAGTTAATTATTTAATTACGATTTTCCTTCTTACTTATATGGGTTCGTAAGTACGTAGGAATAAAAATATGTATAAATTAAACAATTCCGTGAACACATTGACGAAAGTGTTAAATAAACATAAATCAAATAGTAACGATTTATAACAGGTGTCTGTCATTAACCAAATGTCATAATTATAATAAAAATAAAATAACATATATATCTTGAACGGTCATTGAAAGATATATATATATATATATATATATATAAAATCAGTTACGTGCAGAGTGTGACGAAAGGAAAAGTGATTTGTTTAAACACCACTCATTTTTTTAACTGGATATGTTTATTTTTATGTTATAATGATTGTATCTATTTATGGTAACGGTGATTAAAAATGGAATCGTTGATTGAAAGTGTATATATATATATATATTATTAGGTCGGTAAGAAAATAATTGCGGTAATGTATATGAATTTGAAGGTCATAAACTTAATATATACAATACTGATTCTAAATCAGTAAATATCAATTTACTGGTTTAGAAAATATTTATAAACTTTTTAATTTTTTATAACACTGGGTATCTTAAAACTTTTTGTTGAAAATGCTACATATATATATATATATATATATGTAGCATTATCTTTCATAATGCTTTATGATACAATAAATCATTTAATTTATGTTTGTAAAACTTTATATAATTTAAATAAACTTGGATTGTGTTTGACTCTGTTCTTGCCTGATCTGGAATTACTTTGACTATTAGCTTAATTAGAAAATTTTGAAAAAATGCTTCAATCTTTCATTCAGATCATAATATATTAGGTTGTTAGAAAAATAATTATGGTATACGACCATAAAATTTATATACATTGCCACATTTATTTTCTTACCGAACTAATAGAAGCTCTCACAAATGAAGTCTTTTTGACCTTACAAACCACAAATTTTTTTATCAAAACAATCGTTATTTATATCTTCAATAAAACATTATTCATTACTTTCGATTTCATTTCATTTTTGATTTATTTTTCATTCACGTCAGGGTACAGAAATATATGTACAGATTTTCTGTACTTTGGCGCTTTGAAGATGAAGGCATCGCTATCGAAATGCTTACAAGAAAGAATCAAAATTGATTAATAATAATTTATTATACATTTTTGAGTAAAAAAGAGAAGAAATTTTGTGGTTTGTGAAGTGAAAAAACAATACATTCATAAAAATGAATTTAACCAGTTTCAAAATTATATTGTGATATAGGAGCTCAAGAGGTAGAACAAGTGATTTGAAATCTGTTTGGATACAGTAAATATATTTTTTATGTAAATTCCCTTTATTTCCCAACTTTTTTTATTATACACACACACATACACACACATGTATATATGTAAACATATTAGCTACTTTTGTTTACAAATAAAATTAGAGTAAAAAATAACAAAAAAATTAAAAAACAGAAATGATAAATATTTATTAAATGTAAATTTATACGAACCATAAAACAAGATTGATTTCTTAGAATTCCATTTAATTTTATTTTAAATATGTTTATAATTTATCATTTGTATATTTTCAATATTTCCAATAAGAAGAAAACAAATTTTCTTTGAGAATTCAGTTATATCATAGCAGTCAAGCGATTTGCAGAACACATTTCTATAAATACTTATATATTGGTTACAAAATTGCACTAGAAAATAAATATTGAAGTATAAAATGAAATTGCACTATAATTTCATATAATAATATATTCAGTATATGCTTTTACAAATTGGTATTTGCAAAAAAATTAATAAAATGTTTATTGTAATCATAACATGAAAAAAATTATAAGTTTATTCACGTACAATGTTGGGATTTTTGATTCAAATATTTATATAAAAATTACTAGTTTTGAATTTTAACTATATATTTCTATTTTTTTATTCGTCAGATTGAAATGAGTGAAGAATTATTCTAAATTGTATTTCAATCAAGCACGGAAAGAATGATTTACTTTTTGCAATGTAGATTTTCATATGAACGATTTCAGTAGTGTAATTGCTATAAAAATTTAATAGTTTTATGTAATCGATAAAAAATTATATACTACTTACTTAAATGAATAAATGTTTAATTGATTTAAAATAATTTATATAACTATTGCAAATAGAAAAAAACCAATAAAATAAGACACCAAACTGCTTTTACAAGTTTTTTTGCAGTTTATTTAATCTAATTTTATCTTGAATAATATTGATTTAAAACTGATACAGTTTCGTAACCTAATTAAACATAACAAATAATGTTTAATATTTAACTTTTTAAATGTCATGCTATTAATTAATTTTATGATTGAAATGCATTCAATTAAAAAAAAACAATTTTATTTTATAGATTTAAACAAGATATTATTTGTTTCAATTAACTCTTAAGTAATATTAATGTTCTATTACTGTTAAAATATTTGTGCAGTAAATTTACTATTAATCAATTAAAAAATTGACTTTTTAAACTAGTAAAAACGAATCATTATTAAAATTTTGTAAGTAAAATAAATCTTATTTTTTTTAAAAAAATCAAAACGATAATAAAAATACGCTCAATATAGTGCATACAATTTATCTAAAAATAGTCTCCGGGATAAATAAAAGGAAAGATTTAAATATATTTAACAACTTTAATACTTAATAAAAAATATATGCATGCATAATATACGTAATGAAGGCCAATGTTCTCAAAATATCAACTCTGTGTGGGTTTTAAGACTCACAAAAGTCATTCATTTCATACTATCACTGAAAACGAATAAAAAACCGTTTAAACGACTTAACTTAAGAACACTTGTGACATATTAAGACTTTTAAAACGCGTTTTTTTTTTTAAAAAAAAATAGCAATTAATTATGGGTTTAACTTATGCCACAATAAATTTATTTTGAAAATGTTATTCTAACTGACATTTGAAACATATTTTATTAATAAAAATGTTTACAAAAATAGATATTGTAATTTTTAATTAAACTAACTTGAAATGCTAAAGAGAGTATAAAAAATGTCCGGAGGAAAATAACACGTGATATAAAAATCAAAATCGACGTGACATTTATTAGCACAATATAAATATTCATATACTGTAACAGTTAATTCAATGCATGGCGAAAGTTTATTAAAAGTGCATATTAAGGTTTAGATATGCATGTACGCAAATTTATTATAGATACATACATTTATACATAAACACACAGACACATATATATATATATATATATATATATATATATATATATATATATATATATATATATATGCTTCTTTAAGCCGCGTAAAATATACAAAAAAGCATTTATATATTTCTTATGCCAATTAAATGCTTTGAATGTAAGAAAAACCAATTATAAAATAATTGAATAATTGACATAAATAGATCACACACACACACACACACATATATATATATATATATATATACACATATATGTATACATATATATATATATATATATATATATATATATATATATATATGTATATATATATATATATATATATATATACAGATACAGTAAGCAATACTCAAAATGACACACTATTTTCAAATTCTTATTGAACAAAGTAACTAGAAAAAAACTTTAAAACAATTAAGATTTTTTTTTAATTAGATAATTGAGTTTATTTTTATTTACAACACATAAAAACAAAACAAGTAAAAACTTACAGAAGATGTTTAAAAAAGATAGAAAAGCAAAATTTATAAAAATGATGCAAAATTCAATTAAAATGACTCATGCAATGTTTTTCACGGCGTTTGAGAGGATGCTGATTTTTACATACCTTTGGAAAGTATTGAAGGTCTTTGTTGCCAGTCTGCATGTGCATTTGATCGTGAAAAGTTGAATTGTTGTGCAAAATAATTTCAATAATACGTTAAACGATAACAAAAATTCGAGAATGTATTATTTCCTTATTTAAGGAAAGAAAAGTCGAAGAAAAATTGGATTAGTAGTGAGTAGAAGTGCTTGAACTATCCGAGAAATCATTAATCACTGAAAGAATGAACGAAGAACTGTTGATAGGCCAAGAAATAAAAATAGACAAATATTAAATAAGCAGGATGAGAAATGGCTAATTCGTACAGTAAAAAGGAATCCTCAAATTGGTGCAACAATGATAAGTAAGGAAACGATTAATGCACTTAAATAAAAATATTAGCGCACAAACAGTTTGTAGGGTCTTATGAAAGGAAGGTTACCATGGTGGGATTGCAAGAAAGAAGCTTTTTATCAGCAAAAAAACGTAAAAACTTAGACTGGACTTTGCCAAAGAATGCGTAAACAAGCACTTAGATTTTTGGAAAGAAGTTATCTTTGATGATAAATGCAAAATAAATTTATTTGGTAATGATGAGCATTATAAATTCTGGAGAATGTCAAATACCGCGTTCGATCGACAAAATATTAAGTCTACAGTCAAAGACAGTGGCGTACACGTTATGATTTTGGGATGCATGGTTTCATCCAGTGTTAGTAAGTTTTATTTTATTGAAGAAAATATGGATACATTCATATACCTTGACATCTTAAGAACCAATTTGAAAGTAAATGCAGAAAAATTGGACCTAGGACTATCGTTCGTCTTTTACGAAAATAACGACCCTAAACATTCATCTTACTTAGTCAATAAATGGATTTTATACAATTGTAGAAAAGCCATGCATCCCCCTCCGTAGTCTCCCGTACTAAACATAATCGAGTACCTTTGGACAAAAATCAAATTCAATTTAAAAAACTACACGATATCCAGCAAAGACTACCTATTAAAACAGATACAGAGTGAGTGGAACTCCATAAGATCTCGTTTTACAAAGAAACTGGTAACATCTATGCAGTAAGGCTCAAAGATGTCATAAGATATAAAGGAGGACCTGCAATGTTATAGGGATGATAAATTCAATATTTTTCATTCATCATGTTAAAAGATCATTTTGAAATCAATATCCTTACACACAGTGCAAAAATTTAAACGAACCATTTTAAATGTTGCATCATTTTTGTACCGTTTGCTTTTCTGACTTTTTTTCAACATCTTCTATATATTTTTATTTGTTTTTTTTTCATGCATTGTAAATAAAAATAAACTAAATTATCCAATTAAAAATATTTTCCTAATTGTTTTAAAGTTCTTTTTCGATTTACTTTGTTCAATAAAAATTTAAAAGTGGTGCGTCATTTTTAGTGTTTCTAACTGTATATGTTCTAACTGTATTTATATATATATATATATATATATATATATATATATATATATATATATACTATAATCTCTCAATTTACGGGAGCAATTGAATCCAAGAAAACAGCGCATAAATAAAAATCACGTAAATGGATCCATGAAAGCTGTTTAAAGCTGTTTACTTTTACTGAAATAGAAAGATTTAACTAAAGTTTTTTGAAATAAGTGTCTATATAAGAGATCAAGATTTTAAATTTGGAATTTTCTGTAGACGATAATACTCCTTTATTTCTGGGCAGAAGATATTGATAATTCAATTTTTTTTTGCATGATTTTTTTATTGGATTTCCAGTGAACTGGAAGAAAAAAATTTTCAACATGTTTGAGAATTTGTGGATTAGCAGAGTGATGAATTAAAAGTGGGTTGCATTTGTAATCATCACTGGTATTGCTACAGAATAGCAGTGTCAGGGTGTCTCTAGCAGTCTTGAAGCGGAAGCTGCATTTTCTTCTTTCGATATAAATTTAAAACTTGGCAAGCCCTTTTAAAATAATCCGGATTCGTCAGTATTAAACACTTATTGTGGATTATGACCGTTGTTTACAACGAAAATTTTAAAAGATTTCACAAATTCAGTAGCTGGTTCCCTGTCAGCATTAGCAAGTTCAGCTACAAATTTGATGTCAAAACAGTATTTACTGAAAACAAAAGATATTTTCTTCTAAAGAGATTTCTTCATAACCTTCTTCATATTCCTTTTCATTGTTTTCTTTTTTCAACTGATTAAAAATTGACAAAGCCTTATTTTGTATAATGCGTGTATCCATACCAATGTGCTTTATGTTATTGTCTTCTATCAACTGAATTAATAACTTTTCCATTTTCACCATAATAGTATTTCTTGCATATTTCACTACCTTGGAACTTGCTGGTATGGATTCTTTCATTACCATTTTAATAACGTCAGCATTTTTTTTAATCAAGTGAATTGTGTACTCGTTAAGATTATACAACCCAGCAATATTATTATTTTCACCTTTTTCTAACTTCTGGATAAATTTTAATTTAACTACTAATCTTATCTGGGATCTTTCCTTTTTGTTAACCATTTTATTTAATGTACTCCTTGATGATGCCATCATTTATTAATCTAACCTCCACAAATGATTACTATTTATTTATTTATTATTACTACAATACATATAATATGTTTACTACACAATTGTAATAAATAAGATTGCTGAATAAATTAAATTGGGGAATACCCGAATTTAAATAATTACAATGTGTATACAATATGTGATACAATATGATAAATTTATGCATTGTTGTCTATGACATATGGTGTCTAGTTGATTATTTAAAATTTAAAAGTTTTTTAACCGCGTTAAAGTGAATTCGCGTAAACTGAGACCGCATAAATGTAGAGATTATAGTATATATATATATATATATATATATATATATATATATGTGTGTGTGTGTGTGTGTGTATACATATAATATTTGATATACACAAAAGAACTGTATTCTATGAAACAGAAAGTTCATAGTTTTACTGTCTCAGAAAAGTCTAAGAGCTTGTATAATATTCAATAAAAAGTCGAAGAAATTTATGACTAATCAATTTCAATTATTTATAATAGTCATTAATAAAAAAAGAATGCATAAATGCAGAGAGTGATTTTAATGATGATGGATATATAATCCCATAACATTTAATAACTGTCATCTACTGTACATGATTTTGAAGAGAACTTTTTTGGATAAGAGTATTGTAGTTAGGTAAAAACATATAACGATGCAACATAAAACTATTTAACGATATGTTATAAAATCTGCTTGAAAGAAAAAGTCATTTTGAAATATGAGGATAAATCTACTGCAATATCTTATATGGAGATAAAAAAAAACTTTTTTACTCCACAAAACAAAAACATTTTTCTGGTCAAAAATGTTCAATAACTCATTTTTGATAATTTCTGATTGTTTCTTATGTGCATTTTAATAGCAATGAACATAAGCATTAATGCATATATGAATTATCTTCGTAGCACTAAAAATGAAAAGTGATCAATAATAATATATTTAACTTTTTCAATTTGAATTTTTTTGTGATTTGTAGGATCAAAATACAATTTTGAAATTCATTTGTGCAAGTTCCATTGCCACAATGTCAGAACTGTATTGAGATATTCGGCGGATACGGCTGCAGCCTTTATTAACATTTAGCTTGAGACTAATTACGAAATTGAAAAAATCGTAAAATGATGTTTCAATATAACGAAACCCATAAAAATTAAGTACTTAAAAAAATGAAAACCTTTTTTAAAAATTAAAAACTAAAACACGAAGTATTAATTGAAGACATGTTTTGTTTTATATCCTTTAATATTTTTTTATTTAAAGTAATAGTAGTTAAACATATTCAAACTCAAAATAAATACTTTATTACTGAAAAATAATTATTAATAATTACAAAATCACTTAAATAACAACTAGTAAGGAGCAAGACATGATAAACAGCGAAATTATTTCATTGGAATTTCCAAGTATGTTTTTTACAGACACTATTGTCTCTTCGTGAAGTATTTTTCTTATACGTTACTATATAATGACCTACAAAAAGAATCATCTGACGGAAAACAAATAGAAGAACTATATTTGATTAACTTTAGTTGAATCATTACAAACAAAATCTGACAAACCATAAATGTTGATTGTGTGTGTGTTGTATATATATATATATATATATATATATATATATATATATATATATATATATATATATATATATATATATATATATATATATATATATATATATATATATGTATGTATGTGTATGTATATATATATATATATATATATATATATATATATATATATATATATATTAGGTTGGTAGAAAAATAATTGCGTTTTACAACCTTTCAATTCATATACATATTTCTCAGCTAATAATTAATTTCATTAATCGAAATAAGCACCATTAGAATGGACACAATTTTGCAAGTTAATTGCAAGTTTATTTATTCCGATGATGTTAAATGCCGGAGTTCCGGAGTTGATAAAATCTAGGAAATGAAATTTCGGCAACAGCTAGGTTGTTGAAGACCCTGTAAGATATTATTGAAATGCTTAAACAAGTGATAATCTGTTGGCGAAATGACTGGTGAGTATAGTGAATAAGGTAATGTTTCATAGCACACAATTCATTCAATTTTTGGAGGGTCAATCTTGCGAACATTTTCGATTGATCATTTCTGGGATCAGATTTGGTGTATTTTGTCGATTTCTTGACAATAAGTCTCAGTTGTAATGGTTTCGACAGGATTAAAAAAATTTTAGTGGATTCTATCGAGTGCAGTTCACTAAAAACAGTCACCATAATTTTCTTTTGGTGTAATTTCGATTTCGCAAAAATGCTTTTGGTACTTCATTTTACAATTTGTTCAACCATTGTACAGACTGCTTTCTATATTAGTAAAGGATTTAGTTCTTGTCGCACATTACAATACGATCGAGAAATGGATCGTTTCTGTCGCGAAAAGAAGCGTAAAACCAACTTCGTAACGGCGAATTTTTTGTTTTCGTTCAGTTCATGTCAACCTTTTCGATTTTCGTAACTATTTTAAATGCTCTAGAACTGTTGGCTGACAAACGCCTATCTTTTTTGCAAGCTTTAGAATTGTGCGTGATTCTGATTTTAATAACGCCTTCAGTTGGTCGTTATGAAGTGAAGAAGTATACCCGCAACCTTCTTCCTTTTCAAGGCTCTCGTCCTAAGTACAACATTTTTGGAACTGCCCATTTTACTGTACATTCCTTAACAGTACCCATAACAAAAGCCTCTTTTAATTTATGAGCAATTTCTGTTGCTTAACCATCAATTTTGAAGTCATACAAAAGTTTTTCTCCTATTTGCTTCTTTTCCATCTTTAATTAAATAGCCAAATTTGAAGCAAATTTAATAATAAAACCAAAGTCAATGATATCAAAATATAAACCGATAAATACACTTTTCAGTGATATTAACATGAATACGATGAAATGACACTTTTATTGAAAAAACTAAAAATAGATTTCAGAAAACAAAAACCGCAATTATTTTCCTACCAACCTAATTTATATATATATATATATATATATATATATATATATATGTGTATAATGTGTATGTATGTATTCACTATCAATTTATACTATTGAATAGATTAACAAAGAATCTAGGAAAAGTACAATTATATAATTTGTGTAATTGTGGTTATATTATTAATTATCTATGTCAAATACATCTAGAACATTGTTGATGATACAATACAACGTTTTCGTACGTACCTCTCTACGTTCTCGTTATTATTTAAAATGAATATTATATAATAAAGATGGGAAAATTTATAGCGCAGTCTCAACTTAGAATGAAGATCAGTATGAAGATGTTAAATTAAATGCCTCATTATGTTTGTTGTATACTGTACTAGGTTTAGTTTTTTTATATGTATTTTATTATGTATTCTTATTTCTATTTTAATTAGTGTTTGTGTAGGCACAAGTTCATCATCAGATAGATTTATGACTTGATAATTATTTTGATAAACCTGTCAGTATAATAAGTACGCAATTAACTGTATTGTAACGGGGTTTGCACTCTAGCCTTTCATGGTTATGAGAAACTTGCTAAAAACTATAGATATTGTTTATTTATGCGTAGATAATTAATTTCTTATTTTTTAAAGGCACTTGTTACTTTTTTAATAAAATATAATCAATTCTTTTATATGTCTTTTGAAATAATTCATATATTATTATGTGTAATTTCGTAAATAATTATAAATATAGTTAATAAATATCTTTAAAATGTCTAGATTATATATATATATATATATTAATTTTAAAATTAATATCAAATAAAAAAATAAAGTACACAAAATGACGTTAAATAAAGTAAAACGTATCCAAAATTAATATCACTGTAACATTATTCTCAAAGGATAACCGATGATTCTTAGTTAAATAAATACATATGTAAAAAATTACCATATTTTCACTAAATTTAATTTTTTACTTCCTTACTATATTTCAATGACACAATGTAGTTTCCACACTATGGCTAAATTCATTTTTACAAATAAATCCTTTTTTGCTGCATGAAAAACAAAAAAAGACAGTGATATTTTTCTGTGTCATGCTTTGAGGATGATGGTATCGCCGTAGAAATGCGCATGAGCAATAATGAATATTTTTATCAAAACTGTTTTTGTGGTTTCTGAGATAAAAAAAAACTATTCATTTATGAACATTTTTTTATGAACTTGGAGACTGAACTATGGAGATGTTAAGTAGTGTATATATGTATGTATGTATATATATATATATATATATATATAATATAATAAATGTATATATATATATATATATATATATATATATATATATGTATACATACATATATATATATATATATATATATATATATATATAAGTAACTAGGGATTTATAATTTAAGGAGGAAAGTATTAAATTGTCAGATTTTAATACAATCATACTAAGTATTTAAACGTTGTTTCAATTCATAATCTTTTTATATATGAAAGTGATTTGAAAAGTTCGCGGCCTAACATAAATGGCGGTAATATTTTATATATTTGTGGCGCATTACAAAGTAATATCTATTTTATACATAACCTCAAAGTCTATAATTAATGTACCAAGCAGTTTGTTGCAAATATCAATTTAAATAAAGCTGTTTTGTGCCATTATTGAAATCGATAAAGTTGAACTTCGTGAGGTGATAAAGTTCTTTGTCAAAAAGGCTTAACACCAACAGAAATCTTTAACAAAATGAAAAATATAGTGGGTGATAGCGCACCTTCGTATACATCTGTAAAGAAGTGGGTAGCTGTGTTTAAATGTGGCCGTGTAAGCTCACAAGATAACCCACGTAGTGTACGTCCGAAAATTGCAACGATAGAAGAAATTATCCACAAAGTGCGCGATATTTTCTCGCCGGATCGACGATTAAAGGTGTTTGAAAATTTTAAGATTATGGGTGTTTCATATGAATGCATGTACTACATCCTAACTGAATAGTTAGGTATGAAAAAGCTATAGGCAAGACGGGTACCGCGTTTGCTGACAGGTGATCATAAATGCATTGGAGTACAAATTTACCAAGACTGTTTGGATCAATTTAAGAGGAATACAATTGACTTTATCAGACGATTTGTGACTAGAGATAAGATTTGGAATTACTATTAGAGAAAATAACAGAGCCCAGAGTCAAAACAACAATCAAAGCAACGGAACCATAATGGTTATTCGCCACTAAAAAAAGCAAAATCAGTTTTATCCGATCGAAAAGTTATGGCCTCAATTTTTTAGGATGCTAAAAGGATCTTGTTAATTAACTACCTTCCAAAGGGTCAAATTACAACGGCAAAAAATGCTTAACTTTTAGATCGACTCGATCAATAAATTCGTGAGAAAAAACCATGTTTATCAGAGAAAAAAATCATTTTCCATCAGGATAATGCACATCCCCATACAAGTGTTCTATCTATGGCAAAACTCGTCGAATTGTAGTACGACTTGCTGTCCTATCCAACATATTCTTCAGATTTGGCCCCCTCAGATGTCCATCTATTCCCAAAACTTAAAAATCCTTGATGGTAGGCGATTTTCGTTGTATATAAATGTTTGTTGATAAAAAAATGATTCAGTGATAATGCTGTTCTCGTGACTTTTATTCGTTCTCTGGTTGGTTGATAGCGGTTACGTGGTCTCTGTTCTGATTGGTTGATATCAGTTACATGATATACGATTTCAGTGTAAAACTGGTAAGAAATTTATTTAAGATATTGTATTCACTGATCTTTAGAGTGAATAAATTGTTACACATTTTGTCTTTGTATTTTGTTGCTAATTTATATAAACTTTTCCAGTAAAAAAAATATGACTTACATTTTACTCGGATTATTTGTTGTATAATTTGTTAATTTCTTTTATTTGTTTAACGTAGGAATTTAACGTTAGTGAATAGAGGAGAAATTTCCCTGGGGATTGTCGAGCGCAGAGAGAAAGGGGCGAAGCCTCCTAGTTTATCTAAATTTTCTATAATTTAATAAAAAACTATTTTCAAAAAAGACTGAAGTGTACTAATATTCAAATGAAATATTTTTTTATAATGAAATTAATATTTATTTATCATTTATTAATAAAATCAGAAAATAAACCGTTGATATTTTTCATTCAGTATTACGTAATCACTAGTCAGACAATGTTTAACTACAGATTTTATTCATTTACTGATTATCACGTTTAGTTGTATTATGGTCTAGTCTTTTAATCATCACATAATAATATTTCCGGAAGTGCATACTTCCTGTACAAAGCAGCTACTAGATCTGAATCATTTTTTATATGAACTGTTATCTCAAATGCATTAAATTTAATTATAAAACCTTCATTTTGTTTACAAATATTTTTCTATTAAAATGAATAATAAAGTCAAACCGGATATTTTATATAGTTGAATTAATATTTTTTTTAATTTTAAACATCTTAAAATAGAAGAAATAAATTTATTAAATAATAACTATTATTATTTTATTCAGTTTAAAATATTTATGAGGTATATAATTTACAAACAAACAGTAGAATTTTTACAGACCATCAATTTTTCTTTACAGCAGTATAATAAAGTCTTATTTATATAACTATGAAGTAATACATAGCAACTCAACGATAGGTGATTTCTAATTACTTATATTTTTGCATGGCTTTCCCAACACCGCGTGACACTGAATAAATATTTTCTTAAGATAATAACCTTCGAAACGAACGATGTTTGATTTGAAAATGTAAATAATTACAAGCACTTAATATATGCACATACACATTTTTAAAAAGCATTCTACATTCGAAATGAAATTTATGGCGTGTTTATAGAGTTTTTGGTAACACCATATGGTAATTGTGACTTTTACATGAACACAGTTTTAGCACCTACAATCTGATTATTTAGTTGAATATGAGTTACAGTTGTATACATTTCATTATATTTAAAAATAAAATTAAAGAACTGGATATAACACTAAAAAATAAACTACTATTTTATGTTCAGCAGGGATCATTTACATACATATTATTTATTTTGTGAGGACTTTTAAAAATGGTTTTAATAAATATTCTTGTATGATAAAATTAATGTTTTATAATTTAATATGTACAAGTATAAATATGTGCGTATATGCATGGGCGGTGTATATATATATATATATATATATATATATATATATATATATATATATATATATATATATATATTAGGTGTATAAATTAATTTACTGCCCTTTTTTTAGAGAATGAATATTTACGGAAAAATATAATACATTTCAATCCTCAAAATATTCCTCATTATTTTGTACAACTTTTCTCCATTTATCGGGTAAATGACGAATCCTTTATCGAAAAAAGATGGCGACTTTAAATCGGAAAAATCTCTTCCACTGTCGAATCTCTTTCCCTGCTTTAGCATTTTTTATATGTTTTATGCATCACAACACCTTCCCCCAAAGCTGAACAAATCATTTCCGCGGCTTCGGGAGCATTTTTTTTAAATTGGAATGCAAAAAGTATGCAATGCTTAATATGGCACTTTTCAGACAACATCATGTTCATTTCTGTTCTATGAGATTGTACCAGCTCCTTATCCAATATGTATAGGGTGAAAACATACAATATTCCACACTTTTTGAAAAAAATCAATGAAAACTAGATTTTTCAAACTTTTATTTTTATTTTTCTTGGTGAGATTACTTAGATGAAACGTCTCTCTTCGAATTTTTAATATAGTAATAATTATTAAGTAACAAGGACTAGTCGAAAATTTTTTTTCTACAACCTTTAGTGGGGTGTTTTATAATACTCGAGGAGAATAAAACGCCCCTCCTGAATTTTACGATATTTTTCATAAAATATAACGAACTTTAACTGAAAATATTAAATTATAAGAATGAAGAACAAAAATATGAAAGTATTTCATAATAATAACAAATTATTTCTTCTTTAAAGCTTTTCGATTGGCCTTTCGATCACAACGATTACAGAGAGGATCGTACATTGTGAACTATGCATGTAACCAACCTAAACAATTTGTACATAGCAAAAAATCTTTTGAGTTTGTACTTAGTAATTTTCAGTACAAATTACATATTTATCACCGTCTTGTTCTGAAATTTCTTCTACTGATATATCTTTTTTGATTATCTCTTCACTGTTTTCAGAAGAAGAAGAAACTATTTTGTTCTTAATTTTTTTATATTTAGTTGAGTATTCTTAGTTATTTTTCATTTGAATCTAGTATGTTTATTTGATTTTAGTTTGGTTTCATCACCATTTTGAACTTCTCTATTCATACCATGTGCTCTGGTAAGTGATATTCCTTCAGGCTTACGAATACTTGATCCTTTATTACTTTACAAAAACCCATTCAACTAAGTTTTACCAGTTGATTAAGTTGTACCAGAAAAATGATCCTTTATTTTATGTTTTTTAGCAAATTGAACGGCCAGTTCTTTAACATCCTTACGATCTGGTGTAAAACCCTCTTTTTCTAATTTCTTTTTAGTATTGAATTTTAAAAACTGCTGAACGACCAAGAGTAACTTTAGATTTTACAGTGAGAAGGTGTCTTCTAAGAGTTCTTGAATGTATTTTTTGTTCTTTACTAGCTTAATTTATTCCCATTTTTTATTCCTGACTTTTTCCATGGCCTCATTCATATCTTTTTCGGATCAGGATACTCTTAATGATGTCCTTACATTTTCATGACATTTTTGTAAATTATTACATAAAAATGTAACATGATAAAATTTACAAGCGATATTTATTTTTTAAGTGGGGAGTATTGTAATTTTTAACTGGGGTGTATTATAAAAATTGGAGAACAAAACGCCCTAGCATAAAGTTAGCGTCAACGCTAATCGAAATGAGCGTACAATATAAAGAGATTAGGTTATTAGCTTCTCAAATATATATTTAAATTATTCAAGAAATTAAATTTTACTGGCGCTTGCCGTAAATTGTCAAAAAGTCAAAAATAAAGCATTTAATATTTCTTCACCAAAACTTTTCTAATAGCACTTGTTTTTTCACTGTGTTTACTATCATGAGGCATCTATTTATAGCATGAACATCGAAATTACATCAACAATACTCGTAATACAATGGTGGGGCGTTTTATCCACAGGGGCATATTGTATGCTTTTACCCTAGTGTTTTTAAATGTTATAAGAAATAAACTTAATTTACCACATTGTGGATCTGCATCTTTTAATAAAGATTAACAATCAATGCTAAGGACAGAGTAATTGTAATTAATAACGAAAGAAAGTAATATTATATAATTTAAATATCTTAAACGAGTTTAATGATTATTTTTACTTTTAAGTAACCTATTTAATCTTTAATTATAATAAAGAAGGAAAGTTGATTATATTGAAAAAGAAAATAAATGATTTTAGTGTTTAACTTTCTACATTATTGATCAGTTGATGTAAATCATTAATTTATAGAAACTAATAATAAAATTTCATAAAATGCAAATATAAATCACGTAGATTGATGATATATGAAATGAGAGTGAATAAATAAATTAATAAAATCTTTTTATATATGTATAAATATGAATGTTGCATTGAAAAACTATGTACTGTTTTAAATACACGAAAAAAAATATAATTTAAGAAAAAGTAATCTATTCGAAGAATAAAAATGTTTCAAGGAACCATTATGAAAATTTTAATGTAATTTACATTATTTCACAGTACGCTCTACATGGCTTTTGTGCTTGAGACTACATATTCTCGATTATAAATAAGTTGTGTGCTCCTTTTTTCTATTAGTTCCAGAAATTAAAATTATATCCACTTATTAACCTCATTATTGTATTCGTTTCGCTACTAGTACTTTGCATTCTATTTGAAGACTATGCAAAATTATGACAAACAACTTATTGTTTGCAAGTATATATATAAGTGTGTGTGTGTGTGTGTTCATACCTGTATTCTAATTTTTGTTTTGTTCTCATTAATATGTCACTTTTGGACCACTGTTATCGTATTTCACTTCGACTGGTTTCAATTTTTGTTATGTTTTTAAGAATTAATAGCGAATTATATAATTATCATCAAATATATTCTTAAATAAATTATATGCAATTTCTAGTATTAATTCAATATTTTATATTTTGAAATTAAATCGTATCCTTTAATAAACATCATCTTAAAAAACGAAGGCCAACTGATATATGACACGAGCGACACTGCTCTGTCTGTGTCGTACATCACAAAATATGCGACACAGTACAACTAGTATTTGATTAAAGATCCGCTAATTAGATTTATCCGTCTCAAATTTCCACCAGCGTTCTTATAACATGACGTTAATCCGTGAATATCTCACACAATGCAAGACTTTAACTCATATCCACTAAATATAACAATAACCTCAATATATACAAGAACAGTTTCTTAAATTTATTCTATTCTTGTTGAAAAAGTGTTAACACAAACAACATTAAC
The DNA here is from genome assembly GCA_034766995.1 of Acanthacorydalis orientalis. Lineage (NCBI taxonomy): Eukaryota > Metazoa > Arthropoda > Insecta > Megaloptera > Corydalidae > Acanthacorydalis > Acanthacorydalis orientalis. Next base: position 48,040,563 of record CM068313.1, on the reverse strand, counting down.
ATTGCATAATAAATATTTTAAATTATCTACATTCATATATTCACTCAGGAAATAAATACTTAAAAGTTTTTTCATTTGCTTTGAATAAACATAATCATTACTATGATATATATATAGAGAGAGAGAGAGGGAGAGAGAGTATCAGGATTATGGTCTATTTTAACGATTGCATTTAAATATGTTGCCTTTGAACTAGAGAGTAATTCGAACGGTAGTGTGCAAACGGCGCATGATTTTTTTGTGTTTGCATTCAAGCACCAATAACCTTAGTTGTCGACACACCTTCATACTCCAAGTAACTAATTAAACTTCATTAAACTATATACAAACAATTCAAAAGCATTTCAAAAGTCACTATCAAGCTGCTTGAATATGATACAAGAGTTAAATTAAATATGGTTGATACAGCAATAGTGATCCAATTGAAAAAAGTGAAATTGAGCAAAAAAGTATTGGAATATTACTACAGGGAACTAACGTGGAGACTCAAAGATATATATATATATATATATATATATATAAATGTACGTAAGCATATATACATTTTTTAAAAAAATCAGAATAGTACTATATTTAATTTTTTTAAAGATTGTTCCAAGGGAATATCATTTGTTCGAGAAGATTGAGTCATTATTATAATTAAAATATTTTTAATCTAACAGAAAATTTCAAAATGTAAATTGCGAAAAGCTGTGTATATAATAAAAATATTTATTTTCTAATAGAATGATTAATTAAATTAATTTCTAGAAAGAAGTGACAAAATCTACAATATATTAAAAAAAGCCCACGTAGCAGATACAAGAAGAGAAGATATATATGGAGAAAAGATGGTTATATTTAAAATGCGTGTACAAAATATACTCGTAGCAATAAATAATATTTAATTAAATAAAATGAATTAAAAAAACGTTAAAAATATGAGGTCATCATTTGAAATAAAAGCTCTTAAATTGTTGTCAATGATACATATCTTTATAAGTGACTCGAAGATTCCACAAAGTTGAATATGACTTTAAAAATATATTCCTACACCTCCTTAACATAAATAATGTTAATAATTAAGAGTTTAAAAATTTAACTCCAAAAACATTATAAAAGGTTTAGCAAAAGCTAGAAAAATAATTTTAAAAATGTATAAACGGTTTTAAATTACGATTTAATACTTTTTATTTTTAATAAATATAAAAAGTAATGATGTATACATATATATATATATATATATATATATATATATATATATATATATAATTTTAAAAACATATTTACGACCAACAAATAAACATTAAACGTGTGTTCAGATTGAATAGATATTTAAATAATTTCCAGTTCATTTTACGTATTCTAGATAGTAATTTCTTTAGTAAAAAAATGATATCATTTATTAAATAAATAATCATATAAAAAACTAATGCTATTATGCGTCAACATGTTGATAATATCTCCATTAAAATTACTACAAGTATTTGACCAGAGATCCGCTAATTAGATTTATCCGCCTCACATTTCCACCCGCGTTATTACAACATGACTTTAATCCATGAATATCTCACACAATGCAAGACTTTAATTTATATCCACTTAAGATAACAATAATCTCAATATATACAAGAAAATGTTCTTAAATTTATTTTATATTTGTTCAAAAAGCGTTAACATAAACAACATTAACTTTGAATAATTTAATATTTCAAAATAATCTACATTTAGATATTCACTCAGGAAATAAATAGTTAAGAAGATTTTCGATTTGCTTTGAATAAACATTATCATTAATATGATATATATATATATATATATATATATATATATTTAAATTCTATCAATATTTAATTTGTCATCCTTTAATATTTCATCATTTTGACCACCTTTTGGTTGTTTAACTCTTCTACCAATAATTATTGTTTAACTTTTTGTATATTTCATTAATTATTTTTTATTTATGATTGATTTAAATTACAAATGATTTAAAAAATTTCATTATTAGCATGCAAATAAAATAAGGGACAAATTTCAATTCACAATTACAACTTATTAATTTTCATTGTAAAAATATTACAAACTAATTAAAAAAAGGCGGAATTCAGTATAAGGCATACAATTTATTGATATCATTTTTTGTCTCATTTCTCTTTCTCTCTCTCTCTCTCTATATATATATATATTAATATATATATATATATATATATATTTATATATATATATATATATACATACAAACTCACATATGCATATATAGCAACTATAGATAAAATATAGGTGAATAAAAATCTAAATAGACAAATAATATTTAATCAATTTAGTATACTAAATTGATTTTATATCATATTTTTAAAATATAAGCATGAGTATACATCATTATTTTCAAATCTATTATCAAAAAATGCGGTCAGTTAATTTTAGAACAAGTAATTATAGTGAGATTTGAATTATCGATTAATTAAAAATGAAAATGAAGAGATTTAAGAATCGAAAAGTGAAACTAAAGATATTCAAATCAATAGTTGCAATAAAGTAAGAGTGACATTAAACACATTTCACTCTGTATTCACTTGAATGTCTCCTGTGCTGTGTTTCGAATGTCGTGTGTCACAAAAAACCATACAGCATCTAATTTCTCTCTAATCGCTCACAGAATACACTGTTTGTTTTGCATTGCATCTTTGATATATGACCTACTTTCTATCCTTTAACAAATATATACAGTACTTGTCCTACATCTACTTACCTATACTCGTTTTTATGATATCTTGTAATTCTATTAATGTAACTGTTTGAAAAAATCAGTTTATGTTTGGTTCCGGTTTTAGAAGTTAATAAATGTATCAGATACAGGTAAAAGCGTTTCTTGTTTTTGACAAAAATTATTAAAAAATGAACATAGTTTTCTACGATACTCTTAGGCATGAAAGGAAAACAATAAAAGATCATACTTATTGAGGGAGAGTATATATATATATATATATATATATATATATATATATATATATATATATATATATAATATTGTTTATCATTTTTAATCAACAATGAATCTATAAAAGTGTTTGAATTCAAGTAATACAAGAAAATATACTGATGTAGATTATTAAAAAAATAATGATAATATTGAAGCTAAAAAATATAATTTATGGTATTATTTAATCCTGAAATACAGAATATAAATTTATATATTATTTTAATGGTCTTTAAATGCATGCATCATACTAGAGAAATTTGCACGCTAAATTTCTAACAAATCATGGCTTAATAAATAAGGACTTTGTTCCTAAAAGTATATATATAACTTCTTTTCTGTAAGTTACTTTCTTAAACTAGATTATAAGATAGAGTATTTAAATTCAAAAATAATTGTTTTCCAAAAAAAGCCCCTACTCAGTTAAAAAAATTGAAATCAATAGACTTAAAAATTAGTAATTTATTTTCAAAATTAATTATCATTCCGAACATACTTCTTCTCGAAATATCATACAAGTATTAAAAAACGGAATGTGCATATTAAAAATAAATAAAAGAATGAATAATTGAAAAAGAAAGTAAAAAAATTGAATGAGCTGGCAGGAAATTAAAAACAGGTTCGAATTACTTGAAGGCCATCGTCATATATATTTGGTTGGTAGGAAAATAATTGCAGCTTTTGTTTTCTGAATTCTAACCTTAATTTTTTTCAATGATTGTCATTTCATCGTGTTTATGTTAACACATTACCGTCCGGAGCTATATAAATATGGTTTTTGCTGACTGTTCGTGTGAACTGCGAGACATATAAAGGGTTTTACGCACTGTATTAAATGCTGGCAAAATATAGATATGTGTTACAATATATATGCTAAAATTGATATTTCTTTCGACTAGACTAAATACCATGTTCTTTGATCATATTCAAAGCAAAAGATAACAGAGAATTTCAACCTTCAACCTCACAACTTTCAAAGACTTCTTTTAATAACTTTAAAATAGGTACATCCATATATTTACTATTACTTTGGCTTATTATTGCCGAAATTCAGGTACAATTAGAATTCTTCGTTAAATACCATAGTTAAAAAGGATTTAAAAAATTTAAAAACTACCTACAGCTACAAGAAATTCAATTATTCTTTTTTTGTGAGGAGTGATTTTAAAATTTTTGTCTGCAATGTATGTTAGACTAAAATGGTCTCTACTCTTTTTTGTGCAATTGAATTCTTAATTTGTATGTACCCAGTGCATGATTGAGACGAAAATATACAGAGTGAAATGTGTTTAATGTCACTCTTACTTTATTGCAACTATTGATTTGAATATCTTCAGTTTCACTTTTCGATTCTTAAATCTCTTCATTTCTAATTAATCGGTAATTCAAATCTCACTATAATTACTTGTTCTAAAATTAACTGACCGCATTTTTTGATAATAGATTTGAAAATAACGATGTATACCTCATGCTTGTATTTTAAAAATATGATATAAAATCAATTTAGTATACTAAATTGATTAAATATTATTTGCCTATTTAGATTTTTATTCACCTATATTTTATCTATATTTGCTATATATGTATATGTGTGTTTGTATATATATATATATATATATATATATATATATATATATATCGCGAGAGAGAGAGAGGGGAGAAAGAGAAATGAAACAAAAAATGGCATCAATAAATTGCCATTATAAATGCCTTACACTACGTTCCGCTATTTTCTGATTAGTCTGTAATATTTATACAATGAAATTAACTAATTGTAATTATTAATTGAAATTTATCTCTTTTATTTTGTTTTCATACCAAGAACACCTCATTTGTCAAAATTGGTCGAGCTGTTTTGAAGTTAGGGGAGCACTTTTTTCGTCCCTGACGAAATGGCGTTTTACAGCCGCTATCTTGATTTTTTTGAAAAATATACACCCATTTTCAATCAAGAGATTAAGAAAAATCGTTTGACACCATGGTTATTAAAATCGCTCCAACCATTTGTGCTCTAGGTGGGAACAAATTAACATGGTTACATTACATACATACACAAACGCGAAATATTAACATACATAGACGTGAAAAACATTACACTTCTGCTTTTAGGTTCACCGTAGTCAAGTAAAACGTTTCACTGGAAATTTTATAAAAATGAATTTGATATTTTAAAAGTTATAACCATTTTTGTAAAGCGATGCAATTTAGTCGAAAACCTTAAAATATACCTGCTACACGCATCAGTTTTCTAGTAAACAGCACAGACCGTATAGTGTTAATATCATTTTAAAGTGCATTTTTCTGTCTCTATTTCAGTTTTATTATAAATTTTTCTTCAAATTGGATTATTGAATTAAAGATGGAAAAGAAGCAAATAAAAGCAATTTTTTGTTCGAGTTCTAAATGGGTAGTAAAGCAGCAGAAACGGTTAGTAACTAAACGATTGCTTTTGATGTGGACGCTGTTAAGGAATGAATGGTGCAATGGCAGTTTCAAAAATTTCGTGCTGGGGGACGAAAGTCTTGAAGATGAAAAAGATCACGGGTGTCCTTCTTTACATCATAACGACCAACTGAAGGCATTGGTTGAATCATAACCACGCATAACAATTCGACAGCTTGCACAAAAGTTAGACGTTAGTCATCCAACAGTTCTAGACCACTTAAAATAGTTAGAAAAATCAAAAAAGCAGAAAATGTATATGAACTTGAAGGTCATGAACTGCAATTATTTTTCTACCAACCTAATATAAGTCAAGTTCTTTGGAAATGAAAAAATCAAAGAATTAAAATCACACATCAAGGCTTTTATTACATTAATACTTAGTATAATCAACTGTGATAAATTTAATTATATACCTTTTTGTTTCAAAAATAAATTTAAAATATACATTCAATTTTAATCATTGATATACATTTTATTCTTTTTACACTTTTGTAAGTTTTACATATTCATTTTCTCAGTGTTTTAATCGCGCACAAAATATTATATATATATATATTTATATATATATATATAACATATATATATATATATATATATATATATAACATATATATATATATATATATAACATATATATATATATATAACTTAAAATGTCGATAGGTATTTTTTATTTTGTCAAAGTATAAAAAAACAGTTGTTTAATTGATTCGTTTTAATTTCTTATCTTTTAGTTTTTATTATGCTCTTAATAATAATTAATGATCACACTTAATTATGTTGTTTTTAATATATATATATATATATATATATATATATATATATACATATATAAATATATATATATATATATATATATGTATATATATACACAAAGATATATGTATATGTATGTGTATATATATATATATATATATATATTTGTGTATATATATATACATATATATATATATATATATATATATATATATATATATATATTTGTATGTAGATATAAAATAAAGTGTTCATATCTTCTTATACTTATGTGATCTGAATTTTGAAACATATGTAAAACTGATGCTTTCAAAACCGAGATAGAAAAAATCATTCCATTATTTAATTACCTTACTTCGTATTCACATTTATGGAAATTTTATGATTTCATCAGATAAACGATTTGGTCATTTACATTTTGTGGCGAATTAATATTGATATAAATATGCACTTTGTACACATTTTAAGAAATTTAGATTATACATATAGATGCTCCAAAATGAATATATTATAAATAAAGTGGAATGTTCTTATTGGTATTCAATTTATGTAAATACGTGAACTGAATATAAATATTTATATTGAAATATACCTTGTGAAATTTTGTTTTTATATAACATTTATTTTTCTTACACTTGTTTTTTTATGAAATATTAATAATTTATATAATGACCATTGATAGAAGATAAAGCATTACATAAAATAAGAAATATTTCATTAAAATGTATCTGGCAGATAAAAAAAAAACAGAAATTTGATAAATATCGTTATATATATATATATAATGATACTTTTTTTAATTCATTTCAGATTAAATGGTAAAAGATCTGAGTATTACGAAGGCATTAATCGATCAAGGAATATTTTCATCTTTTTTTAAAAAAATGTAAATAAATTATTTTACAACAGAAAACAATTTTATTCAATAGTATAATTATTAATATTATATCTTATTAAAGATGTCCGAGTGGTTCTGGAATATTTTTAAATACACCCATTCGAATAATTATGATGATTTGAATAGATATTAATCTGAAAGCACAAATTCTGGCGAATGCAGAGAATGACACAAAACTTGTAAATTAAATTCTAGTATTTTTTGTCTAGTGTCAAATATAAAAGTGATCTTGTATTTCTATTACAGAACAAAATGTACTTTCTTTCCGATAGTCTAGGTCACTGTTCTTCGATTGTTGATTATATTATATTTTCAGAAGTAGTCTGTCTTTATAGTAATTGGATGCTGATCGAAAAGTTTTAAAGGTGATTCGCTATTAATATTTTCAGATACGTGGTATCATTTTCCTTGCATACACACCTGGTTTTCATTACACTAATTAAGACTCATCTCACTTATTCTAAATTATTTCCTATTCTATATTATTGACGAAGATGAATTTTTTATTGATCGACATTATTTTCTTCAGAAATAGATAGTTATGGTTACATTTGAAAAGCAAATTGCATGCGGTAATACATAGCTACGCTTTCATGTCCAACAAGTGATTCTTAAAAATATTTCCGTAACTTATGATCCGTAACTATAAGAATACTTTTAGAAATCTACCTAGAAATGTGTTGTAGATTATTTTAAATTAATACTACAATGTTTAAATCATGGAATTCAGAATAATTTTCAGATTATGGAACATCTTTCAAAGAAAAATCTTCAGAGCATAATTTTACAAAACACTTTTAAATTGTCCGAATAGGGACAGTATCTCCTTTTTTGACAGCATAAATATTTTTTGGATAATCGCTGCTTTGTCACTGTTCTAAAAATAAAATCGATTTGTGACTACAGATGAGACTTAGATTGATCATTACACTCCAGAGTCAAAACAACAATCAAAACAATGAAAGCATGGTTATACTCTGTCACCAAAAAAGCAAAATCAGTTTATCCACTGCAAAAGTTATAGCTTCAATTTTTTGAGATGCTAAACGGATTCTGCTAATTGACTACCTTCCAAAGGGTCAAATGATAACGGAATAATATTATGCTAATCTTTTGGATCTACTCAATCAAACAATTCGTGAGAAAAGACCAGGTTTATCAAAAGAAAAAATCATTTTCTATCAGGATAATGCACGTCTGCATACAAATGTTATATCTATGGAAAAAACTCGTTCAATTGCTGATTTGCTGCTCCATCCAGCTTATTTCCCAGATTTGGCCCCCTCCGATTTTTACCTGTTCTCAAAACTTCCTTGGCGGTAGACGATCTTCGTCAGATGAAGAACTGATACCAACAATGTATCGCTATTTTGAAGACCTCCGAGAAACTGATTTCCGGGTCGGAATAAAAGGACTAGAGCATCGCTTGATAAAGTGGATTGAAGTTCAGGAAGACCATATTGAAAAAAAAGTAATTTAAAAAGACAAGTTTTCATAGGCCATGAACTTTTCAAACCGCCCTCGTGTTATCAACTTTAGAAAACTTAGCATACACATTAGGTGTAAAAAATAATTCTGTATCTTTAAATTGAATCAGTTATAACTCTTTTTTAAATTAAAATATTTTTTCATCATTTTCAAGTACCAATATTAACATTCAAAAACAATATATCTTAACCAAGCAGTTGGCATAACCTTACAAAACAATAGTGAACACGAAGGCGTTGCATACTTTTCGCATCCTAGTTGGAAAAAATGTTGCCAAAACCACAAGAATAATTTGTTCAAATTTGGGGAAAGGTGTTAAGATGCATAAAATATGTAAAAAATGCTAAAACAATGGAATAGATTTGAAAATGTATAAAACTTTATAGACTCATAACCGCCTTTTATTTCAACAAGGGATTCGTCAATTACCCAACAGATAGAGCAAAGTTATACCAAATAATTGAGGATATTTTCAGAATTGAAATGTATTCCATTTACCCGTAACCATTCATTAACAATAAAAAAGGCACCGAATTAACTTTTACACCTAATACAATATCGGACATATGAGTATTAAACATAGTTTCGTTAAGAAAAATGTTTAATATTGTAATATAAAAATTTCTATATAAAATCTAAATATTATACGTTCCAGTAAAATTTAGTAATAAAAATAACACAAGAGGTACCGAATAACTTTACTAATAAACATCTTACTCTATGTGTAACGTTTTTTTGCAGAAACAGCAACATTTATATGAGAAAGTGTCGTGGATGAAAATAAAGATTATACATTGTCCGTCTGCGTATACTGTACAATGATAAATTTTACTTGTGTCGGGGTTAACTAGTTTTATGTAAGAATATTTGAGTAGGGTGATGTTGTACGAGTTGACGTTGTACGTGTTATGTTAAAACAGGAATAATAAATTAACGCAATATTTTTGCCTCTTGTCCTTTTTTTATTCAACAATATTGCACTTGTAGGAAGACAACTTTACTGACAAATGTTCATGCTATAGAAAACAGAACGCACATTTAATATAATACCGATTTATTACAATATATTTTAATCGCGCGTGTGTGTTGAACAACAAAAGAGCTGTCTTATTTTTGGCGCCAGGTATCTAAATTAATTATTCGAAAACCAGAACATGGTGTTTAAAAGCCACGTATATTAAACTTAATGACATCATCACTAAGTGATTAGTGAGAATCTGACACTGATATCGTGGATATTGTTCTTGAAAAATGTGTTCAATTAATGATTATAATTTATTAATTAACAAATAGACCATTAAAAATTTTTAAAATTAAATTCATTCGTGATAATTATAAAAAATATTTTTTGTTAATTTTAATCCTTTATCAATATGTGGTCAGCATATTTGCCACGTGTATTATGAAATACTTACATTAACCCGAATAATTTTTCATAATATAATAATTTTTATAACATAGTAAACAGTCCAATATAGTTGCCTGATAATTCCACTTATACAGATGTACTTAATGGTTGACTAGTATTATTAAAATCTCTGTACTGATTTATTAACTTTTCAACCTTTTATGAATTACTCTGTAAATGGTTCAAATAACTTTTTAATAATAAACAGATTTGAACACTAAAATAATGTACGCATTGGCGAAAAGAAGATATAATTCATTTTAGTGATAAAAATAATACATATCTGTTTATAAAAATAGACGATGATAATATCAAAAATATACAACTTATCAAAAATATAATATACATATCTTTACTTATTAATAATATAGTTATATCTTTTTAAAAAGAAAATATAGAGGTTCGATGGCATAGAATTTGAAGTTTTAATTTATTTTTATAAAGTACTTAAAGCTATGGACTTCATTTATCATCCATATTTTTTGACAAACAAAATTCAGAAATTATTATAGCCAAGTATCTGGTATACTAAGCTTCTGACAAAGAACTAAATCAAATCTTGTAACATTTATCATTTTTTATAAAAGAATTATAATAAAGTCACAAATAATTATAACAGTTTTCACCTATTAATTTTACTGGTATTTTCAAACAAAAGTAAGTTTAATATTAATCAGATATGCAAAATAACTAAGAAATATTTATTGGGACTGATAAAAAACGATTTGTTTAAAAAGAAATTATTTATTTTGCATTTATATATTTTTTCAGTATACAGAAAGAGGTTTACAGTTTTTGTTTTTTGAACTCAAACCTTAATTTTTTTTAATGAAAGTATCATTTTATCTTCTTCATGTTAATATCATTTTAAAGTGCATTTTTCGGCCTGTACTTTGTGAACATAGAGTTTGGTTTTATTATTAATTTTGCTTCAAATTTGAAAATTGAATTAAAGATGGAAGAGAATCAAATAAGAGCAATTTTTGCACGAGTTCAAAACGGGTGGAAAAGCGGCAAAAAATTGCTTCTAAACTAAACCATATTTTTGGTGTCGGTAGTGTTAATAAATGTACTGTATAATAGTGGTACTAAAAATTTCGTGGTGAGGGCAAGAGTCTTGAAAATGAAGAACGTCTCGGAGATCTTTCTTCAGTTCATTACAATCAACTAAATGCGTTAGTTAAGTGAGAACCATGCACAACAATTCAAAATCTTGCACAAAAGTTAGGCGTTAGTCATTCAATAGTACTAGACCACTTAAAACAGCTAGGAAAATCAAATAAGAGAAAAATGTATATAAATTTGAAGGTCATACACTGCAATTAATTTTCTACCAATCTAATTAATTCTAATTATTTCTATCTTTTTTGAAGTTATTTGCTATATCAAAGTTACTCATGTTTCCTTTATAGGAAATTAAACTGTATGTGTAATTTATTCTACAATTTCTGTAAAATAAAATTACTTTCAAATAAAAATACAAAAATGATTAACATATATGTACGTAAAAAAAATATAAACACTGAGAATAAAATTAAACTGCGAGATTTTGAAATTCTATAAAAAGAATATAGTTTCTATTGTAATAGAAATTAGTAATATGAATTTTCAGGAAATTATCTTAATTTGAAATTGAAAAATCCTCATTACAAAAAATAACAATATATTCTATACTGCAACGGTTCATATTCAGTCAAAAATTAATAGTCAATAGTTCATATTAAATTAACTATTAAATTTTCAATACTCAGTAATTCGAATAAGATGTAGACAACAAAAAATAAATTTTATCTTCATTATTGTAAACATTACAACATCTATTTCACATATTTTAATTTGAAATATATTAAGAATGTAATTATAAAATAACTACAAAAAAGCTATTAAAAAAATCTATAATAATAAAATAATCAATCCTTTTTATTGAAAATAAATTTAAAAAAAATCAAAAACTGAAAAGGTGTTACTAGAGGAGTCTTTAATAAATCATCATATTTTTTAATCTATGATGATTTTAATCTGTGATTCTCATCCCGGAAATTTGATTCATTTCAAGGTTATCAAATAATCGTTACTGCCACTTTCATCTCAACATCTGAAGGAACTGGCTTGCTATCAAATATCTTTTTAATATTTGGGAATAGATGAAAGTTAGACGGAGCTAAATCAAATAAATAAGGTGGATGGGTAAGCAAAACGAATTTCAATTCAAAGATTTTTGATATAGAAAAGACCCTTGTAATGGCATGTGTGTTATCTTGATGGAATTTGATATTTTTCTTTCATTCATTCTTTGGTCTTTTTCTGAACTTCTTGGTTAAGTTAGTTTAAAAGGTTAACAGTATGCTCTTGCGTTTTCGTTTGACTTTTGGGAAGATAATCAATCAACAATATGCCTTTATCACCTCATAATATGGAAATCATAACCTTTCTTGTAGACAAAATGAACATTGCCTTTTTTAATGACGAAGAACTACGATGGTTCCATTATTTTACCTGCTGTTTTATTTCTAGTGTGTAGTGCTGGACCTAAGTTTCATCACTGATAATAAATCGACAGATAATATCAGCTGTATTCTTCATAAAACAATTCGAACTCTCTTGAAATATTTTCATTCAATATCATTTTTCTTGTCAGAAAACGTGACACATCTTTCCGATAGATGTTTTAGGCCGAATTTTTCGTTTAAGATATGAAATACTCATTTATCTAAGATGTACACAGTTTTAGTAATTTCAGACACTTTTAATAGGCAATCTTCTAATTTATAGTGTTGTTTCACTTTTTAATCTTCCACTAGGGGAATGAAATTCACCTTCCAGAGCCTTTCATCTGAAAGCCACATTCTAAGCTAGCACGGAAGCATTTAAATTCTGTAGCTCACTTTTTACAGTTGTAAATGAAGATGCACTATCTTCAAACACAGGGGTGGGGAACTTGTAGCCTTTTAGAGTATTAAGTGCGATCTTTTTATTGAATCCAAATTTTACAGAACAAATTATTTTTTTGAAGTGAAACTTCTTCTTAAATCGTTATGTGTCACGAAACCCGTGCTGCAATTTTGTTCGTGACGAACGAGCAAAAAACTGACAAACAGTAGAATACCTACGTCTTCGACAACATTCCTAAAAATACTTTTTTGCTTTTCAACCACTTATTTATGCGAATCTATATTCACTTTGCTAACCCAAATCAATACCCTCTTAACGTCACAAATGATGGATACCCATCTATAGGATCAATTGAAACTGCGGACCTCAATGCTGCAGCAAAATATTCAAATGCTTTCCAACAAAAAGCATACACAACAAAGTCATTAAAAGATTAATTAACTTTAAAAGTAACAAATAGTATGTATTTTCATTTTTTGAAATTATGATGCACAAAGTAGTAGGATTTTTACAAAATAATATATAAGAGTTTTCAATAAGCGAAAATATATTTAACAGTCGATTGAGGTTATGAATCAAAAACTTATGCCGTCATTTTATGATAATTGTATTCATCTGTGTTTGCCATTTGTTAATATGGTGTGGTATACAGTTTAACAACGTACTGAAATAATTAAATTTTATTATCAAAATCAATGTTTAATTAAACTAACATTTCGTGCATTACGTGAAGTTTATGGTCCCCATCATCGTCCTACAGAAGACACAATTCGTCGAATTGTGAATAAATTTGGAATCACACCACCTCCTGTGCAGCGCTGTAACGTTAGAAATCCAGAGAATATTGAATTAGTCGCTCAAAATGTTGAAGAAACTCTAAAGATGTCAATTCCGGGGAGTTCTTAGAAAGTGGGCATTCCACTGATTTCAACTTGGCGAATCTTGAGAAAAGACTTGAGTCTGCATCCTTATAAGATTCAGTTGACTCATGAACTTAAGCCTAATGATTATTCCCGGTGTTGAAAATTCGCTGATTGGGCTTTGCAGCAATTGGTCGATTTCGATTTTTCCAAGAAAATCGTGTTTAGTGGCGAGGCTCATTTTCAGCTTCGTCAATAAGTAAAATTGTCGAATCTGGGTGAGTGAAAATCCTCAAGAGATCCAAAGGGCCCATTGCATTCTGAAAAAGTGACTCTCTGGTGCGGACTTTGATCTGGCGGTATCATTGACCTGTATTTCTTCCAAGATAAGGCTGGTGCTGCACTGACCGTTAATGGCGACCAATATCGTTCGATGATCCGGATTTTTTTTAGTCTCAACTGAAAGGTATGTACTCACAAACATATGGTTCTAACAAGATGGTACTACACGCCATTCTTTCCGGGAGAGTATGAATTTATTGAAGGAGCGTTTCAACGGGTTTGTAATCTCCCGATTTGGTGACATCGACTGGCCCCCAAAATCGTGTGATTTGACACCGATAGATTACTTTTTGTGGAGTTATGTTAAATCATTTGTCTATACTAACAAGCCACGAACCATTGATGGCTTGAAGACCAACATCACTTGCGTTATTCGACAAACAGTGCCGCAGTTATGTGAGAAACCATCGAAAATTGGAAGTATTTTATGCATGCCACCAAAAGTAGCCGCAGTGTCCATTTAAATGATATCGTATTTCATACATAATGGCAAAGAATGATCTTCTAAATACAAAAAAAAATAACTTAGATCATAAAATTTGTGTTTTATTTAAATTCAAATATCACTGGTACTTAATGAAAAACTTTACATTTTTAAGTATATCTAATTGAAATTTCTTGAATTTGGCCTTATTTGATTACAGATAAATAAATGACTTCCAACATGAAAAGGTTCTTCACCTCTGTCCCAACTTATTTTTACATCTCGTTGAAAATTTCCATTATTGTTAATTTTTTTAAAAAAAAAAGATTAATCACTGGACGATATTCAACTTTATCCAATTTAGAAATACTCTGAGGTGACTTTATTTAAACAAATGTTTACAATAAACTATTTAAAATATCGATGTGATATTTCACAGATATTCATAATACAGGTGTAGAAACACAATGCAGCAAAATTTTAGACATAGCACCGATATCTATATGTTAGGTCGATAACTTTTCAAATTGCCATCGTAGAAAGATAAACTACAATTAACCCAAATTATTTCTTAATAAAAAATGAAAATACATGCTCTGATTAATATTATTCATTATTTGATAAAAGAATTAAATCTTGATTTTTTTGATAAACGAGTCGATCGATTAGAGAAGTAAACAAATTAAGTTGCAAAATTATGTTATTAGCAAGGGATTTTTTTATTGTCTCCTGAATAAAAAATAATTTATCTTAAATAATATTTTAGACATTCTTTGAATTACTACTGAAAAGAAACAAAGTGTATATATATATATATATATATATAAATTGTGTCATATTTCACAAAAGGTATAGTTTTTCAAAACTTGTTTCTACATAATATTTAGATGCTTCACATAACATAATTACTTTACTTTATGGATAAACGTGATATTACTACATGGTTAAACATAATATAAACTCAGATGTTTCTGCATCCAACATTCTACACTTAATGAAATCAAGTTCTTTAGCATCATGTTTGTTTGTTTTAATTTAAATATTAATATTATATATAACGTTCAGTTTATCATTTCAGTAATTTTCCTATGCATATGATGTTACTACACCTGCATATTTCAACGGTTCAATCTTATTTTATTAATTATTCAACTCTTCTTGTTTTATTTATGCATTTTTTTTAATTTGCAAAACATTATTATCTTTCTTAAAAACGAATATTAATAATGATATGAATATATATATATATATATATATATATATATATATATATATATATATATATATATACATATATACGTATAATTAACTACAAAGGTCATGAGAACAAGATGAGTATGTCTGACTCATCAAAACATTTATTTTACGCTGTTATAATGAAATATATCTTTTTACAGTTTTTTCAACGAAAAGAAAAATTTAATTTGTGTAGATAATTCCTCTATGTTCAAGAATATTATGATTTATACTGAGAAAAGATTATTTTTAAAATGTTTATTGTTATTAATTATTAAAATGAGTGATTACATTTTAAATTAAGTATAATAAATAAATCAACGACTGAAGCATAGGACAGCAACAAAGGATCATTAGATTGATGCCATACAACTATGATATTACAATATTATTGTTATTTATTTTAAAATAAGCTAAAATATTAGATAAAATATGAATAGAGCTATAATGACCAATTTTATAAAAATGAATGAGAAATGTTAACTTTATTATATAATTTATTTGAAAACTTCTTCAATATACTTTTAATTTATTAACCTCTTAACAGGGGAATTAATTTTTGGTCAAGTAAAAATAAGTCGTTTCACAGTGGGGAGTTTTTTCTTTGCAATGACATGTTATCATCATATCGAGTCTAAAGTACGAAAAGACAAAAATTTAAAAAATGAAAAATATTTTAATAAAATACATTAAACCAAAAAATATTATTTTCAAATATAAAAAAATTAGTAAAACTTATATGAAATTATTTTGCTGTACGGTATTCCTTGAAGTATTGAGGCATACACAAAGTAACATTACAGTCAGGACACCAAAATCTAAAATGAAGTTCCAAATTATTTTCTTCATCGAGATAAGGTTTTTCCATTTTTGAGTAGAAAAAAGCTTCAAACTAGCAAAATTTACAAAATAAATAGACACAGAACACGCCGCTATTAATATAAAACGATACGACTACATAACTTTCCATTTTGTACGATTAAATGCATATATTTTCCACAGATTTCCAATAAAAATTTTAATTTCCTTATCCCATATTCATTGGTCTCTTTCTTGGTCTTTTTATTTTCCTTGGTTCCCAGTAGATAATTTCTATTGTCCATCGGTCGCCTTCTCTTCTTACAACATGTCCGGCATATTTCCATTTCAGACTCTTTACTCTTCTTATTACATCTGTGAATCCTGTCTGTTTTTGTATCCCTTTTATTTTTTTCCTATCTCTTCTTGTTATTCCAAGCATGTATCTTCCCATACTTCTTTATGTCATTGGGAGTCTTTGAATGATTTTGGTGTTAAGCACCCATGTTTCGGTGTTGTAGATAAGGACTGGTAGGATACATTGATCAAACACTTTTTTCATCAAACAGAGTGAGTTTGTTAATTTAAATATCGAAGCGTTTCGTCCAAATAAGCTCCATCCCATTTTTATTCAACTGTTTACTTATTTATAAAAGATCTATGTTTATTGATAATCTGGCCTAGATAGACATACTTCGTAGCTTCTATTTCTGTTCCTTTTATTTCCATTTTCTTCAGGCATATAAAAGTATTTAACAACATTTTTGTTTTTATGTGGTTCATGTTTAGGCCAATTTTTGACTGGCTTCATCTTCTATCCTTTTTTGTAGCTCTTCCGGAGTACTTGCGAAAATAACGATACCATATATATATATATATATATATATATATATAATATATATATATATATATATATATATATATATATATATATATATATATATAAATTATTTTAATACTCATGTACACGTCAATAAACTTATTGATAATGATAAACATTACAATTGATTTAATATTAACGTCAATATCAACACTCAATGACGTGTATTAAATGTTTTGATATGGGAAGAAAATATTCTAAATAAATAATATACACTTGGTATTTTCCCCAAATCCTTAAGAAAAATAATAAGACTTCTGAATTTCAAAGATCATTAAACAATCATTATTTGTATTTATTCACAAGTTTATCTATAGTCATGATGGTGTAACTCTTTTTGAATTACAAGAGTATTTTTTCAAAAATTAGTTTCGATATTAACCCTTACACAATCTTCAAAATTCTGTAGATAACACTTTATATAACTGTATGTTTATACCTCTGACTCCATTGATGTGTTTTTCTGGTGTTTTTTGTCCCTCAAATCGTACAATATTTATCTATATGACTTCTTTTGACACTTATGCTCTCTTCAGGTAACAGTAAATAACCCCATCTTAATTATTTACCTGAGAGTAACACAGGTTTCGAAATAAGTTATAAAAGATTAAACACTTGTATGATTCAATGGAGCCAAGATCACCAGAATACATTAAAGGGATCACAATTAGAAACACGAATAATTATAATTGTAAATCAATTTAGTATGTTGTAAAAACGAAATGAAGTCAATAATATTTGATATTTTAAAACAAAACACTTCTAACTTAAATTATTTCTGTTAAACAGCAAATAAATTAGTTGATTATCTCAAAATAGTCCCCCTTTATACATATAAGCGAAAAGAAAAGAATTACAATTAGTTGAAAAAAGAAGTTGTAAGAACTAGAATTTGAATAATTGGTTCTCATCTTTATCATTATTTGAGCTTTTTAAAATCCACTGCCGGACAAATATATTTTCTAACATTTTTCACTTTTTACAATTTATGTTTCATGTTTTCATACATTTCAATTCATTTACTAATTATTCATTTAATATCTTTACCCATTTATTTAAAATTGTCTTTCTGAGGACTTTTATATTTTTTATTCTCCATTCAAAAATATCTGTAATCATTGTTTGTATTAGATCCTTATAATTTCTTCCGTTATTTTCCATTTCAAACTTTTTTCCTCTTATTATATCAAGCTCCATTTTTTGTATGTTTTTCTCTTCTATTTTTCTTTATTAATACTATACTATTTTTTTCTATCTATCTTATTATCTGAAGCAGTTGTATTATTTTAATATTCAAACCTCTTGTTTCTCTTAAATGTGTAAGAACAAATTAAATTTATTAAAATAAAGTAATTTTTCGGTTTAAATATAAAAACAATTCGTTTAAATGCACTTTATTTCATTTTATTCTAATATATATATATATATATATATATATAATAAAATATGATGAGAATATAATTTTATTGTTCAATTTTTTAAAGAATATTAAGTGTTTGTTGCTTACACAGTCTTTTTAAATATCATGTAAACGGATTATATTCTTTTATGAAAAAATATATAAAAATTAAATACTTCTCATGTTTAACAACTCTTAATTTTATAAAAAAAATATTATTTATTTACAAACAGAAGCACTTTATCTCGAATGTTCATCAAGATATAATTTATGTGTAGGATCTGTACTTCGTTAAATTCAAGTGCATTAGCGTTTAACACCTGCATTGTAGTTACCATCGTTAACAAAGGATAATAAATGATTATAATAACATTGTGGGTTGAAATGTAGTAAGCTGACACCACCTGCTAACAAATTTCTTGTAGATGTATATTATGGTCTTAACTGATACACATTTACATTGCTTGTTTAAAGTGTTTATAAAAATCTTTCTTGTAAAAATACGTTCCATACATTTAACATACATATGTCTGTATAAAAACGGATCTTTTTAGTGAATAAAAATATTAAAACAAGAAATTTAATAATAAAACATATTTACTAAGTGCAAAAATATAATTTCAACCGTTTACTTATGAATATAGAATCAGAAAAAAACATATACACGAATGACAGAAGATAAGTAAAAATAAGTAAAACCAAACTACAAAAAAAATAAATACAAAAAGAAAATCACCACAGCATACTATATAAAATACATATCAAATATTCAATTTAAATTACTTTTTATGCAAAATATAAAAATTAATATCAAATTAAACCGATTGTAAATTTGCAGTTCAGTATATACTTTGTGATCTGTCAATAAATTTATGTGCTTAGTTCATAGAAGTTGAAGATTAAAAAATAAATATACGGTCGTTTAATTTAAACATAAATACTTTTGGATTTAATTTATACATATATATATATATATATATATATATATATATAATATATATATATATATATATATATATTGTAATGAATAAACTTAATTCAAAAATTTGATAAAATTATAAAATAAAGCAATATATTTTTAAGTTTAAGAAAATATTAAAAAATATTTCATTCTCAATGAAAAAGTAGTGTTATGTTTGGTGTGTTTATTAAATTTTTGATTGAAATACTAATATTTTAAATACTATTAGTTTGATTCAATCATTTCTTTAAAAGACAATATAAATAAAATCTATTTATTTACGAAGAGTGGCTGACATTTTTTTGCACACGATGCCATGACTCTTGAATGAATTTTTATTTTCGGATGAAACAGAAAAAGGAAAAGAGATTACAATAAAAGTTCTCGAATAGTCTTTTTACTTTTTCAGCATAAGTACTGGAATTGTCAAGACATTTCTTCTAGCAAGTAACATGTTTTTTCGGTGAAGAAATCTGAGGTTAGTATCTCTGTTGAAACCTTCACAATAGCATTAATTTAGTTGTTAAAGTCAAAATAGTTTTCTCTAAAATCACGTTTTAGTGTTGAAAATGTATGGAAATCAATGCTAGAATCTAAGATGTAAAAGTATGGGATGAAATAAAATTTATTTTATTTCAATGCTACTATACTGTGTTTTGAAGAATGTAATCTAGCATTTTTATGATAAAACTCACACAGGTTGATCATGACCAAGTTAAAGCTGTTGTAAAGAATTGACCATAAGAATAAACACCAGGTTTCTTCACAGATAGAATGAATTATGAACAGAATATTACACGTTGCCAAAAATATGTTGAAAATAGTGGCAATAACGCTGATAAATAAATACACAATTTGAGAGAACATATTTTAAGTCCTCTTTCTTTTTTTCAGTTCATGTATCAAAATATTCAAGAAATATGAGCTTTATGCAAAAATTTTAATCCCATCTTATATAAAAATAAAAATTTTAAAAATCTATAGTAATGTGTTAAATAACAAAAAATGCGAATGTCTTAATAAAAGTACCTTTTTAACTCACAAGAATAACTGAAAAATAAAAATAAATCTTTTATATATTTTATATTTGTATCTATTTATATTTATATTTGTATCTATTTATATTTGTATCTATTTATATTTTTTATTATATTTTTTATATTTGATAAATCATCTACTTATATATTTTTATAAAATAAGTAAAGATTTGATCAAATTATTTTTTATCTAAGATACATTATCTTTTTATATATAAAAAAATCCATTTTAAATTTCCATAAAACAACATTTTTTTGTGCTGATCACTTCCTCACAACGCCGCTGCCACTGCTATTCTCAACAATTTACATGTTAATCATTTCCATTCCCGATCATCAATGATTGGTTGATTGACATCACGTGGTCTCTGTTCTGATTGGTTGATATCAGTTACATGTATGTCACGGTGTACAACGAAAGAGGTGAGAGGTGTGTATATGATTTCAATGATATTTATTCAAAATACATAATTAATATAAATTAATTATGTAATTTGAAGTATAAGTTAATTATGTATTTTATTAATATAATAAATATATAATTTCACTGACGATATTTATTCAAAATATTCTATTCACTAAAGATTTACAGTAAAAAAATTGTTACACATTTTAAAATTGTATTTTGTTGTTAATTTTTGTAAAATTTTCCAATAAAAAGTTTACAACTTACATTTTACGTAGATTATGTGTAAATTTATTGTATATTTGTTAGTTTCTGTTATTTGTCAGGGAAGAGTGAGCGTCAGCGAGCAGGGGCAAAGTAGTCTTGAAGATCAGTGACCGACGTGAATAAAGGCAGAGTCTCCTGGTTTTATAAAAAATATATTTATCGATAATTAATAAATTTTACCAAAAAAAGATTAGCTGTAATAATATATTCCATGTGAGATTATTTTTCAGTTATTAAAGTATCAATCATGAAACAAGAATCTTAAATTTTTTAACAGATCAAACAATTATTGTTTTTTTTTTATAAAAATTGACATATTTTTTAAATATATTAGATTTTGATGAAAATTCTAGCTTAACAAACAAATAACTTTAATCAAAAATAGGAACAAAAATTAAATAGTAAAAAAATAACTTTCCGATTTGAATAAATAAGCAGGTGTAGTAAGATTAGAAATAGAATAATCTATAACTAGAAAAAAAAATTCTTGTCTGGCTAAAATGTCATTAATTCTTTGTTAACTCTCCGCATATTTATTTTTAACACTCAGATAATGTGGCATTGCTATTCAAATGTGAAAAACAATAATTAAAATGATTAATAATTAGTAATTGGATATTTTGACCAGAAAAAATATGTAGTTTATAAAGAGAACCAGTTTATTTTAAAAACATTTAGTTTTAATGTCAAATTTAAATTTACTTTTTATTAATTTTCTTTAACTTAACACTGACACTACTTGTTTTCTGTTTGAAAAATGTATTAATTATACATTATTGACATACATTATGTCTTTAAATTCTCTTTTCGAAATATTTATAATCGAATATTATTATTGAAAGTAAAACAATGAATCATGAGTTCAAACTGAAATAGAAAGATACATCTATTCCAATTAAAAATCATATACTTCACCAAATTTTGATTTTAAGATTTTTTTTAAAATAACTCGAATAAGACAGACACTTTCATAATAAAACTTGATATTGAATTAAAAATTACTTTTTTAAAAAAAAAATAAATTATGTATTTAAAATTGTCAGGTAACTATCTTTTACAGAAAAGTAAAACCGAGTTAATTATGTAAATTGCTGCAAGTTTAGTGCAGTAAACTTTTTTTAAAATTTATGTGTCTGAATATTTTTTTCTCTGACTATATCTTTTTAAAAAAATCTTAGTACGATGTACTTTAAAAGCTAATTATTATTTATGAGTATATTTTGAGCTGCGACGAAAAAATATATAAACGATAGAGATTCGTTTTGATTATTTTTACACAGGAATACATACATGCATATATATATATATATATATATATATATATATATATACATATATATATATATAAACACATATATATGTGTATATATATTTAACAATTGACCGCACGGTTTTATTATAAGGTCGCCTGCATGGGGCCTTGGAGGCGCTCATTCGCCGTGACCTGACGTGTATCTCGCTCACCGGCATGAGTCACGAGGCTGCTGCCCGTAACACCCTCACATGTACGTTTATTCTGGATTGAGTGGGCAAAACAGGAAAACATACAACTATCAACAGATATGCGCACATAGACGATAATGTGGCACAATAAATAGACTTACCAACTAGTTAAAAACATAAATTATTAATGTAAATAAAATCTGTAATTACATTTAATTCGAAGCGTTTTCTTTTTGCATGAAGCTAAATTGACTTCATAATTGACTACTATGTTTTATATACGTGTATACATATATGTAAAACTAACAAGTTCCAGTCGAACATGATGCTTTTATTAAAAAATACATTTTATTCCAAAAACAATTATTAATTATTGGAATAAAATATGTATTTAAATCTTTATTATACTACAAGTATTTTTCATCAAAATAAACATTTCAAATTAAATTAAGTCCAAAATAAATTTGACATTTATTTGACATTTTTCTATAATATTAAACAAATATTTTTAATGTAAATAATATACTAGATGTCAATGGATAAAACACATAAATACTTTAATAATCTGCATTTTTCACTCATAATATAATATTTTATTTAATATACTTCTAAAAAAAGTACAACGTTTCTTTTTTTTGACAAAAACAGCTTCAACATGAGCTTTTAGTAATCATAAATGAACTAAAAATATAGGTATTTTTACTAAAAACCGAAAATTATACTAATATAAAATAAGAAACTATCATAACTAAAATAATGTAATAATATAACACTTAATATACCATTACCTTGATAAATAAACAAAATTGAAATTAATATTGACGCTAATAAAGTAGTAAGTAAATACAGACGCTAATACAATGAAGGATCTCTTTTAAAATAATTTACAACATATTGAATAAAATATTCATTATTTTTCTAACTGATAGCTATTTTCTTATTGAAAGATAACGTATGTTACAAGTCCGAACTAGAACTCATGACACACTGGTCAACAGTTCAACGTGCTGGCTACTTAGTTACGACCGCCTCTGCAAGTTCACTACCTTATCTTAAGTATACTGTATAGATATATGCTGATATATACGAGGGTCGTTTGATAAGTATAGTAAAAATCCATTTAAACATCATTTTAAGAAAAAAATAATTTTATTTCTCAATATAGTCTCACTTGAGGATTATACACTTGGTCCAGCGAGTCTGCAAAATACGCCTTGACGGTGTGGATAACATCCTCATTCGATGAAAATTTCTTCCCATTGAATCAAATTTTCAGTACTGGGCAGAGGAAGCACTGGGGCAAATGCGGAGAATAGGATAGATGAGGAATCAATTCGAAGTCTAATTAGTGCAATTTTGCCATTGCGACGGTCGATTTGTGGAACCCAAGACAATATTGAGTTACATTGCCATTTTTTCCAAACTTTTAAATTAATAATATATAGTAGTATAATATGTACCAATATAAGAATATTTTATACATAAACGGGCAATTTACATTAACTTTTCAAACATCCATACGCATTATGTGTCCAAACTGTTGTTTAAGGTGGCTCTATGATTATGGACAATCCTTAAAAGGATATGAAACCAAACAATTTTGTTAATTAGAACTTCTTAAATGAAATAAAACCAAATTCGGGACGAGGAACTGTGTGAATTTTTGAGAAAAATATCTTTAAAAATGCAACTTTTAACACAGCTCGGCAATTTTTAACTGCAAAAATGAAGACACAATCAAAGTCTTCAACGAGTTAAGATTAAACATATTCTACTTTAATGAGTAAGGTTATTATATAGTTGTACTTTTTATTATTTATATTAGGTCTATAGGAAAATAATTGCGGTTTTGTATATGAATTTGAAAGACATAAACCGTAATTATTTTTCTACCAATCTAATAAATACAATTTCAAATAATATTTTCTGTGGAACATTCAAAAATGCATGTAAAGTGTTATATGTGGCTCATATTATCGAAGATCATCACCCTTGCTATAAAATATACTTTTTACTTTGCATATATTTGCTTACTTTGCATATTACAAATTTATGTTAAGTATTACATTAAATTTCATATTTGAAATTAAAAAAAAATGCTCAATGAACTTAAATCTTGATAATATTTTAAAATAGCGTACGTGAAGAACATCTTATCTAAAAATACCTTAATAAGTGAAATATAATTTTCTGTAGACGTTAAAATTTTAATTGTGGCAAGAATGCTAGACATGGAAGCAATTAAAAATTGTTATACAACAGACACAAACAACAATTATAATATATTTTAATAACATTACATTTTTTATATTTCTCACATAAGATCATATGTAACAAATACTAACATACAAATGTATATATATATATATATATATATATATATATATATATATATACACACACACATATATATATTCATATTAGTGGTTATATGATAATAATCCTTATTTTAAAACATTGTTCCATACTGTTATTATATATTAAAAAATATTAATTTTAAATGTAAATATTTTCTTTAAAACATTTTTAACTGAATGTGATATTTAAAAAAGTTATTAAAAAATAATTTGTCGTTGTTTAAAAACTCTTTGAATAATCAAAATGCATAAATGTTTGAGAGTTAGGGATACGTCCATATTAACTAAGGTCATTAGATGTAAATAGTCAAGTACCTTAAAATATTTGAGGTTATAAATTTATTATAGAGAGCTGACACAATTAAGGTCAAGTTTAGTTAGAACTCATTTGCCTTTTCTTTAAATTCTAATGTTAGGTTCCTATGAAAATAATTGCGGATTTTATTTTCTGATTTCTAGTTTAATTTTTTTTAATAAGTGTCATTTCATCGTGTTCAAGTTAATATCATTCCTAATTAATAATAATTAGTATTCCTAAATAAAAGTAAATCGGATATGTTTTGAAATGATCCGAAATTAATTTAAATTTATATGACTTTTATTTTATTTTTTGTGTATATATATCTTATTAGTTTATAAAGATATGGACAAAACTGGTTGAATAAACCAAATATTAATTAAAAATCCAATGTTTGTAATATATTCAACAATGTAAATTGAGGAATAGAAATCATAACCCGTTATTGAATATAAAAAATATTTATTTATTTTATTAAAAATATATCAAATATTTTCTTGAGAAAATCTACGAACACAAACTGTACTGTTACAAAAATGTACGAACAATTTTTTAGCTGAATTTTGATTATCTTGAAATTATTAAAGAACGGTTAAAATACCTGTTTTGTTCATAAACAATAACATTTTGAAAATACAACGTTCTTTATTAAACATTTTTCTATATTATCAAATATGCACCATCAAGTAATTATTGCATATATATCAAATGGAGTTTTCTGAATGAAAAGTATTATGTTTTAAAAACATATCTACTTTGTTGAATCTTGTTATTTAAATTTAACTACATATGTATATATATATATATATATATATATATATATATATATATATATTAATTATATGTATATTTTAATATCTAAGAACATAATATTAATCAGTGATTTAATTTAAAACCAGCGAAGTGTAAAATATTTAATGTTAGACTTTGTGGGAATAAATAAATAGATAACACATAGATGAGCAAGGTATGTAATTGCTTTGTAATTAATTACACGTAATAAATAATAATTCTCATTTCATACAAGTCCACTGACGAAATCGAGATAGTTCACTTTATATGGAGTAAATGAAAGTTGTCAATTGAGGGGCACGCAAATAAATTCGGTTAAGTTAATGCTTCGAATTAAAACAACATTAAACTGTTCATCCAAATCAGACAAAATCCCACGCCGTTTAGAAGCGACACAATGAACAAATTAGCCATTACCTGTGGGCACACTGTATAAAAAGAAATATATACGTTTCTTATAATTGTAATAAAGAGGTCTTGAAATCAAGTGTGGCCAGTTAATTAGTTATTAATATTATTATATACTAGTATATAGCCCGTCAAAATTGACGGGAAATTAAAAAGAAACATAGATAGAAAAAAATAATTATTGGTTTTTACAACATAATATATTTAAACAAAATATACCTAAGAATGAAACTTAATGAATAAAATTTGAAACCTATGAGCTGATGAAGCAAAATTTCTTGTCATCATATATACTCGTTACTTTGTCCTGCGGAAAAAGTGACAATAAATGTGAGTTTTTATATATAAGAAAGATTCTCTAATTTATTTGAATCCAGTGGTTGAGGAACTCTTTTTTCATTTACACTTTTAAAATTCAATATTATTAGTCGAAAAGTATATTTTTTTATATTGATATATTATTGTACTCATTGTTATTTTTATCAGTACACAATAAGACAAAATTGAAAACACAATTCTGTGTGAATTGATAGCTTAGCATTTTATAATAATACTTTACGATTTCATATAAAGACAATAGCGATTTTTGAAACACTTATTAAAATACAGGTACAATATATTATTGCAATATATTATACTGAAATGTTTTACTGTCACATGAAAATTCTTTATACTTTTAAATAAAGATATAAATTTACAGTTACCAATAATAAAAAAAATATAATGGAAAGTGTAGTGTGTGATTAATGATATAGCCATTGTGTTATAGAACTGAGATTCAATAGTTGATAAATAATTGGCTAAATATTTTTTTTAAAAAACAAATAATGAATTGATAAACATTTTTAATAATCATGACGACTTTTCTCAATTATTTGGTTTAATTTTAGTTTAAATTCAAATTATTATTTCAACTTATTGAATACTAAATCATTTAATTGTATTATTATGATATATATATATATATATATATATATATATATATATATATATATATATGTGTATAGATAGCTGTCGTATAAAACTGTATTATTACAACACAGTTTCGCTCTAACACGGTTCGAGAATTGGGGGAAATCTCCGTACAACACGGGATTCCTACAACACGGTTTCACTCTAATACTGTTTGAGAAATGGAAAAATTTAGTGGAAAAGGCATCTGAGATAAACCAAATTAATTGTACACAGATGGAAACGCTGAAGTTAAACATTTTACCTCAAAAAGCATACAGGAAAGCACAAACTTAGCCGAACAATTGGAGTTCTATTTTCTAAATGCAGATCTTTCCACCGAAAAAGCGCAAAATTTAAGAGAGAACTTCATAAATGCTTAGCTCTATACAACGAAATTGATAAAAAATTTCTTAGGTAAAAACAAACAATAGAAAATAACAGATTTTTTGCAAAAAATAGAACATATAAATTCAGATGATGCAGAAAAAAGCTCAGAATATGAAGATATTTTGCAAGAGAGAAAGTGCCCTCGTTAGCAGTGATGATGAAGAAAAGATTATGTAATATTAATATATAATACTTTTGATCAATTACTGATTGTTTTAATAAACATATTTCTCTTAGTCATAAAAAGAGATGAGTATAGTTTTGTTAATTTTTGAAATCTAATCCTGGTTTTTTATACTAGTTCCTTGTTTCATATAACACAAAATCACATAACACGGCATTTTTTAGGAACCTAACGACCGTGTTATACGGGGGTTACATATATATACATATATATATATAAATGTAATTTTTAGTTATATTAATATAAATGCCAAAATTGTTTAAATGTATACATATATATATATATATATATAAACGTATGAATATACATATTGATTTCAACGACTGTACATCTGAAGGATGACCGCACTTGAAAACTTAAGTATACACTATTGTCTCGACGTTAGTTTCCGACTGTTCATCTGCTTTAAACAATAACACTGTTTAAGGCTTTTGTCTTTAATCCAATGTGCATCAAACAAGATTTCTGTCAAGTTTACCAGAGAAAAAAAAATAACAAGCAAATCGTCGAGTCGAAATACACTACGGTCTGTTGCTTTTTCAAAAGGTGTGGTTGGATAATCGCGTGGGTAAGTTTCGATATCCTCTATTTAAAACAGCCGATACCAAAAAATCTCAACTGCTTAGGAATATATTTTGCAGTGTCACGGTCAACACGGAGGCGGAATAAGATGTATTTTTTTGGCAAAGGTGTTGAATGAATCAACGAACATTGTAAATACAATCGTCGTTTTGTATTTTAATTCGTCCTTGCAACGATCTGTTTTTCTGTTGATAGGTCATATAATTGCAATTTGAATTTCATATTAGGTCTTAATGTACTTTATAATAAATCATTTGTTTTTTTAGAATGTCAAATTTCGTTTTCAAATTATGTATTATTAGTGTACTAGACGTGTTCAACGAACTCATAAAAAATATTCATTTTATGGATTGTTTCATATAAGGTTCGACACGGTTGGTGCAAGATTTTAGATCTTGCATTAATTAACTCGTCACATATTTACATGTACGTACGCATTCATAACCAAACGTTTACTTACATACGTATATATATATATATATATATATATATATATACATGTATACATATTATGTGTATAAGAAAATACCAAATCTCCAGAATAAAACATAGAAATTTTCTTGATAAACTTATCAACTGCACGAATAATTTTCTATAATTTAAACAATTATCAAAAATGAATATGAAAATAAAGTATTTCATACAAAATAAATAACATTAGAATATTATGTTTAATTTCTATATAGAAAAAAATATTAAAATACAATACAGAACATCTTAGTTTATGTATTATTTACACATTTTGATGGTAATGATAAACCTTAAAAGCATACAGGCACTAAATAACAAATACTTTGCTGTTAAAATAAAATAATTTATTAGATATTTTTATTAAAATGTTTAGTTTTATTTGAAAGTTTACTTAATTGTTTACAGAAAAATAATCAAAAATATTCTCTTTCAAGAGAAAATAAATAATTAGAATATAAGTAATTGGAAATAAAAATAAAATAAAGTTATACAATTATATATATATATATGTAGATATATATATATATATATATATATATGTATATATATAAATATATGTATACATATATATATATATATATATATATATATATATGTATGTATGTATATATATATATGATTATCAACCTATAAATACTCATAATATGTAAAAAAATGAGAAAAACACGACGTTTTGGAGTGCATCAATGAATCAATAAAAAAAGTAAAATTTTATACCAAAAATAATATATATTTAAAAACAGTAATATGAAAGGTACTAAAAAGAACAAAATGATTGCTAATTTATTGAAATAACTAAATATCCTCATCTATCTTTTGAAAACAGCGAAAATAACTTTCAATTTAAATACAAAGTATTCCTGCATATGTTGTATTGTTTAAAATTTAGAAACTGTTTAGCCTGTTCTTTACTACTTCACTATTCTTTCAAAGATTCTTATCGTTTAAATTATATTATGTGTGCAGACAATTGTCTTCATATTTGAATATAACGAAACAATTAAGAGTTTATTTTATTATTAATTAATTATAGAGTTATTTTAAAAACTTTAAAACAATTTCAGCAAGAAAAAACGAAGAAAATATTGTATATGTGATATTTTGATAAAAAAAATAATGTGAATTTTTTTTTTGAAAAGAAGATATTGCGATAATTACCTTGAAAATATTTTTAAAATTAATAAAATCAACCCAGTATTGGATAGAGAGTGTTTTTAATTATATTGATATTTTCGTGACAGAGATTTTGATCTAAATGCTGAAACATATATATGACATATGGTCCTGTGAATAGAATCATTGTAAATTACTTATTTTGAGTCGTGAGCTATTTTCAGATGGCTTGGGAGTCAAAATTAGTCGTGGAGGATAAAGATTCAAATGATTCACCAGGATAAAAGACAGTAGGGCAATACAGTTACAAGATCACTTGTATAAAAAACAGAGAAATATAACACATAAGACAGCTACTGAAATTTCACTTTGAGTAAAATTCATGCATTAATTGAAATTTATCGACATTTGGGATTACAAATTTTAAAAAATAATTAAATACATATAAAATAGTACTTAAGTAAGAATATCTTTGATATTAATGAATATAAATGCTGTATTAATACCCAATAAATCTAACAAATTTAGTAATAAAGCATAACATAACATAAATTCCACTATTTTCTCACATGAAAAATAAAAGTTTTTAATCCACTATTTATCGAATATGTAAGGTTGGTAGAAAAATAATTGCGTTTTATGATATTCGAATTCATATACATTTTTTCATTTGAGGTCCAGAATTGTTAGATGACTAACTTTTGCCTAAATTTTGTGCAAGCTCTCGAATTGTTGTGCGTGGTTCTGATTCAACTAATGGCTTCAGGTGGTCTTTATTAACTAAAGAAGGACGCTAGCGACCTTCTCATCCTCAAGGCTCTCGTCCATAGAATGATATTTTTTCACCATTGCACCGTACATTCCTTAACAGTACTCGCATTAAAATCATCGTTTAGTTTACAAGCAGTTACTCCTGCTTTACCACCCGTTTTGAACTCATATAAAAAATGCTCTTATTTGCTTCTTTTTTATCCTTAATTCAATAGCCCAATTTGAAGCAAAATTAATAATGAAACCAAAATCAATGTTACCAAAATACAGACTGAAAAATGCACATTAAAATGATATTAACATGAACACGATGAAATAAGACTTTCATTGAAAACAGTTAAGGTTTGAATTTAAAAAAAACGCAATTATTTTTCTACCAACCTAATATTTCCTCCATACATTCGATAATTTAATTACAATCATAATTTAAATTGCAAAAAAAATGATGTACTATACGTGCTAGTGTTCGAAACGGAACAAATAAATAAATATTGAGTATAAAAGGGAGACAGACATTAAGAAAAGACACGTTTTTTGATATAATCGGTGATTCACAATCGGAAATGAAACACGCCGCAGTGTGTGACTGTGACGAACAATACGTTCAATTGACTGGTGATTTAACTGACGGTGAAACATGAAAATAATTTTTACTTAAAAGAAAATGTAATGTTTTGAATATGGTTTTCTATTGAAGAATCATTTTGATTCAAATATTGAATTTTTATTGTATCAAAACCTTACAGTTGGAACTTATTATATACTTATACTTATTATATATTGTGATAAGCTGGTAAATCATAATATCACTACCATATTTGACACTTATTAGATCTAAATAAAGAATGAGATTAATTATTTGGGGTTTAACACGTTCACTTCCAGCCGTCGCATATGTATGACATAACGGTTAGTTATGAGAGCTCGGCGTGGCATATGTGTGATAGCTCTAAATATGTAGCTATAAATATGTAATACATATGAATATTATTGTAATGTATTACTTTTCACAGAACATTATCTCTTTATAAAATGCCAAATTTTTGCAAGACACATCCAATGAAGAAAAGATGCATAATTTACGCAAGTGATGAAGATATGGAATTTGATGTAGATATACCAGATCCAATTGATTATTATTGATTATTTTTGTTTTAAGGATTTTGAAGAAATGAGTAGCTCATTATATTCAATAATTAATGGTGAAAAATATGCTAGTACATAAAACGTTTGTTCACTTATTTGATGTGACAATTTGGAAAGCATGTTGGTTATACAATAAAGTTTATTCAACTAAAATGAATTAATTAGTGTTTAGAAATGATACTGCATGTAAATTACTAAATTATGACAGCAAATTAGCTATATTTTCACGTAGCAACAAGTCAAGTGTACAACATTTCTCGCAAAAACTGGAGAAACGATTAGATGCCGTGTATATGCCAGTAACAAGCCGCGCACAGCTATTTTCTATGCTTGTGTAATTTGTTAAACCAACAATGGACAACTAATTGGGCTATGCGTTGACAAATGTTTTAAAATTTATCGTACAAAATAAATCACCTGTATTTCACTTTCAAAAATTGTATTCATTTAGTTTTTCTTTTCCAATTCTATTCATTTCCTTTTAATTTAATGTGTTACATATATTTGACACATGAGCTATCACACAAATTTTTTATCTATAACTCAGCATCACATTTGTGTGCCAGTTAATAAGAATGCTTATTTTACTTATCTGTAATGTTTTAAATGCATATAGCTAAGTCTATGCCATTTGTTGTCATATTACCACAAAAAAAAATAGAGTTGTAGTAAAACTTTCCAACAATGTGTTAAGGGGGCGTAAACACATCATAATTAGAACGCAAATCTCTGAGTGCCAAAATCTTTAACCTAGTCATTTAAAATATACACATATGAAAGGAGCTAACTGATAAAATACCTACATTTGAGCGGGAAACACTTATAAAAAGGAATAAAACTCTTAAAAATAATATTACATTTAAAATACTGTGAGTTAATAATAAGATTCGCAGGTTTTTTGTGAAAAAATGTTAAAATAAGCCAGAAGGCTTAACATGGAAAACTAAAGAATTTGATATTTCTAAAAAGTATAATATTGGTAAAATAAAAAGTTATATTTTTTTTTGAAAATAATATAAGTATAAATTTCATAATATTAATTATATAAAAATAAAAATTAAACTGACCGGAATAGAACAGTTCCAATTTACTAATTTATTTAAATAAATTTCTTCATTTTAATTACCTTTTATTGAGAGAACTCGGAAACTATTCAGAAGAAATAAGATTTAAGAAATCTTAAAATGAAATTTCAATGCAATTTTTTTCCTATTCGAAATATTTTAAATTTAATTACAGAAATAATTTATGATTAACAGAAAAATTGAATTGAATGTAGAAAATTGAATGTAGAAATTTTTGAGATTAAAATTACAATTATTTTATAATTAAATCAATATAATGTTTGAAAAACCTCCAAATATATTTCTTAAATTAAGAAATAGTATGTAACACGTTATTATTAACAGATTTCATATTGAATATTGACAAATAATAAATCAGATCAATTCAAGTTAAAATTATTCTTTTGATACAAACTTATATTTTTGTGAAATTTCATTATTTTATTAACAACATTTTACGTTTTATAACAGTGTTCTTTATTACATACTGTCATGAAAAATAATTTTAAAATATTGTTTTCTTCATGTTACTAGAACTAACCAAAAATAAAATACAGAAATATTAAGAATTAAATGAATATAAAGAAAAATAACAGAAATAAAGCAATTAAGATCTAACTAAATTTTCTAGAATTGTGGCTGATTTTAATTTAATTTTAAAATAACCATAATTTTAATATTATATGACTTGCTATTTTTTTTATAAAAAATGTTGAAATGAAAAGAAATTAATTACGAAAATTTTAGTTAGTAGATTTTTATTTAAAAATAACATAAAAAATATAAATATATATTACTGAACATTTAAAAATATGTAACTAGATAAGTGTCATTCAAGTGTATTTGAACTGTTAATTTTTCGGTCATTATCCGTTGTATATGTTTTTAGGAATTTGACCGCTTTAATATGGTTATAAAGCATTTAATACTATTAAGTAATGTGTTATATCATTAAATTAACTTTTACTAATTAATGTGCGGAACGAAAAGTATGATTTAATTCACTTTTAAATTAAGTTCATATGAATAAACACACACACAAATTACTTTTTTTCTTAGATTATATTATATTTTTAAACATATAAGAATATAATAAACCGACTTTTAGTTAGATATATTTTAAAAAAATTTAAAACATTCGTTTTTCATTCTCATCTTCGTTTTTTAAAAAAAAAATAATTATATGCGGTTTAAGTAATATAAAATTGTAAACAAAATAAATAAAAACTGTAAAAAAATCGTTACTTTAGATTGTTTCCCGAAAGAGATATAAAATTAATATTTATTTATATTTATATGATATTTTTCTAAGAAATATCTATAATATTTATTAATAAATTTTCTTATTATTAGTTTATTGCTAATTTGTAATATTCTCAATAATAATTTGCAAACTGATTAGTTCAAGTAATACAACAGCTAAGATATAATACATTTTTTAATAAAATTTTAGTTTTAAAAATGTTTTGCTCTAATTACTAAAATTATGAGACTATTGTATTGTATATCCTTTCATATATCATTTAATATATTTTATTACACCTTTGTAACACATACATTTGATAACGAAATAAACCAATAAACAAATATGTATACGTGATTTTGAATGAAATATCAGATTATACAATTCGATTTTAATACTTATTATTTTTTTTCTAATCATAGCTTACTCTTTTATGTTTGATAATATTTGTTCCACTTACAAAACATATGTTTTATGTATCGATTATTTATTTGGACTTAAATCTATATCTAAAAAGTATTGTAAATTGGTTCTATTAATCCTTTTTATGCAATAATTTTATAAGCATTGTAATTTATTTTTTAGTTAAACTATTCTATATTACATATATGTAGTTTACCGACCTATTGTTTACAAAAAACGAAGCTTTTGCTTTTAAAATTGATTTTGTTTACAAATATTTCCTTAATATTAGCTTGGTAAGAAAATAATTTCGGTGTTTTTTTAATCTAACCTTAATTATTTTTCACTGACAGTGTTATTTCATCGTGTTCCATGTTATTATCATTTTAAAGTGTTTTTTTCTGTCTATATTTTGGTAACATTGATTTTGGTTTTATTATTAATTTTGATTCAAATTGGCCTATTGAATTAAGGATGGAAAAGAACCAAATAAGAGCATTTTTTGTATGAGTTCAAAGCGGGTGGTACAGCAGAAGTAACTGCTCACACACTAAGCGATATTTTTGGTGTCAGTACCGTTAAGGAACATACGGTGCAATGGTGGTTCCAAAAATTTCGTGATGGAGACGAGATACTCGAAGATGAAGAAGGTCATGGACGTCCTTCTTCAGTTCATAACGACCTCAGGTTAGAAATTTATTCACCCCAACCATTTGAATAAGGTAAAAGACTAAATCGGTCATAGGGAAACAGAAAAAATTAATAGTGATGTCAAGGAAAAGAAAAATAAATTGATATGTTTTATTAACACTACATACAAGTTAATTCAATTTCACATACATAAAATATTTTCAGAATAAAAAAAAAAACATTCTTTTATAAGTAAATATTACTATCTTATAATAACGAGGTTTAATTCTCTATGAAGCAACCAATTCTTATTTTTACCACACAGCTGCAAACAATTATAAAAAAATTGTCAATGATAATAACGTATTTAATATAATTCTTAAATACACACTTGAATTTATGAACTCAATTTACTTGCAAAAAAATAATCATGTATTGTTTTGTATATTTTTGGTTATTTTTTTTATAAGTATTTATTAACTGGTTTTGCTACTACTTCACTAGTGACATTAAATAAGATATTGATTTCTTCTCTCTACTGTCAATCAAAAAATTAAGTTAGAACGGTTAAAGAAGTAAATTTCAACATTACGGTTTGATGAGCTAGTATAATACACGATATCATAAGTTCAAAGTAATCTCTTCTCATATTTTTTACAAGCTATCAATACACTAGTATTGATAGCTTGTAAAAAATATGAGAAAGTCACCACTATGTGAATTTGCTGATTTATATAAATATTTAATTCATCTAGTCTGTTTCAGGTTTATAAACCTCAAAGTTATCGAATATATATATATATATATATATATATATAAACCTTTTTTCTATATTATATATATATATATATATATATACATATACACATTTAATAGAAATTTGATATTTAATAAGCTGTATAGTCAATATTCTCAATAAAATCACAATTTATCAAATATGTAAAAAATATTATGAATGATTATTATATAAATATATTTCAATGATATTATAATAATTATATGCAAATATACTTATTATACTTATTCAAATATATTTTAATAATTATATACTGATATAAAATTGTATTTTTGTTTAATTATTTTAAATATTTATAAGATAATCAATAAAAAATATAAAACTTGAGAGTATTAATAAGTATCAGATAATATTGTTTTATAAAAAATATTTTCAAAATTAAAACCTCAATCTAAAAACCTATCGCTATTTTTATTTTGATTATTAATTTTGAATAAAACTATTTTTGATGGACACTAAAGAAATAAAATTAAGCAAAATACGTAAGGAAAATAAGTGGACATATATGTTAATTATATTTTGAAAAATATTTCTAATTTCTTGAACTATTATTTAAATAACATGACGTCTTATCAAAATAAATTATCTGAACAGAAATTCAACACATTTTAAAATGTTTTATCTATTCATAAGATATGTTTTATCATAAGTGATTAAAAACCTCTTCCGGTGTATTTTAGTTGATGCATTTACTAAAATAACTGTGGTTATATTTCATAGACTGATATATATATATATATATATATATATATATATATATATATATATATATATATATATGTATGTGTGTATGTATGTATTACAATACATATTACTATAAACTGTCATTTATTTCTTCATATAACTCATTCATCAAAATGTGTAGGAAATTCCGTATTAAAATTGTAGGAAATTCTGTATTCTAATTTGAAGTAAAATATTTTTCTTTATAATAATCAAAGATGCCTTTTCTAAAAAATGCCTCATCCACCTTACATTTTTAAGCAAATATTTAATTTTGATATAAAAGTTTATTTTTTGCTTGGATCAATGTTAACAAATTTATGAAAAATTTATTCATAGTAACAGATAACACAATTTGGATTTTTTGTATTCATTTCTTATCTTAAATGCAGTCTTCTATATTTTAATGAATGAACAGAAATTGGTATTTAAGTGAAGATTTAAATTAAATTGGTTAATTTATTGGTTAGTAAATAACTTGAGTATTTCTCTTCCACAACTAGTTTCATTTTGCTATTCGATGTGGCCACTATTTGATTATAGCCACCATTTGATAATGGCTTACAATCAGATAGATTGTATGTATACTAGTATATCAGGATGGATCAAGAATCGAATCTAGTCCTGACAGGTGACTATCAAAATAATGCATCAGAACTAAGACCTCCAAAGCAACACACCAGTAGGATCAAAAGTATAAATAACAGACAGTTATACTTTTAAATAAAAAGATGGTCAGTCTCTCTTTTTTGATATTTTCTTCTATAATATTCAACAAAAAAATCAACATTTAATTGGAATGAGTAGTTTATTTATCTGTAATTCTGCTCATTCACAAAAATAATGTTTTAATGTTCATAAACAGCGCTAAAATGAACTTTATTTGCAACGATAATCACGTAAAAGTTAATATAAATAATTGGGAACTGTTTTTACAAAAACAGACTCATATATCATACCTTGATTTATTTTAAAATATTATTTTTTTGATGTAAAGAATATTACAGAATAATATTTAGTAGTATTATTATATTTATAGTTTTATTTTTTTATCATACAAGAGGGCTCCACACCTTGTTTGCTGCACCCTCTGCTCCCTCCCGGGGGTGGGCGGGAGATTTGGGGTGCGGAGTCGGCCCTAACCACTGATCATTGCTCTCTCCTAAATTTTTTATTAGAAAAGTTTCTAAGAAGTTGACAAGAAAATACAATGTTAAAATGACTAACAATTTTTTTAATTTAAAACTTCAATAATTTCAATATATTAAATAAATTTATTATCAGTTTTACACTAAAATAGTATACCCTCTTTCATACACAATGAGAGAGCTACATATTGTGACTGATATCAACCAATCAGAATAGAGACCACGAGATCTCCATCAACAAATCAGAACACGAATAAAATTTTCAAAAAAGCTGCATGAGACTGATTTTTAATTATAGAGAGAAATTTCGTTCTTGTATTTTTTCATTTTGCATCAGAACAAAGTTATAGAAAAAAAGTAATATTTTTTAAAAAGGGAGTTCTTCCCCCTGCTCGCTGGGATCACCAATCAACGAGGAGACTTTGTCCCTGATCGCTATCATTAGCTCCCCATATAACAAATAACATAAATTAACAAATTATACACACAAATAATTCGAGTAAAATGAAAGCCTTAAAACTTTTATCGGAAAAGTTTATGAAAATTAACATAACAAAATACAATATGAAAATATGTAACAATTTTTTTTATTCCAAAGCTTCAGTGACTAAAATATTTTGAATAAATTTCAGTGTTAATCATCAGTTTTACATTGAAATCGTATACCCTCTTTCATTGCATACCATTAAACAAAGCACTAATCATATACTGATACAAATCAATCAGAATAGAGACCACATGATTGATATCAACCAATCAGAACACGAATAAAAATTATAGAGGAGGAGGACCAATTTTTATTGATAGAAAGATTGTATTATTTTCAAAATTTCAAAGGTAGATTTTTGTTGATAGAGTTTTCATATTTTTTTAGGTATTATGGTGTTTTAGTCAAATGTATGTTTATTGAATACAAATTCGAAATAAGTACATTAAACTGAATATCAGTTTCCAATTAATTCAAACTGTAGAAGAACCTAAAAAGTTTTAAAACCTAGTTAATTCAAAAAATCATTTTAATAAAAAGGGTATAAACTTAGTTGTGCTTTCCTAAAATTAATTTAAACAAAGTGTTCAATTAAAATTAATACTAATTTTTATTTCAGTTATCGATAAAAGTTCATTTTTATTAAAAAATATTTAGCTTGATATATAGCTAAACTTTATCAAAATACCTATTAATTCTGTAGTTTTTACCCTTTAAGTATAGAAATATCCAAATATTTTCAACTATATTTCAAATTTTGCACTGATTTTTTTAAAAACTTTGTTTAATTGTATTTTTAAACACATTATTATTATTTTTTTATTTTTAATTCACAAAACGATCAAAATATTTTGAAATTATAACTGAGTTCAAATTTAATTTAAATTTTAGACTAATATTCACATTTTCACAATTTGTTTAAAATAAACTGTTTTAAATTATAAATTATTTTTGTGGAATATAAAAAAGATGTGTAATTTTAGATAGTAGATGAAATCAACATGAAATTCAATTTCGAGAAATATAAATATTTTAATTTGATTTTTAGATAATTGTTAATACTTTCATAGCTTTCGTCCTGAACTTTTTTGAATACAGAGTAACTATTATTATATTATTTAGGAATAAACTCATATGGACATAAATGTGAACGCCTATTAAGTCTGTGTGAGGTATAATTAAAAATAGATAGTAATGTATAATAAATGAGACATATACTAATAACAATGAATGAACTTTCTAGAACATCGATGATAAATTATTTTTATTATATTTCCTGACGGCCCGACTCTGTTCTCCCTCGTTGACCATCGTTGTGCACACAAACAGGTGTGATCATTTCCGGCGAGCAGACACCGAGACACGTCACTTTGTGCGTGCACATGACAGACGAGTATATGTGCAGATAAAGAGACACGGTGTTGTCTGACGACACATAACGAGTTGCATATCGCATTCGTATTGTTCACTAGACCCATGAGATTACTAAAGTTCCAGACAGTGGTGGTGCCAACGATATCGGTTATGCATGTAAATAAAGGTACTTTTATATATAACGTGCAATGAACAATTATTAGTTTGCGAGGATTGTATGCAGCAATATTGTGAAATTGCAGCTGTTACCCTTTTTAGCATTTAAAAATGAAATTATTTTAAAAAATCTACGGTATTAAAACTGAAAACCGTTATTTACAGTTTCGTTTCATACAATGATATTAAATCAGATTAATTTTATTAACTGTAAGTAAGAACTGAAATAAAATTATATTAACCTAAGTTAAATTGTTAACTGAAGATCTAATATTTAATTTATTAACAGCTTTTGATGTATTTAATAGTTTTTCAATAAATTTACTTTGAGTTTTCAATGGAAAGTAAGATCATAAATTATTAAAAAACGAATATTTACGGACCGAATAAAATAAAATTTCTTTTAAAATATTTTATAATATTTCACTATCAAGTAATAATAAATAGTCGAATAAAAATTAATTAAATAGCTTATTTTGGTAATTTTTTAATTTATTCATTTAATACATATATAAAAATACATACATACATATATATATATATATATATATATACAGATGAAAATTAAAGATTAATCGTTTTATTCAACAAAAATTGTGATACTATAATCTCTACATTTATGCGGTTTCCATTTACGTGTATTCACTTTAACGTGGTTGAAACATTTTAAGTTTTAAATAATCAACCAGACACCAGATATTATCGCAATGTATAAATTTATCATATTGTATATACATTGTAATTATATAAATTCGAGATTTCTCCATTTTAATTTATTCACTATTCTTATTTACAATTATGTATTATTAAATGTATATAGAGTAGTAAAAATAAATAGTTTTAAAAAATATTACCTGAAATACACTTTTACATAAATGATTGATAAGCTGGAGGAGGATAAACAAATAACACGCTCGAATTTTTGCGGAATTACAATATCGCTGATCACAACGAAAAAAATTAAAAAAGGATGGAAAAATTTAAAGAGCACAACTATGAATGCTGTCTGAAAAAATCTGTAGTTAGATTGTGTTTTCAGCTTAATAGACGATTTCAGATTATTAGAAAATGTTGGCAACGACGTTGCTGAGGTAGTGGAACTAGGACAACAATTAGAAGGTGAAGGATTTAATGATTTGAATGCTTCTGATATTGAAGAATTTTTAAAATCATACGATTTTGAATTGACAACTAATAATCTTATTGAATTAAACCAACAAAATAACAACGAAGAAGGAAAACAAGACGATGATGAAAAAGAAGCACTTTACCTGATTACAGCCCAGAACATTAAAGATTCCATATCTATGATTCAAAAAGGTATTGATTTTATTGAAAGGATAGATCCTGATAGCGAAAGAAGTGGTTCAATCAGCAAGAGATTAAGAGCTCAGATCGCACCATACGAACCCATTTTGGAGGAAATGAAACAAGCGGACAAGCAGCAGACTCTAGATAGATTCTTTTGCCATCAACATCGACAACCATAACAGCTATAACCGTAATGACGACAGCCATAACAGTAGAAGATTCATTTAATAGGTGACTGTAAAGTTGTAAGCTTTGTGATACTTTATAGAAATAAATGACAGCTATAATAAAAAGAAAAACATACTTTTTGATATCAGTAACCTCTTATATAGACTTATATTTAAAAAAAAACTTTAGTTAAAATTTTTCTACTCCAATAAAGTATAATATTTGAGAATATGAACCAGATCCCTGTTTTATACAACTTTCTATAGCTCCACTTACGCGGGTTTTATTTATGCGCTGTTTTCGTGGAACCAATCACTCGGGTAAATGGGATTAAAAAATTTTTAATACCGATTAGGACAATTTAGATTGATGTGTCAATTGTACATAAAATTGTTATATTCATTGCCATGTCAGTGTTGTTATCATTAGATATAAAACTGAATTCTATGTGTTAAATTAAATCATTCATAACTCTGTTTTAAATTAAAATACTTTCTCCTTGTTTCAGGATTTTGAAGTGACAACCTTAATATTTAAAAACAGTATATAACTTGGTCACAGTAGTGAACACGACGGCGTCTGAAAAGCAGTATATTAAACACTGCATACTTTTCGCATTCCATTTGAAAAAAAACGCTACCGAAGTCGCTGGAATGATTTGCTCTGCTTTGAAACGTGATGTGACGCACAGAACATGCAAAAAATGTTTAAACAGTGGAAGAGGTCCGTAAATGTACTCTGATTTCATCAACTAAGGCCGCTATCTTCTTTTCGACAAGGGATTCGTTTGTTACTTGACAGATGGAGCAAAGTTATACAAATAATAGGGGATATTTTGATGATTAAAATGAATTCCATTTCTCCGAAAACATTCATTTTCTATAAAAATGGGGCTGAATTAATTTGTACACCTAATATATAGGATCATCAGAAACAGAAACCCTATGACCAATTTGAATCAAACGACAAATGTAAGGAATAATTATTAGTTAGTTATTTAGAATATGGGGGTGCGTCGACAACTAGAGATCATTAGCGTCCGGCAATAATTATATTTTCATTTGAGGATAATGTTTTATCTGAGGCATTGTTCATTAAATTTATATATATATATAATAATTATTCACTAAGAGGTAATATTTAGGAACAGATAAATTGTTTGAAAAAATAATGAACTTTACAGTACGGAAAATGATTTAAAATACTATAAATGCAACGACTGAATATAATTAGAAAACTGTTAAAGATATAGAGATAGAAACTATATTAGTAAAAAAAAAACACTTTAAATGCTGTAACATCAACATAATTTGTAGATATTGTCGAGGAAAAGAAATGATAAAATTTTCAATTATAAATATGTTATCAACTCAGAAAAAACTAATGAGAAGTATGAAACTAAAGTGTTTTTTTTTTAATTTTCATTAAAAACAGAGATATAAATTTGGAAAAAAATCAATAATCTAAATTATAGTAAAATAAAATTATGCAGAGATAATTTTTATACTCGAAATAAACGTCGACTTGCAATTACAAACACCAGTCAAGTATATTTTGCAAATTTCATTTAAAATGTTTATTTTAATCGTCTTATCACAATAATAAAAGTATATATAGAACAAAAGATTACAATATACAAAATGAACTGCATTTTTTCATATCTTATAATTTTATCTAAATTACATTATCTGATCTATTAATAATCTTTTACTATTATACAACACCTTCATTTTTTAATACTAATATATCTTAGATTTCTGTATTTAAACTAATAACATGAGAGTCAGCAGTTCAACGTCCTAGTTACTTGACCGCCTCTGCAAATCCACTACCTTATCTTTAATATATTACAAACATACATAACACAACATTGTGCATTTATGTATCCATGCTTATGCATATATATATATATATATATATATATATGTGTGTGTGTGTGTGTGTGTGTGTGAGTGTGAGTATTTGTATTAGTTTGTGTATATATTTATAGATGACTAAAAAATAATTAATTTTTCATTTTTAGCAAACTTACATAAATTCTTTAGTCCAATTTAATAATTATCAAAAAAAGTTATAATTATACAGAGCTATTTTCGAAATCTATCAATTTGAAGATGACATTAAATAATTACTATTTTAATTAATGGTAACTGATTAGTAACTAATTATCGAGGAAACATTAAAATTCCACTCTTTTTATAGAATATGTTTGAAAAACTACAGTTGTTTCCCATTTGATTTAGAATTTAAGAAAATATTTATTTACTTTTTAAATTAGTATAATTTTTATATTTAT
The DNA here is from genome assembly GCA_034766995.1 of Acanthacorydalis orientalis. Taxonomy (NCBI): domain Eukaryota; kingdom Metazoa; phylum Arthropoda; class Insecta; order Megaloptera; family Corydalidae; genus Acanthacorydalis; species Acanthacorydalis orientalis. The sequence goes on along the minus strand of CM068313.1, from coordinate 47,996,406 downwards.
AAATACTACTTACTATTCGAATTTAACTAAACTCTATTAAGGATGTTCTTGAGAAACAATATCGTTATTTTATAAATAGTAAAAGAAGTTTTAGAAGATACATAATATAGCCAATGATCTAAAATTGAATTTAGAATTAGTTTTTTTCTTTTCAATGATACTTTTAACTAAATGTATATATATATATATATATATATATATATATATATATATATATATATATATACATATATATAATTTAACATGGTGATAATATAATTAAATGTGAAAACTTTTATATTAATTCAAATGATATTTATATAAATGACGTATGAATATGAATAAAACATGTAAATATGTATTATATTTATAAAGATTATAAAATATAACCATATTAAGTACTATATTAACATTTTTTTGGAATGTTAAACATGACACCACGATAATAATATTGAGTCATTTTTATTAGATCATATTCTTGAACACTGTAGGAAAAATGAGATAAAAGATAATATATATAACAATAAAGAGATAGATAGTGAATTATATGTTTTATATAAATCTATATTTTTTTTTATTCAATTATACAATTTTGCAATAGTCTCATTATTATCTATCTTAGATGTTAACATATTTTCACAACCTTGCAATTCATGAACTGAAACAAGCCAAATTTTGATTAATCATAATTTCTTTAAAATTTCTTATTAATTTCTTTAAAATGGTATAGACAACACAATTTTCGTCTATTTATTAACTATACATGAACAAATTTTAGAATAATTGACTTTTTTAAATATTAATCGATATGAAATTTGAGTGACTGACGCTTTTCTGTGAAGAATGGGGAAAAATACAGAAATTGATAATTATATTTTTTCTTAAATAGTACAAAGAATTGATTTTAAATTTTACATACATCTTCACAATAGAAATAAAAAAAATAATCACACAATCTTCATCAAATTCTTAGTATATTTACAACTACTCCATACATCTTAAAAAACAATTAACTTTAACTGGTAACAAGTGAAAATTTCAAAATTTTTAATTAAAATCTGAAGACTAATAATTAAACTGTTTTAATAAAGAAATAATCACAATACTAGAAAATTAAAAACGATCACTTTTGAATAAACTATTTGAAATAAAGTACATTTAGTATACACTTTATATAATATATAATTTAGACGTTGGATATGTGTCTATAAATATATATATATATAGAGAGAGAGAGAGGGGGGGAGGAGAGAAAGAGAGAAGTGAATAGGGGAAGAAAAGAAGTATTAAATATTGTTTATATTTTAAGTAATTAAAGATTAATGGAAACATTTACTTGAAATAGAAAATGAATGATAATTGTAATAAAAGATATATTTATTAATAACTTCCTAGTTAAATATTTATATTTAGTTTAATTATTAAATTAAACTAAATATAAAAGTCTCCATAGATCTTAAAAAAAAACAATTATATTTAACTAGTAACAAAGGTGAATTATTAAGATTGTCAAATTAACATCTTAAGATGAACAATTAAATTATATTAATAAAGAAAGAGTAATACTGCTAAAAAATTAATAAGAATCACTTTTGAATAAACAACTCAAAATGAAGTACTTTTATTATACACTTTATATAATATACAGACAGTTTAGATTTTGGAAACACGCCTATTAATGCCTCGTAGATAGAATGAGGGAAGAATGGGTGTAAAAATATTGTTTATATTTTAAGTAATTGAAAAAATGGAAACATTTAACTGAAATCGAAAATCAATCCTAATTATAATAAAAAATATATTTATTAGTAAGTTCCTAGTTAAATATTTATATTTAGTTTAATTATTAAATTCATTAGATATAAAAGTCGCCATAGAACTTAAAAAAAATAATTCACTTTAATTTTATCTCGTAACAATGGTAAATTATTAACATTGTTAAATTAAAATCTTAAAACGAACAATTAAACTACTTTAATAAAGAAAGAGTAATAATACTAAAAAAAATAATAAGGATTATTTTTTAATAAACAACTCAAATGAAGTATTTTTATTACACACTTTATATAATATATAATAATTTTAGATACATGCCTATATATATATATATATATATATATATATATATATATATATATAAATATATATATATATATATGTACATATGTATATATATATATATATATATATATATATATGTGTGTATATATATATATATATATAGATAGATAGATATATGTATATTATATGTATATATAAGTATATATCTATATATATATATATATATATATATATATATGTATATATATATATATATGTATATATATATATATATATATACATATATATATATATATATATATATATATATATATATATATATACAGATAGATGAGTGAGAGAAGAAAAGGAGTATTAAATATTTATATTTTAAGTAATTGAAACATGTAATTGAAACCAAAAATAAATTATGATTATAATAAAAAATATATTTATTAGTAATCTTCATAGTTAAATATTTATATTTTGTTTAATTATTAAATTAATTAGGTATAATTTATAGGAGTTGTATATTGATAGAGGTTTTCATCCTTTTGGATCATTTGAATTTCTCTTCTCTACTACTAATTACTCGTATTGAAATGTGCTACCTTCAAGTAGATTTTAGATAACTCAGTAAATAAGTTATTAGTTGCTCAATTAATATCCTATATAAAATCTACCTAAAGATGGCACACGTTGAAACTAACAGGTGAATACAGAAACTCAAGTGAACTAAAAAAAGGAAGCTTACTAGAACAATGCATCAACAGGAGTACAGTCATAGAAAAATAAAATTATAACTTTAATAAATATAATTAATTGATACATAAATAAAATGTACAATAAAATAAACAGTTAATAAAAATGTATAAAAACAGAAAAACAAATAACAGGCGTGGTGTATATAATCAAGTAAAAAAAGTATAAGATTGTATCATGTGATTTTTTTTCTAAAATTAATGTTCGATGAAAATAAAAAATAATATTATCTAAAAACAATGACGTTATAAAGATTGTAGTACATACGTGTATACATACAAAAACCAGTAATTATGAAAATGTACATCCCACTACATGCTACACGAAGTTGTATTCCTATGTTATTTTGAACGAGAGGTCAGTAACGTGCAATCGAAATTTCATCGTAGGCACATGTCCACATAAAGCAAGTGCTTAAAATGGTGACCTGCTATATTTCAATATTTTGCAACACGTCTCAATAACGATAATTGCGCGATCAAATAAATTATAAAACATGTATTATGTACTTTATACATTGATACTTAAAAAGGAGTTACCGGTTGGAGAAGGGAGAATGAATTACTTTCGTTATTCATTATAAATAATGTTTCAGTTTATTGACAATTACATTTCACTTGATAGTTGTACACTGAACATTTCAAAAATTTCAAATACATATTAATTAAATATCAATATTTGTTTAATTATTTTCAATGAACATGTTTATATCTCCATATAATCCAATAAAAATACCAAAATGTTCATATTTTTTTACATGTTATTTCTATTTTATTGTTTGATCAACATCATTAAAGAGTAAATACTTGTATATAAAAATATACTTATATTACAGTTATAATATTTATAAATTGCTAAAGAGATTATTAAAGAAATATTTTTATTGTCGTAACTGTAAATATTAATATTAAAAATAACATTTAGTCTAATCTATCAACTGTAGATCGAATATTATTGTGAAATATTATTCCTTAGTAAAAATGCCACTCTAAAAGCACACTTGCATTTTTAAATCAAATAACATAATTTAAAAAATAATACCTCATTGTTTATATAATATTAAAAAACATGTATAACATTTTCTAATGAATAATAAATTCTAATGAATAAAAATAATTTTATGGAAACACATTAAGCATAAATAAGTGGTTCTATTATAAGTGCTGCGAAAAGTACTTTCTTGGTACAATTTTAACTATTTTACGCATTGCCTACATGAAAAGTAAAGCAAAATCATCTCCCCACTTAACGTGTTAATATATCATTTCTTAACAAAGGAACGAAGAACATATTTGGTACTAAAATTATAATTACATTTATACAACAGTATATAAATATATTTAATTAAAAATATTTTCAGTACAATAAACATGGTAAGTTCAATATCATTACTATTTCTGGTTAATATACTTAATAAATATAATCCGGTTTCTAAACACTGTCTTATCCAAATTTAATGTCCATTATTAAAGTTATTAACTTGATATTATAAATTGATTAAACAAAAGTAAACTGGTCTTTTTTAACCCATTAAACGCCGGTACTCAATATCGTAGGAATGTTCGCATAAACGCTTAACATAGTTTGGTTTTAGATTTCTTCTAATTAATTTGGTACTAGAAAGAAAAACCAGATTTTTTTTGTTTTTTCACAATGATATGTTGCGTATACGTAATAGCGGCGATTAATTTTAGCATTATCAAAAAAAAATTCAAAAATGAATTAAAACGTCTGTTTTAAATTTTAAATTCGTTAATTTTATTAAAACCCGAATCAAATGCCGTGATAGTTGCTAAAACACTTTGGGTGGAGAAAAACGTTGTACTTTTTACATGTATATATATATATATATATATATATATATATATATATACATATATATATATATATATATATATATATATACATGGTCTACTTCTTGAAAAGTTTGCATCTATTCCGCTTTTTTTCTCACTTTCGCAAACGACATGCTCTTAAATATTGATCCTTGATAAATTTCTGAGTTGTATATTTTCATTGTCTGCAGCATCGTTAACGTCAACCTCCTGATCAACATTAGATTGACTGTAAAGCAATAAATTTTGAGCCACTTGCGAAACGAATTCAAGTTCTGATATCGGATTTCCACTCGTTCGTTTGACAAATAAATAATGTAACTTACACGAATTGACTACCGTAGAGTTTAGAGCGTTCGTCCACAAAGGCCAATACCATTTCTTGCCGCAAACAGGCATTCTATAATTTGTCACGCCGTTGTTATGAAGATCAACTCCACCCATGTATTAATTATATTTTTGAATAATATTAGGTTCGTTAACTAAAATGTGTTTCAGATCTTTTCGGGCATATCGTTTCACTGGATGTAGTGGTTCAAAGGCATGATCATTTGAGCAATTGTAAATTCAGAATTATCGTGCCAACGGACCACAAGAATATGATTGGTTAAATCTAGCAATAATCGAAATCATGTTTTGCTAACCATGTTTGTTGGTCTGCTTAATTTCCGCTTTTCGTTTTTAATTGGCGGCGCTTTGGCTTTTGATCTTGTTTTTTTGAATATACAACTAATTTAGTACCAGCTATTCGATTATTTCGAATAGTACCAGTTGCATGAAATTTCAGTTCGATCAATAAGCACATCAAATAATAGGATATGAAGAAAATGTCCAAATAAACAGAATGCATTTCGGGCTTTTTAACATTTTGCAACAGTTCGTGAACAATAGATGTACCAAGGCCAAAGTTTTATCGTATGGAGATGATGATACGGAGTATAGAACTGTTAAAAAAATCCATCGGATGAGAATAGGCGCCAGTACTTGAACGTAAATCTAATTGGTTTGCTCTGAATAAACATTTTGCATGCATGTCTTCCAAAATAAGGAATTATAACCGATACTTACTAAGAGCTACTTGATAATAAACTGGCACGAGAACAATCAGTTGCCATACAACAGGAATAAAAATTCTAACACCAAACGTTGCTGATGCTTATACACAACACGTCAAAGTAAGTGTATATGATGGTTAAATAAATTTTCTTGGAAAATTGGTAGCATTATTATTTTTTGATTTGATCTCTCAGCTATGCATTCTTGTAATTAGATCTCATGGTGACTGTTCTAAGAATTTTTTAAAATTAGTAAAAAAACGTCTAAAAAATGTGTTTATTTTAAAGCACACCTGGAGCAGGTGAGTCTTGATGATCTAAAAAATTATTAATGTAGTACTATTGCTATTGAATTAATGTTTACTGTTGTATAAAAAAGTTTTAACAAAAAAAATTTTTATCACAGAAAAACAAATCCAAACTTAATGTTGCGTATACGCAATAGCGGCGCTTAATGGGTTAAATCAATTTCCTTACAAACAAATATATTAATGAATAATTATTGCTTACTGGTAGAAGAAGACTGGTAAATATTTTGGCTTAAAACGATAATTTGTCATTTTATTATGCAATATTGTATTGCTCTATATAAAGTGTATATATATATATATGTATGTATATATCTATATATATATATATATATGTATACATATATATATATACATATATGTATACAAATATATATATATATATATATATATATATATATATATATATATATATATACATGAATTGTGTATATTAAAATTTTCAATTATAAGAGCAAAGAATTTGCAATTTAAATGTTCATAATAAAAAACTGACAAAGTTTCGTATTCATTTTTTTCCTAAAATATCATTAACAAAATTGAAAATTATTAAAATAATTGTAAAAAATGTAATTCATTTAAATTCCTGTCAATATTTTGTCTGAATGTAATTTTTTGATTAAATTGTTAACACGCAACAAGAACTTCATTAAACAAGAAGTTTTTTTTGCATAAATAGCAGGTATAAAAATAGTTGATATTTTAATAATCACCTTATTACATATGTATATATATATATATATATATATGTAATGGATAAATATTTCATATTTTCGCAAGTATTCCATGTCATTTTGACAATAATGCAAAATGACTATTTTCACTTACAAAAATGAAAATTGGTGAAAATAGCTATAGACACGAATAGATGGAATCAGCGGAAATATCCGTGATAATGTGAGCATAACAGTAGGGTGGAATTATTTTTCGTACAAGACAGTTATTTGTCATGCTAGCTAAACATCAAACAGCGATCGCAACCATTAGGGATTGTTTTTGCGTCACGTCACATGTTGTGGATATTTCCTGTGACCGTTAACTGAATTCTTGTGTGGGAAAACACATGACAAATATTCGCTATAGTTGGGGAGACAACAATCAATAAGAGAATAATGATATTAATTTGGCGGTAACTGTAAAAGTGCTTATATAAGTATTTCATGTATGAAATTGTTTCATAGATCATTTCTTTGAAAATTATACGGTAGGTAATAAAAACGCCTTAAATACTATTCTGTATTAAATGAATCGAAGTGAAAGAAATGTACCAAAAATATAACTACACACACACATACACTCACACACACACATATATATATATATATATATATATATATATATATATATATTCAAGGAAATTACCGTTTTACGTTAATCATCAATTAGCGTGTTTAGGTAACGATTCGTGATGTTTATAAATGAAATAAATTTATTAATAATTTATTTGAGTCTGTGAACAAATTATTATTTCAGATACAAATTTTATTTACATAGAAAACAGTGTGAGAAGGTTTTGTTTACTCGTGAAATTGAAGATATTTATGACACAGTAATTAGAAAAATATTCAAAGACAGCTCTACAAAATTGTTAATCTAGAAGATGTAGTATAAATGAGTACCCAATTGTATATATATAATAATTTTATATTTATTTCAATCATGTAAAAAAGACTAAGAAAATATAGAAATTAAAAATGGAATATTTATAACCTTATGTTTAATTGACATTTAAAATAGACATATAAAGTGGACATAACTAATATTTTAGAATATTTTGTCAGCTATTACTGATAAATCTGATATTAGATAAAAACTGAAGTAATATAAAAATTAATAAAGTATTTTAATTTTTTATGAATAGGTAAATATATTATTAAAAATAAGAAAAAAACAATTATAAATCTGTTACTTGTGAACAACATGTCAACAAACATCATTTTATAAAAAATAATATAATTTTAGTTCAATGAGTTAATAACAAAAACTGAAATGAGAAATTAGTAGATTATAAGTAATGAACAAGAACTATAAATAGGAAGGAAGAAGACGATACTAGTTGAGTGACTAGCATTTTTATCTACTGAAAAATATATTACGAATCTATTCCAAAATTAAACTCTTTAGTTTAACCAATTTTCATTTCATGAAACAATTCGTTTTTATAATTGTTTGACAATTTTTCATTTAAATCGGTGATCTTAAAGTAAGAGTATATCATCTATGTTAGAATTCATTATTCAATTAAGGAAGACATCGTGAAATAATAAAAAACAATAAAAAGTTCTGTTCCTGTATAATAATATATTAACTTTCACATATATTGCTTGTATTTTTGTTTATTTAAAAAAAAGATTATAAATACGACTTATATTTAATATAATTAACATATAATTTTCAACAATGAAGTCGTTTCAAAATTTGAAATCTATAAGAAAATACAATTATAAGTATCTCAATCTGAGTTACAAGTAAACATCATACTAATACGTAATATTTCTTATACATAACTAGAACTGTTACTACTCAATTTTTAGAATTATTGATTTCGACAACTCTCTTTTTATACTCTTGATTGAGTAGTTGCAACAGTTTGAAACAAAATGAATTTGTACATGTTAAACAGTTTGAGATTATTAGATGATATATTTTTTTCTAATTATAAAACTGATAAATAATTTTCTACTTTGACATTTTTTTACAAGTTTCGTTGATTATAATTGTTTGTGATATTTGCTATTTCAAACATATCTAGTTGCAAAATCGTATTTTGGATAAAATTCAATCTAAATGATAAATCTCGTATGTGAAATTTGAATTTTTGTTGTAATGCCCTTAATCAAATAATAGCATTTCTTTACATTCAATAATAATCTGAAACTAAATAAAACAAGTAAAATTAAACTATTTTTAAAAATAATGCATTATTTTTTTATGATTGAAACAGAAATTTTTCCGTTACATCTTGTATTTTATTTGTTGCAAGAAACAATACTATCCTCAATTTTCATAAGGTAATTTTTGACTTGCTCCACACACGATAAAAAAGTTAGATCTAATATATTCAATAATTGATTATTAATCATTTTTGATTACCGTTTATGCGTAATTTGTTGATGATATTATCATCCTTATAGCGCAAGACAAAGAAATCGGTAGAATTTATTTATGTCTTAGCGTTCTGTGGATAACAGAACATTTTTATCGAAACGCACAGACTTTGCGCAAAACCCATTAATGATAAACAATTACTGAAAATTTTTAATCAATTCTTTATGATTTCCTACATGAGTGGAAAATTCATTTGTGGAAGTGAATTTCACCAAAGTACCTAAAATGATGTATTGTACTTTATTTATCTTCCTAGTTCTCATTCTCTCTACAACCTAGATCTCTCTCTTTCTATATGTATGTATGTATGTATGTATGTATATATATATATATATATATATATATATATATATATATATATATATATATATATTAGCTTATTCAGTCATATTTCATATTAATTAATTAATGTATTTTTCAGAACTGGATTGAAAATAAGAAAGAGAAACTTAACATTAATTTTAAGTACTTAAAGTAAATTTAATATCTAAAAAATATAAACTATAATAAATTTTCAAGTAAATGGTCTCATTAATAGCAATAATTTATAAATGACAATAAATTAACAAATGACAATCGCAAATGACAATAATTTACAAGAAAATATGGTATTATTGTAAATGTGATATCTTCTTATATCTACACACACACACACATATATATATATATATATATATATATATATATATATGTATATATATATGTATGTTTGTGTATATATATATATATATATATATATATATATATATATAGGTGTACAAGAAAAGAATGTCGTTTTTACGATAACCATTTTCAACATTGCGACATATTAGACGATGTTTTGAATGTTGTAAAATATCAGAGATGGTTCAAAAAAATTTGATAGGGAAATTTTAACATGAATAATAGTTCAGGAAGTGGAAGCCCAAAAAAAGTGAATAACTACATCTTAATTACCGAGATTGAAGCAAATCCAACATTAACTATTCAAAAAATTACAGGAAATTTAGGTTAATCTTGATCAAGTGTGCAGGAACACATTAAAAAAATCGGAAAGATGTGGAGACAGAGAAAATGAATACTACATCAACTAAGTGAAAAGAACATGAGGGACCGCATGTTTAAAAATCACAAAAATAAAATTAAAATCTTAGGATGGATAAAAATTCAACATCCAACCTACTCTTTAGATCTTGCGCTGTTGGATTACCATCTTTTCAGGTCAATGCAACATTTTTTATATGGTAATAATTTTAAGTTATGAAGAGGTTAAAATTAGCTGACTATTTTAATTCAAAGCCTCCTGATTTTTATGAAAGAGAAATTAAAATATTGACTGAGTGATGAAGGAAGGTTGTATTTAACGAGGGGAAATTAATTTTTAATAAATAAAATTATTAATGATATTTACTTGTTTCATTTAAAAAACGACATTCTTTTCCTGTACCTCTAATTTATATATATATATATATATATATATCCATATTTCTTTTGCTTTTATATACCATTATTATGGAGCAAATATATGAAAGTAGTTAAATTAAGACAGTTCAAAACGGAATAATTAAGTATATAGAGACTTTATGTTGCCAAACAGTTAAACTACCGTTACAAGTTCATTATTTAAATACGAGTGATTAAAAAAATATTAATGACTACGTTCTACTGCATTGACTGTAACCGGATTTGAATGGTTATAATTTGCGAGAAGATTATAGCTTAAAAATAAAACCATTTGATGTAATAGTTAGTTTGCATTACGTATGGACACGTAATGTAACATATATACACACTCGTATGTATGTATGTATGTCTATTGGATTTTCATTTATATTACTATCCATGAATAGTTTTATATCAATATAAAATCGATTAATCGGGAGTTAAAGTGCAGTTAGTCAATTTTAATAATGCACATTTAGAAGCTTTATTGATTTTTCCAAGAAATATTTGCAAATAAAAACAACAAGTAAATATAACTAAAAGAATATATATATATATATATATATATATATATATATATATATATATATATATGTATATATATATATATATATATATATATATATATATATATATATATATATATATATATATATATAATATTTTAAGCTATAGTCGTTTTAGTAGATATTAATTTAACTTATATGAAGTTAGTTGTATGTATAATTAAATAATTTTGGGAACATACGAGAACAATTATAGTTACTGAAAAAATATACTATAAATTAATATAAAAATGTATAAAAAGTTGCTATAATATATGTTTTTGTGATCTTATTTTATATTCTAATAAATGTAAATGCGTCAAAACGTTATATAATTAGCAAATGTCTGTTTGTCATAATATTTTGAGGAACTCGGAAACAGGCTTTAATATTAAATACAATAAAATTACATAATAATGCTAATAAAAAATATTCAACTACTCTGTCATAGGTACAATTTAAAATATTGGCTGTAACTTAAACAAGACTTCCACAACATATAGTATATCCTAGGGGTGGACAAATTCTTCGATAATAAGTGCCACATATAATACTTTTTATACATTTTTGAATGTTGAAGAACCTCACCCTCGCCCTCACCTTTCCCGATTTTGTTTTTATTGCATTCAGCAAATCGTGATTAACAAAATTGTTTAGTTTCATCTTTTTTAAGGATTGTCCATAACCGTAGAGCCATCTTAAACAGTAGTTTGGACACAATGCATATTGATGTTTGAAAAGATAATGTGAATTACCCATTTATATATAAAATATTCTATTGGTACATACTATAATAATATAGATTATTCATATAAAAGTTTAGAAACAATAGCAATGAAACCCAATGTTGACTAGGGAGCCGCACTGAGTAGCTTTGGGAGTCGGTGCTTGCCCACCGTTGGTATCTATCCTATTAGCTCAATGTGATCCGTGAGACCTTTATATGCACCACGCTGTAACTTTTGAAAATAATATTTATTTACAAAATTTTCTTTATTGCAGACAAACTAAAATTTAATTTCAAGTAATAATAAACATTGCTGACTTATACAGTGAGTCAATTTTACAAGTGAGTTATGTCATTACTTTTCCCTTTTATACATTTTTAATTATAAATATGAACAGAAATGAGAAAATACTCTTAATACTTTCTCTTCGACTACTTAACATTTAGAAGACATTGTAAAGATTTCTACAACCTTTTCTGGAACATGAAAAGCGTGTTTCCAAAAAGGAATGCAATATTTTATAATCGTTTTTATGTGGTTTTTTTAATTTGTATTTACTAAACCCAATTAATATTTGTTTATATACTTATATGGCATATATATATATATATATATATATATATATATATATATATATATATATATATATATATGTCATATAAGTATCACATTTTTATTCTAATCTTTTTTATTTATAATTCAATTTATAATTAAGAAATAATATATTTTATTAATTCAATAATCCTTTACTATTAACTATTTTGTCATCCTGTGCAATTATGTTTATGTTAATGCATTCTTCGCCGTTCTAAAGTTACACGATCTTACTTTATGTTATATAAGCTCAATATTTGAAAATAATTGTGAAAATAATCACAGAAATAGAAAAAATTAGATCCAATTGTTTGTTCATAGTTCAATGTAAATGGTAATATTTAATACAACTCAGCTCTAAGCGTTTTTTTAAGAAAAAATATAATCTTGTGGTGCTTTATTGAAATATTTTTTAACATAGAATATTATTTACTATTACAATTATCTTTATATATATACACTAACAGTTCTTGACAGTAGAAAATTGAAAATATTTTCATAAATAAATTCGTTTTTATTATTTCTCCATACGAACCGAATTTTTTTTCAGATCAAAATTGTTCAATAAATTATTACTGATCATATTTGATTTTCGTTTATGCGCATTTCGATGGCAATAATATCCTCAGAGCGCCAAAATACAGTTGAAAATATTGTTTATTAATATAATATTTTTTTTATTTTGTACAATTAAGATAAGTAATAAATTCGTTGGTTAATAAATACATCTAAATGGTTGAAAAATAAAATGTAAATGTAAAAAGTACATTTTTAACATTTTAAAACGGCAAGAAATTGCATTCGATATAATCAATGAAAGAATTGGTTCATAGTTGTAAACCTATTGATGCACATAACCGTTAACCAATTAGTAGATTCTTTATTATAATTCATAGCAGCACACTCCGTCTGCAGTTTACATAATCTATAATAAGAACAGCATTCATTACCATACAAGACAATACTTATTGTGCATGGTTTGTTCACAAACAGGTAACATTTGCTCCACCGGCCGACCTGTCCAAACAAAACGAACAGCTGTTCAGCGTGTATAGTCCGCTAAACATATATATGTAGGTATATATGTATGCAAGACGAGTTTCAACACAACCACAGTTACACCAATAAACTATTTTACTCGTTGGATTTTTTTTACTACACGCATACTATTACTTTGTTTGAGACAGTCGAAATTATTTTTTGTAAAGTTTATACGGCAGAAGGTAGATTTTTGTTAATGACTCGTTAATAAAATGAATGTAATAAGCTTTACATTAAGACAATAAACATATATCACTTCACAGTTAATTAAACATTTTAAAAATATTATAGATATTCCTTGAATTAAAAAAGTATCTAAGGATATAGCAAACTATTTAGATTCGTGCACTGTTATCATGATAGTTTCATATGCATATCTTATGAATTACAATAAAATTTAAAAAATGATAAAATCATTTTATTCATGTTCTTATTAGGTAAAAACGAGTCACAATATTTTCTTTAAAATAAAACATTATTGGCAACACACACGCTTCTCCCGATATTACACATGTGTTTATTATATGCAGCAGGTATTACCGTTCGTTTCCTGAAACACAAACCCACACGTACACGCAAATTCACACACACACACACACACACATATATATATATATATATATATATATATATATATATATATACTTTATAATACGTGTATTTAAAATACGAGGACGATTTGAAAAGTTCGCGGCCTAACTATGAAAGAATATAACTTGTGTTTTTAAATTACTTTTATTTTTCAATATGGTCCCCCTGAACTTCAATGCAATTCATTCAGTGATGCTCCGGTGCTTTTATGCCATCCTGGAGATCTTTTTCTTAGAAGTCCTCAAAATAGTGATTCACTGTTGTTATTAGTTCTTCGCATCTGACAAAAATCGCCCATGACCAAAGATTTTTTTAAGTTTTTGGGTACAGATGGAAATAAGCGGACCAAATTTGGAGAGTAGGGTGGATGGGGCAGCAAGTCATACTTCAATTCGGCGAGTTTTACCATGGATACAACAAACAATAAACTGTATGAAGATGTGCATTGTCCTGATAGAAAATGATTTTTTTCTTTGATAAACCTAGTCTTTTCTCACAAATTGTTTGATGGAGTCGATCTAAAAGTTTAGTATACTACTCTCTCGTTATCGTTAGACTCTTTTCAAGATAGTCAATTAACAAGATCACTTTAGCATACAAAAAACTGAAACCATAACTTTTCCAGTGGATAAAATTGATTTTGCTTTTTTTAGTGGTGAAGGATCACCATGCTTCCATTGATTTGATTGTTGTTTTGACTCTGGAGTGTAATGGTGAATCTCTCATCTGTAATCACAAATCGCTGAATAAAGTCAGTCGCGTCTCTCTCAAATCGATCCAAACAGTCTTCAGAAATTTGTACTAGAATGTATTTATGATAATTATCAGCAAACGCAGCACTCATCTTGCAAATAGCTTTTTCATAACTAACTCTTCAGTTAGAACGTGATACATGCTTTCACTTAAAACACCCACAACCTTATCAATTTCGTACACCTTCAACCGCTGATCCTGTAAGACAATATCGTGCACTTTGTGGATGATGTCTTCTGTCGTTGCAGTTTTCGGATGTCTACTATACGGGTTATCTTCTAAGCTTGCACGACCACATATAAATTCAGCTGCCCACTTCTTAACGGTTGAATACGAAGGTGCACTATCATCCAGTATATTTTTCAACTCATTAAAGATTTCTGTTGGCGTTAACACTTTTTTAACAAAAACCTTTATCAGCACATGATATTCAACTTTATCCACTTCAACAACAGCACAAAAAGAGCATTATTTAAATTGATGTTTACAACAAACTGCTTGACAAATTAATTATAGACTGAGATTATGTAAGATAGATATAGCTTTGTAATGAGCCACAAATATTTAAAATATTACCGCCACTTTTATGTTAGGCCGCGAACTTTTCAAATTACCGTCCTGTATTGCATAATCTACAATTTAACTCAGGAATGTCCAATCTTTTGGCTTCCCTAGGCTTTATTGGAAGAAGACGAATTGTCTTAGGAGACACTGGAAGAAGAATTATCTTGAGAGACATTGGAATAAGAAGAACTGTCTTGGGCCATACATAAAATGCACTAGCACTAATGATAGCTGATGAGCAAAAAAAAAAGATCCGAGCATAATTTTCGTGATGTTCACCACCACAGACTTTTACAGTTTTTCATTTCTTATCGCAAAACTGTTATTAACCGCAATTATAATGCGAATTATGGATAATACTCTGACATTTATGGGCGTAACATACTCTGATTATTCCATTCCGTTCCCTTGTCGTCTACAAAGCAGGAGAACCAAGCAGTCGAGTTACGAAAAATCGCAAAAAATCTCATAATGTTTTAACTATACAGTTTATAATTTTGTGTTGGACCACATTCATAGCTGTCATAGGCCGCGTGTTGGACAAACCGGATTTAATTTAAAATATATTTAAAATAATCCACTTAAATTAAATTTTGTAAATAATATATATATATATATATATATATATATATATACACACATTGAACTTGAAATGAGTCAGAATGCTATGAAAATGTATAGCTAAATTAATTTAATAAACCAAAATAATTACTTTACATTGGAAACATAAACAGTACATAAAAAATATTCAGTTTCAATTTAATAAAAAGAAAATTATGATATTGAAGTTTTCATTTACTTTTATAAATAAAAAATACATTATAAACTGCTAAAAACTGCTTCTTTTAGATTCAAAAAACTTGTTTAATGTGGGCACTTTAACCAAAAAACACATTTCTTATAATTAAATAAAATAATATTGATATTAAAAATTGAATGATAAATATTATGCTTATGAATATATATTTCAATGATCAGAATTCGATCTCTATATAAGTAAATACAACAGTTTTTCTTAAAATTTAACTTATACACATATGAATAGCTTTAATGAACTTTCGTACAGGTGTTCCGTTTATATCTCCATGAAAATATTAACTTGTATAACGATCTCGTTTCACAAAAATAACAAATAACTTTGGTTCTCTATGAACGTTTTCATTTTACCTAATTATTGGTAAATTCAATTTTATTACAACAAATAAAAGATAAATATCTTGATTATCTCTAAATATAAAATGTATTAAATAGGAAGCTGATATTACTGCATCATAATACAACTTAAATTTTACAATCAATGGCCATGAGTTCAAAAGATTGAAATCTTTTTATTAAATATTTCTTTTACAACTTTAAATAACAGAGCAAAGATTGAGTAAAAATGTTTCGATTTTAGAGTTTTAAATTCTATACATGAAATATTTACGTTTTTTTAATATTATTATACAAGTAACGTAAAATCAAGTGGATTAGGAAACCGAATTCAACATCTGATGCATTTAATTTACGCTATTAAGTAGCGAATTAAAATAAAACCGTTAAAAATATACAATAACGAAAATAAAGTTAATTGATAATCATTCAGATTTACAAGTAGGTTAAATACAATCTTAAAAAGTTTTTGGAAAGATTGTATATTTATAATTTCAAAAATAACTAAATATGTCAAAAAATAGTAAATGTACAAAAGTAAAGCTTGGAAAAAATGGTCTACATTAAATCTGAAGTCTTAACACATAAATCTAATGACTAGATATATTATTAAATTTATATATATATATATAAATTTAATAATATATCTAGTCCTTAGATTTATGTGCTAAGACTTCAAATGTTTTGTAATATTGTTTTAATGTAGAGCATTTTTTTACAACAGATGTTCGAACAAAAATCATAATTAATCGAAGCCGATTTATTTTTATAACTACTTAAAGATGGTATATAACTAAAACATTTAAAATACTGTTATCAATGCAGTTTGAATGAATTCTTTTATATTGCAGTTTAATAAAAAATTGAGGTGAACGCTGAGCGGTATATCGTTTTTGTTGGAAAGAAAATGTCTTCGATTAAATTACAGTTAAAATAATATTTATTTCACTTTTATCTTAATAATTTTGCATTTATGTTACACTGGAGTAATTTTACTGAATTCGTAAATTAATTTTTATGCATTTATATACATTACTATATTATAAAATATTAGCATTTTATTTTTATAATATAGTCCAGATTAAGGGAATTATAAAAAAGTTTAAATCATTTATTTTTTTTTGAAAAAAACTATAGTCGTAAATGTAATTAAAAATAATTTTATAAATCTTACCAATTTTTTTAATTTTTGAAGCTTACCTGAAACAGAAAAAGAAATATAAGACATTTTGATACATATGAAGGATTATTTTAATGTTCATACTTATATTTGTTGTTATTATTATTCAAATTTCAATTGTAAATAAGAAAAAATAATTAGGATAATTTCTGATAATGAAATATAAAGAAAAAATAATTTCTAAAGTAATAGAACTTGTCAATATTTTCACTTTCAACAAAGTCAAATATTGTAATTTTCTAATTAAATAATTTAAATTATTTTTAATAAAGTAGTATAAATGTTAATTCATTCATTCTCTCTCTCTCTCTGTATATATATATATATATATATATATATATATATATATATATATACTATATAATAAAACCTGTAAAGTGACGATAAGAGTAAGTTACAAAATAAAATCAAAATATGTTTTCCAGATAATAAATTTTCTATATATTTGTAAATTGTACAGTTTGGTATTAAAGAGAAAATTTCAAACTGCATTATGCGAAGTCATTAACACATGTATATATGAAATGTTACTACAAACAAGACATCAACTACTTTATTAGTACTTCCGAGAAAATATTTTTATACTTGTCCTTAACTTTCTTTTTGCTATTTTTCAGTTCAATGCACATACAGAAACTAACATGACAGTAAAATTGAAAATATAAATTCTTAGAAAGTGTTTAACTGATTAATGATAATAAAATAAATATTAATATATTTATAATATATAATAAAACACTTGTTATATGATAGATATTTTAAAATAGTTTCATTTAAAGATTCTAAAAGATTGTAATTTTTTATACGCATGCTGATTTAAACATTATTCTAGAATTCTTTAGTAAGTTTTAACAAGTGGGATGCGATAATAGTTTTATAGGAACTTTTCATCAATACACTTAAAAATATAGATATTAAAAATAATACAAAAAGGAAGATAGAAAGAAAAAAATATAAAATCAACCAGCTGTTGCAGATATAATCAATAACAATAGAGTTTTAAATGGAAATGGACTGAGTGAATTGTAAGAAAACAAAATAAATGGCTTACTTTAAAAATGATAACCGAAACATATAATGAGACAGAAAAAGACGAATTAACACGTAGGACTTATCCTACTCGTTAATTCGTCTTTTTCTCTCTCAGTATTACAAAATATGGTGGTACAAGTATTAAAAAATATGGTGGAAATGGAGTAAAATAGAGGTTTTGGCTCGTTTAACATCAGAAAATATAATATCAATGAATAACATGATCTGTCATTTCATAATATGCATAATTAATGAATGTATTGCTTGGAATATGTATTTAACAATTTTAATTCTACACAAGTCTGACAGTTCTATAACAGTAATTACTGCTAAATGAATAAATTTAATATTATTAGCTTATGCAAATATTTTGTTAGGATTTAAACGGTTAACATACTCACATACTGGTTTCAAATATAATTTAAAATTATAATTGAAATCATTTTATAAACTATACTATAAGCTAGTACTTTTAAAAAATGTTTAAAAATTTTGGAAGTCGATGAGTTAAGAACTGATTGTAAAATTTCTTTAAATCTTACTGATCCCGATGATAATTACAGTGATAGTTAAAAAAGAACAATTACATAAATAATTGGTGTAAATAAAAAACATTGCACTGAATTGCATTTACAGAAATTAATTAAAATGTAAAAATATATTTTCATGTCAAGTGAATGAATTGATAGCAAAAAATTTATTCATCTAATATATTATTGAATTTACTGATATGAAACAATTAAAAAAAAAAACAATAACGAATAATTATATTGCAGTGAGTGTAGCAATACAATTCACTGTTAAGTATCCAAAATGTCAGTTTATACCTCAAAATAATGTCCTGTGTATAGACCGATGTGTTCATAATTATTCTGTATAAGAAACTATTAGTATTCACGAAAAATAAAATAGGACAGAAACATATAAGCGGTACACCTATAAGGTTTGACAATATAATTCACGGATTGGCAAATTGCAAAGGAATATAATTTAAGTAATACGAAAAATGTTTGTTATTTATTCAACATAATGTCCATTTACTTTAATAAACATATTGTAACGTTTTAAAAAATTTAAAATATTATCGGCAAAGGCGTCAGAAGAAACTGCTTTCAATTCGACTGTTACATTTTATTCTTAATATCTTCTACATTTTGAAAACGTTTCCGTTTGAGAATAGTTTTAGTTTAGTAAAGAGAAAAAAAATTACTAGTTCCAAGTCAGGTGAATAGTATAGGTGATTGATATCAACATCGGCGTATTTCGTGAGAAATGACTTCACAATTGGTGCTGAATGTGCAGGTGCATTGTCAAACAATAAAAACCAACTACCCTTTTTTCTAATTTTCGGTCGCAATTAAGAAACACATTGCAATAATCTCTTCATAACTTGAACGTAGAATGCACTATTAAATTTTCGTCCTTCAAACAGAAATTCTTTATGAATCACATCCTGTTTAACGAAAAAGGTAATTAGCATGGTTTTCATTCTAGATCTTTGAAAACCAAACTGTTTGGTTATTGATGATGATTATGGTCACTGTTTGTTGGTCAGCAAGTGGTGTTCATTCACTAAAACTTCTTAAATCTTTGTGAAACAATAACAGCAGAAAAATATTGTCAGGAAATTGAATAAATGCATGAGAAATTGCATTGTTTACGGCCAGCATTAGTCAGTTGAAGAAGACCAATTCTTGTCCATGACAACGCCCGACCACACGTCTAACAAATGACTAAAAAAATTAAATGAACTGGGTTAAGAAACTTTACCTCACCGACCTTATTCTCCGGACCTGTCTACGATAGATTATCATTTTTTTAAACATTTGAGTAATTTCGTACGAGAGAAGGTTTTCAAAAATCAAGCATTAGCTCAAAGTACTTTAGATAAATTCGTTAATTCCAGAATTCTATCTTGTAGGAATAAACAAACTTGTTTCCTGTTGGAAGAAATGTGTGCAGACCAATGGTCTTTATTTTGATTAATAAATATAATTTGTAACTGTTATATACGTCGTTATACTCGATATCTAAAAACTGCAATTATTTTTGAACCAAACTAATATTTAAGTTTGGATAATTCAACTAGATATCAGATTAAATTTATGTCACATTAATTAAAATATATGCATGCATTCACACACACACACAAACACACACACACACACACACACACACACACACATATATATATATATATATATATATATATATATATATATATACATAGATTAAATAGATAAATAGGTAGATGTGGTGACCTGGAAACAATTCTTTTTGAAAGTATTGTATCACCTAAACTAACTACTGGGTATATAAAATCACGTATAATATAAAAGTGTGTTGAATAAAAACTAATTATATATTTTTGCTTCTACTGAAACTTTTTTTAGTATCGACATAAAGAATGTGTTGGAATTAAATCTAACTAAAATTTTAAAATTTTGTGACGAAATACATTTCTTAATTTCTTAAATAAATTCTTATTTTCTGATAGTATTTGTAATTGAATTATTATATAGGTTATTATAATGTTATAAAAAAAATGATTATTTTCGGTACAATGGTTGGAAATTTCAACTGAATTAGATTTACTTGTTGTATAGGTACATGGTTTTTTTATTATAAAAAAAAACACTCAAGAACACAAGTTTTAAAAGTATAGAACGTTGAATCGAAATCATACAATGTAAACACTTAAAAACAACACGTCCGACATCAAATCGAGAACGTGAAACAAATCTACACACATTTTTTATTTGTAAATTATATGAAAACAATCGATTTGAAAACATTTAAATCAAAGTTCATTGATCCACAAATGGTGATAGCACGTTTTGTGATTGAATGTCGAGTGAGACAGCCGAACGGTTTGATATTTGTGAAAGTGTTTCCTTTGCCTTAAAAAGATGTTGGCAGTTGTTACTTTCGTAGCGGCTCAACTCTAACTGTAATAGTTATTATGCTAGATTATTTCACTCATAAAGCTGTATTCTTAATTGCAGTATTCGCTGAATCACTTTTGTATAGAATATGGGCATATGTTAAGCAATCGAAACGAATTCGCAGGAAATCAGATATAAAAGCTATTGAAGTCACTTTAATGTGTTTTTATGATTGAGATTAGACTTTTTAATTTATTAGGTGAATATAAAAGTCATGGCGTGTTCATATAATGTTTTTATTAATTTTTTTATGGCACGCTTTACTTTTATTGTACGGATTAAAATTATAATACAATTTATGTTCCTAAAAATATAACAAATAGTCGTATTCATGTTAAAAACATGAACATACATATTTTAATGAAACAGTAAACCTTAATATTTTATAAACAAGTTATTTATCTAAGAAATTAATAAACCTTATTTTCGTACATACATATGTACTCAAATAAATACTATATATTAATATAATGGGAAGGTAATTATTCTTTTTAAATGCTCGGCACGTTTTTTTTTCCATTCGTAATAAACATATTTATTATTTATTAACTACTTCTTTTATAATCTACGATCTTAATAATGAACACTTTTAAAGGTCATTTAATAAACGTTATTTAAATATTTCTAGAGTTAAATGAACTTAACAACAATATTTTAATTAACAAGAAAATAATATCCTCTAAAAATTATTTACATTGCTTAAAAAAATTATTGCTTTTCTTTCATAATTTCTCTTCATATGTTTATATATTCGTTCCATATTTCTATTATATTTCCTATTCTAATAGTAAATACATAAATATTTTACGTGGATTTACATCCAAACGTATATATACGTATATATATATATAACTAGAGGGCTGCGATAACTAACCCCTGGGCTTGCTGCGTTCACCCACTTGTCAATTATAAGCATACACATGTAATCAAATGAAGCAAAACATATAAAAAAACAGTGACGTCATTGATTTATATACATATATATATATATATATATATATATATATATATATATATATATATATGTTAGTATGTTTGTATAAACATTCTCGTTAATATATGATTTTTAATGTCCTCATTATTAAGTACATACTTTACTAAAAATTATTAATTCATTCTTCGCATTATGGACTTGCGATAAAACATGGATTCTACATTACTCGAAATAAATCTAGAAATAAAAAAATATCAAAATTAATAACAACCAGGAAATAAAAAACATTAAATTGAATGCATAACATTTCTAAAAATGATAAAACTTATTTAAGTCCACTAATATTCAACATTTAATCTATCATTTAGGTAAAAAATCACATTTTTATGTTGAAACATTATAGTTTTTAAAAGATATATATTGATTTAAAAAAACAATCAAAAGTAAGTCCTAAAATGCAATTTTTAATTGTTTTAAATCTTATCATAATAATTGAATCAAATACAAGTCAGCTGTTTTTTAGAATTCACTTGATTTTATATCTTTAAATTATAAACCACACTGCAACTAATGTATAAACGAATCTAAAAACATAATTAAAATCAGTTATCTAAAATATACCTAAAGATGGTTCATGCACCAAAACTAATAACAGAAAAGAGAAAATTAACTCTACATTCATAAGGGGAGTTGTACTGCCTATGTACTTAAAAGCATTCTACTCCTACAGCCAGTAACACTGCCCATTTTTTATCATTTGCAGATAAAAACATAAAACATTTAAGTCTTATAATCTAAGAAATTGGCAAGATTTTTTCGTGGACATTACATAACTCAGAAATCTAAAAAAAATACCTTGGAGTTGATTACCAATGTACAGCCGTTAGGCTATACATTGGTAGTCAACCTTAACCTTTTGCACTCTAAGTAGTTATATTTAGAGTCCAAAGGTTAAGTGATTCAAAAAGGCAAAACTCGCCAGGGCAACACATCAACAGAATCACACGTATAAAAACGTACAATTATAATTTTATATATCAGGTTGACGAATCATCGCTTTGTAACTGTCACAAAGTTATACATACTTGTTTAATTATAAAGTTGTACTAGATAGAAAACTGAAAATATTTAAGATAAATATTTTTAGAGGATATTAAAATGTAATTTATATTATCTATATCTCATAATAAATAATAATTATAATGAGAAAATATAGTTAGCCCCGCAGTGTTCAATATAACCCAGTTTAAATATATATATATATATATATATATATATATATATATATATATATATATGTAACCATTAAAATAAAAATTAAGAAAGACGGCTAGCGTATAAATTTAAAAATGAATAATAAAGTCATATATCATTAGTATGTTCAAATATTTTTAAAATTGATTGTTTCTTTAATACTGAGCATTTAAATTATTTTGGATTATATAACAGAATATATCTATATCTGATACTAATTTGTACATATATGATAGACGAAGTCAACAAATCAACATGAAGTTTCTGTCCTTTTGTTTTTTTCAAGATAATTACTATATTATCTATCGACATCGAGGGTGAGATTAAATAGAAATAGAAAGAAATCCAGAGTATTGAGAATGAATATAACTTAATATTATCAATATACAGTCGAGTTTGTTTTTATTCGTATCTTTTTAAAACTGTTTTGAAGTAATACAGTGCATATTTCATGCAAATTCGGGATTTCCCCATTGTATATACATATATGAGCTGCACTTTGTTTAAAAATTTAAATTATTACATTTTTTATAATTTATATTTTTTTAATTTAATGTTTTCTATTTTGGACTGCATAAATCATGTTGTATCTGCTATCGTCGAAAAATAAGACTACAAACATTGAATGCCTGCTGAAAAGCAGCTTGTCCTGGATGTGTTGCAAACAATGGAACCATTCAAACATGAACATCGATATCAGCTGAAATCATTACTTTAGCACATGAAATTGGTGGAGGTTTTGATACCTTTAATGATGAATGAAGGTTTTGATAACTAGAATGATGTCGACGAATTGTTTGTGGGTATTATCTTAAGTGATGATGATATTATTGATATAATTTTAGATATCGTCGAAGATCCAGAAAACGGTAGTGAATCGGAAGAAAAACTTATTCCCTTCACTGAAAATATAATTCGAGAAGATCTTCAACTCTGCAATAAGTCATTTTCTTATCCATGACACAAATTCTAAACGATCGTCCAAATTTCAACGTAAGCTGAAGAATTGTCTGTCTAGATATAGCGAACTGTATACAAAATTGGTAAAATCATCATCGAAAAGTTTAATCACTGATCATATTGTCAGAGGAAAAAAAATCAACACCAGACAAGGGCGAAGTTGATGCTAGTTCTGTTTGTGAAAAACCATTGTCTTTACCATACAGTTCTGATGCACTGAGTATCTCTTTTAGTGATGAAAATTATTTCGCATTAGTTCGCAAATGGTGCCGAACATTGTCAGAGAGTGACGATAATTTTGATGAATATAAAAAAAATTGTTACTTTTCAATAAAATTAAATGAATAATGTTTCAAAGAAACATTTATTAGTATTTTAAGTTTAATATCAATTTCTTTCAAATTTTCGAAGGAATTTTTTAGTCATTCTTATTTTCCTGAATTTTCATAAACGTTTTTCACGCGATTTTGGATGTATTTTAACTCATTGCTTTGGTTTTATGCGGTTTTAAAAAATTATAAAACGTATCTCTAATTTTTCAACATAATTTATGTCTTCTTTGTGCGATTTTTGTATTTGCGGTTTTCTGTGGAACATATCTACCGCATAAAAAGATACTTGACTGTATATGAATCAAGTTTTAGTTCAAATGAATGGTATTGCTGTGCTTTATCTCTTTTCTGATCATATAATCTTGGTATTTCAAAAATGTATAATGCATTCACTAACATTTTAATTACTTAAGCTTTTAATTTCTTGTATTAATTCCGATCGGTGAGGCGAGATTCAATACAAATCATTTTAGTTATCGAACATTATCAAACAGAATTCGCATAAATAACACTTAAATATCTATTGTGAAGTCAATTAGAGGCCCAAAATCATATGTTTAATAAAAGCTTATACGGTAATCTTACCTACATTCTAAATGTAGTCTAATTGAACATCAGCTGTTGTTATTTCAACTTCGAATTCAATAAGGCATGCATTAATATATTTATCTATTATTTATCAGTATATACATATACATACACACTTTTATATATATATATATATATATACGTGTGTAAATGTGTATGTAAAAAAATGTTACTTTAAAAACGCATCAGAAGTATTGAATATTCAGAAGACATAATTATATAATTGTAATCACATACACGTCGTGTCTATGTGACCTTAAAAGTGAACATAACAGACACCTGACCGATCAGAATCTAAACGAACAAATCCAGACATATGACCTTATCCGTGTATTACATGTGTAATGCATTAAAGTGTACGATACGTACGATATGGTTCAAATATTATGTTTGTCAACAAAGTGCATTGCGATATGATCTTAATATATTAAATATAATTGCCAAATGTTTTTTTTTAAATGAAATTCTGTGGACCATACGGAACCTATTTTTTTATTGCAACTTTTGTTAAATAATATATTCATAAAATTAGTTCTGTTAGAAATGTTGTACTTATTTTTAATCGATTTAATTAATTGTCATTTTAAGACTATTTCGTTATAACGGTATGATGCAAAAAATATATTAACTATTATATGAAAGCAGTTAAAGTAAGTTGCTGTAAAAAATAGCGTATTAATAAATGTTAATCTGTATTACTAATGATAACTTTTTTTATCATAAATAACTTTCAATAAATAAATTTTTAAAATATATATATATATATAATAATAATATTTTCTATCTTTTATAGTGTATTATATATAATCTGAATTTTACTATTTCATAATGTTCATATAGGTGACCTTAGAAACAATTAGTCATTTTACTTTCAAAAACTTTTTTATCTTTTTAGATGGATTCAAATATATTATTATTCAATATGAGACGGATGTAAATTGTGAATAAACATTAAACTAAAGAGCACTTTTGAATTCAAAAATATTTTATGGTACACATATCGTTAATGAAGGGATAGTTGACAATTTATATATCTTACATTTTTCATATTTTATAACTGGAACAAATTTGAAAATCTAAACTGCTCTTATACAAGATGTAATCATTATTAGATATTTTATTATTGAAAACAATCTGTATTATCTTTCTATATATAAACATTAATTTCATCCTAAAATTTCCATAAAAGAAAATTATTTTCCTGTAGATCACCTCCCCGCATTCCCCCTCCCACACTACATTCTACAAGCAGGACATTAAACATTCCCATTCGAGATCATTAATGATTGATATCGCGTGATCTCTGTTCTGATTAGTTGACATCAGTCACATGTATGTGCTTTCTTACAATGTACAAGGAAAGGGAAGTTTGATAAGAGCAAAATTGGTAAGAATTTTATTCAAAATACTGCATTCATTGAAGATATTGTCCTACCAACATAATAAATAATATTTTTACATGATCCTGTTTAATGTAACGTTTAGATGGATTATAATTGCTGATAAGAAAAGGAGACCCATATGTATCGATTAAATGTTAAAATGTAATAAAATAAGTGTAATAGCAAAGTACTAAAGAATAAAAATTTATAAAAGTTATTTATGTAAAGAACGCACTTAAAAATGAATTAACATTTAAAAAAGTATGTATGGGCAACTTAAGTAAGAAGTTGATTTATTTTTTTTAAAAATAAAATGTTATTAAAAACAGTATTTATACTTGGAGGTATAGGTTAATACTATTTGTAATAATTAATATCTTGTTTTATGAATATTACATACATACATTCACACTCACGCGCGCGCACACACATACACACACATATTATATACATATATATATATATACATATTATATATATATATGTATATATATATATATATATATATATATATATATGCATACATTCAAAGAAAAATACTGTATATCTTTAAGTATCCAATGGAACTGATGCAGTTAAAAGACTGATATATTATTTAAGTGATTGAAAATACATCTTCAAATGCTCGAGTAATGTATTCTTTAACAAAAACAAACAATTAATAACTTCTCGAAAGTTTCAATAACACTTTTTAATCGTTTGAATAGGTTAACTCATACTCCACATATGCATTATAGGTGAAAGGGAAATAGCGACCTTGATTTATAAATAAGATTATATATATATATATATATATACATATATATATATATATATATATATATATATATATACATATATATATATATATATATATATATATTAACTACTTTAATGAGTTAAGGAATGATCAATAAATATTGAAAACTGCTATTGTGACAACTCAAAAAGAAATTAATAACTTGCATGTCAATAGCAGTAGACATGCATATATATATATATATATATATATATATATATATATATATATATATAAAATTGTATTTTTGTAAATAAGTAGATAGGTAACTTTTTTTCATTTTATGATGATTACTTCAAAAATAAAAAGTTCTAATTAGTTTATAAATTATCTTAATAATAATTAACTTATAGAATGAATAGTACAATGAAGTGAATATTTTAATAATTATGTACGTGTATATATATATATATATATATATATATATATATGTAAAGGCTTTTGAACATTCATTTAACAAATTTGATAGAAAATACACTGATATTAATAGAAAATATATAAAATATGATTTCATAATCATATTTTACTTTGGGACTATAATATAGTAGTGCATCGTTCTAAAATATTTCACTGACTGGTAACTTATATTCAGTGTAAGTTTGAAATATCAATAAAATGACATTTAGTAATAAAGTAAATAATTAATAAATCTTATTTTGTGTGTAAATTTATACTAAATACAATTCTAATGATACAAAAGCTAAAATTATAATATTTTCTGTGCATTTCATAAATGAAATAAAATTCTTAAAGATATTTATATATATATATATATATATATATATATATATATACATATATATATATATATATATATATATATATATATACATATATATATATATATATATATATATATAATATGTGTGTGTGTGTGTGTATGTGTGTGGGTATAGGTACACTTCAGAGAGTTTTTTATTATTTCGGACATTGTGGCTTTGTTAATAACAATATTAAAATGTGTCAAGTAGCTTTATCTTACTCAAGATGTTTTATAAATTCGTTAAATACCTTAATTTTACTATATCCAAACAATATTTGTACATTAAATAATCAAGAGAATCTTGTAGTTTTTTGTTGTAATTAAGACATTACATTAATACTAGATTCTAGATAGAACTTAAGTACAGTGATAAAAACCTTGTTTTCGATAATCTTCTATAACCAGCTGCAATTTACAAATAAAATAGGAAGCAGGTAATGTGATTCAATAACTTCTTTACTAATATTACATTTAAAAAAATTTAATCTTCATTCCCTTCAAAAACTGTATTGTGATATATATATATATATAATTTATTATAATGTTAAACCTTGTTAAAGTTTAAATAATAAATAATTAATAATAATCAATTTAAAGTTAGTTAAAAAACAGGAAAACAAATCTATTAAATATTTTTCTTTCTTTATGTTAATTTGAAATAAAATAAATCATATATACATTACAATCGATTTTGTAAATAAATATTTAACCATAACCTGAAATGAGATTTGTTCATGATAAAGTAAATATCTTAATTTGTCAATCATTCTTTTTTTACTAATATTTAAAATTTAGCCATTAAAATTTAAATCGTACACGTAATTAACCATATTCAGCACAGTTATTTAATAATTATTTTCCTAGTTTTTTATCGTAGAATAACCTTAAATAATAATGATACCTCTAATAAAAGAATGCCTAAGATATTGAATTCAAAACGTTTTATATTATTTGCCTGAACTTATATTTATATAATAATATTTTTTTAAATTTATTCCTTGGGACCAAAAAGAAGTTTCCTTATAACAGATGTTCGATAGATACATGTTCATTAAACAACTAGTCCGTTTTTATTTTTTTTAAAAAAAGTATAACAAATCATCAATGAAAACTTTTTTCTTTAAAAGAATATAAGTCATGCTACTGACAAAGATATGTATATTAAATCTTTTTGTAACTCATTCTATGTTCTCAATTCATTTCACTTCAATATTTATGATAATTTAAACGGAATTTTAAGAAATAACTCATTTCTAACTTGAGCTTCCAAAAAACGTCAAGAATAACAAACTAAACATGGATCATCAATTTTTTTCATCCAAATCCTTTAACATGACTAATTTTAAACATTTTTATAGAGTACAAGAAATCTAATAATATTATTTAGTGATATTCGTCCATGTTCTTATATATATAATCTTTTCACTCTTTATGTTGGTCCATCTTTGTTCCTCATTTCATTTTTCAAATATAATTAGAGTCTTACTCTACACAAATTTCTCACTATGGAGACTTTATGAGAGCGGAACTCTAGATGATATTAAGATAATGTAAGATTTACTGCACATCAGAGTTTAAAAATATACTTCTTACACACACACACACACGCACATATATATATATATATATATATATATATATATATATATATATGTACATATATGTATATATATATATATATACATATATAATATAGGTGATTCAACATAAACTTCTACACAAAAGTATTAAAAAACCGAAAAAATTAAAAAAAAACATTGTACCTTCGATTTAGTAGTTTAGTTCAATTGTATTTTAGTATTGAATTGAACTGAAATACTAAATAAAATATAATATGACTATTCTTAACCGCTGCGCCTCGTTTTAATACTTCCATATGGAAGCCTAGATGAATCACCCTATATTTTAAAAAGAACTGAACATTGTACAATTAAAATGTTGTTTTTTATATTTATAACCTTTTCTTTTTTGCATAGAAGCAAGCTTTTTCTGTATCGAACGTTTTTTTCTCTAATCTCTAGTATAAAAATACTAAAGTAATCTAAATGAATTAAGTTCGAAAGAAGCATATTATTCAAGTTCTCTATTATAGATAACATGTGTGGATTATCTTGTGCAACACAGTTATTATTAGACACTAAAGTTTTAGTAAAAAGTAGATACCAATGTTTTAAAATATGAAGTTAAATGTTTATACAATCTAAGGAAAAGTATTAATGGAAACACATCACTCGTTTACAGTTCACATTGTCGAACGAGAAACAATCAATATAAAGAATTCGTATCACTTCAGAACGACTACTGTTTTACAGAAATATAGTACAATATTGGTTTATGAAAATTACCAAATCATAATTATATGACGGTATACATATATATATATATATATATAATGTAGCAATAAAAACTATATACCAATCAAAATATTAAAATATATTTTTCTAAATATATAAAGAAACTTGTGAATTATGTAAAAA
This sequence comes from Acanthacorydalis orientalis, assembly GCA_034766995.1. Taxonomy (NCBI): domain Eukaryota; kingdom Metazoa; phylum Arthropoda; class Insecta; order Megaloptera; family Corydalidae; genus Acanthacorydalis; species Acanthacorydalis orientalis. Next base: position 47,965,304 of record CM068313.1, on the reverse strand, counting down.
ATAGAAAAATGTAAAAAAGTAAAAAAAATATGAAATTTAACTGTGAATAATTAGATCGTAATATTAGGTTGGTAGAAAAATTATTGCGGTTTTTGTTTTCTGAATTCTAACCTTAATTTTTTTCAATGAAATTGCTATTTCATCGTGTTCATGTTAATATCATTTTAAAGTGCATTTTTCGGTCTGTACTTTGATAGCATCTACTTTGATTTTATTATTAATTTTACTTCCAATTGGGCTATTGAATTAAAGATGAAAAAGAAAAAATAAGAGCACTTTTTATGAGCTGAAAATGTGTGGTAAAGTACCAGAAATTGGTCCTAAATAAAATGATGATTTTGGTGAGAGTATTGATAAGGAACATGCGGTGCAATGGGGGTTCAAATTCGGTACTGGGGACGATAGACTTGAAGATGAAGAAGATCGTGGGCAACTCTTTAGTTCATAACGGCTACCTGAAGGCGTTAGTTAAATCAGAATCACACACAACAATTCGAGAGCTTGCAAAAAAGTTAGGCGTTAGTCATCCAACAGTTCTGGACCAGTTAAATTAAAAAATGTATATGAATTTGAAGGTCATAAAACGCAATTATTTTTCTACCAACCTAATATGTACGAATAGAAGGCAAAAAATCGTAAATAATAGCACTAAAGTATTATATATATGTACATATATAACATTTCTTCATGTAAACTTTTAGTGTATATTTATCAAAAATAAATATTGGTTATATCGTCAAGTTTGTGACGTAATATTTAATTATTTGACATCGAATAAACATAACTATATCTAATAAATCATATTTTATCAGATTCAAAAAAATGCTTAAAAATTGATTGAGATATTATTTTTTCTAAAATTTGTTTAATATCAGCTAAACTCAATTTTCGCAATTGATTTAGATTCACTTGATATTAATAGTCAACAAGACTAATACACATAGAAAAAAAATATTTCTTAATCATTTACAATATTTTACCAAAAAAAAAAATTGTTCTACACGATTATATTTTAAACAAGTATTTTTTACAATTTTAATTACATTCTAAGAATATTTAATTCTTAATAATCAATCAAAACTTTTAAATAATTAAATTAAGAATTCAACAGCATGTAATTATTATCTAAAAATATAATTTAAAAATAACTGATTTGTGAATTGTATTAAAAAAACAATTTAATAATAATATACACTAACATACTGAGTAAAACACATGTTTAGTACATTTTATCTGCAAGTTACATATGTTTCGTGGTAAAAGAAAGTATATAATATGACAAAGTAATTATACTTAATGACAAAGCAAACATTCAGTAATTTATCTTGACATAAAAAATCTTAATTATGTTTGAATTTAAAAAATTGATCATTCTTTTTTTCAATATGTATGTTTATTATTTTAAGAAGTATACTACTAGGTGTAAAAAAATAATTCGGTGCCTTTTTATAGAAAATGAATGTTTACAGAAAAATGGGATACATTTCAATCCTCAAAATTCCTCCGGGATTTATTTATTTGATATAACTTTGTACAATCTGTCGAGTAATAGACGAATCTCGAAACAAAGATAGTGACTTTGAGTCTATGAAGTCATAATGCGTTTTCGAATCTTTTCCACTGTTTTAACATTTTTTGCATGTTTTATGCGTCGCACCTTCCCCCAAAGCTGAACAAATTATTCTTGCGACTTCGACAGCATTTTTCTGCAACCAGAATTCGAAAAGTATGTAATGTCTAATATGATGCTTTGAACGCTCTTGAATTCATTACTGTTTTGTGATGTTATACCAACTGTTTGGCGAAAATATATAATGTTTTTAAATGTTAATGTTGACACTTGAAAATCCTAAAATGTTTAGAAAATATTTTAATTTAAAATATCGTTATGGTTGATTGTTGATATGATTGATATGTAATTTAAAGGCACTGAATTAATTTTTACATCTAATAAACACATCAAACGTTAAGTTGTAAGTTTTTTAATTAAAAACAGTAGTATGCAATCTAATGAAACGATATTTAAATTGCATTTATCATACAATTACAAATGTATTGCTATATAGATGTTTTTAATATACAGTTCAACAATTTAAGAAAGTATTTTATACTCTATTAACGAACAAAAATAATGACAAATTACCTAATAGAAAAACAACCTCTACTAAAGACATTATTCAAATGATATAGTTTTAAAATTATAAACCGTTTAATATCTTTTTATTGAAGATTCAAAGTGTATTGTTCGAAATTAATTTAAAACTAATTATTGTTTTTACAAAATACGGACGTAATTATTCTTTTTAGATTTGTGTTTTGTGCTCATACTCTTATTACATTAACTTAATTAATTCGTACAATTAGAATAATACGTAAGATCAGCTTGTTAAACGTATCTTAAGAGAAACAAAACAATATAATATATATATTTTTTCTATTCAATTAACAAAGCCTCATTATGCAACTACAGAAGTAAAATTTAAAACCGCACAGTGAAAGTATTTATTGTTGTTTAAAAAGTACAATTCGCATTTTAGGAAAATATTATCATACAAAGATCGAATAAATAAATGTATAACATTAACAAATTTACTCGTTTTTATTAATGTTTTTCACAAGATTTGCTGTATCATCTTTCTAACACTTGACAATCTGGATTATATTAACATATCTTTTTAATGAATAAAAATTAGGATAGGACAAAAAATGTTTACAAGGTGATATGACATGTAGATATACGCGAATAATATTTTATTTTTAATTATTATTTTAATTATTTATTTAATCTTCACGGCAGATGTATTTAGATTGAGAAGGTATTATAAGAAATAAGATGAGTTGTAAATTTTTGCGCATAATATTAAATATTAGTAAATAAGTACTTCAAAATATGTATCTAAAATAATTAAAATATCATAAATAATAATGGTAGTAAATAATGCGTTTTCGTTTTAGTACAGGGGAGAAGTTTTCAGACTAATTAATTTTGACGCTCTAAAAGTGTCAAGGCATTTGATAGAGACATAAGGAAAGCAAGTAATATTAAAAATGTGATTCTTGTAAGTAAAATAAATATTTTAATGATACGGTAAAAAATATGTTTTTAAAAAAATTTACAAAAAATGAAAAAATATATTTTCATGTAATTCTTATTAAACAAATGAAATCAATAAACGCTTATTGAGTTGATGAAGTAAATGTGTTATATCATAATATTATAATTAAAAATTAAATAATGTCTTTTACTAAAACTAGTAGAAAATAAATATAAATTTGACCCTCTTTACTACTAAATAAAAGAAAAACGTTTCTTATACGACAAGCAAATTAATAAGGAAAACAATTCTAAAAAATATATCAGATTGGTGAAAAAATGATTGCGGTTTTTACGTATCGAGTATAAAGACTTATATATCAAAAATTATATTTATTAATGAAAATAAAGACTATTTTCATTAAAGTGCTTTGAAATGATGGTTGATCTTTGAAAAACTTCACTCGTAGGAAATTACTCAAATGTTTAAAATAATGATAATCTGTCGGAGACAGGTTCGTTGAATAATTTGGGTGAGGTAAGGTTTCATAACCCAATACATTTAATTTTTTTAAAGTCATTTGTAAGATGTGCGGTCGGGCGTAATCATGAAGAAGAATTGGTCCTCTTCAATTGACTAATGATGGCCGTAAACGCAGCAACTTCTCATGAATTTTTTCCATTTCCTGTCAATATTTTTCTTCTATTATTCTTTCACCGGGATTGAAGAATTGTAGAGAATGATACCACTAGCTGTCCACCAAACAGTGAGCATAATTTTCTTTTCATGAAGCTTCGGTTTATGAAACTGTTTTGGTGTTTCTCTACGGTCTAATCACTGCGATGAACCGTTACCGATTGTTATAGAGAATAAACTTTTCATCACATGTGACAATGCGATTCAGAAACGGATCATTTTTGTTACATGATCATTGGCATGTTAAATTAAGTTCTTCTACCACCTCTCAAGATGTTTTACGTGCATCCACTTCAATAATGGTTTTCAAATCATTATTGTCTATAGCTGAAGGACGTCCACGACCCTCCTCCTCATCAAGGCTTTCATTTCCATTACGAAGTTTTTAGAACCTGTGTTGAGCTGTACGTTCACTAATCGACTCTTTGTCAGAAACAAATTTGATATTTCGAGCAGTTTCTGTTGCATTACGTCCCAATTTAAACTCATACAACAAAATCACGCAAATTTGCTTCTTTTCCATGACTAATTTAAGAGGTTATATCCAACAATACTAAAGAATAATAACAATAGACATAAGCTGAAACCAGTAGTGCTAATTTTATTGTATATAATGACGTATCACATGACTATAACAAAAGCTAACGATAACTAGAAAAATCGGCGCAAAACTGAAAATGGTAAAAACCTCAATTATTTTTGAAACAACCTAATATTTCAATTTTAAATATATTAAATTTTAGAATGTTTAAATATAAACAAAAAGTGTGCAAAATGTCTGTTCAAAATACTAAATATATTTCAAAACCGAACTCATATGATGTATAAATAATTTTTAAAGACCTATGGTAAAATATATACAAATTTTTAAATTGTTGAAAGACCTATAGAAAAATTCTTACAAATGTTTTTCTCATTTATTGATTAAGAACAAAATTTGAATCTGATAATGACTTATAATAATTACTATAAATATCTTTTGTTTCTAAGAGTAAAGAAAAAATAAAAAAAATTTACAATCATAAATAAATGAAAGCTGTTTTTTTTTAAAAAAAAAACCTTTAATCTATGTCTAACAATTTAATGAAAATACATACAGACACAAATAAACAAAAATATATAGTACTTGGCTTTTATCCTTTTAAGTCTAGCGAGTCTTTTTTTATTTTCTACATAAACTTCTGTAACGTGTGTTATCTTCATGTAAATAGAAATAGCTGCTAATTTAATTGTAGATAACTAAGACTTAATTACAATTAAGATAGTATATTTATCGGAACTAGTTGTTAATTTTTTTATGTGATTTAAAATAAGTACGACTACTAAGAATTTACACCAATTCAATGATAGGTATAAACAATTATAACTTTAAACAAAAATAAGGTCAAATGAAAGGTAATTAATTTATAAATGCTACGATTATTGTATTACTGGAAACATTTTCTTTTAATTCCTTTATATAATAATTTGTATAAATTAAAACATTTATTAAATAAAAATATAAATGAATATATATATATATATATATATATATATATATATATATATATATATATATATATATATATATATATATATATATATATACAAAACGTACGTTCAGATTTCTGAAAATTTTAAATGAATGACAAATATTTCTACCTCTAGCCATTTAAATCATCATTGTCATACAAATCATCTGAGTTTTAAATTGAATCTACTGAAAATATGACTATTTATCATTCTCTCACAATAATATTTTTAAAAATAAAACTCCTTCGATAGAAGCCATAAACTATAAAATATTATTAAATAATATATAAAAAAATGTAAAGATATAAATCACGAAAGATTGATTTACAAAACCGTAAATTATAATCAAAGAATAGGACACAAAGAAAAAGTAATTTGTAAATAATGAGATATGAACAAAAGTAGGTAGACATTTAAGTATTTATATCTTGGAAACGATTTACGAGTGAGTTCTTATTCATTGGAAATATTTGTCAAACAAACAGCTGTAATTTCCTTTTAAATCAACTCATAATGTCATTGCTCTGACGATTGAAGTGAAATGTGATTACATGATACCAAAACCGATAATTATGTTTTAAAAATAGTATTTGTAATTATTCTTTACCTTTCTATTCGATTCTATTATTTTCACAGTTCTTTCTTTACTATTACCGCAATAAACTTGTATGAACTCCATTTAACTCATTGAATTCAGACAAATAAATGTGTAAAACATAAAATAGACCTCATATAGAGACTGTAGATTAGTACTCGATAACAGAGCCGAACTTAAGTAGGAAAAAGTTTATTTTTAACTATAGTGAAGTCAATTTGAACACAATACTATAAACTGTTTATATCAGCGTTTCCTAAACTTTTCCTACGACGGAATATTTCACAACTCTTGAAATTTTAACGGAACACCTTGGTTATTTTATAAGGTAGGTAGATATAAATAGTAAATAAAATAAATGAGTAAATCTAAGCGTTAAGAAAAAAACAAACACTTATTCTTAAATGTTAATTATTTTAAACAAAACAATTAAAAATATTATATATATATATATTGTAAAATTGCGTTCTTAATGGCTTCAATGTTTTTGGGTTTTTGAATTACAAATTCTTTTAATATCAGGCACAATATTAGAAAGTTGATTTCTCATGTCTGCTGTAGCGTCGAGTCCGTTCCTGGACTTTGATTTGGTTGCAGAATAATATGAGAATCTTGCCTTGCATAAATATGTCGTTGTAAAAGGAAGTAAAACAAAAATAGCTAGTTTTAACAAACTGGGGTAATATTCTGTTAAATTTGTCCACAAATCATTTAATGGAAGTTCCTTGTGCTTTTGTTTTAAATCAAAGTCACTAATTAAGTCAATCAGATTTTCATAATCAATTTCGTTGAAGTGTGTTGGCATAGCCGTCACTGTAAATGAATTCTGAACTCAGGAATTATCCACACTGGATTTCAGAAAATATTGCAAAAGGATTGATTGTAGGTCATTCAAGTGTTCTAAAATTACATTGGAATCTTCTTCATCTAATTTGGAATTTATTTTAATCAAAAATTCATGCAAGGTGGAAAAACAATCAAAATTATTCTGTTTAACTGTAGAAACTCAGAATTGTAACTTCCTATCAAAAGATACAATTTTATCTTTTGTGTTACAAATTGTAATATTCTTTCCTTGTAATGATGAGTCAATTTCATTGTACTTTGTAAAAATATATGACAGAAACGCAAGACTCATCAACCAAAAACAATTTGTTAAAAATTCAATAAAATTTTGTCCTAAATTACGTGATGTCAAAAAGACCAATAACTCACTACACAAAGTGAGAAGCGTCTTGTTTTAAAACAAGTTTGAAACTGTCGCAGCATTTAAAATCATTGTAGACTCATATTCATTTTGACAATTTTTTACTGGACACATATTTACTTTCCGCGGAACAAAGTTTGAAAAACTCTGGTTTATATTATAAAAATTAGCAATACAAACTGATTTCAATATATATATATATATATATATATATATAATTGTTTTCTTAAAATATTGCAGATCTGTAGTGTTAGTATAATTAATTTTTGGACGAAATAATCATATAAGTATCATAAAATTTTGAATTAACATTTTCTGTTCAATTAAATCGACAAAGTTATATTTCTGAACAAAATTTAAAGAAAAAATTTAAGTACTTATACTTAAATTTTCCAGTTGCTCTACTCTTCTGAACTTATAATACAATATCTAAGCAGAAACAGAAGATAAAAAACTAAAAAATGTTAGTATTTTATTGTTTTTACTATAAAAAAATATTAAGCTATGTAAATAAAATAAAATAATACTTAAGATTAAACATTTTTTGATACCAATATTGGTTATGAATTAATCATATACAGCTAGTCCTCAGTTAATGAATACAGTTGATTTCACAAACACTCGTTAACGAAAAATATTTTTAATTAAATCAGTTACAACAACCGTCACATACTCATCTTAATTTTTTATTATATCTTAATTTATATTCATTAACAGAATTGAATTTTCTTAAGAAAATTAATAAATTAATTGAACTGCTTATTAACGTTTGATTCATAAAATAAAATATTTTTTTATATAAACAGATCTAATCAAAAGTTTCCTTAATTTTAGTTAGCAGTCTTGTAGAATTTTATATTAACTGATACATAAAAATGGTTGAGAGCAAAATTTCTGTCAAAATATTGAATAATTTTTTAAAAAAAAGTAACAAATCACATTTGGAGATATAATAACTAAATTCAGATACACTGAATGAACGCATGGAAAGGGTGTAAATGTACTTATATCTCATTGCAACACATTTATAAGCAAACTATTATATATTCATTTATATTTATTGTTATATTGTTGTTTTTTGTAAACCTGTTAGTTTTCTATTTGAGCGGTCTAGGCTACGTGCGAACTTAATTCTCCTATAACAAATTTCGAAATTCGTCTTCTTTAGGTAGACTTTTTTATATAAATGCCCCAGAAATTATATTTAAAAAACAGTTCAAAATATATCTGAGGTTGGCTAAAGACTAAACCAGTCATATAAGAAAAGAACTAGCACATGGCTTCCAGTATTCGAACACAATAATGTATTAGGTTTGTAGAAAAATAATTACGGTTTTTGTTTTCTAAATCTAACCTTAACTTTTTCAATAAAAAGGTCATTTCATCGTATTCATGTTAATATTATTTTAAAGTGCATTTTTTGATCTATATTTTGGTAACATCGACTTTGATTTTATTATTAATTTTGGTTCGAATTAGGCTATTGAATTAAAGATGGAAAAGAAGCAAATAAGAACAAATTTTTGAGAGCCATAAGGCCGCGGGGGTTCTTCTTCAGTTCATAACGACCAACTGAAAGTGTTAGTTGAATCAGAACCAAGCAGAACAATTCGAGAGCTTGCACAAAAGTTAGGCATTAGTCATCCAACAGTTCTTGACCACTTAAAACTACTTAAAATAAATTTGAAGATCATAACAGCAATTATTTTTCTATCAACCGAATATATTCAGAAATGAATTTTTCACTCATCCCACAAACCAAGAATTAATTTTCTGATCACAAATGTTTAATAATTTATTACTGATCATTTTTTATCGTTATTTGTGCATATTTTGTTGGTAATGATATTATCTTCAGAGCATTAAAAGATACAAAAAAATGATTTTTCTGTATCGTAACTCTAAGATGAATTACGTATGTTACATAACCATACCTAAAAGAAGTGTATTTTAAAGTAACAAGAGTTTGTATTTTAAAGTAAATTAACGGATTCTTTCGTGAACACTCTAGAGATCCATTGACTGAATTAGAAATGCGACCTCATTAAGGGTCCGAGAAAAATTCTTCACTACTTAATGAAACTTCAACCTACGAGACTATCAAAAAATTCAAGATGCGTGGTCATGAGCCTCTGTGCTTGGAACTTGTGTTGCGGAAAGAGTAAGGGTCTCCGATTACATAGTATAAGAGTCTCGATAACAATGACTTAACAATTTGGAGTCTACTGTCCAGACGTTCTGGACATTGCGTTTCGATTGAACAGGTCCACTGTCCAGCCCCTCTGGACAGATTTCATTGCTATGCTGCAGATAAAACTTTTTAAGCATAACCATGAAATACATACACTAGCCAACAAATACATCACTGTCCAGAGGGACTGGACAGTGGGCCTGTTTAATCGAAATGCGATATCCAGAACATCTGGACAGTGAACTGTAAAAGGTTAATAGAAGTCAACGATAACACTACAAGTATTTGAACCTGAATCGAAATTATCTAAAGAGAAAACTAGATTTTCTTTCGTTTTCAGCTTATTACATGTATTTTCAATATATATATATATATATATATATATATATATATATATATATATATATATACGATTCACTTAGAATGAAATCCAGAAAACATAAAATTTTTCATTCAAGATAGTCATTAACAAAGAAAATTAACAGGAGATAATCACATTTTGACCAAAAATATTATCATAAAAAATAACTAAATAAATAGATATTTAAAATTGTAACAAATTTTTCTTGTCATTATGACGTATAAGTAACTATTTTTAAATTACAAAACAATCTTATTGTAACTAATATCTTTTGATAATTACCTTTTTTAGTACAAATTCTACAAAAAATATAAAATATTATAATATTTACTTACGAAATATTTATTTTAAATTCAAATAAATATTTTTGAAAAAGTATTTATTTTTTTACAAGATCTAATTATTTTGAATTTTATAAATAATTAGCAATACATATTCAAAAAATACATCTTTTTTATTATCCGGCAAAACTTCAAGGTTTCATTTATAAAATACAAGTGCAATATAAAATATCAAGGCTCATATCAAAAAATAAACATGACGGGAACTATGAATCATTTATCTAATTGAATAAACTGTAGATAAATGTTATGTATATGAACTAAATAAATGCATAATAAATGTATTTTTTTTAAAAAAAAAGTATTTCCTTTTGACGTGTCTGAAAGTATATATCAAGACAATATTTTTTTTAATATCCGCCGTTTGTTTAATGATTGTATATAAAAATATTTTAAAACTAATTATTAACACTATATTCAAATGACTTTTATCTGACGTATTATCAGACAAATATAATAAAGACAGATTGTATGCAATAGCGCCGTTAGATAACAGATGTTTAGCTCCTTATAAAGTGAATAAGAATTGTCGTTAAAAATTACATGAGAAGTTAAAGTTAACAAAGCGTAATTTAATAAGTCTTAACGGGATTGATATTTAACACAAAATAATGTACAGATGAACGGAAAACGTTTTACTGTGCGTTTAAAATAAAATTTTTTGTATGATAGATTAAGACGCGTTATATAATTTTATGTGTAAATAAGTATTGAACCTAGAAATTTATCAACATTTATATATATATATATATATATATATATATATATATATATATGTACCATATGGAAAACTGATTAATGAGTATTTTAATCAATTAAATTGCCATTAAGTTACATTAAGTTTGAAAGAAAGTTTTTATTACAGTAACAAATCTTACATAAAATACATACATACACACACACACACATATATATATATATATATATATATATAATGTAGATATGATTTTTAATGATTGTAATATTGTAGAAAAAGAACAGTTATTTAACATGTTTATCTTTAATTGTTGTTTAACCGTTTGAGTGCCAGCGGTCGTTACAAAAATCCTATCGAATAGTACCACGCGGCGCGACAGCGCTTGTATAGTATGATTTAGAAAAATGCCAAGCAGCACGGTCGCGTTTCTTTAACTCAATGTCAGAAAATGTCATGTGCCACGATAGCACTTGTTTAAACACGACAAATCCCAAACGGCGCAATCGCGCTTCTGACTGACGACTCGCTTACAACAGAATCCGAGCGCACCATCAATTAAGTACAGCAACTGGATGTAGTGGCACTTTCAGTTTAACTTATAAACAGAGCGATCGCACTACGTGGCACTAAAACGGTTAAATTGTTATTTTTAACAATACACAATAATATTAACATAATGATGATAGGTTCAACGATTAACCAAAGGAAAAATTCACATAAATTACAAATTTAATAAAAAAATATTATATTAAGTGTGCGCAGAAGTTTTAGTCTTTTAAAGGTCAATACTTTGTAAGCATTACTGAATGAAAATCCATTGCAGATGCAAGAGAAACCTTCAGAACAATTAAGAGTTAATCGAGCAACAGTTTCGAAATGATTGCATGAGATGGGAAAAATTCAGAAGCTCAGAGAGTGTGTGTCTTACAAACTTCCCGGAAACTCATGTATTTCGTTGCTTTCCAGGCAATTTAAAAAGAATTTTTTATAGAAAATTGTTATCAGCGACTAAAAATGGATTATATACGACAATCTTTAAAGTATACATTCATGATACACCTCGGCCAACCATCAACATCAACTGGAAAACCGAATACCCATGCCAAAAAGGTCCTACTATGCATCTGGTGAGACATGAAGTGTGTACTATTTTACGAATACCTACAACCGGGTAATATATTCACTACTCAGCAATATGGTCATCAACTGAATTATTTGGTTGACTCAAAAGCAAAAAAAAAAACATATATTGGACAAGGAAGCAGGAAGGTCATTTTAATGCACGACAACGCTAGGCTGCATGTTATTCTTCCTACTCAGTAAACAATTTTAACTTCAACAGAATTCTTGATAAACATAAGTATATATGCATTTATAATTAATATTTTTTATTCAAGTGACGAAATTAACATTAATAACATATTACACAAGTAGATTATTAACAGTACTTAGTAAGTATTAAAAATATAAGATAGAATTAGATTTTCAGATTTTTAATTACAGAAGTTTTATTTTTTGAATGTGTATAACAAGATATGAAACTAAACAATTTCGTTAATGACTTACTGAATGCAATAAAACCAAATTAAGGACAGGTTATTATGTACATTTTAAGAAAAATATCTTTAAAAATGCAACTTTTAATACGGTCTTGGCAACTTTTAACTGCAAACATGAAGACAATCAGTCTTCAACAAGTAGAGATTAAAAATATTCTTCTTTGGTGAATAGGACTACTATATAGTTTTTTATTATTTATATTAGGCCGGTAGAAAAATAACTGCAGTATTTATATGAATTTGAAGGTCATGAACCGTAATTATTTTTCTACCAACCTAATAAATACAATCTTAAACTACTATTTTCTATGGCTCTTCAATATTCAAAAATGTATGAATAATACTATATGTGGCTCTTATTATCGAAGAAGTTGTCCACTCCTGGTATATAATTTAAAAAAAGACTATCAAAACTTACCTCTTTTTTAATAAATATAGTCAATTATTTTTAAGTAAATTAATTTAAAGAAAATCATAAAGTCATAACAATCTTTGAATACTAATTAAAAAATTAATGTTGACATCTTCCATGAATTTTAAATACACATTTATTTTCCTTTGTATAAAGCAATTATTTAATCAAAAATATTAACGTATTGAGGTAAACATTTTTCATTAAATAATTGTCTCATTTGTCCTCACTATTTAGTTGTGTTAATATAAACACATTGAAACATAATGTGTTATATAAATAATTATATATATATATATGTATATACACATTTCGCATTTATGTACATGTAAATACATTAATATAAAAGTAAAAAAATGTAATTTGTTTATGTGAAAGATAATTATCTTTCCTTTTAAATAATCGAGTTGAAGGTCTAAATTTTCGCAAGGTTCGTCATTCTAAAATTACCAGTTTGACGTCATGAACGAAATAGCATTTTTTATTTAAAAAATTAAATTTAATGCAAAAAAATAGTAAAAATATACATTGACGTATAAATAAATGATTATTATCAAATAATACAATGCACATATGTGTTTCTGACATATAAACATATATTTATAATTCAACATAAATTATGTTAGTTAAAACATTTGTAGTTAAACTGTTCGAGTAAAAATACAGGCATAAAAAAATAATTATAATAATTACAGTCGTCACTGAATCTGTATCGCCGTAAGTATATTAACAGTTGTTTTTCTAGAACTTGTCTATAACAGGAGAGTAAATATGTTTTATAAAAGTCGTACAGTTTACTCAATCAATATCAGAAAACTAGAACGAAAATTCCGTTTCTGATCATAATAACCGGAAAAAATAGTCAAGACTCGAACCGGATTATTAATCTTATACATTACAGGCAACCGGTCGTAAAGTATACCACTGCATATATGTTTACAAGAATTTATTATTAATGTTTGACAAGAAAGTTATCAGTGAAAGACACAAATGTGTATTCTGTATTCCTATTAATTTTCAACAGAGAAAATTAATTGTTTGCATATTTTTTATATTTTACTTATTTTTTTTATACAGTTTTTCATATTTTTCAGTTTTTGAAAAGTGGTTGAAAGGATAATAAAATGTATAAATAACAAAATTATCGGTGAAAATAATATCATCAACAGTGTGTTTTATTTTTTTCTATTAATTTTATAGTTGAGTAATTTGATCGTTTCTTCAGTTGTAATAGATAAATTTTATGAAATTACATTTTGGTGTTTTGTACTTGTCTCAAATTTAAGATTTACTATTTCTTTGTACAGCTTGACTAATGCTATTATATTTTTAAATATTGCTTAAAGATCTCTCTCTCTCTCTCTCTCTCTCTATATATATATATATATATATATATATATATATAATAAAATTATTTTTTTTATATTTTTTAAAGACATGTTTTAAATAAAACATATCACTTGCATTTTTCAAATAGGAAAAAAATTAATTTACAAATATATTTATATGGATTTATTCTCTTTTCTCTACTAGTCTTATAATTTAATATAATACATCGACATGTGTCTTACAATCCTTTACATTTAATTATTGCTGTTTATATATATATATATATATATATATATATATATATGTATAAATATATATATATATATATGTATATGTATACATATATATATATTCATATTTAAATTAATATAAGGACACAAAAATTAAGAAACCATGACATCTAATGTATCTATACTGACTCATAAACCAGTTGCTATTTTTATGAGGTTAATATTTTCGTACGTCTCTAAGGCGAAATATATCTACATGTTTATCTGATATACCTAAAAAATTGCACGTGGTTAATAAAAAAGTATACATAACAGTTCGAACTTCATTGTCACGTGCTGTATTGTAAGCATATGCATAGCTATGAGTAAACTAGTTTTTGCAATTAATGTATATAGGCGTCGTTTCACCTTGACGATTAACTGTTACATTAAAGGTAATATTTACCTGTTCTATAATTAATTTTGAAGAATTTTTCTAGGATGTTCTCTTTTATTCATTTGAGTGTATAATATATATATATATATATATATATATATATATATATACACATGTGTGTGTGTGTGTGTGTGTGCGTATATACTTTTTGCATTTAAAATTTTTGATGTAAAATAAGGATTATTAATTTTACTAATACATTTATTCTCTACTAAAACACACTATTTGTTTGAAATACAAATATAATAATTATTAGATACATTAAAATCATAGACTAAAAAGCATTTGTAAATATATAATTTAGAAAGTAGAAGTTTTTCTTAATTAAACGAAAACAATACATCTGGTACACAAATAAACAAGAAACTATTTGTTTATTTTAACTAAAACATTGTGGTTTGTTGTTTATTGCTTGATATGTCAACCGAAAAATATGAAAATGGTGGAACCTGTGCGTATGTGGGTTATTTTCTTAGCAACATTAAACACGAAACTATTCTAAATAACTAAAATATTGACATTACTTGTGGTATATTCTGTAAGAGGAGAAATTCTATTATAAAACATACACACACTAATCAAATATTTCTTCAAAGTCTAACATATGATAAGCGACTTGTATTCATGGAAGACAAAATTATAATGAAGAGATTTAATAATCTCGTCAACTTTACTTAAAATATCTTCTTGTAATAAGCGTTTGAAAAGAAATTAACAATCAAGTATTATCTATTAATAATTACTCGGGCTGAATAAAAACTTATAATAAAATTAAGAAAGGTTCGCATGTTTTGACTCAAGATATTTCCACTTGAAGAATGTGAGAAATAAATTTATCAACTACATAAAATGATCTTACATAATGATCAGAGTATATTACAGAATCATTAAATTAAAAGTAGTCATTTTTATCTTCACAAGCCTTTTTCATAAAACACTAACCCTATTACTTAAAAGACAACTTGAAGACATATACATAAATTCAAATAAGTAATTTATCAAAAATGCCCAACTTTAGTAATTATTGTACAAATTTGTACTTCTGCACTAAAATAATATTCTCACTTGTTTCATTGACTAGAAGAAAATAATTCATAAAAAAAATTTATTTGTTATTCTATTTAATATTTAATACATATTACAATATATATATATATATATATATATATATATATATATATATATATTATATAATATATATATATATATATATTATTTATATATATATAATATATATATATATATATATATATATAAATATATATATTAATAATATATTTCAGAATTCACAAAACAATATTTAAGAAAACATCCAGTATTAAAATCGACCATTTTTTTCAATAACGTAATAGTTTTAACGCCTTTCTTGAATATAAATGTAAATATCAATGTCATATACTGGAAATTCTAAACAAAATAATCTTAGAAAGAAAAATATTTTAAGAAATTTCCATACAAAATTGAATATCGAAATATTATTTCAAGTTTAAAAAAATAATTTACAAGAATAGAGTACTCATTTTGAATCAAAGGTGCTACAATTCAAAATAAGAATTAAATATCAAATCAAAAAAAGGTAATCATTTTTCTTCAATAGTTTAATAATTTATTCTTAAAACTCGTTTATTATTAAATAATTGCATAGCTTTGACATTTCATATTATTGTCATAGTATAAGTATGATATAGTTTCGATAATAACAACAAATGTCTCAATTCTGTACGTTTTAGTAAAATTCGAGTTTCAAATAAAAATAATCGGCAATTATTTCATGATACGATAGAAATAAATAATAAGTAAGCATTTTAAAAAATATATGTCTGTCAGAAATTTGTAAATTGAAATACTCTGCTAACAATTCTCTTATTATCTAAACAAACTTATCTAATATACAAAGAGATTTATATCATACATAATAAAAAATCACAAGTGGTGGACGAAAGATTACTTAAACAAAAATGCTGGTATCCATATGAGTAAAATAAATAGAAGATATATGTATACAGAAATCTTTCACAATGAATATCACCAGTCACTCACTTTTACATTGCTTATACGTCTAAACTATTCACTATTTAAAATGTTTATATTAGGTCGTTAGAAAAATAATTGCGGTTTTTTTATATGTATTTGAAGATCATAAACCGTAATTATTTTTCTATCGACCTAATATAAAAGTCTCCTATATCTAAAGTGATCAAATCAACATAAAACTAATATCGATATATATATATATATATATATATATATATATTCATGATTAATATAAATTAATAAAAAAAATGTCTTAACGTTACATACCCAATCTTTTAGATTATCGATTCGTTATGTTTAATTTAATATTAAAATAATTATATATTACAAAACTAACGTGGTAAATGTAATATAATTGATAATATGCAAGTAATGCCATTTTAAGTTTTCCTAAATTAAAGTGTATTGAAAAATATAATTAAATTTGAAAAATATATTTAGTTCTATTTAATAATGGAATATATGTTAAAAAAATTGTTTTCTAAAATATTATCCCATTACTAAATTTAATACAATTTGTCTTCTATCATCAACTAGTCGTACAAACAAATAAAATTAGAAACTGGAAAAGAAATTTTTTAATCGACAAAATAATAACAAATAGCTATTTTTAATCGTCAACAATTGTGATGTCAAACTCATATATGAACACAGGTCACTAAGTTTAGTTTGAGAGTCTGCGGGTCGCAGACGAAAAAATAATAATAACATATATATGTATATGAATAAATATATATATATATATATATATATATATATATATATATATATATATATATATATGAATATAATATACATATATATATATATATATATGTGTGTGTGTGTGTGCGTTTATAATATATATATATATATATATATATATATATATATATACTATGAGTGTATATACCACAAAAAACGTTTTTTGATAAATTATATAAAAAAATACATACTACTTCACCATCATATGATCAAGTCAATTATCTACAAAACCAACTGCTAACCACTGTCCCGAAAGAAAAAGAACAGCGAGGTGTACTTACGACCGAATTCAGGTAAAAACCTTTCAACCACATTCTAGTAAAAAAAACGAGAATTAAATACAAATTTCAATAAAAATTCTTCAATTTTCTGAAATTACAGCGTATGTGTACGAATATATATATATATATATATATATATATATATATATATATATATATACATATATATCGTAACTGACTAAAACAACAATATCAGAAATTTAAAAAGATAAATTAACTGTTAAATTAAGAAGCTCTTAATTTAATTGAGTATATAATGTAAAAATTACACGCTAATTTCAATACATTAATACATGTACCGGTATAAAAAATAATTATGTCTGTAATGAAGATAATTATAACAAACGGAGATCTAGGCATAATTATTATTTACTCGCACTCAAAATGTGAATACTATGTATAACGGTTAAATAGACAAATGCGAGATATAATGCAACGAACTGATTATGAGACTGTCAATGATGGATGTGTGTGTAAAAAATGCACGTCTATTTAAATAAAAAATATTAGTATGCCGTCGAATTTGGAATGAAATATGAATAAAATATGTTAATATTTGTTTAATGTGAAAAATTCGAAAGCAAATGTGTGCATCTCTAAACACTGTATGAATATTAAAAAGTAGCACTTGTTAAATTGTTTTTAATTACATGAATAATAATATTTCATAAGTTTTCATACAATATATTGACGTATTTTATAATATAATACATTCATATAGAATAGGTAAAGAAATTATTAGTACATTATTCATTTGAGTTCAAACTAATACTACCAAAAAAAAAACACTGCATTAATATTAAATAAATATTTACAAGTCTAAAAATGAATTTAAAATACATATAGATATTTGTAAAAATCGAATATTATGCTAAACTGGGGATCTTCGCCCCCTACTTGCTTCGCTCATCAACCCCCAGCCTCGCTGCGCTCGACCGCTTATCAATTATAAGTGTGTACATGTAAGCAAATGAAACAATAAAAATATTTGGGTATCACAGAAGCCTCGTCAAGCCAAATAAATAAGCCAATTTTATGGATTTTTTAACAAGTTTATTGACCGTTAATAAATACAGATGATACAGGAGAAAGAAGTATGATCTATACGTATATCTGTACAAAGTATGATCTACGGCACGGGTTACCGTGCCGCAGCTCTAACCGTTTGTGTACTCGCGTCTGTGTGACATGTTTTTTGTGTTGTACTTGTGTTTTTGCATTTTTGCATGAAACACGTTAAAATAAGCATGAGTACTTCACATGTATGACGATATAACATGTTAAAATATAAAAATTGGAACACTAAATCATATTAAAAAGTCCAGTTTCCCTTGAGAAAATCAAAATGCGTTTAGTGGCGTAGTAGTCGTCCCCTAAGATTGTGAAGATATCCTGCGATAAATCTAGGCGATCCTAACTCCCGCATAACAATCACATTGTGTTAAAATGTGCGACATTGTCACAGTAATGTCACACATCGGTCAGCCTTTGTTTCTTAAAATGAAAGAATGGATTAGTCTGGTGTTACCCTATGTGAATCCTGTTGAGAACGAATTATTCTCGTCGATTTGGTCAGATGGACGTCTTCTAGACACGAACTGAGTCCTTAAAACTTTGTAACTTGTAAAAATTTAATAGAGGATTTTAGTTTTTGGATTGCCTACACTGACATTTTTACATTTTTTTTTGGAATATGTAAATATATTTCTATAAACAATGTTAAAAATAATGGTAAATAATTTCCAGATTAAAAAAACACATCTTTATTTAAACACAGTTGAAGAAATTAACAATACACATACATATTAAATTAATATATATATATATATATATATATATATATATATATATATATATACTGTACTTCTTTATTACAAAATCATCTATTATTTCATATCTTAAATTCTTCAATGAAAAATTTTCGATTGCTAAAATCTTATATGCTACTGTGTAAAGAAATTTTTTTAAACTTTTTAAAATATTAAAATATATTAAATGGAAATTTTTAAATGGAATCGTATAGAGATTTGTCAAATATATATATATATATATATATATATATATATATATATATATATATATATATATATATATATATAAATATATTATGTAATATTTTACTTTCTTAGAATTTGAGACTAATTGTATGTCCAAGGGTCGCACTTATGAGCACACCTTGCATACCTACCAATTCATCTCTGTTTACAAACCAAATCTATTATTTTACAGTAGATACTGATATTAGATATATTTATGTATAACACATGATTTTAATAATTATATAATTAATATAAACGCGCTTCGAATAAACAAGATGTGTTTGAATATGTTAGCGATACTATATAGTTTTTGGTATATGAAAAAAATCATTTTTATACATAAGTTTTGGAGAATTTCTGTATAATAAAATCATTTTTGTAAATGTATATTTAAAGCAATTAACATTTGAGCCACTACACAGAATTCTCGACTAATATATTTGAGTTTCAAATATCTAACTATTGTTTTTTGATAATTTTCTTTCAAAATCAGTCGGAGATGATATGTTTTACACATTAATTTTCGGCTTTCTGATAAGTTACAAACATTTTTTTAACGAAAAATAGACAATAATTGAATATTAAACTGCTTTTCAGTACTTTAAACTGCGAATATGATAGAATCCCCATCAAAATGCATGTAAATAAAAATCAAAATAATCAATAATCAATTATTTTGATTTCGTAATTTGTGGAAAGGTGAACAATTGATTTTTGTGTCAAATAATCACAGTACCAAAAATATATATTTTGAATGTTATTTTCTTTTTAAATTTGTCCAGAACTGAGCTATTACACCACTCACTGAACACTTTTATGTTGTAAATGTTTTTATAGTATAATTATAATTTCAGACTTTAAAATAACTTTTCATAACAAATGCAAATAGCACAAAATTTTCATTTTGATTTATTCATATGACAATTTTATATATGATAATTTTGATAATGGTTTTTTATATTATACTCAATAGTATTTTAATTTAATCCGTAAACATAGATGTTCGTATATTTAATTAAATTAGCATATATATATATATATATATATATATATATATATATATGTATATATATATATATATATACACTTAAATAAACCAAATAACATTACAATTGGTTAAACAGTTTAGCAATTCAATATATATTTTTAACACATAAATAATTTGACTACTATTTTTTCTAAAAGCTTGATTTTATTTAATGATATTGCTAGCTTTAACATTCTATTTTAAAGAATTGTACTTCAATATATAATTAAGAGTGTAAACATTAATTGATGGAAAGAATTAAAAATAAGCATATCAAAAATAATCTAAAATCAATAATGAATAAATCAGTTTGGCTAGAAAATAATTTTGAAATTATAAAACTAGCTATATATAATTAAAAGCAATTATTATCTACTAAAAATGTAAATACTACTTGTGTAAATAACTACTGTTTACAGGATGTGGGTTAAAATCTAAAATTAAAAATTTTATATGGTCACAGTTGACTTGCTGTTTGACTAGCTATTATGAATAATAATCAATATATGAAACGTTTAAATTGCACCTGTATTTATTAGAGAAGATAGATTAACACAATATAAACCATATAATTAAAAAAATATTTTTATTCAAGATTAAAAAATATATATATATATATATATATTAAACTAATAAATATCAATATATATATATATATATATATATATATATATACAATAAATACAATATTTTTTTAATCAATATACTACAAGTTCAAATCTAGATTATGATATCTAATTAGGGTCATGATTGTTTTAGCCAGCACTCAAACGTCAATATTAACAACATTCTAAAATAAAACAACTTTAAAATTTCGTTGAAAAGATTAATGATTTCCTTTTATTCAAACTAATTTCCTATATGTTTGATAACATCCGAAAAACATCTTATTTAATTGCTGTTTTTTGATCGTTTCCCTGAAATTTATTTACGATATTTGTTTATTAACTAATATCAGATGTAATTTAATAATTATTAAATAACTGCAAGCATCAATATTCATTGACATAAAGACATATATATATATATATATATATATATATATATATATATATATATATATATATATATATATATATATATATTTAATCACTTATTATTCATAACACCAATATCTACTTTTTAAAGAACATTTTATCATTTAAATTTTTATTGCACGGAAATATTTATTATAGAATAAAGTATATATATATATATATATATATATATATATATATATACATTTAATTAATATGTAATAAAATGTTATAATTATTTTCAAGTAAAAACAAACCTTTGAAAACTACTTACTATTTTGATAACGTTTAAAGATGCAAAAGTTTTTATTTTCAAGGATTTTTTATTATAAAGATATTAAAATACACTACTTATATGCAGTAATATATACTTATATATATACAAGTAAAAATAAATGTTATTAAATCCGTTTGTCTGCTTACTTACGAAGTATGTCTATCTAGACCAGCTTATCGACAAACTCTGATCATTTATTGAAGAAGTAAACAGGATAATAAAAAGAGGATGAAGCTCATTTAGACCAAACGTCTCAATATTTAAATCAACCATCTAACTCTATTTGAAGAAAAAAGTTTTTGTTCAATATATATTAAGAGTCCGTACCTGCGGCAGCAAAACATGGATTCTTAATGCCAAAATTATTCAAAGACTCCAAACAACATAGAGAAGTATGGAAAGATGCATGTTAGGAATAACAAGAAGAAATAGGAAAAGAATAAAATGTATACGAAAACAGACATGAGTCAAAGATGTAATAAGAAGAGTAAAGAGTCTGAAATGGAAATGGATGGGGTATGTTGTAAGAAGAGAAGATAACAAATAGACAGCAAAAATTATTAACTAGGACCCATGGAATATACAAAGACGAAGAAAGAGACCAATAGACAGGCGAGATAATGAAATTAAAATTTTATTGGAAATCAGTGGAGAAGAGAGGCATTCAATCGTACAAAATGGAATATCATAGAAGAGGCCTTTATTCAGCAGTGAATTGACAGAGGCTACTGCTGCTGATGACATACACATACACACACATACATTTATATGTATGTGTATATATATATATATATATATATAAAAATCTGATCTTTTAAAATACTTCTAAATGACTGTAACTAAATTTTTTTCCAAAAATGAGTTTTCATTCACTGATGCAAGAAAAATTACATGTAAAATATTCAATATTTAATTATTAAGCTTTTTAATCAGAATACCTTTTTGTATGGCTTGAGAGAAATACACTTTTGAAAAGAATACAATTCAATATCTCTTTCAAAAATTACTCTCATTTTAATGCTTCTTTTTGTAAAAACCCATTTTAGAAAATATCTAAATTTTTCTTAACTAAATACTTTATTTATCTTTTGTTAGTACTTAAATCATTTGATTAATGGTATTTTTATTTTCAAATTATCCACTTCAGTTATATATATGTATAAATATATATAGAGAGAGAGAGTGAGAGAGTGAGGGAGGGATATAAAGAACCAGTGACTCGAAGAAATAGGTAAAGAGAAAAGGAGAGATTATATTCTCTTCTAAAGCACTCCGAAAATGTTAAAGAAATAAAAATTAAACAAAATCAGTCGAAAAATATACTACATTATTACGCATTACAAGAAAAATGTTAAAGAAAATCTCAAAATAAATTATTACAAAATTAGTATCCGAAAGTATTATCCCAATAATAAAATTGAATGAAGTTCTTTTGTAAGAAATGTTGCAATATTTAAAAGAGTTTTTAATTTTTTTAGTAAAATAACTATTCAACTAAAATTATTTATTAATTCCTACCTAAGCAAACTGAATCTCGCAATAATTCACAAATTTCGTACAATACGAAATCGAAAATCTTATAAATTTTTATATTAAAAAAAGAAGAAAAAGAAGAATAGAATTCCAGACATACGAAAAAACTAAAGAGTTTAAAATAGAAACGGTGAGACCATACATATGAATTGACCACAACCAAAATATACAGATGTTATTGATTATAAATTAACAAATATAAAAAGATTCAGGATGAGATTTAATAGTATGTAGGACAATAACGTTAAGAAATTTACTCAACTGTTTAAGAAAATAGGCAAAATATGAAGAAATGAAAAATCGTTATCTAGCAATCGATTGTCAAAGTTTAAAATTATATATATATATATATATATATATATATACACGTTTGTGTTTGTATAGGAAACTAATAAAACAATATTTACTAAATAACAGAATGAATACTTCATTTACTATTTCTTTAAAAAAAAGCTTAAACAAATCTTATGTGTATACTTAAGGAAAGAAAATACATAAAGAAACCCTATTACATAAATAAAGATTTAATTTATGTATTCATTAAATTGTTAACGTTTTATTATATATTCATTAATACAATTTAATTCATTTTCTTGATTATAAAACAGAATTTGTCATAAATAATTATCATATATAAAATGTTTCTTTTTGAATCAAGTCCATATCTTGTTTTAAATTTAAATTGATATAATCACTATGTGTAGGCGAAAGTGAACAACAAATCGTGATTAAACCATATTTATAAAATTAAAGTAACACCCATGCAATACAATATTTTTTTCTATAAAAAATATTGTAAATTTTTAATATCCGTTTTATAAAAATCTGTCAGTGTACTGTGAACTAGAAATTTTATAACAATTATTAATGACAGTATATTTAAAAGTTTCGGAACTAAAGATCGCTTTTTTATTTTTGGATTAAAATCACAGAACGAAATATGTTCAAATGTAAGTTCAAGTAAAATAGTTTCAAACAAAGAATTTTATTATGACTACAATTCACTACAGGAATTTTAATTCTCTCCAATGATATATGTACGACTTGCAATATGTTTGTCAGGATACAAGTAAAGGAATTTGATAATGTCTTCCGTGTAACAGGTCGATACACCAATGACACGAAATTATCTTTTATCTTTAGAAAAATATTTGTGTAATTATACTAATATGCTTGAAGTTCTTTACATTTCTTGAATAAATGTAAATACAAGAATCTAACCACTTAATATATATTAATTACGTGTGCATGATATGCATTTGTATATGTTTATAAGTATGTACATGCATATATATATATATATATATATATACATATATGTATATTAAGTTAATAAAAAATAAACTTTGTACATACAAAAGTATTTTTGTATTTCTGAAATTAGTATTTGGTCTCAAAAATTCTTTCTCGAGAAAAAAGTAATTTTTTTTCTCATTCCTACAGAAATAATCATTATTATTTCTCGGAGATCAATATCAAAATTATTCTTGTTTTTATCAACAATTTTCAACTGTCCATGTTGACTGTTTTTATTGCAATACCTGAAAAATTTATAAATATATTTTTATTTATAACTTCTTAAGTAATAACATACTTTTTATGTAATATTTAAAACTAATATTTATTGAAAACTGTTTCATGATTTCTGAAATTTTATTAGAATAAAAATTACCTAGATAATTTGAAAGCCGTACCTGTTGACTTTTCTAGTGAAATATGAAACATGAATCGCCCAATTCTTCCCCAACCCGTAATTTTGTTTTGCAATCATTTTTTTTACCTACATATTGTATTTTGTGTTAAAATAATAAATAAAATATATGAATTCAGTATTAAAGACTGATATTTCATTGTTAAACAACCTTTTAAACAGAATTTAAACCGACAAAAGTTATTTATATATTATATGAGAATTCTCGAGAAATAAGAGGTAAACTTTTCTTTTCTGAAAAAATCTTAAACACTACTAATATTTTCTTTATTTCTGATAAATAGGATTTTATTTAGTAAATATTTTAACATTTTTCAAATCAAAAATGATTAAATAATATTTTTGTATTAGTCTTTGTACATTATTTTAATAATTTACGTTTAAAGTAGATTATAATAAATATAAATAAGTTTAATAAAATGTTATATACATAAAATAGTGCTATACACATAAAATATTAAAAAAATATGTAAAAAAAATGAACAACAAGTATTTTAGCATAGACCATTGTATAAAACAGGCTTATTGGAAATTTGAAAAATATGTGACATTCTTTGTTATCATTTTATGTTCGAACAGATGTTGATTTCGTATCTTGTTATTTGTTTCGATATCGAAAACATTAAAGGTATTTGATAAAAGAAAACGCACTGACACGAATATTGCATACCTTCACGAGCACAAAATGTACAATAGTCTCGTATTTAGGTTGATAAAACGCACATAGAATTTGATGTTAGTTTAAAAAATAAAAATAGTTATATGTATATATATATATATATATATATATATATATATATATATATATATATATATATCAAAGATAATTCCATACAAATTCATGTATTTACAAATCCCTTAATTTATCTTTATAAAAGCGTATGTACTTTATTAATCGGAAATATATTATTTTCGGAAAATGTAAAATGAATTGAAAGGATATTATTTTTTTAAGTTTTAGTATATATATATATATATAATACAGTTAAGCCCTTGCCTTAAGATTTATTTTGGAGCAGGCGTGTCGGTCCAAACCATTTAATTTTACCGCAGTGATGTGTGCGCAGGTCTTACAAGAAAAACTAAAATATTTCATTTTCCATTAAATTTATTTATAAACGTATGGACTCTGTTTTATTTTTTATAGTGTAGATTTATAAAGTAATGATATAATAAAAAAATAAAATAAAAAATATACTCGTCATATGGCATTTAAATGGAAAGCAGAAGCATCATTCGTGATATAAAAGAATCATTTGGATGGATTATAATTAGAGAAATATTTTTATTTTCATATAATGGTATCATATCATTTCACAATTGCATTTTACTAATAACCTTGAAGTGTGTGATATTTCTCAAAATACTTTGGTACCTCTGATACCTTCTTGAAGAATTTTCAAAAAGGCGTTTTTGATATGAATATCTTTCAAAAATTCAGCCAGAAGTTGATCACGCGTTGATCACGTTGTACAGATGTTTGAAGCGAGGGTTGTATCAGTTGCCGCAAAAATGGAAAAAAACGAGTAGGCCTTTTTATGTCGATTCGTCACCATGGATGAAACATGAATCCACCACTACACACCTGAGTCGAAGCACCAGTCAAAGGAGTGGACACTGACTTGTAAAAATGTGCCGAAGAAGGTAAAGACCATTTTGTCGACTATATATATATATATATATATATATATGTAGTTAGCAAATTTAAATTTTTTATGTCTTTTTTTATCAAACAGTGCTCATTTTTAACTATAATAAACCTCAAATACATTAATTAATAACGACAAATCGAGAATTTTCAATCGATAAATGTAAAAAGAGATTAGTATGTTAGCATCATTGGATTACCATTTTTTTAAATTTTAATAAATGGGTTAAGATTAATGTCAATTCGATATATTCACCATTACTGAATTTCAATTTATTTAAAAATAAAAAATGTGACATCTGAAAGAGAATTTCAAATGAAAAAAAAATTGCAGAATGGCACTTATTTAATAATAAATCTTTGACTGTCAATATGTGAAAATAACAATTTCATGACAAGATAAATTGGAATATATAATTTTAAGAACATGTTTACTGTATTAATTATCAAATCCCGTATACTAAATTATTCATCTTATTTTCTTTCGAACTCTTGTTTTTCATTCAACTAAATAAACAAATCAAACAATGTATACACATGAGATACGTAGAAAAATTGTCATAATTGTAATTTATAAAATAGTCACGAAATATATTCTGTATATAAAGACATTCATTCTCACGAATTTTTCAGTTGACATTGTCCAAAAAAGATTATACGAAATTATCAATTACGGTAATGATCATATTTATGTAAGATTACTGGCGATACTGTATCACGTCTGAAACGAAAATGATAAAAAATTATAGTGACAATACTTTGGTTCACATAGTGCACGACATTCGGCGGAAGTTTCAGTTACGAATTACATATCCGTCGTCACACAAGACTGATCCAGATTGACTAATTCCGTTTAGTTGTATTTCACATTTTGTATTTAAAAACATCGTAGTCGTTTTAATATTAAAATTCTTGAATGAATCACTTTGTATATGATTCGCCGCTCATTATACGTAATTGATACTAATTAAAATGTTCATAAACAATTTAAAATATTTTTATTACGTTGGGAAGCTAAACGTATTGTAAAAAAATATTCTTGATAATCTTTACTTATCTACATATAATAAATACATACACTTACTATATTCAAAGACTTCCGAATTGACTGCTGATATGTACTGTTTTTGAATACAAACTGGAACTTTATCTACACTTTCAATCTTTAATTTGCTTGCCTGAAATCCGTCACACTCTCACTAAACCACGAACATCTCATAAAACGAGAAAAAATACTATTTATTAACGGCAATAAATCAATAAAAACATATCGTAGACTTATAGTGCATAACAACCGCTTATAAAACTTTATCCAAAATTCTCATTACTTTTATTGATATAATTAACCGATTCTAGTATCGAGCAGAGTAAAATATTTATGTAATCAATTCTGGCGTCACTTTTCAACGTCATCTTTTATTTAATTCAAGATCTCAGGTTGACATAATACAAATATCAAGATGAAATAAGGATCATATAATAAGAATCCAGCTTGTTCTCAGACATTTGTGCAAGATACAAATCTTGTCGTGTATATTTTGTTGGTCCACTAACAGGAATTGCATACGGTATACCAGCGTTTCTCAAACTACGTTCCGTGGAAAGTGAATATGTGTTCCGTGGAAAATTGTTAAAAAAGTAATGGTAGGAAAAATGAAGGGAGTTGTAACAAGTATCCCGTAAGTAGCTACAAGAGCCAACAAAATTCATGGTTTTGCATAGACAAGCACTAATAACAACAAAAATTCCTACATTTTTAAAAACTATTTTGAATGAAGCTATAAAAATTGTCAACTGTGTAAAATCTCGACCATTTAAATTTATTTAAAATTTTGTGCGACGAAATGAGTGTTGCACATAACATATTTTTATTATATACTGAAGTGAGATGGTTATCCAGAGTAAAAGAACTAGTGAGGCTTTTTGAATTTTATAGTGAGTTATTGGTCTTCTTGACGTCACATAATTTAGGACATAATTTTATTGAATTTTTAACAAATGATTTATGCCTAATGAGTCTTGTGTACTTGGAAGATATTTTTACAAAGTACAATGAAATTAATTTATCATTACAAGGAAAGAACATTACAATTTCTAATACAAGAGATAAAATTGCATATTTTGATAGAAAGTTACAAATCTGGATTAAACAGAATAATTTTGATTCTTTTTCTGCTTTGCATAAATTTTTAACTGAAATAAATTCTAAATTAGATGAAGAAGTTTCCAATGTAATTTTAGAACACTTTTTCATTACTTACAATTCACCTATTTACAATATTTTCCAAAATCCAGTGAGGATAATTCCTGGGTTCAGAATCCATTTACAGTGACGGCTAAGCCAGTAAGATTCACCGCAAGTGGTTATGAAAATCTAATTTACTTAATTAATGACTCTGATTTAAAACAAAAACACCAGGAACTTCCATTAAAAATTTTCTGGAAAAATTTAACAGAAGAGTGCCCCAGCGTGTCAAAAGTAGTTATTCTTGTTTTACTCCCTTTTATAACGACGTATTTATGCTGCACCCAAATCAAAGTCCAGGAACAGACTCGACCTTACATCAGATATGAGAATTCAATGTTCTAATATTGTACCTGATATCAAAAGAATATGTAATTCAAAGAGCCAAAAACATCGAAGTCATTAAGAACATACTTTCACAGTATATATACGCTGGTTTATTTTACTATTTTTATGTGTTTTGTTTCAAATAATTGATATTTAAGAATAAATGTTTGTTTTCTTCTTAATGCTTAGATTTACTCAGATATTTTTTTTATTATTTATATCTACCTACCATACAAATAACCAAGGTGTTCCGTTAAAATTTCAAGATTTGTGAAGTGTTCCGTAGTAAGAAAATTTTGGGAGACACTGCGTTATACGGTCAGCGTAACTGACGTTGTCCTGCAAGTCGAATGACAATGGGTTCGGTGGTGGTGTATTCGTTATATCATAACAAAATATGTACGTATGTTTGTGTCGTGATTATTGCACTGTTGTTTCTGAATATGATTTATAGTGTCAGTGAACGAGAAACAACGGCCGATTCAACTTTGTCAAAATTTTTTTGAGCATGTCGTTTATTGTCAAGGTTCATGAACTCGCGCTAGTGCATTACTATAAAACGGTCATAACTGTTTGATTGTTATGAAAATAATGGAATCATTATTTTATTCATGAAAATTGGACATACTTTCTGACTTTTACATATATTATTCCGTTTAACTTGCTATTTATAAAAGTACTCTTTTGATTCTTATATACCGGTTACTGGATGTTAAATGATACATTTGATGTTTGTCAGTACATCATTTATTTAAAATGAAAAAAAATATTTTATATAAATAGTTACTCTTTCATAGACAATTAACGTTCAAAAAGTTTTAAATCAAGTATTAATTAAATATATTTTTGGTTGTGTATACGCGTGTATGTATATAAATATCCAAAAAGTATCAACTATAGGACAAAATACTAATTGATAATCTTCTTCTTTCTTTATATTCCTTTAAACTCCTAAGGAAGATAAGGCATCAACCACACTTCTTTTCCATTGGATTCTGTTTTTGCTATATTTTTAACGGAAGCCATGATTTATTTAGAGACTCCGCTTCATCCTCCACTTTGTCTCCATTTGTGTCTTGGATGACCAATTCGACGCTTTCTTGATGTTTCCAGAGGGTTTCAATCAATAGCCTGGCGAGCGATTTTATCAGCGTCCTTCCTGAGGTTGTGGCCGATCCATTACCATTTTCGTCTTCGAATTTCGATGTCTATCCTTTCTTGTCTCGTCCTTCTCAATAGTTCTTTGTTGGAAATAGACTTAGCCAACAAATCTTTAGGATACGTCGTAGACAGCGATTCACAAAGATCTACAGCTTTTTTATGATAATACTGATCACCTTCCAGGTGGTACGTCCGTAAAGTAAGATGGATTTCACATTAAAATTATACACCCGGAGTTTAGTTCCTAAGAAGATGATGTTCGAACTTCAAATGCATGTGAGAATTCCAAACACAGATCTAGCTTTATCGATACGAGCAATAACATTTTCTTCTGAACCGCCGTCTGCTCTCACTATACTTCCTAGGTATATGCTCAATCCGCTGCCTTTGTAGCACTATCGATGATTTACCAGCTCGACCTGTATTAAAGGCTTTACTTTTTGCAACATTTATTTTTAGTCTAGCTTTTTTACTACACGAATGCAGATTTGAAGCATTTCATGAAGGTCAAACATTTTTTCGGCAAAAATACATACATCATTGGAATAATCTAGAAAGTTCAAACGCTGAAATAATTGCCATCTTATACCTCGCAGTTGGTAATCATCGAGAACTGTTTTTCAAATATCATTTATGACAATTAAAAATAATGTAGGCGAATGAAGGCTGCCTTGTCTCACTCCACCACAAACTTAGAATGGATTTAACAGATGGCCATTGCACCATCGTAGAAGGATTTAATCATGGTGGTTATTTTATCTGGGATATCTTTTCTATACAAAAATTCCCATATGAATTCTTTCTTTGCGTTGCCGAAAGCCTTTTCATCATCCACAAACAGCAGATAAAATGGAGATCTTTATTCTGCTGACTGTTCTATTATTAAAGGAAGGGTGTTAATGTGGTCTGTACAGGAATGACCTTTGCGGAAATATTGTGTTCTACTCAATGTGGCATCAACATGCTTTTTTATTCTATTAAGAATAATTCGTTCCATGATTTTTAATATAGCGAAAAGTACGCTTATCTATGAGGTTTTATATTGACTTTTCTATTAACATAGAAAAAGTCAATATAAAACCTCATAGAGGTCATTCATAAAGAATTAAATATATTAGGTGCAAAAATTAATTCTGTGTCTTTAAACTGAATCGACCATAACTCTCTTTAAATGAAAGTATTTTCTGGTCGTTTTAGGATATTATAATGCCAACTTTAACATTTAAAAACACTGTATATATTGGCCAAGCAGTTGGAAAAACCTCACAAAACAGTAGTGAACAGGATGGTATCCGAAAAGTAATATATAAGTTCTTAAATACTTTTCGCACTTCACTTAAAAAAATGCTAGCGAAATCGCCGGAATAATTTTTTCAGCTTTGGGAGAAGGTGTTGTGATGCATAAAATATGCAAAAAATGATAATATAATGGAAGAGGTCTGAAAATACTTTACGACTTCATCGACTAAAAGTCTGCATTTTTGTTCGACAAGAGCTTCATCAATTACCCTACAGATAGAATGAGGACAACTAAAAAGTATTTCATTTTTCCATAAACATTCATTTTCTATAGAAAAATGCACTGAATTAACTTGTGCATCTAATACATTTAAATGAATTTAATTGCATAAAAAATCAGAGTTAAAAGTCAATGTACACTTATCAATTGTAGTTATTATGTAGTCAGTTGAAGCACGGTCTATATTTAGTTTAAAACCTTATTCATTGTTAAATTATATATGTACGTACGTACGTGTAATTCGAAAGTATATAATTGAATTTCACCCATAGAGTTATTTATTTCAAGTGTAATGTATTTGTTAACGAACACTTGTAATCTTCAATGTTTTTATTATAATAAAGACTTCCGCGTTTAACATATATACGTAAGTCATGGAAAGCATACAAATTAACCTCATATGAAAAAAGAAAAGTTAAAGAAAAATACCATCATATTAGTAAATTACAATAAAATTATAGAGCACTGAAGAATAATCATAAGCATTTCTGATTTAAGATTACTTTAAAGAGCCAGTGTATTCTTTATTCATTTTATCCAATTTTCAAATACAATATATTTGTCAAAGTTCTTATACAATGAAAAATTTTATCTCATTACACAAAAATTGTTTTTTTAATTATTTTTTATATTAAGAATACATTCATGGACTTATTAACTGTAAAATTAGTATAAAAATCAGTAATAGTATTTATATAAAAAGTATATTTTTTTTATTTAGGCTATTTCAAAACATTGCCAAGTCAAAAAAATTAAATAGTTATTTCTATTGACTGAAATTCTGAAACCCACTAATTCCTGTTTTATTTGAAATTTGATAATCGTTGAGTTTTAGAATAATATGTCGTTTGGAGATAAATAGAATTTTAACTGCCACTAAGACAAGTTTTTTGTTAAAAAAGAAATGAAGTAAATAAGTTATATCAAGCAAAATATGTTCAAATCATGCCAGGATTGACTATTATAGGTCTTATCTCTTGGCACATATGAGCTCTTTATTTTGAAAAAAAAAACACTTAGAAACAAATATATTTTTGTCTTGAAGCTTTGAAAAATACGTGTTACTGAGTGATTTTTATTTTTATACTTATACCTTTAATGAATAATAATTATTAGAATTTATAAACTTAAAAAAACAGCATATATTGGATTGGTCAAAAAGTAATTGCGTTTTTTTTCTAATAGATGGACTTTAAATGTCTTAAAATGTAACTAATTTCATTCTAAACTGCAATTCGTTATGTAACTTGACAGCTGACAGTTCAAGCTTGTTTTAGAAGAAGAAAATGCACGATTTCATTAACAATTGTATGTTTTCCGTCTTTCGAAAAGGAAAAAACTCTGTGCAAGCTTATAAAAATTTATATGGTGTGTATGGTGAAGATGCAATAAACTACGGTAGTGTCAGAATTGGTTTACTAAATGTCGGTCTGGATATTTTGATGTTAAAGATGCACCACGCTCATAAAGGCCAATCTAAGTTGATGATGACAAAATAAATACAGTGATCGAATCTAATCAGCGTTTAACGACACGTGAGTTTGCTGAGAATCTTAATATATCGAAATCGAGCGTTGAAAACTATTTAAAATAACTTTGATGCGATAGTAAGGTCGATATTTGGGTACTACACGAACTTAAAGAAATGTATCACACTTAGGTCATTGATAGCTACGATTCTCTCTTGAAACGTGACGAAAACGATTCATTTTTGAAATGTATGATAACAAGCGATGAAAAATGGATCATCTACAACAACTTCGAATGAAAAATATCGTGGAGCAAGCGTGATGAACCTACTTAAAGCACTTCAAAAACAGATATTCACCAAACGAAGGTTATGCTGTCAGTCTGGAAGAATTTTAAAGATATTGTATATTTTGAGGTGACCAAATAAAACCAAACTATCAATTCCTACGTGTACTGTCGTCAATTGGATAAATTAAATGATGCCATCAAACAGTAGCCGTCCAGAATTGATGAATCGCAAAGGTATGTTTCACTTTGATAACGTTAGACCAGGTACAAGTTTGGTCACTCGTCAAATATTGTTGTAGCTTGGATAGAATGTGTTACTACCAACCACCATATTCACCAGACCTATATGTACCATCAGACTACCATTTGTTTCGTTCTTTGCAAAACGCTTTGAATGGTAAAACCTTCACTGCCAATGAGGATATCAAATCATTCTTGAAACTGTTTTTTGCCGAAAAAGATAAGAACTTTTTTGAGCGCGGAATCATGAAGTTATCTGATAGATGGCAAAAGGTAATCGAACAAAATGGACAATATACTCGTATTGTTTAATAAAATTTTTGTTTCTCATTAAAAATTCGCCTTTCATTTACATAGAAAAAAACGCAATTACTTTACCCAACACATGATGTATACATGGTGTATATATATATATATATATGCATATATATATATATATATATATATATGCATATATATATATATATATATTTATATATACATAAATATATATATATATACTTATATATATATATATATATATATATATATATTATACGAGTATATGGATAGGTACAGCTGTAATACTCCTACCTATAAAAGTACAGTTCCAACCGTCTCGTGCGCATATATAATAAGTAAACAAGCAACTTTATATTTAATGTTAGATTTTAAAAGTATTTTTAAATAAATGATTATATTCTTACACATATTATTCATATTTATAGGATTTCTCTTGTTTCTATAAGAACATTAAAGTATACGTCACTTTTAAAAATGTACGAAATGGTTGTAAAAATACTATTAAGTTGATAAAAAATTAAATTGAGAAAGTTGAATGAAAATATCGTCATATACTTTCCAAGATACATTTTTAAATATTAATAAAAAAGACATTACATATTAATTGCTATAACATTTTCATTAGATTGTACTTTTAAAAAAAGAGCTATTTATATACAAACTTTTAGATATTAAATGATTAATTACGAGTCAACAATGAGAAAACATCAATTATAAAAGAGTTAAAATACTTAATTTCAAGTCCAAAGTTAAGATCTATTAACAAACAGTTAAATAATTAACTACAATACTACCTTCTTACGTAACTAAAAAAGGATGATTTATTTTACTTAAATATTCAAAATAAAGTCGCAACTGTCTTTTCATCAAGCAAAAATTAACGACCGTGACTTTTAAAAACTAATTATAAAGTAATAAATTATTTCCTTAATAAACATATTGTATAGTTGTATTTCTTAAAAAAAAATATAGCACATTTTTTGTCACATGTTTCTAATACAAGTAAAAGGAAACATTAAATGGAATTATTTATGAAAAATTAAGAGAATACAAATTATTTTATTATAACGAAAAACTTTTTTATAATAATTTGCTTATGTACTTTATTTTAAATATTCATATTTGGTTATTGTTCTGGATATTTTTTTGTCGTAATTTGTTGAATAACTTACAGATTTAAACTTTCAAATATAATATTTCCTTTATTGATTCTTTCTGAGTCATCGTTATTTCTGTCTCTTTGGACTAGTTTTGAGAAGAATTTCCTTTATTTATTTTTAACCATTAAGCTCTAAATACATTAATTAGGAATATTAGGTGTACGAATTAATCCGGTGCCTTTAAATTGAATCAATCATAACTCTGTTTTAAATTAAAATATTTTCTCATCAATTTAGGATTTTGTAGTGCCAGTAATAACATTTAAAAAACCATATATATATATATATATATATATATATATATATATATATATATATATATATATATATATATATATATATATATATATATATATTGGCCAAGCAGTTGGTATAATCTCACAAAACAGTAGTGAACACGATGGCGTTCGAAAAGCAGCATGTCAGGGCATTGTATACCTTTCGCATTCCAGTTGAACAAAATAAATAATTTGTTCGGAATTGAAATGGTAATTTTGAGCGAGGTAAGAGAACAAGGCAAGTCATTTTGTAGCACAACTCTAGACCGCATGACACAAAAGGACCAAGACGTTATTTTATTCATTGGACTTGGAAATTCTTCCTCGTATGGAATTCATTCACCGGACCTTACCCTGTCCGATTATCACCGGCTTCGGTCGCTCCAACATCGCCTGGATCGACCAATAATATGATACATATTTTAAAATAGTGCAAGAGATCTAGGAATAATGCATTGACAACTTCATCGACTAAAAGTCGCTATCTTTTTTTCTACAAAGGATTCGTCAGTTACCCGACAGATGAAGAAAAGTTATACAAAATAAAAGAGAATATTTTAAAAATACAAATATATATTCCATTTTTTAGTAAATAAATATTAAATTTCTATAAAAAAGCACCTCATTAATATGTACACCTAATGTAAACATAAAATTATGTAAAGATAATGTTAGTTTCACAATCAATCACATCAACTATAAATAAAATGACAAAAGAATAAAAAGGCCTGAAGACAAAGATATATATATATATATATATATATATATATATATATATATATATATATATAAACATATTTCACTTTTAATAATAGATATTTGTTACTTAAAGTCAAGAAGTATTAAATAGGATTAAGAACGTACTTTTAGCAGTTATTTAAAAACGAAAGTTGAAGTAAAAAATTATAATTTATTTAATATTTTGAAAAAGTGTCTTAAATATATGAAACCTTTATATAACAGACCATTAATTTACTTTTGTACTGTACTTCTCACTAGGTTACCATCAAGGTTGATTAAAACCCGTATATATATATATATATATATATATATATATATATATAACTTGTTCACCCTTTTCGGATAATGTTACTGTCATTGAACTAAATTACTTAACAAACACGAACATTAAAAGTGTTTATTAGATTGAAAAAACTTGGAATGTTAAATTAAAATAAATTGTTCTTTCTACGAAAGTTAACACATAATGGAAAAAGAATGATTGTTGTCAAATGATGATATGTACTAATTTATGAACATGCTAATCATTAAGTGAAATATTAAAATTTAACTCTTAAATTTTTGGTTTAACTAGCTTTTAGTATAAGACAATATATACATTTTAATTTCATAACAATAAAAAAATATGAATTTATAATAATATATCATAAATATACATTTCAGAAAGATTTTCATATCATATTTTTAAAATATATCTTATTTTTGAAAGATCATATTTAGTCTGTATATTAGTTTTTTTTTTTTTAAAATATATATTTTATTAGTAATAATTTATTTTAATGCAAAACATTTTTTTTAATATTTACATTTCCTCCTCTTTTTTCGTCAATAATGTAATCCAATTAATAGTTTACACTAATTTATATTAACAATATTTTACATTCTAATATTTGATTTTTTGAAGTGTGTCTAATTCAAAAAAGATTAAAGTAACAATTTATTATGATAATGAATGGATCATGATAAATCATATTCAATTGATAAATAAACTATATTATTGACCAATAAAATAGTTTTAACTTAATCAAATATGCACATTAATTTAATATAATCACTTTAAAGTTAACAAATACAACAATAAACACATACACACCGCTTTACATATAAATATATATATATATAGATATATAGATATATATTAATTTATTAAATGAAAAAGAAATAGACGTATGCATATTATCTTCAAATCGTAAGTGCATAAAATATTTTTCTAAAAAAAATATATTACTTCATATGAAAACAGAAAATATGATACATACCTTGAGAAATATAAAAATTAAATCAAAATATGTCCAAAGTATACCAATAAAAAAATATATAAATAATTGTAAATTGCTAGTTAATATAAAATATAATAAATCAGAAACAATTAGTATTTACTACCAGTATTTATATTGAATACAACTAATTGCAAACCTTATTTCATTTAAAACATTTTATGTAATAATAAAAACGCATATTTATCGATGTTTACTTTGTCAGCTCATAGGTTTCGTTCCTAGTTTTTTTTTTATGTTTTAATATATTATATAGTAAAAATCAATAAACAGTTTTTCCTTTCTATGTTTCTTTGTATTTTCCCGGTAATTTTGACGAGCTATATACAAGTGTTATAATATTGGACTAAAAACTCTAATTTCAGTAAACGGTATTGTCAGATCTAAAGATAGTATACTTTTCAACAAACTGAAATTATTTTGGAAAATACTAATACAAAATTTCAAATTATTTGGAAGTATTTCAAAAAATATAACGAAAATGTTATAAGTCAAGCAGAACAATAAGTAAAAAATACACAAAAAATACACACATTTTTATAAAAACGTGCATTTATTTTTAAAATGGTATATTTTTATTTTAAATCAATGAAATGCTTTTTATCTTTGTATTAATATTTTCAAATAAAAATTTAAATCTGTTATAATCTTTAATAAATATAATCTAGTATTTAAAAATAGAGTATGATAAATCATGGCGTATAAAAACAACACTTATTATAAATCATAAATCAATAAATAATATTTGTACATACATACATACATATATTTATATATATATATATGTGTGTGAGTATGTGTGTGTGTATGTTACTACATTTAATCTTGTTAATAATTTTATCTATTAGTGATATTTGAACTATTCTATTTGAGAGATTTTTTTATACTTAGACTACAAACATTTCATTTTCTGACTTAGAAAAACACTAAATTATTTTATGAACAGTTTAATTAATAGAAGTACACAAGACCAAGAAATAGTTTAGATATATATATATATATATATATATATATATATATATATATATATATAACTGAAATAAATTATGAAAATAATCTTTTAATTACCAAAATAAAATACTGTTATATCGGATTTAATTCGTAATAATGTAATCCTATTGAGAGTTTACACTAATTTATATTAATAATAGTTTACATTCTACTATTTGATTTTTTTGAAATGTATCTATTTATTTAATTTAAAAAAGATTAAAGTAACAATCTATTATGACAATGAATGGATCATAATAAATCATATTCAATTGATAAATAAACTATATTACTGACCAATAAAATAGTTTTAACTTAATCAAATATGCACATTCATTTAATATAATCACTTTAAAGTTAGAATAAATGCAATAATACACACATACACACTCGTTTACATATATAAACTTATATATATATATATATATATATATATATATATATATATATATATATATATATATATATATTATTTTATTAAATGTTATCGCATTCGTTAATTTATTTTAATTAAAATAATCATACTGTGACTACAAGCATGAAATATTGATGTGATGCAATCATAATTGACCCAATTTGTAGCATTTAACATTAGAATTAAATGATTACTTTTTAATACTTCAAGAGTGTAAAAAATTAAATGCTATATTGAATACTTTCATTCTTATTAATTAGTTCAAAAATACTTTGCATTCACTTATTCATCTGTCAGAATATCGTACACACACACACACACACATATATATATATATATCTGTGTGGGTGTTATTATATATGTAGGCTTGTGTGTATAAATACATTAAAATAATACAAAACTAAAGTTTTGATAATAAATACACTTCCAGAATTTTACACAAGAGCCCAATACTTTTTTAATAATAAAAGTCACGAGTGCAAAATTTGATTCAAATTTTATAAAAATATAAAATAAAATTGCTTTACAACAAAACGATTATTATGAATGAATAAGGTATATCAACTGTCGTATTTTTAGAAAAATATAATCATAAATTCTACAATTTGGATTATTAGTTTTTGAATTGTGATTAAACATCTAAATGTTTACATCAAAATTTATAATTGACATATTAATAATTATCTTTTTTATTCCATGTATTTTCATTAAATACAGTGTAAAAATATGTCTACAGTTGTTTTTGTGCTAATTCTATGTATAGTTCAATATTGATTTCTAAAGACATGTTGATAATCTAAATTAGTCCTTACTTGACTTGTATAATTATATTAGAAATTTGATCGAATACTGCTGTACAAAAATAATGAAATCTGGCATTAAATAGTTTTAGCACTGCGGTTAAATTAACTTTTATAAAATAACTTTTCACTCACTTCATAAACTACCAATTTCTTCTGTAGCTTAAAAATATGACGATAACATCATTATAATATAAATAAGTAAAAATTAAAAATTATCAATAATCAGTTATTCCAGATTTTTAATCAAATTTTTGTGACTTATGGGACAAGCGAAATTTTATTTTGTAAAAATACTAAATTTATATTGATATTTAACAACTTTCTTGTATATTTCTACTGCGTAAACATCATTGCAATAGTAAATTACTTAATATATAAGTAAATTATTTGACTGCCCACTAACTATATATTTCATTTCATTTCTCAATATTTGTTAGTTGTTTTACTAACCGTCTATTGATTCTGTTCTTTTACCATTACACTAAGAATAAATAAAAAATCACATCTAAATGAAATGTATTTCAAACTGACATCTATTATTTTCAAAAGTTTAGTTCTGAGTATTTGTATAACAAAATTTATGACAAGACTAGGTATCTTTTTATAATATTTAATCTATATCATCTTAAACTGACTTACATAAACAAATTAAACTCTTAAATTAAAAATATGATACGATCAAAAAATGGTTAACACCTGTATAAAAGTACTTTCTATATGATTCATTTTCTGTATTGAAAAATTTAGTACAATGGTTGAGTAATTTTAACTGCATATTATCTACTGATTTGTTAGAACGAAACGATTGTAGGAGGACTAATGATGAAGCAATTTATTTAACTAGCAAAGATTTCATAAAAACAAACTATTTGCAGGTCACGCAGCTCCATTTCTGTACAATCATAACAAATAGTCTATGCCAACATTTATATTTATATATATATATATATATATATATATATATATATATTATATACATTTATATATATTATATTATATATATATATATATATGAATAATGTTCAAACTTTCAACTGTCCAACAATATTTCAAACTTACATTATTTATGGAATGACAGAATAATATCTTAAATAAATTATGCACATTATTGGTTATAAGGAGAATATATCTACTGTTTAGTTTTCATCTCAGTAAGTTTAGTATTTGTAGAAATATATATATATATATATATATATATATATATATATATATATATATATATATGACTAAAAGTGTACACTAAATACTCATAAATTCACATATTATGAGAACAAACTATAAATTTATAGTTTCAATCAAAGTAAAGGCTCGGGCGGTTTGTTAAATTATATGACAATTAATTTTTCGAGAAAAAACAAACAAAAATATCGTTTTATTTTAAAAAAAAAATACTTATTATTTTGACTGACATATATACATATATGGGGTTAAAATAGGGTAATGCATACGTACCATACGATGCCGACTCCAGCTAGCGTCGCATAACCTCTCATACTCAATTCCGACTCTCACTTACAAGTGGTTAATCCTGGTAATCTAAGTAACCTCACTCAAAATCGGGTAACCCTGATGGCCAGAGAGGTTAGGGCTAGCGGGAGCCGAAGAATGATCCTCCGAAAAGGGTTAAGCGTGGAGCTAAAAACACCACTTCGTAAAACAATAAACGTTATGAAATTTCAAAATAAGCTCCAGGCACTGGATTTGTTTAACAGAAAACGACTTCTAAGCAGTAGAACTGTTGGAAGTAAGGAACTGGAGAATGACTTCGAAGCAGAGAGATTTCTGTAGACAGAAAATTGAGGAAGTCAAGGCTTAATTTGGGCTGTAGTGCCATCGAAGAAGGAGAAGTATATACATATATGCATTTATATATATATATATATATATATATACATTTTAGACAGTTTTATACTCGGTCAGTTTTATACCGTAATATTTATATTTAAAAATAACTGCCTTTAATCAAAGGACAATTTCTAATTGATTGAAAATTCAAACCTATTTCCTTAAATAGACTGAAAACCTAAGTATCCTTGTTGAAACTACCTCGTGTTATGTTGAGTATATTCGTTTTCAAAATATTGAAAAATATATTAAAAAAAATATATAAATAAATGAAAATACTCATAAGAAATGAACAAACAAAAAGGAATTAGAATTTCTTTCTAGTGTGGTAATAGAATCTAAATTCAAATGTTTCAAGGGTTATCGTGTCATATAGATAAACTAATTGGTTTGAAAACAGGCACAGATATAGCCTTCTATACCGTTAATATATGTATATATATATATATATATATATATATATATATATATATATGTATATGTATATATATATATATACACTAGTGTCTCCTGGATTCCTACTAACATTCCTCTAATACGATGTAATAATTTTAAACCTTAACGCTTAAGTACCATATTTTATACTTATGAAATCTATATGTAACTCACAAACCATTCTATAAAAGCCTTTATAGATAATATTTTCTTTCGAGTTATTAACAAGACGATATGTTTAACCATTTCGCTACAACTGGCGACTGTATTCGCTCGCCACAAACTCCGTACATTTACAATAGACTTGCAGTTTCGATGTGTAAATGTTTTTAAGAAATTATAAATATCTTACTTTAGATGAAAGTTCTTTTTCTTCTAAAAAGCCTTATCAAAGCAACTGTTTTTAGGCAAAAGACTTAAACCCGAAAGTGGACGACTAGTTACATGCAATGTGTACACTTTTGGAGCGGTACCTCGTTCAATGAGAGCTTTCCAGTGAAGAAGACTGTCGTAATAAAAGGGTTAAGTGGTCTTTTTAAATACATTGAATATATTTCATTTAAGTTATTTAATGCTCTGAACTCCATGTCGTAAATATTGCATCCAGTAATTTATTATCTGTGAGCATGGTATGGATATGTGAATACCAGTTTTTTTTCTTAAAACTGTGTTATCATATATGTACATATTTCACACAACCTTTGCCTATATACAAGCTTAGTTTATGTTACTTTTTTTTTAAAAAAAAACATTATTGAGTTTAAAGTATTAAAGATAAAAAAATTATATACACAAGTGTTTTATACCACTATAACTGGTATAAGAAAAAATATTTATTCAGAATTATTTTTATGACATTCAATATAATGATACTTTTTTCACAAATTAATTCATTTTTAAAAAAATTCTTGTCAATATATCAAAATAAATTAATGTCAACGTACACGAATTTATTATTTTTATATCTAATTTAAAGGTATGATTTTTTTATATATATATTCATCAGATTTATGTTAATTTTTTTATCGTCATAATTTTGAACATTAATTTTTATTTCATATTATTGTATTAAATCTTTATAATAAACAATTATATAAAAATAAATTTAAATCAATTTCCACTTACCATAAAATAATTATAGAACAATAAAGTACCCATTTTATTTCAATTATATTATTATAAAAAAAAATAAGAAAACAAAAAAATGAATATATTAGAAAAAAGGTGATATATTACCGTTATTATTATTATAATAATTACTTTGTGTGTGTAAATAATATAACAATGTACCAATTAAATGTTATTAAACAAATAATTTAACATCACATGGCATTTACAAATGTTTCTTATTGTTTGGTTTCAGATCATTTCTTCGTACCTATGTCTCTATTAATGAATATATGTAAACGTATCTCTCTATGTACATATTTATATTATATATATATATATATATATATATATATATATATATATATATTCGTATACATATGTACCAGTTTTATGTGTCAATTATGCTATCCTTTATTCTTTATCTTCGGTACTTAATCAATTTAATGTTCCGCTCTGTTGATTATTCTAATGTATTCATTATAATTAAATTAATAATCCACTAACAGTGTACATAAACAATAATATTTCACAGAAAACTTTTTAAGTTTATCGCGGGCTTAATGTTTAGTAAATACTAATATCAGATTATAAGTGTTTTATAACACGTGATTATTACCGTAATTATAGAAGTTGATATAACAAATTAAAAAAAAAATAAAAAAATCGAATACGATTCGCAATCTGAGATTATCAATTAATTCGATAAGAATACTCCGCCCTATATTTTAATTATCGTTATATTTTTATAATTAGATTTCTTCGAAACACACCAGTTATCTTTATATTGTCTATACGCTATCTGT
Organism: Acanthacorydalis orientalis; assembly: GCA_034766995.1. Classification (NCBI taxonomy): domain Eukaryota; kingdom Metazoa; phylum Arthropoda; class Insecta; order Megaloptera; family Corydalidae; genus Acanthacorydalis; species Acanthacorydalis orientalis. The sequence goes on along the minus strand of CM068313.1, from coordinate 47,921,004 downwards.
TTAAATTATCTATCATCTAAGAAATACAAATCGTACCACACAAATACATTTAATTACGGTTCGAATAAATCGTCGACGTTCTTTAAAAAGTAATGGTTTTTCTTTATTTATTTATTTCCTTAATTGCGAATAATAAGGTTGTACGTTTCCCGTATCAGTTAACATCATTCAGTTGAACTTCATTTCGTATCGGCTATGATAAGTAAGGTCGTCGACTTTGGACCAATACATGTAGTTACTTGAAGTTATACAGTACCGTGCTGGTCAAACGTTCGCAGAGATGGAACTCGGTCTACCGGTCCACGCTCGATTGCACTTATGCACTTTTTGTGGCTAATTCCTGTTAGAGAGTACTACATGGTAGTATACGACACGTTTATGTGCAACCATGATTCTCAGACCACGCACCACATTACGATCACGAATCATTTCTTGCATGATAGACTACTTTTTAGTCGCAAGACAGATTAATAATATAGATTAATATCGATTAATTGTAGATAAACAGAAGACGGTAAATAAAATTGATCTAAGATGGATTTACAATATGAAAATAAAATAAACACTGCAACATTGTATGTATGTATATATATATATATATATACATGCATATATATATATATATACATGCATATATATATATATATATATATATATATATCTGTGTGTGTATGTGTGCGTAAATATATAGATATATACATATATTTATTTATATTCCAATTTTACATCATATGGAATAATAATATAAAACATTATTTGAGATAAAAACAATTTAATGTTGATCACTGCAATTAAAAAAATACTATGAAATATTGACATATATGTTTATTAATTAAAATAATTAAATTCATCACCAAACTAAGGCCTATTTGAAATAAAGTAAGAAATTGTGGTCAAATTGATTTTATAATATTTTTTTCGTTAATTATGATAGTGGAATAAGTCAAAAAATTGAAAAAAATTATTTTATGATTTATTTTATATTACAATTATTTATGTTTTAATAATCTGGAAGAACTTAGAAAAAAAAATAAAAAATATATCGTTTAATGTCTTTGCAAAGTTGGTTGGTAAACCTAATTATATTTTTGTTTATTTTGATTGTGAAATAAGTCACTTACAATTCAGTATACTTTGTTTTTCTGGGAAAACGCATGTACCTGTCTGATTTTTGTATGAAACTATATTTATTTTCAAGATAAATAACCTTTCAGTTGAGTAAACTTCTTTGCTTAAAGATCTCAAACAAACAATTATATTGCTATTGGAAAACAAAATCTCTAGAGAAACCAATTAAAAAAAGAACGAAAAATTTAAAGGAGAATTTGTTCATTGGTTGAAAATACAACGGAACAGATTTCTAAAAGATACCCATTATCAATTTTTTTATAAAACATTTTTAGGTGATAGTGCAGAATTTCAGATTTTAGATATTTCACCCAAAAAAGGAATGTCGAAAAAATTCAATTATGCGAGTACCCGACCACTTACAAAGGAAAAATATAAGGATGTAATGGCTCTGTTACATTCAGCCAGTTTTTCTTGAATATCTTCATACCGTCAAAAAATCGCAAAAAGAAAATACCGTTATTGAAGGAGAAATCTATAGTATTATTCTAAATTAAGTTTACATGATTATAATTACAGAATGTAAGTGAATATTATTGTTTGCAACTTCCTTGTTTGAATAAAACTGAAATATTTTTTGTTTTAAATCATTTTAAGATGTTTGAATAATTTTGAAGAATTTGTCATATAAACTACCAAAAAAAAACATATTTTTTCATGATACTAGTAAAAATTCATAATTATATAAAATATTTACATTATAACAGTAAGTACTTTGAAAAATATTTTGTTACATTATGGAAAACTATTTTTTATTAGACACAAACGTAAAGGTCTAAATATCTCAATACGAAAAATATATAACTTAGTCCGCTGTCATATTTACCGGTACAATTATACGCAAACAACGCAGTAATTTTATTTAAAATAAATAAATTTTACTTTTAAATCTTTTCTAATGTACATTTTAATATGGTAATATTATTTTTGGCTAGTGTTTATCAATTTAATAAAATTATTTAAAAAAAAACGCTATTTATTTTTATATATAATTAATATAACATTTTCAAAACCTCTGTTCTATTGGCGATTAATTGGATTTAGTACTAAGAGCGATTTCATACGACCGTTTTTAACGCCACAAAATGTAATTGTACAGCTGAAAACAAATTACTCGATACAAACATTCATATGGATTCATTATGAATGGACTTACTGATAAAAATTGTGAAGCCACAGTCCATGGCGCTTGAAAGTATCATGAAAAAACTTTCTTATCTTACTGGTAAAATTAATCAACCAAACTTCCGACATATTTAACCATTATACACCATGAATATTGTTTCTTAGTCTCATATTAAAGGGTAAAATGTTGTTGACTCACTTAGATATCAATTCTTAAGAAGCTAATATCCCGATGCCTCCTTATAATTGGTATCTAAATGGACCAACAATATGATAATGTACAACTAAGAGCTTTCTCGCAAATGTTTATGGTACGACAAAATATGGCCCCACAACAGGAAACGCATTGCTGCCAATATATTAGTTCTTATTAAACCCGTATGAAAGTACGAGTATGTGTTAACCAATATATTTCCATCCGTAGTCCACATTTTGTAACATTGCAAAAAGTCATATAAAATCACACTGTGAACAAAAATGGTTGTGTTCACTTATAATTCTTGATTTTTAGAGAACTTAAAGAAATGTTACTTTGAATGTATTTTGAGTGAAAGTAAATTAGATAAAATGTACCAAAAGTCAATTTGTTAATACCGTCACTTTCAATTCTTACAGTACACTTGTTTTTTTGGAAGAATACATACTCTTTTATAATTTTAACTTTGAATATTTTTACATCCATAATAATAACACATTTTTCTTCTCTACTGTCTTTCTTTTTTATGTTAAATACACTCTAAATAAGAACGTTCCTTTCTTTTTGTGAATGTGTCCATTATTAAGCTTATTCCATAATATGAACATTATTCTCGAACACTGTATATATATATATCAATTTCATACAGTTTCAATACTGTTCTGAAACAGGTTCTATACAATTTATAAGTATTTACTGTTTTGGGCCAGTAAGGAAATTATATTCAGTCTATATATATATATATATATATATATATATATATATATATATATATTAATAACTGAAATAAAATTAATAACTGAATGTTATTAATATACATATATATATATATATATATATATATATATATATATATATATATATATATATATATATATATATACAGAAACAATGCCAATAGAGTGAACTAGGCTTCTAACATCAACTATTTTATTTTACTTTCATTTAATAAAATAATTAATATAATAATAAGGTATTGTTACAATAGTAAATTAAATATACATTTTAAAATTTACTTCCAATCATACAAAAAAAGATACAAAAAAAGAAAAAGATATAAAAACCAATATAAAAAAAGATTTTTTTAAAAAAATATAAATCAAATTCTTTATAAAGTAATTGTATAAACTATACATTTTTCTTCAATTACATTTCTACAAGTCATATAGAGATTATATTTGCTAAAAATATTAATAAAACAATTACACTAATCAAACAAGTGTATTACTAAAAATTAAAAAGTATAGGAAAATATATCAGCTGTTTAAAAATTACCTTTAAAAAAATAAATATAACACAAATACAAAAAAACAGTTGATAAATAAAATTAGTAATCTAGTTGATTCAAAGTAAAAACGACACAAGAAAAAAGAATTTCTTTTACTGTTACAAAATAACTTACATGTTCTACGATACGACGAATAAAACATATACTGTGAAAAATGACCATTTTATGAGATAGCAAGTAAACCAATTAATATATATATATATATATAATGAGATACAATGTATATAAAGACATACATAAATTACATTATGTAGATATATCATCTAATAATATCAAACACTAAGAAAATTAACTGAATGTTTATATGATACATATAAGTTGTGATATATATATATATATATATATATATATATATATATATATATATATATATGTATGTATGTATATAGAATTTAACTGTATATTTAATTGAATGAAAACGGCAAAAAATAATAAATTAGTATCGAAAATGTCATCTACAAGTCAAAGTTTTTATTTTAACACAATATTGTCACGCAATGATTAATGATCTGTTATTTTGTTTGAAACTGTTCTAGAGCAAATTAAACATGAAAGTATATAAAATACCAGAACATTTAGATGTGAAATCTATGTTTTTATATTATATATATATATATATATATATATATATATATAAGTTCCTTCCTTGACCTGCTTTTTTATTGACACATGGATTTACTGTGAAGACCACTGATTGCATAACTTCTAATTGTGTAAATTAATTGTACCCGTAGCGTGCATTTAATTATTTTCTTCCTCAAAGATATATCATCTCTAAAACTAAGATTAGTTCGGAATTTTATTCTTATTTTAATAGAATAACACTACATAAATGTCTGAACATTGTGCGCTGAATAATGGAAATATAATTTTACTTCTTTTGAAATTATTAATAACTATCTAAGAAAGGATGTAGGTGTTGTGTATCTTATATGGCCATGTGTATGTATTTAGTATGTCGTATTTTTACAAAAAAGAAACATTACAGATATGTTTACGTAAGAAGATAATAAGACAATTATTGTCTTAGTTTCGTGATGTCCATCTTGCTTAGGGCAGTTTTCGATCGAGAAAGTATCGTTTTTGCTTTTTAATTCATAATTAATAATTTTGTTACATTGTTGTCCAGTTTTCTCACGACATTTATATATATATATATATATATATATATATATATATATATATATATATAGTGTACAAATAAAAAATAGCTCAACTATATTTCAAACAACACCAGTGAATTTATTTTAATCAAATAAAGGGTAATTTAAAAAAGGGTTAAATTAATGAAAATATTTGATTAATTTTTCGAAATCAATCAAATCCTTTTTTATATTTCAAGGTAATCTCCTTTTAGCTCGATGCACTTAGTCCAACGCATTTACTATTTTTCATTCCTTCCGAATAGCACGGTTTATCAAACTCCGCAAAATATACATGCACAGCAACAATGACTTCCCAATTTGATGCAAATCTGAGCCATTTCTTTAAAATGAGAAACAAGAATAAGTACCATACGGTGCCAATTCTGAAGAATATGATAGATTTGGAAGCAATTCGTAGTGTAATTTATATAATTTTGCAATCGAAATTGTTGATTTATATGCTGGTGCATTGTCGTGCTGGAAGAGCAATTTTTCTTGCCAAATGAGGACGTTTTTTCTTGATATCATCGTTCTAATGGTTCAATAATGATACATAGTAAGGTCCTGTTATTGTTTTCTTTTTTTCAAGATAATCAATTAGCAATATTCCATGAGTATCCCAGAAAATAGTCGCCATAACCTTTACAGCTGATACAATGATTTTTACCTCCTTTGGTGCACGTTCGCCAAGAGAAGTCCATTATTTTGAATGATCTTTCATATCAGATGTAGGGTAATGGATCCATGTTTCATAAACGGTTATGTATCGACGCAAAAAATCATGTGGATTAACATCGACATGATTTATGTGCACATATTATCGTGTAACATCGTTAAAAACTCCTTTGAAATGTTCATTCGAATGCGTTTTTGGTTGATTGTGAGCAAACGCGGCATCCATCTGACGGATATCTTTTTCATATGCAAATGTTCATGTAAGATGTTCGGTCAACATTTATCTGAGATGCCAACTATCTCATGCATTTTGATTCTACGATCAATGAAAACAATGTCATGAATTTTAAGAGCAATAGTTGTTTACTTTTAATGACTATCGAAACTAAGCTAATTAATGTATCGTGCTCAAACTTTGACAGCAGTAGTTTGAAAAATAATGCTGTTAAAAATATTGCTGTTTGATATCAGTTGTTCTATCTCTTATCAAACACGATTAATTGTACTCTACCCTCGAATCAATAATTTAATGATTTATAAAAAACCGAGAGGACAGTATATTTTACAAAACAACAGTGATAGTTTTGCAGTAATAGAATAATTATTAGAATTTTGAAGCATGTAATTCAAATATTTATTAGAATTTCGTTTAACTTATGTAAATTTAATCATTATTTTTGGATAAATTTATGACTAAATGCCTATAGTTCATAATTATAAATACAAGCTTTTTCAAAATGATTTTTTTAAACTTAAATCATTCAATATTCGTTTGGAACAAAAATATAAGACGACTCGCGTTGAATATAGTATAGATAGGGACGTAGAGGTTTAATCTGTATAATCAGTTCGCCATAAACATTTGTTTTAAGAACAGTGATTAGTTGTATATACAACAATTCGTTGGTTACTAACTAGATTCAGTGTATACATGTTCAATATACGCCATTGAAAAATGAATCGATCGTACATTAGATAAAATTATAAGTGAGAAGTTTCAGTAAGACTTCCTCAACTGTAAATATTAAACTTCGAGACCAAAGAAGGTCATCTAAAACAAATAGAAACGTTGATGACGTGAGAACGGACGTTATTCATTATCATGGCGTTTGAATCGAAAACAGACGTGTAATCAATCAGTTATTCCACTGGGCGTCAAATTTGTATAATAAATTCACTTTATATTCTTATAAAATTCAATTAATACAATTACTTAGTGAAGTAACCATGCACACATTTATTTAAAGAATATTGGAAATATTCGATGACAAAAATAATTGAAACAGAATTTAAACAATCATTAAAAATGAAATATATTTTAAACGTTCTAAATAAAACAAATAGTACTTATTAGATTGCAGGGAATCAAAAACATAAATATTACACATAATTAAAAAGCAATGAGTAGATTGATGATGCTCAAAGTAGATTGGAAGCATAACGAATTCATAGTTTCACAAATGACGTTTTCATTCTCTATATAAATCAGAAGAAAAATCTATACAAAAAAAATTCAACAACTGATTATTGATCATTTTTCAATGTTGCTTGTATTACGATGGTGATGCTCTCATCCTTAGAGTATCAAGGCACAGGAAATATACGAAAGAAAATTTAACCACAGTGCCGAAAATATATTGTGTAATTTGTATTTTTTTGAAAACAGCCAGATCCACGTAATTGACATTTACTACATACTATTCTATGATGGATACATAATTTATATAAACAAAAACTAACAAACCCATTCCTATAAGTAGAATATATAGGATGATTCAATTTAGGCTCCCACATGGAAGTATTTAAAAGAGGCGTAGGGGTTAAGAAAAGTCATGTTATTTTTTATTTAGTATTTTAATTCAATTCAATACTAAAATACAACTGAACTAAAATACTAAATGGGAGATAATGTTTTTTTTTAATTCTTTAAACTTTCGTGTGGAAGCTTTAGTTGAATTACTCAATACAAGTATGTAAAACATCATTTCAACAAGATTAAGTTATAATATATACAATATCAAACATTACAAAATCAAATGCAAATTTGGTGAATTTTTTAACTTTACGATCATTCATTTTTAATTCACTTAATTATTCTTTTGTAAACGTTCTTTAGAAACAAGGCTTATATCGACGACAATCTAAGTTTTCAAAAATCGAATACGAGGTAAAATAAAACATCTCTTCAATTTGTATAATTTCATTGTAAATGTAGAAAATATAAACACTATTCTGCACTGACCCGAAAGAACAAGAACTCTCTTGGATATTAAACAATGATAGAGTGGGAGACAGTTCAGAAAAAGTCAGAGCTAGCAATAAAATTAATGAAGAACGTAATGATAATAAACATCAATTACACACATTTTTATTTTCTGAATTCTAACTTTAAAGAGTAATTTCATTGTGTTCATATTAATATCATTTCAAAGTGCATTTTCGGGCTATATTTTGGTAATATCGACTATAGTTTTATTATTAATTTTGCATCAAATTGGGTTATTGAATTAAAGATAAAAAAGAAGCAAAAAGGGTATTTTTTCCATTAGTTCAAAACGGGTGGTAAAGCAGCAGAAACTGCTCGTCAACAAAACGATGCTTTTGGTGTAGATACTGTTAAGGAAAGTACGGTGCAATGGTGGTTCCAAAAATTTCGTACTGGAGACAAGAGCCTTGAAGATGAAGAAGATCGCGGGGGTCCTTCTTCAGTTCATAACAACTAACTGAAAGCGTTAGTTAAATCAGAACCACGCACAGCAATTCAAGAGCTTGCACAAAAGTTAGGCGTTAATCACCCAACAGTTCTAAACCACTTAAAAGACTTAAACCACTTAAAATTTGAAGGTTATAAACCGCAATTATTTTTCTACTAACCTAATAAAATCTAATATCATGATTGAATCACATTTATGGAATTCTTATCTGAAACTAGATTTTATTACAATGTCGCATGTAGCAGAATACATGAAAAATCGATATAAAATGTTCAATCAAAGGAAACCACCATTTGAAAAATATTATTTTCAATATATACACACCTTCATGCAGACTTTTATAGTTATAATAAAATTCGTTAAAACGTAAAATATGTATTTCTTTTCACAACGAATTAATACTCAAACATCACATATTTTCTTTATCAAAATGTCAATAATTGCTTATTGTTTATTTCAGTGCTTTAGATACTTCAAATTTAGTAAAATACTACCTCATTTTTTATTTAACCCTATTATAAAATACCTTATATAAAAAAAAACATTATCATGTAGTTAAAATATATTTATCGTATTTAAAAAATTAACATATTAATTCTAAATAGTCTACATAAAATTGCAACTTTTTTCAGTATATATATATATATATATATATATATATATATAGGTTGATCCAATTTAGACTTCCACATGGAAGTATTAAAAAGGGGTACAGGGTTTAGAAAAATCATGTTATTTTTTATGTAGTATTTTAGTTTAATTCAATATTAAAAAACAAATAAATTATTATACTTAATGAAGGATAATATGATTTTTTTTAAAAAAAATTGCGATTTTTTTTAATACTTTCGTGCGGAAGCCTAAGTTGAATCACCTATATATAAATAATTGTGAATTAAAGTAAATATTTGAAATTAAAATATTTTTAAAAGTTTTCAATACCGACAAACGAGAACTGTATCTTTGAGTAATACAAAAAATGATTAATAGTTAATGAACTGTAACCTTTCCGAAACCTGATTAGATTACTTAAAAAAAAATCACACACTTGATGGAAATGAATGATTTCAATTATCTATTCAATCTAAACATCTCACACAAAAACCGTTGTGTATAAAATATTGTCCAAGGAAAAAATCAATGCTGTAATAATTATATACGACTTTGTGTCTAAATGATAAATTCGCATCAAAATAATTACAATACGATTTGAAGCGTTACAATATTTTCTTTTGTGTTACTGTTTTGACAAAATATGTAATTTGCCACAAGAATGAACACACAACAACATCAATAAACAATTTTACCTTCAAATTGACTAAAGAATGAAATGTATTTCCTATTTTAATTATATGAACAAGTTGTAGATCTACTTCTTTTTTTAATGCCAATAATTTAAAATATACTGATTGTAATATATGTGTATACATCAAATAATATTAAGCTTTATTTTGTTTCTAAATAAAGAACTGATGCAATTTTTATATGATGATGTAAGTGTAAACAATTATTTTTGCATATATATATATATATATATATATATATATATATATATATATATATATATATATATCAATTTAATAACTTCATAGAAATAATTGAAATATATTTAAGTGATATAATTTCATAGATCTGTTATATACAACATAAAATTCCGAAACGCTTTTTACAGATTCTAATAAATAAACATTTTCACTTTTTACTTTGATTATAAATCTTTCCAATACCTTTTATAGTAATTGAGTTTATAACGAAAATATTATTCTATTTATTTTGAATACTTTTTTATTCGATAAACATTCACACTTGATTTGTTTTTTCGTTCGTCTACTTTTATTGTATGACGAATATAAAACCTCTTAACTAAATAAAAAAAGAAGGTAAAGTCTAATAGCTTTACTTGTTCGGCTTCTGATTTAGTTAATGTCTTTTTTATTACTTTTAAGACGGTCTGTACATTAGTGTGTGCAGATATTTATACATTTTTTGCAAGGACTGTTTATTATTTATGTCTTTTGTATTAATATGCTATTTTAGCTACTATTTAAAACAGTTTTATTACTTAACACAGTCAGATTGTATTAAACATCTATTGTATTTAATGTTCGACCTAATTGTCAACTTCTATTTAGTTATAATAAATTCGATATTTTAATATGCGTTTAATGGAAAATAACTAACTGTATTAGTCCGAATATAAGACGACCCCGATTATAAGATAAGTCCTAATTTTTCCATATAAATCAAGAAATAATCATTATTTACGATCACGAAAATAAGTCGATATACAGTTTTTCCCAAATGAACCGATTAAAAAATCTTTAGTCATGTTTTGATTGAAAGTAATTTTTACAAAAATATACAAATACATATTTAAAACTCGATAATTTGTTGTTTAAAACGTCTGCAGTGGCGTACCAGTCTGAACCTCTGAAGATCCGAACATAAGATTACCCTTATTTTTCAATGCAAATCTGTCGAAAAAAAAAGGGTCGTCCTATATTCGGGCTATAATAGTTTAATCCAAACGGTTGTACTCTTACAAGTTGTTAAATACAAGCATGTATGAACTAAACCACACAAAATAAATCAGAACGAAAAAATATCTGTTGTGACTCAATTTTCTTTCACTTCCAAAACTTGATTTATAAAAGCCACGAATAGATAAAAAAATATAGCCTAGTATTTATATGATCAATTAAATATAAAGAAAAAACGCATTTACTCTAAAGTATATTGCAAGTATATAAGTATTGTATATGCTAACTGTGAGTAAACTGCGGCTCCCAAAGCTACACTATGCAGCTCCCGAGATAATATTAGGTTTCATTGTCACTTATCCTAAACTTTTGTATTAATAACTTATAGTAGTATAGTAAGTACCAATATTAGAATATTTTATATATAAACAGGTAATTCACATTATCTTTTCAAACATCCATATGCATTATCCTGAAAGTGTTGTTTAAGGTGGCTCTACGATTATGAACAATCCTTAAAAAAGATATGAAACTAAACAATTTTGTTAATTAAGACTTTCTGAATGCAATAAAATCAAATTCTGGACGGGTTACTGTGTAAATTTTTAAAAATATAAAAAAAATCTCTAAAAATGCACCTATAGCAGTATAGTCTGTACCAATATTAGAATATTTTATATATAAACAGGTAATTAATATTATCTTTTTAAACATCCATATGCATTATGTGTCCAAACTGCGTAACTGTGTTTAAACTATTAACTGCAAACAAAGACCCAATCAAAATCTTCAACGAATAGAGATTAATTATATTCTGCTTTAGTGAGAAAGACTACTATATAATTATATTTTTTATTTGTAAATATAATTTTAAAACAATATTTTCTGTGGCTCTTGAACATTCAAAAATGTATGAAAAGTATTATATGTGGCTCTTATTATCGGAGGAAGTTGCCTACCCCTGGTCTATACATATAAACAGAGAACGATGAGATAGAAAAAGATAACGAGGAAAAAAGTAACTCAAGGATTTTTTTAAGAACACACATAAATAATTATGTCCTTCTCAATAAGGGAAAGTGATAGACTCCAGTGAACGTGTTTGTCGATATACAATTAATTTTAACTGAGGTAAAAATATAAACAGAAAAATTATAGAATTACCTAGCCGATTAGAATCACACTTTGATTTACTTTATTTTATGGTAAATGACGTCATTTAAGATCAACGTTCTTCAATAGCATAATGTTGGACTGAGTCATTTTTCTATTAAAAAAATATTCGTGTTCTATGTCTGTTAAAAAAGTAATTAATATATATATATATATATATATATATATATAATTGTATGTATGTAACCATGAAATTATAATTATTTCCAAATACAAAGATATAAATAATTGAATCATCAATTTATTATTTAATTTCTTTAGAATTATTTCACTCCAATTTTTTATATACTATTTTTATTCCTACAGTGTATTATATTCTTTATAATAACTAATAAAAATATTTTTAACATAAATATAGTATAATTTTCTACAATATAACAGATTTGATTAATATATATTTAATGTACTGCGTCTTAATGTAAGTAGTTTATAAGGACAACTATAAATAACGTTATTGACGATTTAAATAGTTTGGGTTTTAAGTATAAGTAATATTTAGTTATATGATATATTGTTGTCTTATATATAACATATACATTTATCTTTATAGAACAAATGTTAAATGATATTTTACTAAATGCACATGTACATAAACATATATATATATATATATATATATATATATATATAAATGTATGTATGTATATTGAATATTAAAAACGAATTTTCATTTATTTTACCTAACAAATGATTCTTAATAGATTGATTTCTTTCTAAAAATGTGTAACACATTAATAATTTTAAAGAAATTAAGTATTGGTTAATGAAAAAACATAGAATAAGACAATTAAAAAAAAAGAAAATTAAATTAAAGAAGCTACTAAATTAACAACTAATACAACATATGCATGACAGAAAAGTAATATACTATTCATAAATTACTGTCTATATAATTTATTATCTTGGCATAAATTCGTTGATGAACAAAAATAAATCAGTAGTAATCGATTTGACCTGAAACAGTTTTCATTAAAACGCTAGATGTATTTGGTCTTGGTAACATTCATTTTTAGCGACGAAATTCGTTAACTGTTAGATATAATAAAATAATTACCAAATTTAATTATAATGTTACATATACATATACATATATATATATATATATATATATATATATATATATTTGATTATATGTATATAATAATAATCATAATAATATAATCAAAAAAATTAAATTTAAAAATAAACTCAAAGAAAATATTTCTAAACAATAAATGATATGTGTAAGAAATTCAAAGTAGAACTCAAACATAGAAACAAGCATCTCAATCAGCTTACAATTTGACTGTGTTAATCTTAAAACGTTATTAATTAGAAAAAATATATAAAAGCATTCATAACAGACTGATTAGTTTAACTAGTTGTTCAGAAATGATAATGGTTTTAAAATAAACTCATGGTTTTTCTTTAAAAATTCCGATTAGAACACCAAGACAATTCGAAAAGTTTTTCTTATAGATTTATCTCTTTTAAAGTGTAAACAAGTAAAACAAAGCTGTAAATACGAAATTTAATATTTATAAATAATAAATATCCTTATCAGAAAATTACTGGAAATTTTAGCTGAAACATGCAAGAAGGAACAAAACTAATTAAATATACTTTAATGTACTCAAGCAATTCAAAAAACATTTTGTGTCGATGAGTGAGATACAGATTTAACATTTCATTGAAAGGCACATCTCTCTTTTTGTCTTAATTAAAGAATTTGTAATTTCAACGCTGCATTTATTCATTATTTTTTGCATAATATTAGGTTGCTAGGAAAATAATTGCGGTTTTTGTTTCCTGATTTCTAACCTTATTTTTTTCAATGAAAGTATCATTTCATCGTGTTTATGTTAATATCATTTTAAAGTGCATTTTTCGGTCTGTATTTTGTTAATATAGATTTTCCTTTCATTATTAATTTTACTTCAAATTAAGCTTTTGAATCAAAGATGGAAAAGAAGCAGATAAGAGCATTATTTTTGTACGAATTGAAAACAGGTGGTGAAGCTGCAGGAACTGCTCGTAAACTAAACGATGCTTTTGGTGTAGGTATTGTTTAGAAACGTACAGTACAGTGCTGGTTCCAAAAAAATCGTGCTATAGATAAGAGGCTTGCAGATGAAGAAGATCGTGGGCGTTCTTCTTTAGTTCATAATGACCAACTGAAGGCGTTAGTCGAATTAGAACAACACAACAATTTGAGAGCTTACACAAAAGTTAGGCGTTAATCATTTAACAGTTCTTGACCACTTAAAACCATTTAAATTAAAAAATGTATATAAATTTGATGATCATAAACCGCAATTATTTTTCTACTAACCTAATATTTAGATACATATGACATTAAATTTTTTTTTAATTATACTTAATAATAAAAAGCTTTAAAATTGTAGTTTACACTTTTATATCAATATTTATTTGTCTATTTATCTATCTATCTATTTATCCATCCATCCATTCATCCATCCATTCATCGATCCATCCATCTATATATATATATATATATATATATATATATATATATATATATATATATATATATAGTTTTACACTTTGAAACTCTAAATAGAATAGACAAAATGTAAAGTTCATTTTGTTCTTGCTAGAACTTCAGTTCAGAAAAAAGTAAATGAACATATGGCATTATCAATCTATATTGATTACGTCTATATGAGTAGTATATCCGAGTAAATATAATAGTATATATCAACAAAGTTTTAAATTATGTCTTTTTCATAAATAAATATTTGAACTGAAATAATTTTGAAGCTTGATACAAATCTAAAAGTATATACAAAAAATTAAAATACTTAACAATATTCCTCAAAAATGAACAAAGTTTATAAATAACTTAAAAGAAACACTATCTCTAATCGTTATTTTATGTTTTATGTGTTACGTTATGTATGTATAAGGATTAATACGTTATATTTATAACTATAGTCGAAACACAAAAATTATAAGTTGTATCCCTTTTTTTGTAAAAGAGTATATTGACATTTTACGTTTCCCATAAAATAGCAAACTGTAGCGTCTAAAACAATTATAAATCACATTCAAAACTTTAAAGAACTAACCTTTGTTATCAAATCATGCAACAAACTTTTTTTCGAATTATATATATATATATAATTTTATTTAAAAATTTGATAAATTAAACTATTATTCTTTGAACCACACATCATTTTACGAAACGAATTTACAGTAATTTAAAATCATAAAATATCTAAAAATAGTTAAAATAACTAAAAAAAAAACAGGTAAAATATTTTGTTTAACATTAGTATAAACTGTGCACATACCTTTAATTAAACAAAAAATGTGTATATGAAAGATTAAATTTTTTTTATAAATTTATTGTATTAGAATTAAGCCCTAACTTAATATTTTTCCAAGAATTATTGTAAAGTTAAAACATGTATAACTACACATTGAATAAAATCACTCAGTAAGTTGACTGATCTCTAAAAATTGCCAACACTGAATTGATTAACTGTTTGATTTTTTTATAAATGACTTTTTGAACTACGAAATGTACTCTATTGAAATAAAAGGTAAGACGAATCACTGAGTCCTTTTTATCCTGACATTTTATAAATAGCGTATGTATTCATGATTTATAATTATCGAATTCTTTAACATCATCGGCATGCTGTTTATATCCATTTCAAAATCGTCAAACCCACACTTGAATGATCGACCGTTTTAAATAAAGTTTTTATTGAATACATTAAATAATTAATACGAACAAAAATTTCAATATAAAAAATTGAAAACAATTTACTACATACAACTACTTATTTGGAACAGTGATAGGTTTCGACGATGGAAAGTACAAAATATATTTTAAATTTCTCGACTTTAATTTTAAAAAATGAATACGCTTTATTAAAAGTCTCAAGCAGAGAGTATAGAATATCTATTTATACAAATGAACTGTAATTAAGATGATATCAGTGCCAAATATCATTCGTTAGTGAGTGAAAAAATACACTCTCTGAAACAGAAACTCTTGTTTAAAGTGAACTGAAGCGCAAAGGTATAATTTGTTCTACACAGCCAAACCTGTCAATGTTTTTGTTTGATATTTTCTGAACTGAGAATTTCAATCGTTATTCAAAGAAAATGTCACATTCTCACAGAAAAAAACAACATCCATTGCATCCGGAGGTAAAGTAATACTGGAAGGTCGAATTGACAACCATTTCAAATTTCTGATTGAGATCTCTGAGTGTTACACTAAACATAGAAATTATTATCGAGAATAATTTAATGGAACGTGTCTGATATTATATAAAAACGTTCACACAAAAACACTACAAAAAATGAAGGCCGCAACATTCGACAAGTATATCTGATAACCTGGAAATGAAATAAATACTTTGGTACGTACACGTATGCGAGAATTTATCTGTTAACCGAAACTAATGTAAAATATATATAATTGGAACGTGCTTTTTTTATAATTTTATTGCTGTACTAATATTTCTACATGTTTTGTTAGAACCTTTCGGCAATATTTTCTGTACCCACTAAACAATTTATAAAAAAATATAGATAGTAACAGAAAATAAAAAAGCACTTAGGTCGCAAAAATACAGATTACATTTGTGTATATATATATATACATATTCGTATATATACATACTCGTTTGAATCTATTTCATCTCACAACTATAAATATCCCAATGCTATTAAATAATATACAAAAACGTATCAATGCATTTATTAAAAATCATTCTGTTCAAACAGGATTCAACGTTCTGTAAGTCTTCAACGCATTTTACATTGTGGCAATATAAATAAATCAATATATTAAATAAAATGACCGTTGTTCAAGTTTATTTTAATCATTGTAATGTTTGTGGAATAAAAGAAGATAGTAAAACAACGTATTCAACAAAAATGTTATGAGGTGTAAGTTGAAATATTTAGACTGTTTGCTTTTTGAAATATTGAAAATATTTTTTTGTTTTTTTTTTATATACTAAATTTATTCTAAAAAATAAAACAAAAAGATGCATTTATCAAAATAAACGACTGAAAAATTCAAATTACATCAGTCTATTGACGTTTATGCCCATTTATCACAAACTAGAAAGAAGATTATAAAAATAGATTTTATGCAAAAAAAGTAGATTCAATGAATAAACATATTTGCAGAATAAAAGACAAACAATTATTTATTTCCCAATAACACTATTATAAGAGATGAAAAATCTTGTACAATATCCCTTACCATAACAAAGAATGAATTGTGTACGAAGAAATGCCATCGCTTTATCCAAGACATGAATTTCAATCAAAAAAGATTTGAATAAATGTTTGTTGGAATACGAGCGCTGTTATTCAATAAGGATTTGTAGATAAAAATCAGACAATAATAATTGAAAACTGCTCTCAACAACATGATCGATTACATACAACTTTCAGTGAAAAAGGTTCGTTTATTAAGATAGCACGATACTTTTTTTATCTTCGAAATGTTATCCAGTATTCTATGAAAGTAATTTCGAAAAATTAAACATTATTATCGAAAATATTTTCCAGAATACCCGAATTTATTAATGTAACACTTTTAGATCATTATTCATGTTTATATCTTCGAAATTATTTAACCAAAAAAATATAGTCTGAAATTCTTATATAAGCAATAAATAATGTATTAAGGAAAAAATTTAATTATTTAAAAAAAATAAAAATCTGACAAAGACACAAAATGATTAAAAACAGTGGACAATATATTAATAATTTATGTAGTTATAAATAATAATTTATTACTAATAAATTTATTAAATATTATTTACTATATATATATATATATATATATATATATATATATATATATATATACACATATGTATATATATATACATATATATGTAGATATACAATAAATGTATGTATATATTAAATAAACAAAAAATACTTCATGTTATAAAATTAAATATAATCAAAAATAGTTGTAAAAATCAACCACAACAAAAAAGTGATACGTAATGAATTTATTTACCAAGAAAAAAGAAATAAAAGAGCAGTAATCTGCCAAATTCCGAATCGTATCATTTGGAGAAATGTATTATTAACAACGATGAATCATTCGTTGAAATTAACTGAAGAATAAAAATTTGTTGAACAAAATCTTTCTTTGTAAATAAAAAGAATCCTAAATTTTAAAATAATGAGTTTTTTATGATAATGTTATAATTATAAAGAAATCTGCGTAATAAATCACTAGAAAAAATAGGTACAAAAATGAACCGAAATAACTAACGCAAACATAAAAGTTTTAAAGTGGAACAAGGCAGAAAGTGTTTCAGGAAGTGAAGACAAGATATAAGAAATAAATATTACTGATTAAAGACAAAAAAAAACGTAAAATGACGTAGAAAACTTATTACGAATAAGTAGAAGAAAAATAAGATTTAATTAAATACAAATATGAAAAGACTAGATTTTTCAAATTTGAAAAAAAATTCTAACTGATGCTCACATTTGTGTTTCACCAGTGTATGTAAAACGGCTTCTATTATTCTTATAATATAATATGTGAAAGAAATAGAAAGACATTCATTGATACCCTGTATAAACAATGACATCACAGGTGACGAGCATGAGTAGTTTAGTACAATTTAGAAATTAAAAGACGTATCTTCCAATGGACAATGTCTGCCTTTACTCCTAGCCTAAGTATGAAGACAATGACAATTATCTTTTTCGATATTAAACGTAAATCATAAATACCTGCCAATAACGAAATCAGTCACCCAATACTTCTACGAGGATATTCTGGAGTATTTCAGAGAAAAAAGTCATTGTTAAACGCCGGTGTATTGTGGTATCACAAATGAATTCAGTGAAGCAATTTTGACCCAACAGGAAATCACAGCAATACCTAACCTATTTGCCTGATTTCTCTAGGTGTGTCTTTCTTTTTTTTCATGTTTTTAAAAGTAACATTTTTGTAAAATAACTCCATTTTGACAACATGAAACCTATAAAGCGGTGTATGACGAAGCATTTAAAAAGAATTCTCGAAGAAGTCTTCTAAAAATAAATATTTCAAAGGAAAGAATGATTACATCTGTTAGAACTAACTGAAACTACTTTGAACAGGACAATTGTTCAATCCTGCATTTTTTCAATTATTGAGTTTTATAGACATAGTTTAGATTTTTTACTTAACATCACATTTTTAATAATTTTCGTTAAAAAAATCAAATTATGTGAAATTTGTGTTAATTTACGATAAAAATTAAAATGTGTGTAAAACAAAATTGATATATACTTCATTATAGATTAAATAAAAAAATACATAATTAAAAAAATCATTAAAAAGAATGGAATCAGTTAATGATCACTACATTTTAGTCATTGAGATGATCTTTAAAATTACACTTCCTTTGTTATGCGAACGTATTTTCTTTTAAATTAACAAATTATATATAGAAGAAAACAACTAATCACTTAATTTTAAAAATGGTAGCGGCAGTTGCGTTGCTGTGCATGCCGAATGACAAACAAAATCGATCAGAATTGTATCAGACACCCAAACATTTTCTAATATATTCATTATTTAGTTATTTGTTCATTAAAAAATAATATTTTATAATTTGAAAGTACGAAAAATGTGAAATAAAATATTAAATATTACTGATGATTATAATTCTTTTAAACATATTTTTGTGCGATAAATATTAGATTGGTAGGAAAATAAGTGGGGTTTTTATTTTCTGAATTCTGACCTTATTTTTTTTAATGTCATTTTAACGTGTTCATATTAATATAATTTTAATGTGTATTTTTCGATTTGTATTTTGGTAAAATCGACTTTGGTTTTATTATTAATTTTTTGTTCAAATTGGGCTATTGAATTAAAGATAGAAAAGAATTTTTTTATGAGTTGAAAACGAGTACTAAAGCAGCAGAAACTGCTCGTAAACTAAACGAAGCTTTTGGTGTGCCTATTGCTAAGGAACGTACGATGCAATGGTGGTTCCAAAAATTTTGTGCTGGAGATGAGAGCCTTGAAGACGAAGAAGATCACGAGCGTCCTTCTTCAGTTCATAACGATCAACTGAAGGCGTTATTTGAATCAGAACCATGCACAACAATTCGAGATTTTACACAAAAATTAGGCGTTAGTCATCTAACAGTTCTGGACCAATCAAAAACCACTTAAATTAAAAAATGTATATGAATTTGAAAATCATAACCCACAATTATTTTTCTACCAACCTAATACATATTATTATACATGGTTATAAATTGTAAGTTGGTTAATTAAAATGGTTATAAGATATTTAAAATGGTTATACATGCATTAAAAATTAAAATAAACTAAGTTAAAGTCTGTATTAATAAAAAAATATTACTTAAGAAAATTTACTAAATTTTACAATTACTTAAGTACAAACATATATTAACAGTAAAATCGTTTATGTTTCTTTACGTTTTAGTATCATTTACATTTTTATAGACTGGTTTTATATATAGCACTTTTGTTGATGTTTTCATTACCGACTTTAAAGATTTAGTGGATTATTCAAAAAAAATTAATCAGTCTTGTCTCGTTTTTAAAATAAGAAAATAGTTTAAAAGTGTGTTATTCATCTGAAAAATAATGTTAGTCATCCAACAGTTCTGAACCACTTCAAACATCTAGAAAAATCAAAAAAATGTAAATGTATTTGAATTTGAAGGTCATAAACTGCAATTATTTTTCTACCAACCTAATATTTCTTTTTAATTTTGATAATCCTTTATTGAAGAAAAATGTATAATATCTTATCATTTTTCCAAAATTTATAAAAAATTATTCAATGGAATAATATAAAGAAGTCAATAAAAACACTGAAAACTGAACAATTTACAATTTTGAAACGTTTACAACAATGATGTAGCAAAATATTTACATTTACATATGAGTTGATTGACTTGAAAATATAAGTATTTTTATTTTAATTATGTACTGTCTTCATAGCTATTTTACATTGTAATTATTTCTTCACTTATTTACATATATAATAAACAGACGCATGTATATATATATATATACTAGTATGATCGTATACGATAATAAGTAAATATATAA
>CM068313.1:47884995-47894995 GCA_034766995.1 Acanthacorydalis orientalis | reverse complement strand
ATATAGTTTTAATTTATTCTTTCTGAAAATTAAAAAAATTAAAGTATTTTATAATACACAAATTTCTCATATTTAATAAATATGCGAATGGATCCTTTTTTATGGGAAAGCATTATTAACTTTTTTCATTTTAAAACTTTTTTTATTTATCTTTAAAAATTATTTTTATCATTGTATTATGCCTATAAATTTTAATATGTTTTTTCGGATAAATATTCTGAAATATTATTCTAATTTTACTCATGATATACTCCCAGAGAATTATTTTCTGGGAAAAAAATAAAATATATCAGAAACTTGAATGAAAATTCGAATAGTTCAATTTAAAAACTGAAGTATTCATTAATGAAGACGAATATTCTGCATAAGAACTTGTGTGTCTCCCCTAGGGAAGTGCAAAGGAGTTAGTGAAGAAGGTGACTGTCCTCTATAAAAATTTTGTAATTGTTTTTTTTAGAATTTAGTTTAGATTATACGCTGAATTTATGGTTTCATTAATCAGAAGCAGCAACAAGTATCATACTAAATGACACTGAGAACTATAAGTGACTTCATAATCATGTTGAAAGACAAAGGGATGTTCCTGAAGAACAAAATTTTCTTTACCATTTCTGTGTATCTGACGACGTAAAAATAAATTTTCTATGTCAATTACGTAATTTGTCCATTATTAATTGCTTTTGGAAAGGAGGAAAGGTGTGAATTTTATGTTTATTTTCGGGAGAGATGTGAGACTGAAAAGGTTAAGAACATCTGTCCTAATATGTTAAAATATGGAAACATATCAAAAATGGATTACAAATAATTGTCAACTATTTTAAGTATAACACTTTTAACAAATTAATAGGTTGAACAAACAATTATAAAGCATTAAAATTTCCTTCACTAACCCAACACACCAGCTAAGACATCTTTCTGCTCCAAAAAAATAATTATATTTTCTAACAATTCTCAATAACCTTTACAGTTAAAGTCATTTCTTTATATATAAAGAAATAGTGAAATAGATTGAAATATATTTCAATCTATTTCACACTTCAAACATTGATAAAGAAAATTCTACATAGTTTTGATTTTGCTCTAAACAAAACTTAGAATCTGTTTAAACAGTGTTGAAAAGCTGTTTCCAACCATATCTTCTGTGTGAATAATTTTTGAATTTAATATTACATAATAATAGTCAAAGTGTGGACTAGAATTTAAATACAATGCATTTTTTTGTCTTTTTGTTTATATAAATAAATACTGACTTTAACATCCTACTAAGTGTGATTATTAATCCAATTTATTTCAAAAATATTGTTTAAAATTTTTATAAACAGTTCTTCGGCTCCTATCGCCAGTAAACTAAAACAACGCAAACTAAACGGTTAGTTTACCCCTTCTCATATTATATATAAAAAATAGATTAATATATATATATATAATATATATATAATCATAAATGCACACATCATGTTTGAATATACAATTATTATCTTAAAAAAATGTACATACATAAACATTTATTACAACTATTTTATTTAAAATATAATAATAATAGTTAAGAATATGAACATTCTTTAGAGAAAAATACAAATTGATGTAAAAAAAATATAACTGAAAGGCACATAAATATGTTCGTATTTATTTTGCAGTTTAATTGAAGATAAGCAGAAAAATAAATACTGTATTCTTTATAAACATTTTTCATACATGTTATGAATACGTCAATTTACCAATACAAATATAAAATATGAACTATTGAAATTTGTCGAATCACTAATCAAATTACACTTTATTTAACACAATGTGTAATATCAATATGGCATTGTGTTTAATAATGATGAATTGTCAAGTAAGTACATTCAGCTATGATTTCGTTGAAATTTATAAGATTTATTTATTCAAGGTTGGATAAAATTAGTATATATATATATATGTTCCATACATTTTATTTGATGTTATGAAAACAACCTCAAGAATAGCAATACAATTCGAACCCACAACACTGAATCACAAAAACAGAAAAGTCAATGACCTTACTCGTTCAACCAAGATGACAGTTGTACCTGACAGTTTCTTTTCAATGTAACTATACTCATTTGAAATATTGATTTTTTCATATTATTTTTCTTAAGATAAATTTAATAAACTGCAAAACACTTTCGTTTGAGATGCTATTCAATCCTAATTTATTTTTATTATTCAATTAAAATGAATAATAAAAACGTTACACGCTATACGAAAGTGGTTAATTAACGTTTGCTTATTTTGATATCGAAAAATATTAAATTGAAACTTTTAATGTTATTTTTATGTTAATTAAGTATTAAATCATTTAATATAATTAAAAAAAATATATCATCAAATATATACGTCAAGGAATATAAAAAATTGAAATGTTTCTTTTGCTGATTTTCGTGTATGTGTCTCATTAATATATATAATTGGGTACAACTTAAAGTTGTTTGATATTTAAAAATATGATACATAAGTTTCTGTATGTACATAACTCAAGTGGCAAATCATAAAGTGACAATTATAAATATTTTTAAGTATATTTTCTTCAAGTTGCCTTTTGTGACAAATTTCATCTTAAATTACTTAATATTTTATCAGTATATTACAATATATACACCTCTGCATTAATTTTGTTTACTTATTAAAAATCAACAATATATTCTCACTTATATATATATTAAATTAATAACAAACATTTAAATTCTTATCCAAGTAACTAGAATTGCTTATTCTTAATTCTATATCAGTTTCGAAAAATAGACAATACCGTCCTCTGGGGGGCGCTGGAGCGATTCAGGGGAGAGATAGTAGTCTCGGAAGTAATTGGGTGGGGGTGAATAAAATTAAAGGGGCGGTGGAAGCATAAAGAGAGAAGACAAAAATTTTGAAAAACCATTCGTACATGTTTCATCTGCTATGTGTGTGTTCATGACCAAAATTACAAGAAGAACTGATAAAAGTACCAGCAAATGAGGAATTCAAATTTAGATTCAAAGACGACTACCAACACTTCTGACTGCAAAAGCAGATACCTACACTTAATCCTGGATTATGGGTTATAGTATAAGAATTTTTAATTTCATTTCCTTCATCATATTTAGTGCAACTAAAAAAATAAACCACCTGAAATAACTAACCGTGGAGATTTAGGAATGCTTTTGACAAAAATAGAGCCGTACATTAATAAACTGAGAGCAGTGCACCAGGTTCATCCTTCTCATTACGATTATTTTTAATGTCATTCGTAATTTTTATTTTAATTATGCTTCGTTATCTTAATTTTTTCTGTATAATGCTTATGTTACTATGATTGATTTCAATAAATAATTTTATAATTTAAGCGTTAACGCGTCCTATTTACAACGTATTTCTTTACTATGTTTCATAGGTAGAAATATAGATACATAATTATGTGGAAATAAATAAGATATATAATTTTTTTCTGAAAAGGGGCAATAGGCCAAATTGGAAATCTCTCTTCTATATAATCATTTATATATATATATATATATATATATATATACATAAAAACAACTATTGAGTTGAAGTTTATAAGTTATCGATTAAAATCTACTTACAAGTATGACTGTTATTAACCTCTTGTGCATGAATCACGAGTCTAACTTGTGAATTGGAGAAAACACTTTATCAGTCAATCACGAAAAAGACTCGTGCAATCCTTATATAAGTTAAGTACACATGTTTTGTGTGTCAGCTATTAGATACATATTGTGTAGTGATCATTTCTGAAATTGTATAAGTGGTGAGTTTTTATTTTTTTGAAATATTTATCTGAAAAAAAATGCAGAGGAAGAAATAAAAATTTGAAGTTGATAACGAAGAAAATGAAAACGAAAATAAATTCTTAAATGATAAAAGTATTGAAAGTGAAAAAAGAAAAAAAAATGTGAGGAGATCTCGAAAACGTGTAAAATGACTACATTAAACCCTCCTATAACAGCCAAACTGGTAGTGTATTGGGCCCTTAAAATGTACTACTAAAACCTAATATACTCTAGCAAATAGTGCCAACCTTTTGCCAAGATTGACAATAAACATGGAAGAGGAAAAAATTGGGGTTTCTTCTGAATATATGATATAATGTTCGGGTTGGCATTGATAAAAGGGACCTGAGTAATTTATTATTATTTTTTAATGATTTTTATCTAATTTAAATTTTATACAGTAAATCCGCCTATAAATATTATCATATCGCAGTTTCCATATAACTCGAAGCAAAAATTGCGACAGCCCTCCTATAATGCGGTACTCTTATAACACGATTCCTATATAACACAACTTAACTTAAGCAGTCTCCTTACAGCATTAATTTTTCTATTACACTTTTACGGTTGAAATTAATGAGGAATCCCTTGTTTTTTTCATACACGTACATGATAATTTTTCAATTTCAGTTGTCAGGGAATTCCCCTATAAATGCAGAAACAATGCAGCATTGCTGTTTTTTTTATCAAAAATAATGTTTAAAACTGATTACACAGGCTCGACGATATCATTGGCTGTCTCGCACTCACGTGACTTCCTTTATCCAATAGCGTCGCCGAACTGTCGCTGTCGCTGCCATTTCCTATACAATCTGTTTTAAGCGTAATTCAGTACAGTAGTATTTTTAATTTTCTAATATGAACTCTTAAATTCAATAAAAATAATTTGAAATATGTAAACGTATATTTATTGCCTTTTGTATCTATAAATTTTTATTTCATTATGAAATGGTGCTCTGAGAATGCAGTCTTCATATAATGCACAACGAATCAATCTGATTTATATGTACTTAATTTTGAGCTTCACTTAACGCGGTACCAATTAATCGCGTTATAGGAAAGTTAACTGTATTTAGATCTGAGAGTGAAGAAACTGGAAATATTTCAATTGACACTTCTTTATCGGAACAAAATGCAGATGACTGGTAGGGGCAAAATTGTAATAATAAACTAAAAGTATGGGGTAATGAAGAGGTAACAGGAATAAACTCGGTAGACCTGCGTAGACTAGGAAAGAATTTTTCAGTTTTAGATGCATTCTACGAAGTTCTAACCAAAGATTTTTCAGAAATATTAACGAATGAAACCAATAGATACTTCCTTTCAATTTAAAAAGACATTTTGTATGCATTATTTTTTAGAAAAAGAACACAAGCTCAAGGGGTTAAGATACTTTTATTTCTTCAAATTATCAATATATCAATAGAATAAGAAAACGTATCTAAACATATGTTGTCATTTAAGTTCCTCTACGAGAATATCTGTAAATATTTTAGTACGACAACATAAAAATAACCTTTAAAGTCCCTTGTGGCTGGTGAGGTACGTTAAATATAGTATACAGGTCTATGTAACGCTCAGACGAATTACATAAAATACATTGCATAGTGTCATGTGACTCGCAAGTTATCGCGATAAATATATAAATTTTAAGTTAAATATTTATTTACCTATAAAGTTTCAAATGTCTTAAAATTGTTTTGAAAATGTTATAGTCCCCTAATGTTAAAATATCTTTTATGTCAATTATTATTATATTTTCCAAAGATGTTTCTAATATTTTTATTAGACTGAAACGAAACTGCAGCAAAAATTAGAGTGGAACATATATCAACGGACAATGAGAGCCAAGAGATAATAATAACATCGAAGGAAATATATATAATTATTATATTAAATATTTTTTAATTAAGTTAAAAGCAACATCTAATAAAGTTGTTTATATATGTTTAGATATCTCCGAATAAAAATGTAATATTTATTTAAAAAATCCAATTCCAGATCACGTAATGTACATGAAATTAATAATAAACGAGGATTTTATCATATAACCCTTTCAGCCCTACAAACCCATACATGCGTTCTGAAAAATCGTTTACTATGACCTATGAATGCATACATGGGTTCGATACCAACAATGCTTGTATACCTAGATATAAAAAAAACTGATTTTTTATATTAGGTTGGTGCAAAAATAATTGTGGTTTTTATCATTTTAAGTTTGGCACCGATTTTTCTAGTTACCATTATCTTTTGTAATAGTCATATGATACATCATTGCAAACAATGAAATTAACTCTACTGATTTCAAATTAAGACTATTTTTTTCTTAGTATTGTTGAAAATATCTTCTTAAATTAGTCACGAAAAAAAAGCAAATTTGCGCGATTATATATGAGTTTAAATTTGGACGTACGGTAACAGAAACTGCTCTAAATATCAAATTTCTTTTTGGTGAAGAGTCGATTAGTGAACGTACAACTTAACACTAGTTCCAAAAATTTTGTGACGGAAATAAAATCCTTGATGATGAAAAAGGTAGAGAGCATCTTTCAGCTATAGATAATAATGATTTAAGAACCATTATTGAAGCGGACCCACGTAAAACAACTCGAGAGGTAGCAGAAGAACTTAATGTTGATTATTCAGCAGTTGTTCAACATATGAACCTAATTGGAAAAACAAAAAAGCTGGATAAATTGGTGCCGTATGAACTAAACGAACATCAAGCAATTCGGCGATATGAAGTCTGCTCTGCGCGTCTTTGGTGTAACAAAAATAATTCCTTTCTTGATCGCATTGTCACATGTGATGAAAAATGGATTCTCTACAACAATTGGAAACGTTCATCACAATGGATAGGCCGAGGAGAAGCACCAAAACAATTTTCAAAACCGAAGCTTCATAGAAAAA
The DNA here is from genome assembly GCA_034766995.1 of Acanthacorydalis orientalis. Taxonomy (NCBI): domain Eukaryota; kingdom Metazoa; phylum Arthropoda; class Insecta; order Megaloptera; family Corydalidae; genus Acanthacorydalis; species Acanthacorydalis orientalis. The sequence continues at coordinate 47,888,294 of CM068313.1, read as the reverse complement.
AGATTATAGTCACTGTTTGGCAGTCGGCAAATGGCATCATTTACTACGAATTCTTAGATGCCGGTGAAGCAATAACAGCATAAAACTATTGTCAGGTAATTGAAAAAATGCATAAGAAGTTGCATCGTTTACGGCCAGCTTTATTGAATCGAAGAGAACCAGTTCTTCTTCATGACAACGCCACCACACGTCCCACAAATGACTAAAAATCTTAATTGAACTGAGTTATGAAACCATACCTCACCCACCTTATTCTCATGACATGTCTCCGACAGATTATCCTTTTTTAAAACATTTGAGTAATTTCTTACGAGCTCTTTCTTATCATGGGCGTGGTAGCGTAGGCATCGAAATATATTAATAAGTTTCTCAGCTCTAATATGGAGAGATTTAAAGTGCACATCCGACACTAAAGTTATAAGAGTTTAAACAGGGGAGAAACGCTACAGAGAAATGAAAAAATATGCAGTGTTTAACGTCAAGTAGTCATAAATGACCAGCAAGTACGAAATTGGTCTGCGAACTTTCGTTCTGGAGATACGCCAATCAAAAATAAACCCATACCATACCACGTCGCTCATCAGACTGATGATGACGCCTTAAAATCATTGGTGGAATACAACTCACGGCAAAGTACTATGGAATTATCAAATAAGGTAAACACGTCACAAGACACCATATTCAGCCTTAGATAGGTAAAATCATTAAGTTGGGTGATTGTGTTCTACACACTCTTAGTGAAATGAACAAAGCAGATCGTTTATCCATAGCGACAAGTCTTTCTTCACCACAGAGAAATAACCCGTTACTTAATAATATCATACCAGGTGATGAAAAATGGAAAACATATGACAATGTTAAATGCAAAAGCAATGTATTGACAAGGATAAATCTCTAAAACTCTAAATCCAAATTTATACGCCCAGCAGCTATAGCGTGCCCATTAAAGTTTGACCGAAAAACGCCATGAGCTTGTCAATAAGAGAAATCTTCTTCTCCACGACAACGCAAGACCGCGTACAGCAAAAGTAACAAAGGAAAAAATTTTGGACCTTGGCTGGTCGGTTTTACCCCACCCACCATACTCACCTGACCTTGCACCAACCGATTATTACATTTTTCGATCCTTGCAAAATGCTTTGATGGAGAAAAATTTCTCTAATAAAAACCAGGTTCGAAAGTTCATTCTGTTTTCACACCAATACCAGTGGAATTCTACTCAAAAGGTATCGAAAAGCTACCTGATAAATGGCATCAGGTCATTGCAAATAATTGCGAATGTACAATTGATTAAGATATAATTATTGGTTGTTTTATTGATCAATAAAATTGATATGCTAAAACGGAAATTATATATGACGGCGTAATATTATATTTATACAATATTTTAAAATCCATATTTCAATTAATCTTTCAATCACCTTTCAATTTAATATTTTTAAATATTGCAAAAATTACTGTTTAATAAATATTCAAAATAGTAGTTTTAACAAATAACCTTAGAAAGTCATATTTAAATGCAATTAGTTGCAAGTTTTCATTATCAATATGACAGTGCAGTTTACACGGTTATAATTACATTTTACTCTAATTAAAATTATAAAAATGTATATAATGATCTTTATTTCAATATATTTATTGTATCTACATCGTTCTTGTTCCAATAATTTATAAGATTAAATTTACATTTCAACTTTTTGTGCAATCAAACATCTATTGATATTAATAATTAAATATTCTATGACATTTAATCTTTTCTATAACAAGTATTAATCATTCATTATTATTCTGTAATCAAAACCGTATCAAAATAAAACAATCAAAAAGTATCATTATTCAGTCTCTTCTGAGTCAATTCAATAACAATATACTTATCTTTATAAATTAGTCATCCTAAACATAGTGACGAATATTATATTATATATATATATATATATATATATATATATATATATATATATATATATATAATTCGTACATAGTAGGGCAATGACACATTTATTAATTCATTTAGACAATAAAATTGATTGTATATAATTCGATAAGAAAAATATTCTATTAAATATTAATTCATTTTAAAGTCACAGGAATGACTATTATAGCAAACTGATGATCAGTTTATTATGAGTTCATATTCAAACTTACTGATTATGTAAGCTTTTATTTATAACACGATTATTACGAATACTCGATTTTTTTTCTATTTGACAATAATCTAAAAATAAAATTATTTCAGATAGTTCATAATAACGTTTTTTATCTCTTTCTTCAATGATCTGAATCACAAGAAAAGCAATATAAGTCTGATATCAACAACTTTCTTAAAACATACATTTCTCTCTTTCTCTATATCTCTTGTTCTCTCTCACACACATTATACACGTATATGTGTATACATGCATATTTATATATATATATATATATATATATATATATATATATATATATATATATATATATATATATATACATAAATATATATATATATATATATATATATATATATATATATATATATATATATATATATTCTACAAATTGACAACTTTGAATAAAAAAGATATAATGTATAAAAATTAATGATATGGAAATAAGTATATGAAACAGAAGAGTCGCTATCGAAACATATCTTTTGTTTTGTATAAAATATAAAGACAGAAGATAAAAATTTGAAATGTTCCACTTATTTTGACTCTTTATATCATATCAAATATATGAAATATATTGAAGATTACCACTGAATATTGATAAAAACTTGAACAAGAAAAACGAAATTTATAAGCAAAATTGTGTAAGAAGATAAAAAAGAACATAAAACAGTTCAGTCTCTAGATACTGACATCAACGTGTGGCTTTGGTGTACAGACAATAAAACACAGACAACGACCGTCTAGAAGATAAGAGTATTTGACGGAAAACTTGTACGTGTATGTATATATATATATATATATAGACTCGTACATACATTAGATATAAAAATTAATTCGGTGTCTTTACTTTGAATCAATCATAACTTTGTTTTAAATTATAATATTTTCTTGTTATTTTAGGATTTTGAAGTTCCACTATTTAAAACAGTACATATCTTCGTCAAGCAGTTTGCATAATCATATAAAACAGCAGTGAACACGATGGCTTCCGAAAAGCAGCATACATAAAGCATTCTCATAAAGCATTGCATACATTTCACATTCCAGTTGAAAAAATGATATCAAAGTCGCAGGAATGATTTGTTCAGCTTTAGGAGAAGGTGTGGTGACGCATAAAATATGCAAAAAAAGCTAAAGCAATGGAAGTGG
>CM068313.1:47867495-47882495 GCA_034766995.1 Acanthacorydalis orientalis | reverse complement strand
ATACACCTTATATGAATCTCAAAAAAAAACACGTATGAATTGTAAATTTGCAATACCAAATAAGCAGTCTATAATAAAATTGATGTACGAGTATTTTAATGTCATTATATTTTTCCACTTTTTCTACTTTAAATCATAAAGGTGAAAATAAATTTATATTTTAAAATTAAGTTGTTTGTTAAAATTAACTGTTTCTAATCATAAAACAAAATAAGAAATGTTTCGCTATCTGGACTAAAATAAACCATTTAGTATTATATTTAATATAATTCATAAGTATGTATCAACAGGAAATGTCTACAAGCAGACTAAATATTTCTAAGAAATAATATCAACCCCAACTAAATGAGTCACAAGATCATCAACTGTTTGAAAAGCAATATGTCGATTTTAAATAACCGCAATTCCTGTAATTATCTCTTTTGGCCACAAATTATATTTTTATTATCGTTTTCTTTTATTGTTCTAGAAAATATAAGTATAAATAATGTGAACGTGTATTACATATATATATATATATATATATATATATATATATATATATATATATATATATACAACAGAACCAAAACATATTTTAATCCATGAATTACAATAACTAAATCATAAAACTATAAAAAATAATCAATGAAAGTTTATAATGAGTTTTATAGTTTTCTTCAAAGTAACTATAATCTTATATGTATTTATATATATATATATATATATATATATATATATATATATATATATATATATATATATATATATATATATAGGTGATTCAACTTAAGCTTCCGCACGAAAGTACTAAAAAAACCCAAAAATTTTTAAAAAAAAACATGTTATCCCTATTTAGTATTTTAGTTCACTTGTATTTTAGTGTTGAATTGAACTAAAATACTAAATAAAAAATAACACGACTTTTCTTAACCCCTGCGGCCCCTTTTAATACTTCCATGTGGAAGCCTACATTGAATCATCTATATATGTATGTTTCTTTTATCATTGTTATCTACTTTTCAATAAAATAATTATTTTCAAATATTAAAATGTGCGATAGACTCCATATTAGTTTCAATAATCATCTGAATCCTCACTGTTATTTTTATTTTATTTTATTATATAGAGAAAATCTTACTGTTTGTATAAAATGATAAAAATTAAGTACTTAAAACACTAGATTTGAAATAAGCCTTTATCCAGTACCAATTTGTTTGACAATCAGAGAAAGTAATTATGATGATAATGATATTGTTGATTATATATATAATTAAATGACATTGGAAATTTAAATTCGAAAATAATGTTTAAAATGATGTGTATAAAAGTAAATATAATCTATAGACATTATTTTATTTTCACATACCTAAAGATTAAATAGGAACGATTTAAAACCTCATCCAAACTTAGCTTTATTGATTTTATAATTTGAAATTAATTTTTCTCAAATTTCACAAATTTCTATTTTTCTCTTCCACTTTCTCTTTTTGTATGTACATATCTCTCTGTCTGTCTGTCATCTCTCTCTTTCTCTCTCTCTCTCTCTCTCTATATATATATAAATAAATAAATATATATATATATATATATATATATATGTATATATATATATGTATATAAATATATATATGTATATAAATATATATAGATAGATAGATATACAATAAAAGATATACTAATTAAAAAGTTCCTATTTCTGCAAAATACGGTAGAAAATGACATATCTTCTACATTAATATACATAAATCTTTGTAGTCCAAAGAATAAGTTTAATTTATTAGGTTGGCAGAAAAATAATTCCGGTTCCTTCACATTCATATAAATTTTTCTCTTTTTTGATTTTCCTAGCTATTTTAAGTGGCCCAGAACTGTTGGATGATTACCGCCTAACTTTTGTGCAAGCTCTCGAATTGTTGTGCGTGGTTATGATTCAACTAACGCCCTCAATTGGACGTTATGAACTGAAGAAGAACGCCAGCAACCTTCTTCATCTTCAAGGCTCTAGTCCCAAGAACACAATTTTTGGAACCACCATTACACTGTACGTTCCTTAACAGTACCCACACCAATGACATCGTTTAGTTTAGAAGCAGTTTCTGCTGATTTACCACCCGTTTGGAACTCATGCAAAAAATGTCTCTTATTTGTTTCTTTTCCATCTTTAATTCAATGGCTCAATTTGAGGGAAAATTCATATTAAAACCAATGTCGATGTTACCAAAATACAGACCGAAAATACAATTTAAAATAATATTAACATGAACACGATGAAATGAAACTTATTGAAACAAATTGTGACTAGAATTCAGAAAATAAAAACCGCAATTATTTTTCTACCAAATTAATATTTATCACAAATTAAACCATTTTTATCAATAAATTTAAACATATTTATTCTTCGATTTTGTTCGTCTTTTGTTCGAAACATATTTACAACAATGAATATAATTCGAACCAAATATACCAATAGAACCGAACATATTTGTTAAATAAACCATTTATAAATCTTGCAATAATTTATAAAAACTATTTTTTAAAAATCAATCATTTTTAAAAATTCTAGATTGATATCTTTTATATATATATATATATATATATATATATATATATATATATATATATATGTATATATATATATATATATATATATATATATATATACTGCGAACAATACAATGTAACAAATTGAAATAGTGGTCATGTACTAAAATAATAACCAGCAACGAAACTTTTCTACCAATGCATGTGTACAGACTATTACATAAAGGGAAGTGAATATTTTATCACCATGTTTTTGTATAATTACTACAACCTATTCAAACATAAACGGTATTATAAAGTCTTAAACGAAATTTAGCAACGTTACAAGAACATATTAATTAAAATTCGTATCGAAACTCAACATGTCGATTCTCATAACCATGATTTCATTCAATGTCAATTAACAGTTGACCAACACTGAATTTATTATACGTTATGAGATATTATTATGTATTATTTGGTATACACATTACCTTGACTACAAATACATACAATGACAACAATTTTGATTATTCTGTCATGTACTTCCTTCGTAAGTACGTTGAATATTAAGATTTATTGAAAAATAATTTGTATAGTAGTAGTTTTATACAAGAACAATAAAGTTTGTAAGAACTGTATATATCCAGTAATAGTTAATTCTTGTTTAATACTATTTAAAAAAAAATCATTTTTAAATAATAGTTAACAGTTTTTAATAAAACTTTCAACACATTTTATTTATAATAGTCCAATTAGTTGCGATTATAAATAATAGCGTTTACAATAATAGTTGATAATAATAGTAATAGATAATGTACAGTAATCGTGGATGAATTAGTGATCATTAAAAGAGATTTCAGTGTTACTATATGATTTATATCGATGTGAATATTAAAAAATATAAACGATCATAAATTATTTTAGGAAATATATTTAATATGTAATAAATTCTCATTGTAATTATAAAAAGTACACACACGTATATATATATAACATTTTAAAAACTGTAATTCTATTTCATTTAATAATTTCGTCCAAATTATCCGCTTCTCACGGTAATTAAATGAACCGACAGATTTTATTAAAATGTATTTATAAATATTTCCAATAAAAGTAATAACATATAATCATATATAATAATAAAAGTATATAATCGAAATTTAATTATAATAATATGTTTTAAATATTTAATTTTATAATTAATTAGAAAATAAATTATAAAAATAAATCGTTACAATAAATTATAATTTTCCAGTTCAAGTATTTAATTAACCTTATAACATTTTAATGTAAAAAAGTATGTCATATTATATATACATATATGTATATATATATATATATATATATATATATATATAATTTATTCATTTAATGTTAATATATTCTTATTAAAATGTATAATATTTTAATATGTAAAAATATTGATTAAGTAGAAATATCATAAATGTATCAGATAAAATAATAAATGTTATTCGTCTTAAATATTTACTTTAATAATTCTTATAGAATAACTAAAACAAAATATATAATACCGTTGATGAGTTTTCCTGATAGTCTTTGTCCTTCTTGGATCATTTAAATTTTAAAGAAATTCATGTGATCCAAAAGGATGAAAATCATCAAAGCAAAGAATAAATTATATGGCTAAATATCTTCCTAATATTATACTTAGATAACTCTAATTATTGATTGAAGTGTTAAAATATATGTTCTGATATTAGTATTTTTCAAACTTACAATAATAACTTACACCTTTTGTGAATTTAATTTTAGAAGCGTATTCATTTCCAGCAACTATATAATGGTTCAATTACGTTTTATAATAAATGCTCTGTAATGTTGTATAAATTTATATTTTATTTTTTAAGTGGGTTATAATGGTATAGGTACGTAAAAACCTTAAGTTTGAAACGAAAAAAAAAACAATTTGAATTCCAGTTACCACAAACATATTTTCGCAATATCTTTCTATAAATAATAATTGGTCCTCCTCCTCCTCCATGATTTTTATTCATGTTCTGATTAGCTGATGGAGATCGCATAGACCCTGTTCTAATTGGTTGATATCAATCATATGATTAATGTTCTGTCACAAGGCAAGAGTCTTGATAAGACTGGTATATTTGTTAATGCTAAGAAAACAATTTTTACTCATCGACAATTGTATATAGCTCTCTTAGGGTGTACAACAAAAGAGGTTCATAAGATTTTGAACATATATAAGAGGGAAACGTGGCATAGAAGATGTGGTTGAATGGACCAAGGCCAAGAGAAAGGAGTGGAACAGCCATGTGGATAAGATGGGGAGATGAATGACTTTTCCTCATTTGTAAAAATGGACGACCTTCGGAAAATAGATTAACTGGACGACTGTCCAAGAGATGGACACAGAACTATCAATCTTCATCTGCAGAGCTCGAGTGAGAGGAAAAGCAACAAGAGAATAAACTCCTAGTTTACTAAGAAGAAGACACTCTAATCCGTTTTTATTCTTCTTGTAAAATTTTCAATAATTCTTCTATGGATATATATATATATATATATATATATATATAAGATCTTAATTTGTAAACGATTCATTTTTTTCAATTTCAGCTCAAAATCGCTAAATTAGAAGATAAGTTAACTATTTTTTTAAAAATTATTCTTTCTCAAACACACTAATAACCTTTTTGGGAGTTTAATCTTACTAATGAACCAATTTTGAGCGAATAAAAGCTCATAAAGGAACATTTATAATAATGATGTTTTATCAAAACTTTGCGTATATTGTAATTTTTGCTAGATATGATATTCTGTAGTAAATTCTGTCAAAACACTATTCAAATGTATTGAATTTTAACAAATTACTTTTTGCAAAAAGCATGATAAAATAAAAAACACCTGACGCATGTCTTCTAAAAATGTTTTCACGTATCTGATATAAAATTTATTAACAGTAATTCTTGTTTCGTTTCACTGATTACCAACATTAACAGATGTTATTGTTTATTTTCACAAATGAATCCTTTTTGCACCTTAGCACTTTGAAGATGATATCATTATCATCTAAATAAGCATAAAAAAGAATACAAAACGACTAATAATCAATAGCTGAACATTTTTGATCAGAAAATTATTTTTTGGGCTATGAGAAGAAAAAAAAATCATTTATGAAAGTGAATTTAGTCGCAGTACCTGTCCCAGAACTGCATAATGATTATTGTTTATATATTAGATTTGTTGTTCAATTTTCATTATATTTATTTATATTCTCTCTCTCTCCAATATATATATATATATATATATATATATATATATATATTAAATACACGTACATCTAACTATTTACTTCTATATAATGAATTCAAAAATGTGTAGGTGTGTATTTACTTGTAACTGTAACAATAACAAAAAAAAAGTAACTGTAATTCGTGTAGATCAGAAAGCATCACGTTTATGTACTCGATGAATTTAACTATAACTACTAATAACTGTTTTTCATATAATCACAGTCACAAAAGATGTTAAACAAGGTGATACGTGTGTCCAACGTGCATTTTAAGACCATTGAAGTGTGTGATCACGCGCGTGTCGTATACCCTCTACCTGTTTTCATCGTGTGAACACTATCAATCGTATGACCTCAACAATTTATTTAAACACTACCGCTACATTCGATACTAGCGTTGAATAAAACAAGTCTACACAGTGTGTATCCATATATGAGTGATACGGTGGCGCCGCGTTCGATTCTTTTCCAGATAGCCGACAGCAATTATCGAATTAATTACACATCCGGTTGAAACGTATCACCGCTGAACTTCATATTAATGACGGTGTCGTTTTATGTACGACACGAGGAAACGGAAAAGTACTATTATACGAATCTAAATATTGAATTACTTGTGAAATGTTAATGTTATAAATGACTACATCCGATTATTTTATCGGGTTCGGACGAATTTCTTGAATTTCTGAAATACTTTTTTTCTTATATTTGCTGATATGTTTTTATAAGTGTAATTTACTTAAGTGTTTGAGTTAGTGTGAATTAGTTTTATGTACCGGATATCTAAAATTAAATAGAAATTTAAAGATTCTTAAATTAAACGCTTCACTTTTTTTAAACTTGACCTTTTAACTATTTTTATCATCAGGACACATTTATTAAATAGTTTTACTCTTACACTATTAGATATAAATTTTCGGTTTTGAATATTTTTAATCACTTAAAATACACTATATACTCTTATTATATTTTCCATATTATAAAAAAATAAAATAGAAAATAATTTTTTATCTAAGTTTTATATTTATTCTAACCAATTTTACATTCCTAAATATTTATATTTTTTATGTGACTCATTACTTCTTCTTTCTCCTGTATATTATTTCCTCTTTGCATCTCATATAACAGGACTTTATTACTATTCTTAATGCAACTTGCTAATTAGAATAACATATGTTCACAATTTATTTAAGAAACAGATAAGAAAATATATATATATATATATATTTAAGTGTGTGTATGTGTGTGTGTGTGTGTGTATGTGTGTGTGTTTGTGTGCATCTGTGATTTTATGTGTGTGAGAGAGTGGGTTAGTTTTATGACTAAAAATCATTAAGTTCTATTACTGTTAAAACTTTTAAATGTCATTAAATTCGTATACAATGTTTAAAAAATCGAAAATATTTATCTTAACTTGAATAATTTTCATCAAGTTAGACTGATAACCAACATACTAAGGTTTGAATATGATGTAATATATATTATTTCTCAATAAAAATCGATTATTTCAAAACCTTTATTAGTTACTATTTTTAAAAAAATGTTCCAAAATACTCAAGTAAAAAGCGTATCGTGATTGAGTTAAAAATACAACTAATTGAGTTAAAAATGCAATTAATTACATATAATAGTACAATTGGTTTCTGGATACTCGATAATAACTTCGTACAATCTTTTTTACAAAAGTTTTCATTCATTCAATAAAAATCATTTTATTGTATTACATTATTATCATGTTATTATTTATCGTTAATCATTTTATTATATATTTATGACGAACAGCCAATAGAAATCATTATCATTTTTTTATTATATGTATGAATTATAACAAACCAGTTAAAAACATATATGGTTGTCTTTTATATTTATTATTATATATTACAACGGTGGGAAAACTACAGTTCGCGAGCCAGATACGGCTCCCAAAGCTATTCCGTGCAGGTCATGAGACAATATTGGGTTTTATTGCCCTTTTTCCTAAACTTTTTTATATTAATAATCTATACTAGCATAATTTGTACAAATATCAGAATATTATATATATATATATATATATATATAAACGGGTAATTTACATTATTTTTTCAAACATCCATATGCATTGTGTCCAAAATGCTGTTAAGGTGACTCTATGTTTATGGACAATCCTTAAAAAAGATATGAAACTAATCAAATTTATTAATTAAGATTTGCTGAATGCAATAAAATCAAATTCAGGACGGGTTACTGTGTAAATTTTTAAGAAAAATATCTTTAAAATGCAACTTTTAACTGCAAAAATGAAGACTCAATCAAAGTCTTCTATATGTAGAGATTAAACATATTCTGCTTTAGTGATTAGGACTACTATATAGTTGTATATTTTATTATTTATAAATACAATTTTAAGATAATATTTTCTGTGGCTAATGAACATTCAAAAATGTATAAAAAGTATTGTTTGCGTTCTTATTCTATCGAAGAATTGGCCCGCACCTGATATATTATGTCTGTATATATTGGATATCAGAGTGTGTTCTTATTGGAAACAGACGTTCATATTGTTATCATTTGTAATAAAAATTGTAACTATTACTCGTACATATTATTTTCAATTTGTAGATATTAAGTAGTGAATGAGTATACACCGCTATATAGTTGGTTGTTCGTATATTTTCTTAAAGGTTTCATAATGTAAACATCTTTTTAATATATATATATATATATATATATATATATATATATATATATATATTACATATATATATATTCTATAACATATATATATTCTATATATATATTCTTATTTGTACAAATACAAAAATAAATTTCATTTTTATTTATTATATTCATTATTTTACAAATTAATTAAACATTATTAATATATATATATATATATATATATATATATATATATATAATAAAAAACACTACAAACAGCTGAAAACGACTAAGAAATTTTAAACTTAACAAGAAACTACACAAAGATTATATTTTTTAATATTTTTTAAGAAACTGAACAGATAATGAAATATTAAAATAACTAGAGTCTCTGTTAATTTTATAAGCAAAGAATATTCGACGACAGTGGCTGAAATATACATAATTCTGTTTATACTGCATCTCAAGTCTATCCACTTTAATTAAGATTACAAGAGTAGTGATAGATAACATCGGCGAAAAAATTCCATAGTCATATGCCACTTTTCTTGAAATATAATTTTATTCCTGGCTGCTTTTACTTCCTGATGTAAATATTAAGAAAAAAACATTATATTTTTTCAGAAATGTATCCCTGGTAGACCAGATCAATCAATAAATCATTAAATAGATAAAGTATACATGAAGTATAATAAATAATGTTTATAAACTGCATATCAATTTAAAAAAGAATCATGGTAAATATATTTACAATTATTAAAAAACTATGATCAATATAACAAACGTGCAAGTGTGCTATTTGTATATAATCATCCACTATTTATTTGCATTTATTAGAATATATTACAGCGGTTAATAAAAACTAATTTTATTTAGAATTGTATTATGAAATATTGATTTGCAATATTTCATTAAAATGGTACACTCATTCATTACGCAAATATTATTCAAGACTATTTTAAGTAGATTTGACTTGGAAGTAACATAACGTTAATGAACAGATCACCATATCTAACACTCTTAGATTCTTTTGCAAAAATTTTAATAAAATAAAAAATTATCAAAATATGATGAAAAATCTACTAGGCACAAAGTTTTACATAAAAATATTAATAGCTTTGAACAAATTAATGCACCAAACACTAAGAAGAGTTTAGAAATTTAACAGAAAATTTTAAACTATGTAGAAATATGGATGATACACACACACACATATATATGTATATATATATATATATATATATGTATGTATGTATGTATGTATATATAGAGTTATTCAACTTAGGCTTCCACACGAAAGTATTAAAAAAACACAAAGGGTGTTATCCTCCATTTCGTACTTTGGTTCAATTGTATTTTAGTACAGAACTAAAATACTACAGAAAAAATAACACGACTTTTCTTAACCCCTTTGCCCCCTTTTAATACTTCAATGTGGAAGCCTAAATTAAATCCTCTCTCTCTATATATATATATATATATATATATATATATATATATATATATATTGAGAGAGAGAGAGAAAGAGAGCCTTAAATTTATTTATTCTGTAAATAACCTAAACCGACAATTCTATAAATAAACACTATCCGTTTTATAATAAAATTTCATTTATTTTCCTGTTAATTCAGTGAAAAAAGATAATTTATGAAGATGCTATAAAAAATATATCTTACTATATGAAAAATAATATATTACAATTAAAAATATATAAAAAAAACATTGTTTAAAGTCACACATACTTCATGAATCAGATTACCAATTACTAAACGGACTTGTTGATTATTTATTATCACAATATTTAAAAAAATATGAAATTAGTAATTGTCAATTTTTAATGACTGCTTAGAAAGAGCTTTACCATCCGATGATAAACAAAACCAATTTTTGAAATATGATTCCAAACGTTTTGATTATTTATTAGTTGTCCATAATTAATATTTGATGAAAGAATAATCACACTTTTATTCAAACGTAATATTATCAACTATCTAAAAATCGATAAAATTATTATAATGCGATTTATACAAATAAAAAAATAACTTCATTGAAAATCCATTAAAAAACAATGAGTATGTCTGAAAATTAATGTGTAATAAAATACTGAATTATAATAAGCTACAAATGCTAAATTTAGGATCCGAAATTTTGTTACATTAATAATTAAACTGTTTTCCTTTTAAAACAATATGAAATCTATTAATATTAACTACAATTATATTCTCAACATTTCGTTGTAAACGCCTCCAAATCATCACATTTCCGGTCCTGAGAATTTCATATTGACAATAACTCAACTGTGGTTCTGTTTTTCCAACGTGTATCTTATGATTATGTGTTCTATTTACAAAATGATATTTTCACAAATTCACTTTAAGTACTCTTGTGATTTACTTAATTTATCAGGTACATTTTTTAACTAAATCCAAGAATCTATAAGAAAATATTATGAAAAATAAACCTATTTATGCAATTTATTCCGTAAGTTAAAATCATAATAATTATATTCAATAAAATTCAATGATATATTAATACCCAAATAATAGCATTTAGGTTCAAAAAAAAGCTTATTTATTTTCATTCAAGTGACACGCTTTGAAGACATAAAAACCTTATTGATTTTTAAATACATTTATAAATGGAAGAAATAACATAAAATATTAGGTTGGTAGGAAATAATTGCGGTTTTTGTATTCTAAATTAACCTTAATTTTTTTCAATGAAAATGTCATTTCATCGTTTTCATGTTAATATCATTTTAAAGTGCATTTTTCGTTCTGTATTTTGGTAAAATCGACTTTCGTTTTATTATTAATTTTGCTTCAAATTGGGCCATTGAATTAAAGATGGAAAAGAAACAAAAAAGAGTAATTCTTTGTATGAATTCAAAACGGGTGATAAATCAGCAGAAACTGATCGTAAACTAAACGATGCTTTTGGTGTGGATACTGTTAAGGAACGAACGGTGCAATGGTTACTCCAAAATTTTCGTGCTGGGGACGAGAGCCTTGAATATGAAGAAGGTCGCGGACGTCCTTCTTCAGTTCATAACGACTAACTGAAGGCACACTAGTTCAATCAGAACCACGCACAACAATCCAAGAGCTTACACAAAAGTTAGGCGTTGGTCATCCAACAGTTCTGGACCACTTAAAACCACTTAAATTAAAAATTGTATATGAATTTGAAGGTCATGAACTACAATTATTTTTCTACCAACCTAATAAATATAATAATTTGAAAATAAAATTAAATTAAGACCACATAACAGTTCTATTACAATCAATTAAAATATTCTAAACTTGACAATAATTACGATATATATATATATATATATATATATATATATATATATAGTTATTTTCCGTAGAATTGTAATTCATGTAATTCAAACATTTATTTTTTTGAATATTTCAGAACTTCGTCCAACATAATTACATAAAAAGTAAATAATTTAAAGTGATTAATATATTATGTTTTATTCAATCTATTCTAGGTGGTATGATTTGGTACTTTTATTCGTTTTTAGTTAATGAAATCATGCACATGTAAATAATTATAAATATTTAAAACTATAATATTTTTTTAATTACATCAGATTACTGAATTAGATTTACAGTTGAGCAATCGTTGTTTTGTTCGTATCGCCATAAATTCATGATAATTTTAATAGAATTGGAACAAATTATGTATCTCGGACAAAAACTCTAAGTTATTTTTAATTTAATAAATAAAATATACATTTCGTGATGTTAAATAATGTAATTTAAAATTGAAAGTTTTGTATTACAAAACACTGTTACTATTTATTATAATTTTATTAATATATTTTCTTAATTATTTATATTATATTTATGATTTAGAATAATACGAGAGTAAAAATATGGGAAATTGCTTATTTACACTAAATAATACTAAACGGAAATAAATATATTACATAATATAGTAATAGATGTGTATAAAATAAAGTATCAAACTGTATTTCAGATCGATGTTCAGAAATGGGACTTATTACAATAGATTTGTAAAAGTAATATAAGGCAGCTAATCGAAACGTATAATACATACTTTCTGTGTAAGTGATCAGAGCATTAATGGAAAATAATGTATCAAAATAATTGGAAAATATTACACTAAAGCTTCCCATTTTCTGTAAAGAAAATAGAAATACATGACAACTATTTACAATAAAAATTTTAATTTCTTCATTACAGATCAAGTTACATATAATACATTTCAAAAAATTATAAATGTGCAGCAATCATTTTAATATATCATTTTAATAAATAAAAGCAATCATTTTAATAAATTTTATTTCAATAAAACGTCAATAAAAAGTCAAAACATTTTTTCTTATTCTAAAATGAATTAGTTTCAATTTATGAATTAAAATTATAGATGCAAAAAAATAAAACTATTCTATAAAAAAATATCCCAAATAATTGCTGGAACAGAATATTTCAAGGTAAGTGTTCTGTTATAGAGTATAAGTTAATTTACAATTTTAAAGTCGATTGAATTCTGTTCTTGTTTTGGACAAAACAAAATAAAAACCACGATCTTGATTTCAACTAAAAGAATTTATATAAACTAATAAAAAAGTAACTTCCAAATAGCCTGAAAACATTTTATACTAAGCTCCGTTATAATTAATTAAAATATATTAAAATAAATAAATATTGATTTGAATAAATAATTTATTTCAAGAAAAACCACTAAACTATTTGATCGCACGAAAAGTCACAACAAGTAATGGTACAGTGTAGTTCCTATCAAATAGTTCAGAAATTTACAAATTGTATTCCTGCTTATAGAAGCTATTCTTAAGATAAGAAAGTATTGATATTAAACATGTCTTCAACTACATTTTCTTTTTTCACCTGTTTTTACTAAAAAAAATGTAATACCGTATATTAGATAAATTCCAACGAAACAATCGTTTCATAACAAATCACTATTTTAAGTCTATTGTTAATTATAAGACGATTTCATCTTCTCAATTAATTAAGATCACTTTCTTAAAGGAAAGAAATGTCAAAATCGTCAAACTTTCTGGAAATATTATAAATGCAGTTTTTATGAATTTTATTGAAAAAAGTAAAACAAATTAAGCTATGTATATGATTCATAAAAAATCATCAATAATTTGTATTTGAAAACATTGCTGTTTATGAAAAACAGACTGTCATTTCTTCTTATTTTTTGTTTCAACTCGTAAATAGTATTTGTTCTTTGACAACAATTTATGAGATACTTTATATAAGTTTAAATAACTGTCAATCTATAATTAATATATGTATATATATAACACTTTACATACAGATTTCACTTGTAAACAAATTGCGAATATTTTCTATCATATGTAAAGATATAAATTAAATATTAACCTAAAAATATTATTTCAATTTAACTCTACTTGACATTTCCTTTTCAATGAAACTAATATTGCATGTCTTTATCCGTATGCAAACATTTTAGTATTGTCTCTAACAAAATGATAAACACTTCGCTGAAAAACTTATTTTTCTTAAAAATAAATACAACAATTACATTAAAAATAAAACTTGAGAAACACTGATATTGCAATTAAATAAAAATAGTACGTATTTTATTTTATCATGTGGGTATAGCACCGCCTTTGTGTTCGCTGCAGGTTATTGTAGTAGGTGTACCATAATAACACAATCATGGGATTATTGTTCGAAGACAATACTATTCATTAATCAATTTATTAAAACATATAATGTAGAAAATCGCCGAGCGGATTTTTATATAAATTCAATACGCAATAAATCAACTACTGGTGAATATATAAATTGTATTTTTTAATTAATATCGTAAATTTATAATCGCCAGTAATGGCTTACTTTCAACTATTTAATTTATTTTCTAATTATATTATAAATGTATCTGGTATCTCAGATACATTTGTGGAGCAGTTATAGGTTTATAGTTTCCGTTATATATTTTAATCATTTCAATTTTACTTATGTATATTTATTATAATAAATAAAATACACTAAAGCACATGTACGTATATATATATATATATATATATATATATATATATATATATATATACACATGTACATATGTAATTGTGTGTGTATACGTATGTATACCAATGTAATATAAAAAAAATCTTACATGCAAATGATACCACATTCCTTGATAATCAATAGTATGTGTGCATAAATATAACTAAATATGTATTTAGGCATGTATATATTTATCTTTAACTATATCACAATCTATAAGACGAATGAATATATATATATATATATATATATATATATATATATATATACATATATTTATGTATATATATATATATATATATATATGTATATATATATATATATATGAATATATATATATATATATATATATATATATATGAGACATTAAATATGTAAAATTGCTTATAAAAATACAATATCAAAAAATTAACTTCATTAATAATGATTTAAAAATTCTATTTTTGAAAAATACTAGAAATTACTAGATATAAATATCATTTCAAACACATTTAAGTATTTTACAGGAATATTGAAAAACATTTCGTTAGTAGTAACATATTAATT
>CM068313.1:47812495-47864995 GCA_034766995.1 Acanthacorydalis orientalis | reverse complement strand
TCATTATATGATTGTAAATAATTATAAATTAAAACAAAAGAGATTATAAAAACAAACTGGTCATTAAATTAGTCATACACGTTCATAAATTTTGATAAGATACATTTTAATGTTTACGAGGTCTTAATTTCCTTTCATATGATACGTGACGTACAAGGCCATCGCACCAACACTTGTACATGATTTTTCTGATAACAATTATAGATACAGGTTACAATTTTACTGTTTACGATTGTAATTGTTTTACATTAATTTCATTTTTCGAGAACATGTGAATAACGGTTTTTTTTTATTAAACTACTTTTATAAATAGCATTTATTACGGTCGTTTTACTTCGAATTAAATAAATCGTTAAATGTTTATTTGCACGAAAAAATGTTTTTTTGTGCGTTTAATTACAAATGGAAATATATTTAGTATAATAAAAAAAATTTGTGTAACGACAAAGCTATAATTAAACTTTCTCAGTTCAATTTTAGAATGAAAGTTAATATATATATATATATATATATATATATATATATATATATATATATATATATATATATATATATATATATATGTATATTCTGTTTGTAAATGTTAGAAAGGATCTACATATGGAAATTGTCGTTGTTGCATTTTTCATTGAGGTATTTTAAAATTAACTCATTTAGAAGAGACATATATAAAGGACAGACAAGTATTACACGATGAAAATCTTTTACTTCGCCTGAGTCACAATTTGTACATACTGAAGTAGAATCCCAGGTATACCTAATGGCTCTTGATATTATTTTGAAATGTTTAGTGCTCATAACTCTTAACTGACTGAATACTTTAATTTTATCGAACTAAATTCTTAAGTTTAAATATGGTTCTATTTCATTATTACATTTTATATCTTGGTATCTGGGATTATATTTCAATGTTAACATATATTCTTTATCCAATTTCTTCGTTCGTTTTTTTTTCGTATTTCATTATAACATTTTTTTATTTATTTTTTAACAATTGCAGAATCCTGAGTCTCCCAGATACTCCCATAATTTAAACTATTTATTCTGTTTTTAAGTTTTAATGTCTAGTTATATTTAATTACATTATCAGGAGAGCTGCCTAAATGTTTAAGTCCGTAAACACACATGTGAGCATATCTAGTATCACACATATGGAGTAATTTTGTCCACCATAGATCACTTGTTTAAGTCTAACTACTAGTTTAGATCTCTTAGTCTCCAATCTGATGATGAGACCCGTACAGTAACGCTATATTCGTCGCAATTCAAGTACCCGTACAGCAGAAGCATAGTGGTGAAAGACATAGCAGTATCGAAAGGATGAAAAGGTAATTTAAAATGTTTGAAAGGAATGAATTGAATTGTCTCTATTAAAGAACATTTTTAAATCATTAAATATATTATAAATTATTGGAACGTTTTAAGAAATAGTCATTTATTTCATTAATGAAATTTATTCGAACGGCATTTATTTAAATTTTGTCTAGTCGTATTGCCTCATTACTACAATACTACATACATGTTCAATTCATATTTTTTTTTTATTTCAGTATAAATTATAAAGAAAATATTCAAACATTTTAAATAACTTATGTTTAATATATATATATATATATATATATATATATATATATATATATATATATATATATGTGTGTGTGTGTGTGTGTGTGTTCATATTTATATGAAGCGTTAACATACAGATCTTTAGAAGCCGCAATGCGAAACAGTTTTAGATAGAACCATTTATACAGTTTTGCAAACAACATATACTGGAACATGAATTTGAAATCAGATTCTTGCGTAAGTTAATAACTTTACATAGAGATACTTCTAATTTCCGAACATAGTATAATTTGTATCTCAGTGTACTATATAAATAATATTATTTATCGGCATGAAATAAGAACCATAATGTATGCATGTAATATATATATATATATATATATATATATATATATATATATATATATATATACAAGGATCGTTTGATAAATATGGTAAAAAAGTAAGTTGAACACCGTTTTTTGGAAAAAATCGATTTTATTTCTCGGCATAGTCTTCATTGAGTGCTATTCAATTGGTCTATCGAGTCTGCAAAATACGCATTGACAACGGCGATGATATCCTCATTCGACGAGAATTTCTTCCCATCAAGCCACATTTTCAAGTTTGGAAGGAGGAAGAAGTCGCACAAGTCCGGAGAATAGAATGGATGAGAGAGAAATGAATTCGAAGCATAATTCGTTCAATTTTGCCATTGCGATGGTCAACTTGTGAGATGGCGCGTTGTCCTAGCGAAAGATCACTTTTCTGTGCACCATTCTTGGAAGTTTTCAAACGGTTCAGTAATAATGGATAATAGGCGCCTGTCATCGTTTTTTCCTTCGTAATGTAATCCAACAGGATGATCTCTTAGGAATCCCAAAAAACAGTGGCCATCACCTTCTCAGTCGACAAAACGGTCTTCGTGTTCTTCGGTGCACTTCCACCAGTCGTTGTCCACTGCTTTGACTGCTGTTTCGACTCAGATATGTAGTGATGGATCTTTGTTTCATCCATGGTGACGAATCAACGCAAAAAGGCATTCTCGTTTTTTTTCCATTTTTGCGGCATCTTCTGCAATGCTTGCTTCAAACATTTGTAGTACGTGAACAATGCGTCGCTTCTGAGTGAAATTTCTCCTATGCTACTTTGAAAAGTGACATTTGATAGCCGTGACGTTACCAAATGAATGGTAGCGCTACAACATATAAAAATACCAAACTTAACAAACCCCCGTATATAAATATATATATATATATATATGTATATATATATATATGTATATATATATATATATGCAAATACATCTTTTTTATCTATATATGTACTAGCAATTTATTTATATGAAACATTTTTATTTATTCGAAGAGATGTTCAATAAATAATTTTCATTATAATAAATATATTTTCGTGAATGTACAAAGGTTCAGAATATATTTATAGAAAAAGTACACTTTTTATTATTTTAGAAAAAATGTAGCAATGAAATAAATTGTCAATATATATATATATATATATATATATATATATACTGTGTGCATGTGTGTAAGTCTGTAATGGATTATGTTGATATATAATTGCACTTTTAATATTATAATTATAACTGGTTAGTTTTTTCAGTACGTTTTGTTAAATCTAACATATACGTTATATTTTTTCAATTACATTAAAAAAAGTAATTCTTATTTATGACTAGAAATTTAATTTCATAATGAATAAATGTTCATTTCATATCCAAAAAATAAATTAAATATTCTTAACAAGAATAATAATTTCATTCTCAATGATAGTAATCGTTTGTTTTTCTACAAACGCAAATATTTACCAAAAAATAGATTAAAAAGTTATACATTATTTTTATTTTTGATGAAATCTCAAATCTGTATTCAAAAAATAAATTTTCAATGAGTCATAGATGAATTCTCTCTTTTGAAATCTCGTATTATTCAAAAAAGTATTATTATTATAACTATAAAAAAGGAATGTTTTATAATATACTCGTATAAAAATTGAGTACATTTTTTTTAAATCAAAAATTGAAAATGTTTCCGTATCTCTAGGTCCTCAATATAGATTTTTATGTATACAGCATTCATATATACAGCAAAGATTACTACATATGTCTGAAAAAAATATATAATATATTTGTTAAAAATATGCAATTTCCTTTTCACATAAACAAAAATTTAGTTCATTAGATAATAAAATTTCTTAAGTCGTATACAAGACTTTTATTTTTTTACATATAAATAATAATTTAAAAATAAATACCACAGATATTAAAACTAACATAACTTTCTTACTCGAAAACAACAACTAAACCATTATTTATGTGAAAATGCAATTAATTTCCAACAAAATCCATTACATGTGTATACTTCTTTATATATATATATATTATTTTATTGCTACTTTTACTTCTTAAATAATAAAGAAACGTTATTTTTGGCTATAAAAATATTTAGAATCTTTATACATCAACGCAAATGTATATGTTAAAATGAAAATTAATTATATAAAATTACTTTTTATTACAAATATCTTCTAATAAATACATATTTCAATATAAATAAAATGTCTTGTATTAACTACAACTAATAAAATAAGGAAGCGAGTATTATATCCAAAAAGCCGCTTTCTTAGCGAAACCCAATTCTTCTACTATTTCTGCATCATTATCAACGATATTAAAATTGCAATAGACATATAAATTTATAACAGTTGCCATAAAGGTACATTAAAATTATATTGATGACCATTGAACGTTAATCTCTTCTTATTTATTGCATATCATCATTTAATATCTTTTTCATGCATTGTGAATTTTCTTATTCTTGTAAGAGGATATAAAATAATTCATTACATTTTCTGAGAAATTTCAACAGAGATGGTGTTCATTAGAAGAACGTATAATAGTAATTCAACAAGATGAAATAATATTATACTACTTCTTAATTAATACACTTCAATATAAAACTAACGATGTATAAGATAGTAATGGTCAGTTTTCTAGAACTCAATACATAAATATAGATTTTTATCTTATTTAGTTTAATTTTTTGTACTAGCTTGTAGATTAAAACAATGATAACAATTAAATAGAAACACATTACAAAACAAAATTTAATGTACAAAATTTTATGGTGGGTTCATATGATGTTATCTTAGTAGAGATAAAACATAATGTAAATTATAGATAATAAATACAATGTTTAAGTCTTATATTTAAAATTAATTTCTTATCGGTATGTAATCAGCGAATACAATATCAGAAACCCGTATGAAAACTTACACGGATGCTTTAGAAATTGAATATATAAGACATCTTTTTCTGGTTCTTTTATTAATTTCATAATGTATATAATCAACGAGATATGTGTATGTATATATATATATACATTCTTTTAAAACATTAAATTTAAGAAAAGTTATATCAATTTTTTTTCTTTACTAACTTTATTTAATAATTTAGGAAAAACGTATGTAAATTATAATAATTTATAAATATTATTAAAATCTTTAAAATAAAAACAATACACCTTATATTTGTCTATGTAATTGATTTATAGTTTTTATTACCTCATATACAACGAAAATAGACTTTAATATAAATACAATACAGAACTTGTTATATTGCAGAACAAGCTATAGTTCCTCTTTTTTATCAGTGACAGGGAAATTCCACTTATATATTATCTTTTATTTTTATTGTAATTATATTAGAAATTTATCCATGCATGTAATATTATAATAAATGAATGAAAAATTAAAATAAAATGTGCATAAATTGCAATAAAAAATATAAACACCCATTACTTTATTCGACATATAAACACATTAATTATTAAAACAAGTGTTTAATTAAAACAATAATATGAATACATATATAGAAATTTTAAATTTAGAATGTTACAACAATAATCTTGTGATTTATAATTTGTAATATATAATTTATAATCATATGTATCTTTGTCATTTGTTTCATTCCTTTGTACTACCTTGATTTGAAGTTATATTTCCTGTCCTTGAGTTCACTATTTTTTGATCTTGTTTCTCCATTTTTAATTTTGTTTCTTCATTTTTGATTTCGTCTATCGAAGATCTTCAAGTGGATACTAAATACCCATATGAAGACGTAAACGATACCTCAAGGACACAAAACACAACTTCAAATTTTTATCTAAATTAAAAATGAAATTCCCTGGATTAAAAATGGAGTTTATTAAATAAAGAATAAAATTCTTAAAGAATATCAAATTTGCTCGATACATCTGTAAAATGAGCTTGTTATAAAAGTAAATATTTGTACGGAAATATGCATGAAGTAAAATCCAATGAACATATACTATCTATAATTGGTTATATCAATGCTTCCTGTAACAGAGTTTGACCCTAAATACAACACAAGTAGAATGAGACAAAGACATGAATCACATGATTACAGATGTCAAAATATAGTTTTGTTACCATAGCTAATTTTTCTTTCACAATAAGGATTTCAATCGCTCCACAAAAACCATAAAAAAATCTAATCAAAATTGTTCAATAATTCATTATTAATCATTTTTTATTATCACTTACACACATTTCAATTGCAATTCCATCTTATCGCAGTGTTACTCAATTACTGAACATTTTTGATTAGAATTTTTTATGTAGTATTTCTTGTGAAATTGTTATGAAAAGTACAGAAATTAATTAAGATTTTCTTATAAATTCATGAACTTATTTATTGACTAACTTTTCGAAAAATGACATTGTTTCATTACAATTTTGTTTTATTCTAATATTTTATTTTCATCTCAAGTTTTTTATTAACTTTATTAAAATTATTTTTTCTAGTTTATCTAGTATCTAGTCTAATATAGAACTTTTCTCTATAAATCAACCAAAGCTAATAATAATTCAATATTTTAATTAGCTCTCATGTTTGTGTTATTTTAAAACATTTTTTTCTAAAATTATATAAAATTAAATAATAGTTCATTACTAAGTAATAAGAAGGCGCAATAAACTTTAAATTAATTTACAGATACATATCTATTTAGTAGGTACTTTTTATCATAATTTTTTTAAAGGAAACTCGATTATACAACAAAAGTTTTCTTGGATAATAACTATTTTCTATAAATCTTTAAGTTTTTCTTAGTTTCGAGTTTTGTATGTGATACTTACATATTGAAAATACATATAAAACATTGAAAAATACAAATAAAAATATGAAAAAAGAAAATATTATGTGACTTGCATGCAAACGAATCAAGGTGTTTCAAAGATCTTTGTCATACAACATAATCATTCAAATTTGTGGCTTATACTGGACACGATTGTGTAACTTACATACAACTTCAATTATAAATTAAGATGTGTAATGTCAATCAAACCTCATCATTTATAACAATTTTGTTCATTTTTAATTGAAATGATTTTTACTCATGTAACTGATTCAATTTTTAATTCGTTCTCAAAAAAAATGCTCTTTCCAAAACAGAGATTTTTAAACTAAAAATGTAGAAATACTTAAAATTAAATATCTGATGTGTTAATGCAAGATACAGTGAACTACATATCGTCTGTTGACGTAATGTTACTACATTGACAAAATACAATATTGTGAACTGATTCACAGAAATGTATTGTTTTATCTACACTGGCTACTACATAGATACATGCATTAATGAAAGTTTGGAAATTAACTTTCAGTCTATGAACCGTTAAATAATAGATTATTTACTTATAAACAAAAGTTTTACAAATATATAAAAAATAATTATAACTATTGTTTTACAGTTATTTTTAAGACAAAAATCAATGCTCAACTTTCTATAAACCAAGAAATTAATACAAATGAAAACAAGAACAGAACAAAAATTTAAGAGAATATATTTTTATCCACCGTCATCGTCTGCATATTTTTTATTTTATTTTTAAAACTAGAATTTATATAATTTGCAGCGGATTAAGAAAAAGTATTTTTTTATTAGTATTTTTTACCTGCCATGAATTTACTGTAAATATGACAATGCAAAAAGTTATTTAGAAAACAACACTTACATTTATTTCTTTAAATATTTATTATTTTTTATTTGAATAATAATTGTAATTCCATTCCATTTGTAATATCTGACACTTTATTTATTAATAATATATTATAGTAATTTCTTATCTATAATAAAAGAATACTTTATATATTAATAAAACATAGCATAAAAAATTCAATTCGCTTATTATATATATATATATAATATGCGAGTTGAATTTTTTATGCTATGTTTTATTAATATATAAACATATTTAAAATTTTTAAGAAATAGAACCGTAATTTTTTAATACCAAAACAAATTTAGTTATATTTTATAAGGTCCAAAGATAAATTAACCTGAAATTAAATGTAGAGCTACATTTTTTATGTTTAATTTGTAATAGTAGCTATGAATGATACAAAAAATAAAATATGACACACCGAAAATGTCTTAAAAAATTGTTTAGATTATTTCAAAGCTTCTTTAATTAACATCTCAATTATTATTGTAAATGGTTATAAACATACTTACTTAAGATAACTAAATAACTTAGCAACTTTAATAAAAAAATCGTTTGTTAGTTACTTTCACTTTTCACCTCTTTCTAAAGATTTTTATTGATATCAAGATGTCAAATATCATTAATAGAAATTGAAATAAAGGTACAGAGCTGTAGAACAGTACAGAACCGATTTACAGTGGTATATTTAAATATATACACAGTAAGCGATTATTTGAAGCATTAAATGGAAAAAAACGTATATAATGAAGATATAATAAAAAAATAATGTTTATTAGTTCATTTATAAATATCACTACACTACACCAAACACTAACTTTAACTCCGCCTGCAACTGTGTCTGATGGATTGAGTACTTAGATGCAATTATTGCCGGTTTTAAGCCCGGATAAAGGAGGAAGGTTGGAAGGCAAGGTTAGCATCTTACCTTCCACAAAAAAGATATTCGGGAAAGAGATTACTTGGACGACCGGCAAAGAGATGGGCATAGAGCTGGCAATCCTCATCCACTGAGCTTCAATTAGAAGCAAAGAGACAAGAGAACTCTCCTAGCTTAATAGCAAGAGAAGAAGACTATACAGAGAACGGATTTTGTATGTAAATGTAGAGAAGTAAACAAACATAAATTTAAAGGGTTTATACAAACACACACACACACATATATATATAAATATATATATATGTAATATATAGACACGTGTATGTATGTGTTATTCATTCTCTAATCCTTAAAGAGACAAACACAAATTATTTAAATTTTATTAGAATGTTTTAAATATATTAGGATTTAAGAAAATGTTATTAAATTATTAAAAATAATTTAGGCTATTTTTTTTATTTTAATCTTTTCAAAAAAAAATCCTACGGTTAATTATCCCCCTTACTCTCTGTTCCCGTTTTGTGTCGTCTGCGTTCTAAAAAATATCTAATAAAATACACTGCATTTACTTTTACAAAAGAATTATTTTTTCGCATCACAACACACACAAACATTCCTTTTTGATCAAAAATGTTTAATAAATTATTATTGATTCTTTTTGATTGTTGTTTCTGTGCATTTCGATATCAACATCATCATCATGTAAGTGCCGAGGTACAGAAAAAAATTTTATTGTGTGTAAAAAATAAGTTTTATGTGAAGAAAGGATACAATTATGAAAATGAATTTGGGCACACTGTAAGAATTATTATGTGGTATTGCATTTTATTAATTGCAACACTACAAACATTCGCCTATTTTGAAGTTATTTTCAATAAATAATTAAAAATCGGTAAATCATTATAAAAGAAATAATCAACTGCATGTTAACAAAAAAAAATTCGTAACTTTATGTTTCATTATATAGGTAATTAAATTCAGGCTTCCACATGAAGTATTAAAAAAAATCATCTTAATTTTTATTTAGTACTTTGTTTCAATTATATTTTAATATTGAATCGAACTAAAATACTAAACAAAATACAACATGATTTTTTTAGTTTTTGCGATTTTTTTTAATACTTTCATGTGGAAGCCTAAATTGAATCACCATATACCTTCTCCTGCATTAAAAAAATATCCTAAACCATTTTAAAATGAAATAGTTTAAAAATTTCTACTTGACTATTTTCTATCAACCAATCTGAATATAAAAATTTCATTTTATAAATAAAAAATACATTTTCTGTTATTTTTTCAATATATTATCAATAATTGTAATGGTCCAATAAAAACAGAATTAATATATTCACTGACATGTAATTCCTAAATTAATACCAAAATTTTGTTTATCTAATAATAATTACATCAACTAAAGCTATTAATCACAATTGTACTTTATGAAACACAATATTTATTGCTTCTTTGCTATTTATCTACCTGTGCATGAATATATATATATATATATATATATATATATATATATATAAATATATAATATACATTAATTTTAAAACAGCATGCCTATTACTTTCGAATGACAGTAAGTGTACCATAAATATACAAATTACAAAACATCAACAATACACGTACATACTATTGTTACATATAATATTTTATTTCTGAAAGACCTATAAACATCCAATGTTCTCATAATGAAAGATACGTCTGTCAAGCAATAGGCTTAAAGTACTATTGTTACGAAAAGAGATAACGTTTCTAATAAAAATTTCTATAAATCGTTTTATTTGCAACGTTATTCAATGAAGCATTTATTATTGCACTCTTTTATAGTATTGACCAGACATATATATATATATATATATATATATATATATATATATATATATATATATATATTCTATGGATATTTTGTTCTTTTGACAATAAAAGTGAAATGCTATATTTATATTTTATTTGTAGCAGTGAACAAAAACTGAACGTAAAACGTTTACTTGGCAGCCTCTCACAATAACGTTCACTTTTTGACCCTTTTACTTTCAAAATTTAGTTCAATTTTTTTTATAGAACATTTTATAAAATTCATCCTCAGCACGTAATGTACAATTATTTATTTTTTTTTTAATAATTTTAACCTACTTTCAATGTTAGATCATTACACTTTAAAAAATATATTTTAGTCTATTACTTTTATCATCAATCAAACTCTTGTCTTATTTTAGAGATCGAAATGAATCTTTTTAAGACATACAAAAAAAATAAAACGTTTTAAAATATATATCAACAATAATTAAGAATAATTATATTAATTATACATGTAATAAGATTTTAATACATGAAATGTGATAAATAAATTCAGTGTTTATTTCTTATTACGAATTACAATTACTGGGGATTTTCACGAGGCGGACATAAAGAGATGTATAATCTAAATTTATCATATCTCGATTCTTATCTGTAATTGATCTTGATTCTTATTTCTAACAGAAATTAATATGTCTAATGCTTCACAACTGACTCGGATATTTTTGGAAAAAACATCCTCATTACCCACCCACCATTCTTCTGACTTGGGTCCGAATGATGTTTTTGTTTTCAAAATTAAAAAAATCATTAAAACGATTTCATTTTCAAACGATTGTAAAGATAAAATAAGAGTCAGAAGTTTATCTAAAATGGATTCTTAAAAATGTCTACAAGAAATGTTTTCAGAAAATGAAAAGGGATTGGCAGTGATATGTAGTTGCTGCAGAGGACTATTTTGAAGATCATTTGTAAAAATAATAAATAAAGTTTCATAGGCTAGTCCCGATATTTTTTGACCTGTATATATTTTTTTATAGATAAAGTAAAATTTAAAAAAAATTGATAATCTTGACAACAACTACACAAATATGATTTCTATTCTAATTAAGATCAATATTGTATAATAAACAAATTATGTAAAAGTTTATTAAATACATATCCGTGTAAAATGTGTGTACAATGGGATATGCTACAACGAATGATGTTATAACGAAAAATGTTACAACGAACAGTTGAAATCGATTAAAACAAGATACTACAACTAACGTAGATACTACAACGAACAGCGCGAGGACATACCATTCGCCGACGTAGTACTACGGAGATCAATGAGGAAGGAATGGAGGATTTGGTGGAAGAACACGAGAAGCAGCTGTCATTTAAGGAGCTAATAGAAGTTCACAATGAAGAGGCAGGGGCACTGAAGCAGAGTTTAGCTTTCAGAGACGAGAACAACGAAAAAGGACAAGGCATTCCGGCTGAGGACCTTAAATAGGTGTTTTCTTGTTGAGATAAACTGTCCAAACTTAAGAAATATTATCACCCGGATATTGCTGTTGTTGAAAAAGGCCTTAATCATTTTAATGACGCCTTGATGTTCCACTTTTGGAGTGTCCTAAATTCCAAGATAGAACATTTAACTCTGAATTTATTCTTCAAAAAGGTAGACAACAGCCCTTTATCTGTTGAACCCCTAGAGGACAGTCGCCCAAAAATGATTTTTATTAGTTTTATTTGTATTTTCATTAAGGAAAGATTGTTTATTTTACAAACGTTAAATCAATTAATTTTATATTATTTTCACAGTTACATTTTTTATATTCTATTATAGTTTTCCTGTTAAAATGATTGTGGTAAATAGTCATTTTACTCTAGGTTTAGAGTCTGAAACGGATTACCCCTTTAATGTATGCTAGAGCGAAAAGATACTATAACGAACAAGGTTCTAGAAAAATTACGTTCATTGTTCATTCCACTGTACATACATAAATGCTATGCACGCATAAATCAATCAGAGACAAGAATCGGAATACAAAACTGGATAAATGTGTGAAACCAAATACCATATTATTTTATAGTATTAGCAAAAAGTATGGAAATCGTGGATTAAACGCAGATACACATCATTCTCGTGAATACCCGTATTATTTTTAATTGTTTTGCTTTACATTTATTTTAGAAATATAAATAGCATTAAAAAATATGAAATTAATTATTGTATACTTTTTACATTAATTTAGCATTAAAATGAAACAAGTGATTCGAATTGAATATGTTAATCAGAATATGTACATGTTTAAAGTAATAAAAGAATAATTTTTGTATATATTGGATATATTTAAATATAAAACTTATTACATTTTTCAATTAATTCTATTAAAAAATATCGATCGTTCTGAACGTTTTTTTACCCCAACTAACCTGAATTATAAACACATTAGTATAATTAGTACCGTCTCTATTACTGCATACTACGAAATGATCTGAAATGTCTGTTTACACGATCAGTTGGCATGCAGTACAGTTACCAGGTTCATTACAAAATCTTTTGAAAACTGTTTATACTGACAAACTTGATAATAAGTGAACCAAACTGGCAACTGAATTAACTGTATAAATTGGTTCACATATAATAAAAATAATAAAAACATTCGTTTTCTTTATGACAAAACTTAATAAATGTTTTTAGTGCATTTACTTTTACCGGAGAGATACGTGTCTCTTTATAATTTTATTAAAATATATGCCTTAATTGTACATAAAAAAACTCGATCTAAATATTAAAATTACATGTCGTATTACATTACAAAATTCCTATCCAATTACGCAAATTCTGTACTACATTTGTATTTTTTTAAATGTTAAATAAAAAATAAATATAATATTAAGTAATTTGAGAATAATAATAATTTCACATAAGAATTCTATATAAACGAAATAAGCAGTTCAATCGAAAAAAAAACTCTTAATCCATTTTAAAAACAGTTTTAAACAAATAACAAAAATGTTGCAACAGCTGAAAAAAGATAAAAGAAAAAATAGATAAGTTAATAGATAATTGTAGCTCTATAAGTAAGCAAGTACTGCATTTCAAATAAAATTTTGATTACAGGAGGTTGATACTCATATAATACATGATCTTATATATATATATATATATATATACACACGGATACAAATTGATTTAACATGCAAATGCTGCTCATCGCATTTCAAATTCTTCTATATAAACACTTACATAGTGGTCAAATAACCTAAATAATAATTTAATTTTCGATTATTTTATTTAATGATACATTTTAAACACTGATATTTTCATTACAAAACACAATATGTCTTATTTGAGCAATAAAACGTTTTTATTTAGCTAGTTGGTAAATAATAACAGGAGGTACAAGAACAGAAATGGAAATAAGTGGAATAAAATGTTATTCATTAATGTTTACACTTCAAGTTTTTAACATTGAAATGATAAAATAATAAATATCATTAACTTTCTGTTGACAAGTGTTAGAAAGGGCGTGCATATGGAAATTGTTGTTATTTGCAGGTCTATAAAATCTTAAAATACATTTCTAGAAAAAAAATTAAAAATAAAATTAAAATGTTACGAAGCTAATAAAAGTGATTTATTTTAAAAAATAAACTTTAACATAATATCTAATCAGAAGTAGATAAATTTATTACAAAACAATTTGTACTGTTCAATAATAAACGTTTAAATTAATTCACTATATTATAGTAAAATAAATTTTATAAAAAATTGTGAAATTTCACTTTTGTCAATGAATAAAAATAAAATTAAATACGTGTCTCTATTATTATTTATCTTAAATTATCGAAGCATCGCAGTATAAACAAATGATAAATATCTATATTAAATATAATATATAATGTATACCAGTGAATGTGTAAAATATTTTATTTATTTGAAAAAATAGAACAGGCAAAAAAAAATAGTAAAGAAACATTTTTGTTCAAGAACTGAAATGAATCATCAATCAAATTTCTATCGCCGAATCAATTTCATCGATGAAATAAAACAACAGGTGAAATAAGAACGATGAAGGAGAAATGTACATATTTTCGTGCAGACGTTTATAGACAAAAAAAAAACGTGCAGCGAGTGAAGTGAAATTGCGTTGACATTGAAATTCTACACTCGACATGAACACAACAACAAAACCGAATCTTTCTCCATTGAACCGAGCTGTTAACTTTCTCACTGAATGAGGTAGCATCGCGGATTTCTCGTATCACCTTATCGTCGATCACCGGTACAATCTAACAGCATTACAAATTGTAAATATAAATCCACGTGCTTTTACATATGAATGTACTACATTATAAAGTTACCACACGGTGATGCGGTATGTACAATGGACATTGTACAACTATTTATAAGACGGTGTTTGTATAACAGAAATTTATTAAAACTTGTGAATTACTAGACAAATGTACATGAAATTAATATTTGTTTCGTTGAACAAACCTCATACACCGCTGTTCCATACAAATAAAATGATCAAATAAAACATACATACATAAATATATATATATATATATATATAAAATAAAAAATAAAATCTGAACTGTAAATAGATAAGACATAAAAACCTGTGACGTCACCAAGATAACCCAATTTTATTGATTTATTCACCCTAATATTTTATCGTAGTTTCACTGCTTCTTGATGAAATTAAGAACTTAAAGCAGAAAACATCATTTTTAAGACACTGTATATTTTTATTTCTTATAAATTTCAACAAACATTTAAAGGTAGTCTTAACAATTGAGATATTTCAAAACATATTTCTTTAAAGAAAGTGAAAATATTTGAGTGTGTCTACTTCTTGTAAAATTCAAAAAAGTATAATAATAAAATGACAAATGAAAAGTATTTGATTATATTAAATAAATAATTCTGTTATTAAAAATTTAAATAATTAAACTTTTACCTCAATAAAAGGAAAATACAAGTAAATCAAGTGTAAATATATATATATATATATATATATATATATATATATTATACTATAGAATAGAATATATAAAACTATATTACTATAATATTATTTTTAATACATAAACAATATTTATTTTCTTTGAAAAAACCACAACAAAATTTAATTAAGCTTAGATTCCCTCACGGATTAATTAGAAAAAATATGTTAAAAAAACTGTTTAAAAATATATATGTACGAAATATTTTTATAAACATTATTTTTATTGATACTTGTCTAATTACTTTAATATATTTATATATTCACTTCAAAAAATCGACACTCAGCAACAAAACAACCTGTCTTTTTCTTTTCTTTTTTTTTCTTATTGACCATTAAGTTAATATTATTCAATTTTCAATTATTTTTTCTTATTAACATACTCTATACATACATTTGTTCTAATTGAGAACTGTTTTAATTTTTTATCAAGAAGGCATATGCATCGAAATGAAAGATGAAAGTAAATACTTTTTTTGAAATAAAATCTACAATGGAAATATTCTAAATGAAAAAAAGTAATGCATTATATTTGAATAAACTCATATTACATTCTAATTGGTTTCCAATAAATTAATTTTAATTATCTAGACTGGTGGTTTTTGAATTATTGAAATATTTAATTATTAATTATATTGAGATATTTGAATATCTTTCAGATGTCAAGATATAAAATGTAATGATAGAATAGAACCATATTTAAACCTAAGAATTCGATTTGAAAAAAATCAAAGTATTCAGTCAATGAAAATTTATGGGTACTAAATATTTTAAAATAGTATCAAGAGGCATTAAGTATACGTAGTATCCCACTTCAATATAAACAAGCTGTAACTTAGGCGACGTACAAGATTTGCATCATGTAATACTTGTTTGTTTCTTGTAGTTAATTTTAAAATACCTGGATGAAAAATGCAGTAACAAGTTCCAATGATAGTTACTATTTTATCATTTCAATGTTAAAAACCAGAAATATAAATATGAATGAATAACATTTTATTCTACTTATTTGCATTTCTGTTATTATATCTCTCCTGTTATTATTTACCAACTAGCTAATTTAAAACGTTTGATTGCTCAAATAAGATATTTTGTATATTGTAATGAATATATCAGTGTTTAAAATGTATTATTAAATAAGAAAATTGACAATTAAATAACTATTTAGTTTACCTTACCATTATGTAAGTGTTTATATGTAAGAATGTGACATAAGATAAACAGCATTTATTTATTATAATAAATTATTTGTATCCGTATACACAAGATCATGTATTATGTAAGTACCAATCTCCTGTAATGAATATTTTATTCAAAATACAGTACTTTACTTATTTAAATATCTTGTTATACATATGTATATTTATATATATATATATATATATATATATATATATATATATATATATGCATGTATGTATATAATATGAACCTTCTTGTTATTTATTTTGACATGACAGTAATCAATTCATTCTTACATTATAATTAAAGGCAATTAAATTGTATTATTTTAATTAAAAGT
This sequence comes from Acanthacorydalis orientalis, assembly GCA_034766995.1. NCBI lineage: Eukaryota > Metazoa > Arthropoda > Insecta > Megaloptera > Corydalidae > Acanthacorydalis > Acanthacorydalis orientalis. Next base: position 47,848,197 of record CM068313.1, on the reverse strand, counting down.
AAAATTACATATATGATAAAATACTTGAACAGTTACGACTTAATTATATTTTGTTAAAAAGTAAATATTATCATTATTTTTTCTGTTTATATTCCGATATTATTTCATAATGTGTTAGTTTTCAAATAAAAAGATTAAAATACTGTAGCTGGAACATGAAATTTCTGACCAGAGTCCAGTTTACAACCTCTTACACAAAATATCCAACTTAATCTTTTATACTAGGTTTCAGATACTTTAAAATGTAAAAAGAAGAGTACAAATAATAGTAATTTTAATAAATGGTAAACATAACATGTACGATTATTATTTATACAAAAACCAGCTCATAAATACTTTGAAATTATTTATAAATTCCATATTTTTCGTTAATAATATATAACTTTAGTCTGTCAGTATTTTGTATTTATACTTGGATTTTTTTTAACAATAGTCATAATTTTCTTTAAAAATAATTAAAAATTCATTATAATATAAGATAAACAATAATAATGCTTTTTACTAATAGTAAAAGTAAATTGTTAAAAAGTGTAACACTTTTGTAATTATTGAGAACTATAGAAACGAGAATTAAATTTTAAAATGAAAACAAAAATGACTATTTCTTAAGTAACATCGTATTATTTTTAAACAAAGATCGAATGTATGTTTACATTAAATAAATATTTTCTTTAAATATGTCCGATATATATATATATATATATATATATATATATATATATATTTGTTTGTATATATGTATGTATATAACTATACAGTGTAGTACAAAATTGATAAATAATAATAGTTTAATATTTTAATTTTCTCGTCGATTTTCAATCATTAGACTACATACTAGGTACATGTTTCGTCACAACTAGTTTTTATTTCTTTAAATTATCTCTTAGAAAACTTGAAGTCATAAATAGTACAAGTACAAATAAAAATGATTATCCTATAAGACTTGGGGATTAATTCATTGGTTATAAATAAAAAAGCAGATTATACAAATATTACATACACAAGTATGCAAAAGAATATTTTATATTTAAAATTGGACATCGTTATATTTCTTACAGATTTAAAAATTTTAAAGACGAAATTTCATGATCCTTTTGATTCAAAACTAACTAAAAATTCTTAAATGAAGAAATTTTAGTTTTTATTTGGGCACTTGTTAAGATCTTCGTCAAATGTGTCATACAAAATTATTTACTACTGTTTAGTAAATTAAGAGAAGAAATATTGTCATGTGCATATATATATATATATATATATATATATATATATATATATAAATTCAGAAAAAGGATGAGAAAGAGAGACAATGTTAGTGTTTGTTTGTCTACTTGTGCATCTGTTGCGTTTTAAGACACTTGGAAACATTAAAAAATCTAAAGTCCATCAAAAATAGAAATCGAAGATTTTTTAATTTTTATAATTTACATTTTTAATAATTTATAAAGCAAGAAAGATGCTATTTGTCATCACAAAGAAAAACTCATCAACCATACAAGTAAAACAAACAGAAAAGAACAGAACAGATGAATAATTTTTAATTGTTAACTAGAAGTATTACTAAGGTATTAAAGTATTAAGAATTAAATAACTATTAATAATTAGTAGTTATTAATATTAACGTTTTATCTTATTTTTTTCTCACAAATTAATATTAGTTGTAGTTTAAAATAAATCCAGTAAATATAGTTATTTTCGAAAGTAAGAGTAACGAAATACTAATAATATTTAATATTTTGCTACATGACTGCTGATATCCCAAAATAATACACGCATACATAAAAGACACACACACACACATATATATATATATATATACATACATATATATATATATATATATATATATATATATATATTAATGGAATATTATTAACTATTTACATTGAGGTCAGTCAAAAAGGGTCTTTTTATATAGTGCTATGAACTTCCGTTGATTAACTATGTAAACAACCCCATTGAGGTTAATGAAAAGTACATATAGTTTTTACGATTACTATCGGCTTACGAAATTCAATTAGTTTTAACCATTTGATAATGATGTTCAGACATGGAAATATAATAATCAATTGTTTATAACCCAGAAAAGGTTATTTTTTGATCTACAACAAATAGTAAGTATAAAAAATAAATATCTATTACCATGCAGTCCTAATAAAAAATATTTAAATTATGTATTATACTAATTTAAATTATTTTCACTTGTATAATACAAAGTATAAAAGAGTATAAGGTAAATGAAAATTTATTATTATATGTTCCTATCATTAATTTTTTGTTTGTTTAATGAAATTACAAAATGAGTAACTATTATATACTCGGATACTATATACTTGGATATTTTGTCAATGGTTAGTTTAAATCAATGAGTATAAATTTAAAAACCGTTTGAAAAACTATGATATAACCTAGAAAAATAAAATGTTATCTTTCCTACAGAACACACATATAATAAATAATAATAAGAACTTAAATGTTACTTTTATGTATATCATTACAAACAAATGTGTTCTTATCAGTAATAAATATTAAACATTAATCTTTTTCAATCTAATACACATACAATATCTTAGCATCCTGACGTTTTTTTTTAAAAAAAGTTTTTATTTTATATGTGTACTTATTTATTTTACATCATCGTTTATGTAACTCTTGTCAAAATTCATAAGGTAAACCTTTCAGAAGTGCAAATATTAATGATTAAATTAAAAATCAAAGTATTCATCTAAAATTTTAAATTAGAACATAAAACTAAACATCACAAATTCTGCTAGACAATAAGAATAAATATCAATACATATCAATGATATTTAAAGAAAATATTTTCTTTTCAATTGATAATATATATATATATATATATATATATATATATATATGCATAGATGTGATAGAAATATCAAATAATGGATTGACAATCTATGGAAAAATCTAAAAAAGCCATTTATCTAATAGTAAATCATGACATGATGAAAATATATGAAGAATCAAACATTTCATTACAGATTTAAATATCTAAAAAAATATTAAGAATTCACACTTTCTTAGATAGAAACTGAATCAGTTATCAGAACTTATAAATTGTTTTAATATTATATATACAAAATAACCTATGTACATAACTTTAAATGTTCCTGGCTTAAAACATTGTAGAGTTATGGATGTTTTAATCTGGAGAAAAAAATCATTTGAAAAACATAAATAAATTCATGAATACAGGACGAAACAAGTTCACTTATTGTCTATCATACGACATAATGTAAACAAATATCTTTTACCTGTTAGTTACTGTGCGATTTTAAAAAATATATCCATGGATGATTTCCAGCAACATAAAAACACACCACAAAATTTAATATTGGGCATTCACTGACAATGATTATACCGGTACACTGACAAACATATTTCAATTCTAATCTTGTATGAAATTAATGCACAGCTGATAACAATAACACCACAAGATCTAAATATTTCAATAAAAAATTTAGATCGGCACTGACACCTGACAGATTAAAACATTCAATATTATATTTTTACTTCACTGATAAACGAATGATACTATACACGTGCGAAACAAAATGAAATTGTCAGAATAGTAAGAAAGTAAACACACTTCACACTACCGCAAGTGAGGATAGAGCAACACTGAATTGTTATGGATAAATTTCATTACCTGTTGCATGCGATGTTTTCGACCGCCATCTGTTGGCGAACGAACGAGTTATCTTAGATAGCTTCTAGACACACATTCTACGAGCCATACGCATCGCATACGTACAGCGAAATTTTATTTAAAAAGCGAAATGTTTGAAGAGAATCGAAATAAAAAATATATTTTAAATCAATACGTTATATCAACAAGCACGAACGGGTCTAACTCGTGTGTCGTTAATGGCATTGCGAAGTACCTGTTGCACGTCATTTCATCATTAGATACAAAAAAAAGAACGAACAAGAATTAAAATACATAATACGAAAAGATACAAAAATAAATTATATTAAAAAATATATAGAAAAATATATATATATATATATATAACTCAATTCTTTATTTTCATAATTTTTTAAAATATATTATATTTTTCTATTATTTCACACGTCACATTTATCATATGCAACACTTCCTATACAAAATACATACAGTATTAAAACTGTTCTTATGGTCTAATTGTGAATGACGGAAATAAGAAGAATGTCTATTATGAAAAATCAAACTTATTTATAAAAAATACTCTAAACTATAAAATATTTTTTAATATAATTAAAAAAAACACATTTAAAAAATATTAAAATTTATCGTCATGTAGTAATAACTCATTTTACTTCTCATCTTAGTTTAATTTGATACATAATTAATAAATCTGCTTAAAAATAATAAAACTAATTCTCTTCATTCAAAAATACTCTTTATATATCGATAGTTCAAATACATAGAAGCTTATCTACATCTGATTAAGTTTTTCGAAAAGAGATAAAAAGTTTTTTAATTTCGTCTCCTATTCTATATAATTTTGATATTATTTTTCAGAAACTATGTAATTATAAAAGATATAAAATCATTATATATATATTCGATTTTATCTTAACTCATTGTTGATGGTAAACTGTGAAATGGATCTTACCTTAGTTCCCGTGCATTTTTGGAAAATATGTATAATGTGAATTCACCTATTTAAAGTAATGTGAATGTTTTATTAAACAACATTTTATTAAAAATTGGTGAGTGCAGCTAATGATGATGCTAGTATCGTTTTTTAGTGTGTTAGTCATAAAAACATTTTTTTGTAATTGATTTGAAACCTGTTTTTGTAATTGTCTCTATAACACCTTCGTCCTCAAGATCTTCACTATCACTACTGTCTGTATTACTTAGCAAAGGATGAACATTCCTTTTATTCTGATGTTCTTGATGTTTATCAGAAAAAAGTCACTATCACTATCAGAACTACTGTCATTTTTATTATAACTCTCAACATCACTTGGTACATCTGACAACTCATTAGCGAAAAATTCTTCAACATATTCTTCAGATTTATGTTCCATTTTCAACTAGCTATTCAAAACTTAAATGAGGGTTTCAAAATTCGTTATGTTACGAACACAAAATAATGTAAATTTAATGATTATTATTCATTCAATAACGGTCTTCAAAGTTTAAAAAATGGAAGACGCCGATTTACTCTCCTGTCAACAATACTCGTATGTTAAAATGATTAAAATATAGATACTCTTCTGTATAAGCTCTCAATATGTTCCTACTTATTTAATGTCAAATAACAGATTAATTTTATTTTATTAAGTGTCAGTTATAGCTAATTTTTTACATTATTTAAAATATTTTTTTATAAAAAATCACATTTTGTTATTATCAGTTTTATGAAAAAATAAATTTTTAAATGTTATAAAAATATATTATTTAAGATTGATGTATAGGAATCTGGAAGAAACTTACAAGACAGACGTGCTCTTGAATATAAATAATCATGAGATACAAATACATAGAAAAATAAGAAAATGAAGTTCACAAATAAAAAATAGTAAAATTAATAGAGAGGTATTGTAACATAACCAAAAAATTGAAAATTACAAGAGGAAACATATGGTTTAACAAACTATTAGATTGGTGCAAAAATAATTGCGTTTTTTATCATTTTAGGTTTGATGGCGATTTTTCTAGTAACCGTTATCTTTTTTTATAGTCATGTGATAAATCATTGTAAACAGTGAAATTAGCACCACTGATTTCAGCTTATGTCTATTGTTTTCATTCTTTAGTTATTGTTGGATATAACCTCTTAAATTAGTTATGGAAAAAAAGCTAATTCACGGGATTTTGTCGTATGAGTTTAAAATGGAACACAACGCAACAGAAACTGCTCGAAATATAAAATTTGTTTCTGGAGAAGAGTCAATTAGTAAACATACAACTCAACACTGTTTTCCAAAATTTCGTAATGGAAGCGAAGGCCTTGATAATGAGGAGAGACGTGGTGTCCTTCACCTATAGACAATAATGATTTAAGAACCATTGTTGAATTGTACCCATGTAAAACAACTCGAGAGGTGGCAGAAGAACTCAATGTTCATCATTCAACTGTTGTTCAACATTTGAGCCTAATTGTAAAAACAAAAAAGTTGGATAAATGGGTCCCGTATGAACTAAACGAACATCAAGCAATTCAGCGATACGAAGTCTGCTTTGCACTTTTGTGTAATAAACATGATCCCTTTCTTGATCGCATTGTCACATGTGATGAAATGTGGATTCTCTACAACTACTAGCTAGACCGAGAAGCACAAAACAGTTTCCTAAACCGAAGCTTCATGAAAAAAAGATTATGGTCACTGTTTGGTGGTCGGCAAGTGGCATCATTCACTACAACTTTTTAAATTCAAGTGAAACAATAACAGCAGAAAAATATTGTCATGAAATTGAAAAAATGAATAAGCCGTTGCATCGTTTACAGCCATCATTAGCCAATCTAAGAATCAATTCTTCTTCATGACAACGCCCGACCACATGTCTCATAAATGGCTATAAAAAAATTAAATAAACTGGGTTATGAAACCTTACCTCACCCACCTTATTCTCCGGACCTGTCTTGGACAGATTGTCATTTTTTTAAAAATATTTGAGTAATTTCCTACGAGAGAAGGTTTTAAAAGATCAGCTCAAGCATCAGCTCAAAGCACTTTCGATGAATTCGTTAATTCCAAGACTCCAGAATTCTAATAGGAATAAACAAACTTGTCTCCCGTCGAGAGAAATGTGTGTAGGCCAATGGTCTTTATTTTGATTAATACTTATATATGACTTATATGTCTTTCTACTCGATACGTAATAATCGCAATTATTTTTGCACCAACCTAATATGATTACTTAAAAGATTTGATCAAACTGCACAATAAAAAAATGCTTTTAAACTTCTTTCTTTTTATAATTTCACGTAATTTGATTGTTCTCTAGGTAATCAATAAAAAATCTTTAAATCCCAAAATATTGTTGCAATCTCGTTTTCAATATAAACTAACAGAATTAACTACAATAATAGAGAAATATATTTGTTTTGAATTACTACTGTTATACCTGAGAACAATAGCACTGGACAAATAGGGTGATTCAATTTATACTTCCATATGAGTGTAATAAAAAAAAACGCAAAAATGAAAAAAAATCATGTTATTTTTTATTTAGTATTTTAGTTTAATTCAATAAAAAAATACAACTGAACTAAAATACTAAATAAAAACAACATGCTTTTTTAATTTTTGCTTTCTTTTTTTATTACACTCATGTGGAAGTCTAAACTGAATCATTCTATATTTCATTACTTTAAATATCTTTAAGCTTTGTCTTATATCAGTAAGCACGTATATTCCAGACGAATTAATTAAAAATGGTAGTTTCATTATCAAATTTGCTTCGACATTGATACACAGTGCATTAGAAAGAGAAAGTACTGTCCGCAAACAAAAGAAAAAAATTGAAAAATGTACAACTGTAGTGAAATCGAAATAAAATCATTCGTACAATTCGTTTCTATACAAATACTTCAACATCTTTTTGCTTACGATAAAAGTAATTCCTTGCGTGCCGCGTTCTATTGCGCTCAATTTATATTTTCACTATATCAGTGAGTACTTGAGAATATTAAGAGATAAGATGGTACTTCATTACAATTAAGTTTAAGATATTATCAAAACTATTTGGAGCCAAAGTATTTGATGTCTAAATCTATTGCCATCTCGTCGCGGACATGTCGCTAATTTCAATAAATGCCTATTGAACTGTTGATTCGTATTAATGCATCGATTCCGATACTGTTTTCTCTTCTATTACCCTATCTGTCACAGAGTAACTTCACTTACAAAAAAAGTGCTTGTTTTCTTCACTTCAATAATCAGTGCAGACGAAATATTTGGCTGTGTATGTACTGTTCTAAAAACTCACTTATTTTAAATTCGTTACAAACTTAGGTTAGCCGAGTGATCCTTATCTACCCTCCCTTCCCCTTTACTACGAGTACCAAACACTGAGACTGTCAACTCACGTCAATGAAATAAATTAATTGTCACTTAGACCGAAAATATTTGCTAATAGATGGATATTTTTCTTCATGATTCTCCGTCGAGGTAGTATTTCGCAATTCACCCCATGGAACTCCATAATACTGAATAAGGCACACTTACAAACTTGATACAGTAATCCATGGTTATATATATATATACCATGTTTAGTGTGCTTATACTTTAAATAGCTACTAACTGAATAATGACATTTACTATTGCCTATTTATTCTGCAGCGTATAATCACTTAACGTAGATATTTAAATTAAATGTAAAAACATTTTAATGTTCCTAAGAGAGTAAGATGTACCTTCGATTTCAATGTTCTACATACTTACATGACCAATTAAATAACCAATTAAATACTGTTCCGCTAGAGTCTACTAAAAGATTTCAACTCTTTGTGAATACCATCCGATTCAGCAAATGCTGGACAATCAAAAAACAGGCGATATAAATATCTCAAATACGCATTTATAAGCCATTGATTATCAATTAAAAATTATCCTAATGGCCAGGAATGGCGGCCTGACGAAGGAAACAAACTTACGATCTACAAGATGGTGATTAGACCGACCTTCACGTATGCTTCTCCAAAATGGAGAAACACCTTCAAGACTAACATTCTTAACTTGCAGAGGGTTGAGAATAAGATCTTAAAGATGGTGATGGACACTCCAAGTATCTACCCCACATAAAGAATACAGGACAAACCAGAAATAAGACGGTTGCACAATTTAATACTCAACATGAGCTACAAATTCTACAATAAAACACTGGACAGCCAAAAGTAGACCAGCTCGGATCAGCGAGAGTGATCCTATTGCATAAAGGATCGCCAGAAGCCGCTGAAAAAATAAATTCGTGCAGCCGTCATACTTTGATGAGCCGTGATCATCGTTGCTAACGGGTTCTCGAGGGTGACAGACGAGGACATTGAAGAGGCATAAGATGAAAGAGGGATGCTCTAGTCGGGGTCTAAACTGGTAACCATTGCTATGTGAGTTTTTTGAAAGTTTTCCCACATATGCCACGATCAGGCACTGAATTCATACACACTGTCTTAAAATTCATGGTAAAAAAATCATTAAAAATTAAATCACCTCTAGTAAGAATGTTTAAAAATCCAGTTCGATTTTCAAAATGCGTTTCGGCATTTTTCTATAGATAACAATATTATAGAAATCTATGTTAACTAAAAAAATTGTATGAATTTATATATATATATATAAATATTTTAAACAAAAAAATATTTATTTTCATTATAAGAATAAAAAATTCTCTATAAAAACCGAGCATGTACTTTAAAAGCACTTTAAATTAGCGCTAATAGATAGACATAATCGCACTGGTATTAAAAAATTACATGTATTGTATTAAAACATGCAAAATAAATGTTGAATTATTGTCAGAAAACCGAAACCATAAAGATAAGAAAAGAATGAGTGTATTGTAGATTATAAACGTTTGATCGTGCCGATTATATTTAAATTATTTAATTGACTTATTTTCATCCCTGTCGTTATTTAAATTTTTAAGCGTGTATTTGAACATCTAAGTAGAATAAATACTTAACACATGCATACCTCGCTGTAACTATATAGAACAGGTAGTGTCGGTATCGTGCAAATACATAATTAAAGAACATTGCGCGTGAGTAGTACTTAGTGGATGATCACTTGGGAACACCGCATGACAATTATTTACCCTCATCAACATGCCATTAGTTATTGTTGTATAAGACTCTTGAAGAGGCGTTGTCCTTCAATTATGCATTCACAAACATTCATACATATTCCATGCATACACACATGCATATATATATATATATATATATATATATATATATATATATATATATATATATATGTATGTATGTATATGTATATATATATATATACAGAGAGAGAGAGAAATACTGTAATGTAATTTACTTTTTATAGAATAAACAAGAATTTTAAGCACCACAATATTTTATATCAATGTCTTCTAGTCATTTATTCGAATTTATACAAAACTAAATTTATATAACATTTAAAAAATGAGTCAACGTTATAAATATTATAAAATGTAATTAACAAAATTCCAAATAATTAAATATTTTCTATTTTGATATGATAATGTATATTTCAATGACAATATCATGATCCTTAGAGATCAGTGATTGGTTATTGTGATTACGATGGTATTGTCATCAAATTCACATTAAGATATCAAAGTAGACAGTAACTAATTACAGGATGTAACACTAATAAAATTTTATAGTATTTTAAGTGATAATTCAATTATAAAATTTAATGTAGATTTTCTGATATTCAGGTCTTAATACATTTGTGAAAGTGAATGAAGACACAGATTGATAATACAATTGTATAGAAAATAGTTTTAATGACGATTAACACTTACGAAATTTGAAATCGTAAATAATCTTTTACGAATCAAAAAAACAATGTTTATACATTCCACATAACTAGCTTAATATAATAATTTAATTTTTGTTCTTAATATTTATTTGATAATTCATAAATCATCAATTTACTTCTATAAAAGACAACAAAAGTGAAACATTTAATTTAATAAATAAATAAATTTTAACTAAAAATGAACTAAAAATAAAATTATATAATATATAAAGCGTGTGCAAATGCGGCTCCCAAAGTTACTCTGTGCGGCTTCCGAGAGAATATTGGGTTTCATTGCAATTTTTCCTAAACTTTTATATTAATAATATATAGTACTATAGTATGTACTAATATTAAAATATTTTATATATAATCGGGTAATTCACATTATCTTTTCAAACATCCGTATGCATTATATCCAAACTGCTGTTTAAGGTGGCTCTACGATTATGGACAATCCATAAAAAAGATATAACACTTAACAAATTTGTTAATTAAGACTAGCTGAATGCAATAAAACCACATTTAAGACGGGTTACTACGTAAATTTTTGGGAAAAATATCTTTAAAAATGCGACTTTTAACACGGTCTCGGCAACTTTTAACTACAAAAATGAAGACTCAACCAGTCTTCGATGAGTAAAGATTAAACAAATTCTGCTTTGGTGAATATGAGTACTATAAAGTATTTTTTATTATTTATATTAGGTCGGTAGGAAAATAATTACGGTTTTGTATATAAATTTGAAGTTCATAAACCGCAATTATTTTTTTACCAACCTAATAAATACAATTTTTAATATTTTCTGTGGCTCTTGAACATTCAAAAATGTATCAAATATGTACATTCAATATATATTCAAAAAAGTATCATATGTGCAACTTCTTAATATCGAAGAAATTGCTCACCCTTGTCCATATATCATACTTACATATTGAATTTTTTTCTTTTGGAACTTTTTATTTTTTAAAAAATGAATGATTAATTTAAATTTTATAAAATTAATATTTTTGTTAATAAAATCTATCTCATTATTATTTCTGTATTTTTTGCCTTGAAATTTGAATGTGTCTTAAAACAAATTTATTATAATTTTTTCTTCTACCAATAAATAACATTTTTAACATACTTTTTAAAAATATATTTGTTTAATACTAATGACTTTTAAGATTATCTTCAACTGTTATTTTTTTTATAAATCTGCAATTGGTACATAAGATTTTTAATATTTATAGAATTTGTGTAATATTTTATATATTTATTTTGTGTCTATAAATATTGTACAAACACTTTTAATTCCAAGTCTTTTATTGAAATTAAGAATATTTCTTTTATACTGTAGATTTATAAGTAATAGTAAGATTAAATAATAATTAAATTTAATAGGAGGTTGCATTGAAAGCCGCTGTCCACGTGTAGATGGCTCTAAGTATGTATGCTGTGGGCAGTAACAGATAACCCTTATGTCACTTTGAAGTGTGAACATTCCCACTAAAATTCAATCATCAGACGCCATCCTTTGTTTATACACATGTTTTTCTATAACCGAATTAAAATGAAATACGATAATTTGTTTATCTGAATCTGCTCCATCGGAAACTGTATGTAGACATTGTTTTTGACAATTCAAAAGTGGTGATTGTGACGTTCACGACAAACAACGGCCAGGTCAATCGAAAAAGTTCGAAGATGAACAACTACAAGCTCTATTGGAAGAAACCCCTGTTAAAACACTCGTGGAATTGACTCAGCAGCTTGAAGTCGATAAATCAATCATCACAACGTTTACAAGCCATGGAAAAGATCCAGAAAGAAAGAATATGGCTACTACATGAATTGACCGAAAATGTTAGTGCTAATCGTTTAAACATTTCGATTTATTTGCTTGCAAGGCAAGAAAAGAAGAGTTTCTTGTGACGTATCGTGACCGATGATGAAAAATGGATCTATTTTGATAACCCGAAACGCAAGAAATCATGTGCTGATCCTTTCCAACCATCAACGTCGAAACCAAAGCGAAACACCTACGGTCACAAAGCAATGCTCTCTATTTGGTGGGATATGAAGGGTGTCGTGTATTATGAGCTGTTGAAACCGAAGAAAACAGTCACTACCAAACCTTATCGACAATAATTGGGGTGTTTGAATGATAATTTGATGCAAAAACGATCATCAATTGCCTCAAATCGCCGAGAAGTAATTCTTCTCCGTGACAACGCTCGGCCCCATGTTGCTATAGCCGTGAACTAAAAACTGATGGAGCTCGAATGGGAGGTTCTCTCTAACCCAGCGTATTCTCCGGATCTGGCCTCAAGCGATTACCATCTATTCCGATCGATGCAACACACTTTGGAAGATACATATTTCCACAACTACGGAGTCGAAAATTCGACTGCTGAATAGATTGACTCAAAAGGCAGACCATTCTCGCGGAATTCATTCATCGCGGAATTTAATTTTTGCCAGAAAAGTGTGAAATGAAACGAAAGAACACACATTATTTGACCTCACTATACCACTTAACATATTCTCTCTTTCGGGGGAGATATGCCGTTGTTTATCTGTTTCTCCCATTTCTTTCGACGTTATAAAGAAAAGAGGCGGTCCTAATTTTAAATCAAAAATAATTATTATACTATATAGAATAGACGAAGACCTTGGGTAACCTCAACAGTGTTCATTTTTGGTCGTCGATTGTCCTTTGGTCTGTTTCCAAATGGAACTAGCTTTTTTCCTTTACATTTAATAATTAATAAATATAAATCTTACGAATTATTGAATTAAAATGCCTTAATTATAAATCAAACAATTAGAATCAATAAATAGATATTAGTTCAATAATAATATCAATATTTTTATTGGTGTTTGTAGAAAAATATATACTATACTTTTTATAAAAATAACTATATATGAGATAAAATACTAGTTATTTTTACACGCTTGGAATATTTTTTTTAAAAAAAGAAGAAAAAACTGAAAGCAACTTAAATGCAAAAAAAGTTTACGAGGAGTGAATTTAAATTTTATATGACTCAATCCCAATCGATTCACTTTCCAAAATAATTACAGAAAAAAAATAAAAATCATGCTAGAGAATGATTTGCAATAGTTGTACTGGACTGATTTCTACATAATAAACATATATGGTAATATCGTCATCTGAATGTCGATAAAAGCATAAAATTACATTCAATTAATTAGACGAACTGCATAATAATTAATAGATAAATATTACATTTGTAATAAAATTCATGTATATTTTAACAACATATTAGTACAAAAACAATATAACTGCCAATAAAAAATGCTATTGAGATCAAATAGTATCTATTATTTATTCTGATGAGTCATTTTTACCTTGACATATTTTCCTTTTAAAGAATTTTATTCGAATGAACTGAAATTGATACATATTATAAATCACGTCTATCGTTACTAAATAATATTACGTTTTATAAATAGAAATAGAAATAAAAAATTTAAAATGCAAATGAAATAAAATATGATCAAAAAAAATATTTTATTTTTCCTTATAACTATGGGGCTTTGCCCCATACTCGCTTCGCTTGTATTGCATATATTCGCTCAATATATATATATATATATATATATATATATATATATATATATATATATATATATATATATATATATATATATATGAAAATATGTATTATAATAGTATGTCTCTATAATCATTCTCGCTGTTGAATACTAGTGATTTTGTTCCTTTTGCTAGTGTATTGCGACGTAAATGTTTTATAAAGTCGCATGTTGCATGGCAGTTGTTAATTCGAGACAAGAGCTGAAAATTTTATACAAATTTACACAAAACACAAATGAACGAGCAGATCAGCTCAGCAGAAGTTATACCACTTCACAGAAAGATCAGTGTTCAAATCGCCGGCGTAACAAATTTGTTGTACAGTCATCCTACTTCGATGAGTCGCGACCATCGTTGCCAGCTGATTTTTCGGAGTAATGGGTATAGACACATAATGGGCATGGGTTGGATGAGGGATGCTACAGGGGGAGATAAAAAAGATGATCACTGTTATGTGGATTTTTTGAAAATTTTCCAACATATTCCACGAATCAAGTTCTGCATTTACACAAGATAATTCACAATAGGAAAACAAATGTTGGTTTCGGGAAAGTTCAATTCCCGAAGTACGATTTATAACAGAAAGGCATATATACTACAAACAGAGCTCACACTTCTTCAAAAATTCATGGAAAAAAATGCAGTTGTTATTTTATCTGTGATTGTTATGATACCAATATCATAATTTATCGTGTAACTTCGGCTGTCATCGTTAATAATAATTTAATACAAAATCTCGACTTTTTTAACAGTTTTTGCCCATTTTTTTAAATTTTGCGAAACATACATATATACATATATATATATATATATATATATATATATATATATATATATATATATATATATATTATATATATATATATATATATATAGATAAATATACTTTCATATTTAATAGTAATTAAAAATATTCAATAAATCATTATTGATCATATTTGATTGTTGCTTATGGTGATTCCATTTCAATGATGATTCCATCATCTTCAGAGTGATATCAAAAGAAGATATCAAAAACAAAAACATATTTTCTTACCTTGGCACTCTGAAAATGGTATCGCCGCAGAATGGGCACAAACAGTAATCAAAAATGATTAATAATAGTTTATTGAATATTTTTAACCAGGCATTTTTTATGTCTTTTGGGCTACAAAAATAGTTTACTTGTGCAAGTGATTAGGCAGAATATTAAAATCGTATTAGATTTTTGGATAGAATTCTCCCTTTTAATAATTCAGTGACATCTGTGTTTAAACATTGCTGTTACCATTTATTGACATTATTGTATAAAATATACTAATACTTAATTTTTTATAAGAACATCAGTAACTAACTAAATTATTGAAAATAATGCAAATAGTGAAAACAGAACAAATCTATAAAAATTTAATTATTAAAATATTCAATAAAATAAGGAAATATTTTCCAGTTGCTCTCATTTAAATTAAGAAATTTGATGGTCGTTTTAGTATATGATTAGACATTAAATAATTTATTAGTTTCTTAGCAAATGATAGTGATATTGTTTATTTTATTAACAAAATGTACATTTCTATTATTTAATTGCTAAATTAATTAATCCATTAATCAAAAAAAGGTTTAAAAAAGTACACTTAAGTACATTTTAATTATGTATGCACATTACTGAAAGAAATAATATTTAAAATAATGTATAAAATTTTACTCATAATTAAATTTGTTTATTTGTACAATTATAACTCAAATGTATAGTTCATGCAGTAAATGTAATATATTTTTTAAATTTCAAGTAAATATTCAAAAGTGTATCACATTGAAGGAAAAATATGAATAAAAAAATCAATTGTATTTACACGTTATATTTTAAATAAGTTAATTTACAACATATGATAAACTGAGCTACTTCTTTCCAAGTTTCTGTGGACCATATCGTTTTGGTGTCCAACGTAATGCGTTTCTATCAACTGTTAAACGGGGTCTTTTGAATTGATTTGATCGAATATGTTCTTCAACTAGTTTAGGTGTAACGCAAATAACATGTTGACCTTTCCAATATTTTACCATATTCATACTTTGCAATGTCGATATTATGTCTGTTTGTGTAATACTGGTCATTTGACTAAAATAAATCGATATAATAATTTTAAAAACAATATAATTATTAAACTGAATAATAAAACCATTACAATTTACCTTAAATCTTTAATTGAAAGAGTACCTCTTGCTTTTCGAAGTATTTCTAATAGAACCCAGGACCAATATGACCGATAACTTAATTTTCCTAAATCACTTAAAGGTTGTTCTGGGCTTCCTACACAGCCTTCTAATTGAGATAATTCGTAACTAAATGCTATTAATAATTTTCCATAACCCTGACGTTGATACGGTGGTAAAGTGAGAATACATGCTACGTTATTTCCATCTGGTGATTCTTTTTCCTAATTTTAAATTAAAATCAATGTTAAAAGATAAAAAATATATTAAGAAAGCAGAGAACATTTTAAAGTTCGGCACAAATTGTAATTTTTTAACACACACACATATGTTTTAAAGTTGTTTTACTTTATTTTTTTAAAAGAACAAGTTAAAAAAATTATATCATTTTACATTAAATTTAAAAAAATATAAAAAAATGCTTCTTTTAAAGTGAATTCAAAAATTAATTAATTTAATAACTTCTACAAAACAATATAAGTAAAGCAATACAAAACTTTAAGTAATCAGCTGAATTATATGATCAAATGTGGAAAAAATAAAACAAAAACTCAAATATACATTAATTTTTAAAAAAATACAGACGTCTTAGTCTAATATATATTTAAAAAAATGTCATCAAATACCTTTGAGAAATATCCTACTATATGTGCTCCATGTTTATCCACTTCACATAAAATATAAAATAAGAATGGCTCTACATCAAAATACAATGTTTTATGATCAAGAAATAATTTGGCTAATAAACAAAGATTTTGACAATAAATCTGTAAACAATAATAGTAATTTTAAAAACTAACGATTTTAGAAATCAATTAAATTCTAATTATACTTTATGATCTTTTCCATCGACTTCCCATACTGACAATGTGCCTCTTCTATAAATTTCTTTTCCATATGGCTGTCTCATAGTACACTCACTCTATAATAAATGAAAAGTTAATATTTACAATTCATTGAATTCATATTCGAAAAAATACTTACCATATGATACCGGTATGTCTTTTCTAATCGCATATATTTCAAACAGTATTCACATAACCATAATTTACTCTGTCGACCATATTCATCTGGATATGGACTAAAATACCAAGTGTCAATTTCAAACCGACCAATTTGAATTTTATCGATATATTTGACTTTTGTTATCTGCTCATGCTCTTTTTCTAAGGCAGCTGTAGTAGGATCCATTTCTGCATACCTGTTTTAATGTATTAAGTTAATTCTAATATGAAGACTACATTATTTAACATTCCATATCCTGTATTGATGTTTTACGTTTTTTGAATGTGGTTGATTTCATCATGCCGTCGTTTTTGGTTTCTAGTTATTTTACGGTCAGAACTATCTGTTAGCAGATCGTTAGTTATCGGTCTTTCACGCCACATTTTACTATCACCTTTTCCTTCTGACAGATTAAACTGCGATGACATAATTCTATCTCGAGGAACCTTAAAAAAATTATTATATATTAAAGTACTGTCATTTTTCAAGTATTTAATAATTACTGAATTACCCATTCATCCAATCTTCTATTGTAACCTTCATAATGTACATAATATTCCCACTGTTGATCATTTTCATTAAATCTCGTTTGAATTATTTCAGCAGGATCTAAATAGCATTCAAAAATGTAATAAAAATATGTTCACTTATTTACATGTCTATAAAATTTAAAGTAAAAATACAATGATATCCATTCTCTCAAAAACAAAAACTTCCAAAAATAATAAAACATTCATTTAAAATCAACTTTTTATAACTTAAAAGTATCAGAAAATAAATTATGACTAATATAGAAACAAATTAGGAATATTAAAAAAAAAACTCTGTAAAATTTCCAGTTTCCTTTTAATAACTTTCTGCATAAAAATTTATAAACAACATACACATACGTATACATACATATATGTAAACTAAAAAAAATTAGGGTTATGACAACTTACACCAAGAATCATCAGATCTTCTCACTAAATAGTGTTCTCCGATATCTAATGGCAATTCTTCTAAACTATCTGCATCTTCTGTATCATTTGAATTACTACTTTTAGTATTACCGTCAATTTTTTTTGTAATTTTTTGGTCTGTATTATCACTCGACGCGTCCGACAGCTTCTCGGATTCGGCCATTTTCAAACAACTAAATTCCGCCCTTTTCGCAATTTCTTTGTTCACATACGCGTGCCATCTGTTATTGAAAATATAAAATAATATTTAATGTTTTATGTCTTATGTAATATACTTAAAAAATATATTATTTTTAATTTTACTCACATTTTGTTATTAATAAATATGATAATTACAAAGTACAATATCATACAATATTAATTTCACATAACATAAACCTATAAATTTAAGATTGTATCGAACTACGTATGTAATATTTATTATTGCACAATAATATGTAACCTTATGCAGAATGGTAAATAATGTTTTCTTTAATCGAAGTTAATATTTTTGCAACATTATTATACAATTCAATAATTCAATGTCGGGCTGATCATATAGAATATTTTCAAAAAATAAACATTGAAAACGTATTAAATTTAATAATAAACTTCTTATAATATTCACAAAATAGAAAACACTTCTACCCTCATGAATAAATTCAGATAAAAATATGCAACATTTATATATTAAAAATACTTGATAATATACATTAATAAACATATTCTATATATATATATATATATATATATATATATATATATATATATATATATATATATATATAATTTTATAAAAAGTAGTTTATTTGGTAATTTTAACATTTAAACAAATCATTAATTTAACAAGCAAAATTATTCTGTATATGAATTTTATTTGTTGTTCAAATATTCTTTTTATTTTGGAGGTGCAAGTTCAATTAACCATTTTTTATCAACATCTTGCATTGAAGTTTTTTCACCTACAGATAATGTATTGATAAAAATTGGAATAATGATAAAAAATTATAAATTTTAAAATCAAATCTTACCGGTACTTAGATTTTTGGGATTTCGTAACTGTATGAACTGAGGTGTACTTCTAACGGAATCTTGACGTAAAGGTTTAAAAGAGACAATTGGAGATTCGCTTTTATTTTTATCAGTGGGTAATTCTATATGTGGAACTGGGAATGAAACTGGAAATTGAGCACTAGCTTTCATTTGCGTATTTTCTTCAGCACTTCTTACTTCATTACGAGTTGCACAGACTTCGATAATATTTTTAATTTTTAATATTGTATATTTTAGATTTCCATCTAAACTTTTTGAACATAAATTACAAGCCTAATTAGGAAAAATGTATGTGTTTATAAACTTGTGTATACATATTTAATTCATAATGTACTTTTTAGTACAAAAGGATACCTCTACATCAGCAAGTGCATTATTTAATTTTTCAGCAATGTTTTTTAAATTGTTACTTTGTTTTTTATGTCCATCCGTTTGTGGCTTTTCACATGAATATCCTAATTGTTGATTATTTTGCATATTTTTACAAGATTTAGCTTCTTTAGAAGACAAGCAAGTCAAATTAGTACACATGATTATTTAATTTTAATTTAGTGTGTAGAAAAAAGAAACTAATTAAATGATTTTTATATAATTTTTATTTCCTTTATGTCAAAAATATTTTAAGTAACCAATAGTAACATAATAATATGAAAAAAAATCATTTTATGCCAGAATTTTAAAAAAAGAAAAGGAAATATACAATTAAGTTATTTATTTTAATCATTTAATAAGTATTTTTAAATTCAGATCAGTCTTCAATATTTTGCTATATTCTAAAATCTCTTTTATATGTCGATAACACAAAATATACTGTTACTAATGTCATACTTTAAACTATATACCAATTTAAAATTTTTCATTTGTAATTCATTATATTTTTTTATAGTTGTCAGTTTATTTTGTCACACCTACAAACCATTTTTAATAAGATCTGTATAATGCAGCAAACTAAGCTTATAATTGTGCCTATTAAATTTTAAAAGTAAGCAATTTTGAAAGATTTAACTATAATACATTTAAAATTCAGCATTATTTTTACATATATTTTTAATTTTTTTGCTTGGAGCCCATTTTAGTTAATAATTTATGTTTTATTTAGCAATATTTCTTACTTTTTTAATAAAAGTATGAAAAAAGCACTTCATTTTTATTAATATTAATCATGCTTATATTTTATATATTTCACAAGTTATTTTACATTTTTTAAAGATTACTTTAAATATAAGTGTGTCAACTTGTTATAAATCTTTATTGAAAAATGAAGTTCAGATAATTAAACAGTGTTAGAATCTGCAGTTCATGTATTTTTATAATATACAAGAATGATACTCTCTTTCTTAAAAAAAATATTATTCACTTTTTACTTGTGATCGAAATAAAAATAAATACATTATTTTATAAGTCTGTATTTCTTAACATAAACTTTAATCATTAGAATCATTCTGGATTCAAGGTGCTTAAAGATTAAAACAAATACATTATAAAAATCTGTAAAAGTATTTCGTTTATTACACTGGCCAAAAGATACATATTAAATACATTTTGAGTAGTTTGTACTTTTATTTACTGTTTTCAGTTCTCTTTGTTCCCGGTGGTAGTTTATATATAAATATACATGTATATATAAATATATATGTATATATATATACATATATATATATATATATATATATATATATATATATACATATATATATATATATATATATATATATATATATATATATATATATACATATATATATATATATATATATATATACATATATATATATATATACATATATATATATATATCTGTGTGTGTGTGTGTGTGTATGCTTATGTGAATATGAATACCCATACATATACATATAATTATACAATTCGATGCTATAAACTGATATGAGAATTAATAATAGTTGTTATTTAACCATTAAATATATCAAATATATTATTCCATGAAACATTTTCTTTACCATTTTCTAAATTAATTTTTTTATTAAAAACAACATTCCAAGTATATCTTCGTTCAAAAGTTTGTATAAATGTATCATCTATAAGTAAGCATTTTAATTAATAGATAAATTGTTATTCTGATAAAACAAATAATTACCTGGATTCGCTTTAATAAACATGATTGAATTGATTATTGTATATGATTCTTTATTTACTATATTTGGCATTCTGTACATCAACTTTTCAGATTTTTTCACTTGCATAAAAGTTACTGATTGTTTAATTGATGAAAATTCTTTCAATTGTAATATAGGTTTCATTCTAATGCGTATTAAATCATTTCTAAATGGGCGATTCACAGCAGTACAAAATATTTCAATCATTTTTAATCTAGAAATGTTAGTATATTAATTTAAAAGTTTTATTTCTGTATGTACATTTACATATACATGCATACATACATGCACACATACATACACACGTACATACACACACACACACACACACACACACACACACATATATATATATATATATATATATATATATATATATATATATATATATATATATATATATATTATGAACAGATATTTATCTTAAAAATACTAATACATTTGCATTTATAATTAAAAATGAGTATTAAATAATTTATTAAAAGTACTTAAGTAAATTAAACCAAACATTTAAACAACCTTTCTGATAATATTAGATTTTGAATGTTTACTTCTCCAAGAAAACATGCATCAATAATGTGTAGACTAGGAATTCGAATATATTTTTTTGTACACCCCATTTCAATTTCAGTTACCTCTTCTGCATATATAAAAGTGCCATAAGGTAGTTCCACATTTAAAGTCATTAACATCCAATTTTTGTTATTAAATACATACACTTTTGTACCTCCCATACCTATAAACAATATTAGAAAAAAGAAAATGAGAAGAGGCTGTTACGAAAATTTATTCTAGAAAAATGAATTAACCTCCAAAATATATATTAAAATAAAACACATTATACAGAGTTATGATATTTTATTGAAATATATATTAACTGAAATAAACATTAATTGAAATATCATCAACTTCAAAATATGGTACAGAACATCTGATTTTGATATGATTTTTAATCTGACTGACTGTACTTGTGCTCTAACATGATAACATTTCCATACAAATGTGTATATCATTATTCTTATTATACACTTTCATTTGAAATGTTATATTTTATTGTTAAAATTTCATTTTTATAAAGAAAAATATCTATTATAATCAAGTAATTAATTCTTTATGATAAGTTTATGTCGCATATAAATAAGTTATTGCACTCAATTAAATCATTAAATTTAAACAACAGTGCTTTTACTGCACTAAGAACGTTAGTTAGTAACACCTTATATTCATAATTGTTGATATTTATTATTATATATTCATTTAGAGATTATTTATCTATGTATACATTTATCAACAAGCTATCTGATGATGGGTTAAGAGTAGAACTAGTTATGGTAGACAAATACTCATAACATGACTCTCTAGGACTAAAGCCATCAGGGCAATACATTAATAAAATTACAGATATAAAACTAGACAAAAATAATATATATCCATACTTACTCAAGTAGAAATGGGCATTTGTTTTATTTTCTGTGCTACTACTAATACAAAAATTCCACATATCATTATTAATACTTTCTGTAAAATCTTCTTTTGTGAAAAGTGTTATTGGACTGATAAACATAAAATCTAAAATATATCATTGAATATAAACTTCTCATTTATTTTAATTTGATTCTATTAAAATATTAACTATGTTTATATAAATTAATAATTTGTAAATTTTAAACAGAAAAAAATAACATTAGTTTTTGATTAATGAAAAATGCTATTATTAGTTATTAATTTAAAATGCATAAGTACCAGAATTTTGTATAAATGAACTCATCCATTTATTCGGCGTTCTTCTTATTGGTACTGCCCTCATTTTATCTGGTAATTTCCAATTTCCCAAACAGTACGATCTTATTTTTGACTGGTATTTTTCAATTAATTGTACATTTTTGCTAAACTCAATTATCTTTTTAATGTGCCTACTCTGTCGATATGCTAACCTGTAAAATTAAATACATTTTAATATAAATACACATTTCATATTACAGTAAACATACTTGTTATTAGAACAATACATATATAAATAAAATAATATATCATCAAATATAATGACATCTGTTGGAATTAATTGATGTATATCCATTTCAGACTCATTTCCAAAATTCCAAAACTTATTATTGACATCTTTTAAAAATTCTCTTATTGTTTCTGTGTTACGTCTTTTATTTTTACAAATTAAATATTTTTCTGAATTTGCTGGACGGCTAGTATTTGGTTTGAAAATACTTACTGAAAAATATTTTTATTAATACTAGAAAATATCTATAAATAACAACAGTCAGACCTTTATCGAAACATAAATACATTAAATAGATAAGTCCAACACTAAACAGTGTTAATGTATCGAAAAGTTTGGTTACAAAATGACCATGTATTCGAACAATGGATAATGCTATTAAACACTGACATACATAAATTTGTTTCGACAGTATTTCCTGCATATTTTCATGACCCTCTACAGAGAAACCCTAAAAATATATTTATCATTTATATTCAACACTATTATACATGAATATATGATCATTTACCCCATCAGACATCATAAAATGTACACCAAGGTTATCAGTCTGCAACAAGACTTTTTCTACAAAATCTGCAATATTTAATGGATCATAAATATTTCCATCTCCTTTAACACCATACAACGTTTGAAACGATTCAGTAGGTGCAGCAAAGAAATCATTCAAACGAAAATCATTATCCCCACGTAGTGTAAAACCAAATCCTTATATAAATAAGAATTAATATATTAGACATGAAGAAAGAACATAAATTTGAAATATGAACAATACTGACAGCTCATTAGTTTTAATGCATATTTCAAGAAATGAAACGAAATTCCTGTAATTTATTACAATATTTGACTTTTTCAGTAATTAATATTTATATAAAATACCTTTATATAACCACTTTTTTCGCCAAAGTATATATTCAGAAAATCCACCTGGTCCTCCACAAACATCAGCAAAATAATATGGTCCTTTATGAGTTTTATGATTTGGCTAGAACAAATTACAGATTTATTTTTAAATATATTTATTATATGTTATATTTAAAATATAAAGAGTTATGTATGTATGCGTATATAAATATATACATATATATATATATATTTAAGCACACACACACCTACATTCATAATATAACAAATATAGATACATATTATCAATGAAGTATAGATTTTCAAGTTAACAATGATTATAGAATACAGTTTCCATGTTTACATTTTCAAATTTTTACAAGAGGTTTGCTGAATTTGGTTAACTATTTTTTGAGAATAGATACTAAATTGCCACATTTTTTATATGTAACACAATTTTTATATGTAACAGTTTTATTTTGTGAAAATATATTATTAAAACGATGCTTTAGTTCTTTTTTGACTTAAATTGTTTATATAATACACAAGTACATACATCATTTTCAATATTTGTAAAAAGAAAATCACATGCAGCATCAATATTGGCCATTTTCACAGCAGCACGGTTCAGGAAAAATACATTCTTTATTGTTTCGAATGGATTTGCTCTGCTACGGGCTTTAATCAACTCAAGTGGTTTAAGTAAATCTAATGAATCTTTTTCTTTATATAAATCTTCAGAACAATTACAGAACTGATTATCTAAAGTGATTTTTTGTTTTCCTTCAATAATCCAAGATTTAAGAGTTGTTAATGAATATTTAGTGGCATTACATGGAGCAGATATCCATGATATAGTTTCTTTTAATTCTATGCTCTATAAAAGAAGTGATAAAATAAATTTATTAGAACGTATTTTTATTTTCACCTCTTCATAATTATTTCGAGATATAAATTCTAATAAATACTAACTTCTTCATTATCAAATTTTAATGTACTTATATCATCATCTGATTTTGTAAATCCCAGTCCCTGTTTACCAACTTGCTCAATTAATTCGATCGGGTTAACTCGACCCTGACAAAATTTACCTAAGCCAGAACCTTTCCTGTAACCCATTTTTTCCTAAAATTTATTATTATTATTTTTAGTAAGCAAATTGCCTATACATAAGTATGTATATTTGTAAACAATACCATCATTTTCAATGCCTTAATATCAACAAAATTATCATCCGGATTCATTTTAAGTGTTGGGTTAACAAGAGTAGTTAAAGGTTTATTTTCATCTGTGAATATTTTACTAAATCCTGGATAGTGATGGTCCATTTCTAAAACTTTCTTTATTTCTTTTGATTTAGTAGTTAGATTTAATTCCAAAGCTATAAATATATTACAAAAAATCAAGTTTATAATAAAATTTGCAATTTTAGAAATAAGCAATGGGTTCTATTTGAATAATTTATTATATGCATAAATACTTACTATCTTTTACATTGTCCATTGTTTTTCTAATTATATTGTATTAAAGGAAAAAAATATTTGAGGTTATATATATACATAAAACAAACGTTATTTATGAATAAAATGTACATATTATTTAGGGAGTTAAGGTCAAATTGACAAGTAAATAAAATAAAACACATGTTCTACTATACGTTACATTACTTATTAAATATGTATGTTAACTTTTAAGATATTAATAACTTTAGCCTGTATTTAATGATTATTACTACTACATGTTTAGTTTTTTGAAGACCTCTTTTTCCATAAATGTGAATCCTATTTTTTTCTTAATTAATAAAACGTTTTTCTGCTTTTAATAGTTAAATGAAAACTTTTAAAAATAGTACGTATTTCTGAAAATTTGTTCAAATAATTTTATTAAATAAAAGTTTATAGGTAATTACCTAAACTTTTTTATTTGTATTAACAGTTATACATTCAGTACAAAACTCATAATTGTTATATTTATTAATTATACTTCTAAAATGGTATATGTATATATATATATATATATAATGTTTTAATGTAGTGTATATTTATAATTATAATTAGCATCAGGAAACTTATATAATTTTTCATTCTTATTGTTTAAAAAATTCAGTTGACATTGTGAATATTTTTGTTGAAAAATATTTATGCTTGTAAATAAAATGCTTCGAATCTTATATGATAAAAAAGACTGATTTAAAATGATTTTAATTTTTATTTACAAATAAAAAAGTATTAAAATTTTGTTCTTTTATAATTTTCTCAATATAATATTGTGTGCGAATATTGAGTGGAACTGAAAAATAATCTGTGGAATAAAAAAATGGACTATAAATTATCAAATATAGCGTAATGTATATTTAGCAATATTTAACATTTTATTTCAATAGTCTTTATAATGAAATGGTCAAATTTTAATTTATAGTTTGTAATAAAAAGAACAGATATACTTTTTTCAACATTTTATATTTTTTTTTGGAATTATACATGGGATCTAAATGCTAATTTACTTTGTAATGGATAAATAAATCTATAGAAACTAAAAACAGTAATTTATTAAATATTAAGAAATGTTTATATTATTTTCATTTAATGTCTTCTGAAAAATTTTAATTCACAATTTTTAAAAAATGTACACTAACTTTACAGACAAATATCTATACACACATTTAGATAACTGTAACATTTTATTATTTAGTCATTAAGTTTATAAAGGTTTTAAAAATAATTACATATAGAATATTTTTAATATATTTGT
The DNA here is from genome assembly GCA_034766995.1 of Acanthacorydalis orientalis. Classification (NCBI taxonomy): domain Eukaryota; kingdom Metazoa; phylum Arthropoda; class Insecta; order Megaloptera; family Corydalidae; genus Acanthacorydalis; species Acanthacorydalis orientalis. Next base: position 47,821,217 of record CM068313.1, on the reverse strand, counting down.
TTAAGAAACACATTTTAAAATAAAATTAATTAGAAGAATCTTTATTTGCTATTATACCTAACAAAAATGGTACACGAAATTTAATTCTTTTGAAACATACACAATTATATTTAGTGTAGACATTTCATGAGTGTGTATTCACATTAACAATAGTTCTGTATCCACATTATAGCTGAGAATGTACAATTACGTACATTTTTCTTAATTTCATTTCCGCGGTCTTCCAGCTCCTTTTTTACCAGTTCCAGAAACTTGTTTATCTTTCCCTTTATTATTTAGTAAAGGATGTATTTCTACAATAAAAAATATTTATTTAATACAAACATATACGTGTGTGTATAAATATATATATTAGTATAAACTGTCTCTTTACCATCACTGCTACTTTGAAGTGCTATATCATAAGATTTATATTTTCTTTTTTTATTAGGTGAAGGTCCATTGCCTGGAGTTGTTGGGATTGTTCCTGTATCTCCTGCAATCCAGCCTTCTTCTGGGTCTTCGATCTGAAAAAAAATGTAAACAATTTGAAAAACAATTAGTGGATATAATTAATAAATTTTAATTCAAAAGATATGTTTATATTTCAATTTTATATTGTTAGCTTAATGATATACACTTGTAAATTATTCTGAAAAGAACGAATTCATATATTTGAAGGATTAATGTAAAAATATAGCAATATGATATTATATGAACCTCTGGTGCAATAGGAAGAAATTGTAGAGCATCTGTGTTCTCATTTTCTTCATCAGAACTACAAAAAGCAGGTACTGGGTCAATACGAATAACATCCACTTCAAGGTCTTCATCTTGTTGAGCTTCATTACCACTTGCTACAGATTTATCTTCATCAGTCAAATCAAATTCACTTTCACGTTCTTCATATTCTACATTTTCATCCAATTCTTTGAAATCTGGAGCAAATGCTGACCAATTTTCAACTTGATTTTGAGCCCATACACTGACAACTCCTGTAAAAATAAAGGAACATTTTATACATGGATTCATTTAAATCTAAATCTTTTAAATATATGTTACACTGAAAATGTGTTTATGAATTAATAAATGAATAATATATATATATATATATATATATATATATATATATATATATATATATAATAAAGTAAATATATGCATTTATATGTTTACGTTCTTTAGTTAGTATTCTTTGATATAATTTTATTTAAATTTAGAAGTGCATTATTGTGGTATATAAAATTGAAATTTTTTAAGCTAACTGAATAATTTAATTTTTAATTGATTAAATCCCTATTTTCAATAAATTCAATTTTGTTCTTTAGTTAGTAATTTGTAAAATTACATATTTACATCAAGTATGTATTTCTTTTGTAAAATAAACAGCTGATAATTAAAATTTGTGATACAAATTTTGACAGTTATATAAAATATATTATCAAAATACATTATTATTATAATTTTTTTCTGTTTTACTGTAATTAAAAATTAATATAAAATATGTTTAGTATTATAAATGATAATCTTTAGTAACCTGAAGATATGCTAGCTATTATAGGACGAACTGGATGCCAAACAACATCAAGAAGCAATTCTCCTTTAGTGCCATGTAAAATTTTTACCAAATTTCCTATAGATTTTTCCCAAATATATAAAGCATGCTGTCGAGCAGACCCTGCACAAACATATTCACCATCTCCAGAAAAACAACATTTTTTCCACATAGTCCTGAAAGAAAATTTTTTTATGTGAGTGTTTCAATTATTTATGTAAATAATACATTAGTATTTTTTACAATGTTAAAATTATAACTATATTGGAAAAATATTTATTAAACTCTTAAACAGTTGTAAAAATCAAAAATTTTGAAAGATGAGTAAGGCTTTGGAGTATCATTTAATTGATCAAATCTCAAGTTAGATTCTTATTGCTATATATATATATATATATATATATATATATATATATATATATATATATATATATATATATATATATATGTGTGTGTGTGTATGTTGTTCCAAAAATCCATTCTTTTATTTATGCTTATTAGATACTTTTAAAACATATCAATTCAATAGAAGTATTTTAAATTTTGCAACAATAAAATAAAAGATAATCTATAAATAAATTAAACTTACTTATTAACTAAATCTTGTAATTTTTGAATTGGTTCTGGTTCTCCATCTTTTCCACATGTTAATACTTCTTTACTATCATAAACTCTTATTACACGATCAGCAGTATTAACTAAAAAATAACTAAAAAAAAGCATTACATAATTAAATCTTTACTTTTTCTTGTCTTGAAGTATTACTTACTCTCCTCGTCTTGCAAATTCTATGCTTTTAACTGCAGCTGCACTTGATGTTCCAAGAGTTATACGAAAACTGGCTTTTATTTCAAGTGATTTAGAATCAAGCACTAAAACTCTTCCTTTTGCATTTCCTGTATAAACATATATACCTCTTCTATCAAAGGATGCTACTATATTTAAATCACCCTACAAAAGAAAAACAATATTAGTCATATTAGTCAATAAAAATGAATATTCATTTCAAGATATTTCATTACAGTTGTATTATTTTACTAATCATAATCCATTGATACTTACATCATCATCTAATGGTACAATTTTATGGCCCCCTTCTAAATCAACAAGAACTGCAGCATGTCTCATTGGACAAACAAGAAGTCGAGTTTCATTCCTAGGTTCCCATTGAACTTTTAAAACAGGACATGGAAATCGAAACTTTTGTTCACATTCACTAGACAAAACTTCCCATACACAAACCGTATTATCAGTTGATGCTGATGCCAACTATAAAGTTTGTAATTTTAAAATAATTTTTAAAATATGTATGAAATTGTACAAAAATAGATATGAAAAATCAAATATGTAATACTTTATATCCATTTCGCGACCAACTTAAGCTGCACACAGGATGTACATGAGCTGAAATAATTTTTGCAATACCACGAGTTAGGAAATCCCAAACGACAATACGCCCATCATTACAACCAACGGCAAGTAGTGTGCCTCTTTTATTGAAAGCACATGTAACAGCCAATGATATACAATCCAAAGCTCCATCAAATTCCTATATTAAACATATCTTTTTGAATTACAATTCGGCAAAATTAAAATAAAAGGTTATGTTCAATATGTATACATACGTACTTCTGGATAATTCTGACCGAAAGATTCTGAAAAAAATAGAGAGTACATACGATTAGATTAATAATTATTAGAGCATGCATATAAAAATTACCTAATAGTTCTAAATTCATAGTTTATTAATATTACTATAATGACATTATATGTAAACAATTTCGGTGCTTGATTTCAAAACGTAAAGGTAAATAGTTATAAAGATTATATATAGATGGCTGATAAAGAATACATTCTGTACTTTATAATTAGAATTCATGCATAATTGATTTTAAATGACTTTTACGAGTCAATAATTAATAGAAGAATCATATACTTTGATCCTAGACATTTCTTGTCATATCAATTTAAATATCACAATAAAAACATATTATTAGCTCTTTGTCATTAGTTGCAAATTTTATTTCAAACACTGAAATATAATTTATATTGTAATTAAAAGCATAAACAAAGATCAGTATGGAATTTAGCTACTTTTGAAATTACGTAAAAGTAATATAATTTCAAAAACATCAGGATTTCTTGTTAAAAAATGAATTATCTATTTTTATATTTAGATTATTTTTAGTTAAAAAATTACTTATAGATGGCAGTATATGTATGTATTTAAATTTATTAAAGTATGAATGGAATATGAAATTTGTATTGACGCATGGCCTATGTTTAATCATCAGTGTGGAAAAGCATTCATTATATTTTCAAAATTAAATATTTCATTTACACTTAATTGTGGTTTATAATTATTTCTGCTTTTTTAATTTATTAAGAGTGTCGTATTTGATTTTTTAAATGAAAAAATGGAAGGATTATATGGTAAATATATACAAATTATATTAAAGATGAAGACCTAAAATACGATGTTTAATTAAAAAATATTTGGCCTAGCGTCATGAAATCTTATTTATAAAAAAATATTTTAAATTAAAATGGTCTTCTGCAGCAGCTACGCACCGCTTTCAACTCTTTTTCTACTTCTAAAAGCACTCTTTGCAGGTATTTTTGAGAATCGCTTTTAGATCAATCCCTGAATTTCCTTCCTTCCTTTCAGTCGTTTGAGAACAGTGTTTTTTTTTAACAAAGTCTTTAGTTTTAGAAAAAAGTCATACGGGGCCAAGTCAGACCTGAATGTTGGTTGGGGACTGAGGAAGACTGTTCTTTACCAAAAATAGTTAAATCAGAAGAGAAGCATGGAGTGATAAATAAGCACGATACAGCATCCACGATACAATTTTCTAACTTTCAGGTCACTTCTTCATGCCTTAATCGCTTCATAACCCCAAGATAAAAAATATTGATTTAATGTTTGACCTGTTGGTATTCATTCTCGATAAAGAAGCTTTCGAGAATCGAAAAATGTGATGGTCGTGACTTTCACATTTGGGTTCACTTGTCGAATTTTCTTCGGTTTTAGAGAACTAGGCGTTTTCCATTATGTTGAATCATGTTTTGTCTCCACGTTATACTCGTAGATCTAAATTTCATCGTCTGTTACGATGTTATAGAATAAGTCTAGTTCGCGTTCTCCCCTTTTCAAAAGGTTCGCTGTCCTTTAATTGATTTAATTTTGAAAACCGTCTGGTAAAGAAAATCTAATAACGAAAACCACTGTAACTCTCGAAAATAATAACTTTCAGTGTGAACTCATCAGCAGTCAACTCACAACTGATTGCCGCATTATATGTTACTAGTTACTCCCTCCATATTCTATTTATTGAGCTGTGCGCGAGGTCTGAATATTTTTTAATCAAACATCCGTACATTCATGCCAGTATTGTGAATTATGGTCATGTTTTTCTTTAAATTTGCAGTTTTTTATTTTTCTGAATTTTGATTAGTAATATATCAGTTTATACGGAAACGATATTTTTATATAAGAAATGCTCTATTGTGACAATAATCAGGCGAATTTGAGAATTGTACAGTTATTCAAATTGAAAAGAAAATAGCAAAGAAAAAGGCTTACGTAAAAAAATTAATGAATATAAAGTCGTGAAAAAATAATATTGATTAATTAAATTATGCATGTAAAAAAACAATGAAGATTCATTTTATATAAAGAATTAGTAATTAAAGGAATTTGGAATTAATTGTTTGTTTAATTAAATATACTTTAATAATCAACCAAAAATGGGAGAATGTGTTTTCATTTCAGTTATTAGCATCTACACAAATTTTAAATATTAATTTTGATTAAATGATATTTAATAGTAATAAGATCATTGTTTTGATATTAGAACTATCAGAATTATTTGAACACAACCATATTGGTTATTAACCATAATTCGAAAAATGCTTTTATTGTTATAAATAGATATAAAACAAATTATAATTACATTTTCGAGATCAAAAAGAAACGATTTATACATCAATAAAAAATGAGCGAAATTGTATATCAATTATGGAATAAAAATCCTAAGAATATAAGAAAAATATTATTAGATATGAAATTATTTTTTGGAACTATTGTTTCTAGAAGCAGTGTGTTTATGATTTGTGTGATTTTTATTATTATTAATATATATATATATATATATATATATACATATAATTATTTTTATAACGCACTTAATTTTATATTTTTGGTACAAATAATAGAAATGATTAGAAGTGGATGATAGTATATTCGAGTTGAAGTATTGTCTATTGCGTTAATTATTAAACTTAAAAATGCTTAGTATTGCTAGAATATTTTTTTTAGAATATTTTCTTTTTTGTATTAGAATTGATTTTTTTCTCTATTTTTGTTTACTATTCTTTTTTTGAATTACTGCACATAATAAAAATGGCCAAATATTACATTCAATTTAATATTAAAGGTATTTTTTTACAATCATAAAAAATCATAATGCAAAAAGTATTATGACGAAATAAATAATATTTTTCTTGGTCAGATATAAATTTCAGAACATATGAGGAATTTGCTATCAATGATTTTTAATTTGTTATTTGTTTATTGGAACAATTAAAAGTAAAAATAATAGTGTATTAGTTGTGGTTTATACAATTTTATTATATTAATAATTAAGACGCTATCAACAAAAGTTCCTGATTTTTTTGGTATACCTGTGGTTTTTCTAATAGTATATTAATTTGGTACTTATATGTATTTTCAGTAAATAAACTTGTTTGTTTTTGAATTATATATATTTTACTCAAGTTTAAAAATATATTTTTACTTATCTAAAAACAAATAGTTTAATTTTCGTGTATGCTTTCATTTCATTCTATTTTTAATAATTGTTCTCTTTTAATATTACTTACTTTAGACAACCTTAAATCAACTTAGTTCAAATTACGACATTCCAGGGCAATTAATGCTATTTTAAAAGAATTATTAATTTAATCAATTTAAGTTTTGTTTATAATTTTAACTACATTAAAATGTTATCCCATTTTTTAACTTTGATAAAATAAATTCAAATATCAGTTGTAAATCGACATTAGAATGAGCTAGAAGTTGACATTTTTACATTTATTTATATTTTCGAAAAAGTGTATTTAGATTTTTTTAATAGAAAAGTATGTAAATTTATAAACAACATTTCCAAAAAACTATAATCAGATGAGAAAAAATTTGTGTACTATTTTTAATAATTATATATGTATGGATTTTATCTTTGTTGAATTCTTATTATATTTTTTTCAATTATATATATATATATATATATATATATATATATATATATATATATATATGTACATTTCTATTCCTTAATCCTTATTTATGTTTTCGTTTTTATCGATGAGAAATGAATGCAATTATGAATTATTTAAGTAATTATTGTTTTTATATTTTGTATATTAAACATTACTTTTGTTTAAATTTTAAATTTTCATATAAATTAAAAGATATGTAAGTAATATTAATCCATTTTCGTGTACTTCAATCATCGATTAATATATATATATATATATATATATATATATATATATATATATATATATATATATATAATGCTCTTTTAATAAATTTTATTTTAGAAGCAGTTCTTTTTAATAGAGAAATGAATTTATTTCGAATTTATATTACAATATATTATTTCATACTATACTTTTTCTAATTATGGCAGATCAATATTAAAATTAGTTTATATTAAACCATATCGAGTAACACACAAGCGCAGACATATATATATAATAAAAAATCTAAACCAGTATACTAAACATTTTCAGATTCATACAATCAAATTTGTACATTTCATTACAAATAATTTTTATGGAATAATATTTTAAGGTTAATTGTTCAATTTAATTGTTGATAACATGAAAAATAATAAAGTTTTTTATTAAACAAATGAAATTGTATTCAATTTATAAATTCTATCATGAATATTAATTACAGTTGCATATTATTTTAAGAATTGTTACTATATTTTCAACTCTTCAATTTACTTAAAAGTTATTACGCATCAGAACAAAATTATCCTTTTTAATATGATTATTATATTGGTTATTTTTCATGTAGTTATCCTTTTTTATATAAAATGGGCATCACTAATGGCCTTAGTTGTCGATGTGCACTTAAACCACAAATGAATTAGCAGATTTTTGCGTATACAGAAAGTTATTATAAAATGTATACAATCCTATTTGTTTCAAATATCAATAAATATTTGTTTTCTATATAAATAAATATGAACAGTACTTACTTAAAACAGCGTTCATTTCAGAAAGAATCAGACCACAGCTAGTCTCACAACAAAATCTTGTTATATAAAAATTAAAAATCGAACAATATGTACAAACTATTTTTTTATTTCAGACCTTCGAACGAATAATAAAACAATATTAAATGTTAATATGACTACAATAATTAAATATATATAATAAATAATTTTATCAACGAGTAATAAAAGTATGTTTAATTAATAATCAGTAAACTAGTTCATATTTGATTATTTTGTATTATACTTAATCCAACAATTACAATATCAAAAAATCAATAATGCTTCGTTTTATTTTTAAGCCGATTTGAAGAAAAATACAACACATGAAAATACATAACGATACTTGTATTTAAAATAAATGTGTATTTTATATTATTTCATTAATAGGAAAACTCTTTTTGTTTCAAAAGTATGTTTTTATCACTAAAATTAATTCTTGATATTAAATATGAATGTGTATTCACTCTCAGCATTAGTACAACACAAATCCACATAGATGCATAGGTATATATAAATATATATATATATATATATATATATATATATGCATATGTATCTGTATATACATTATTATTATTATAATTATTTGCATTTTTAAATTCCTCAGGGTTATTTTTTTATTAAATAGTTTATGTAACAGTACTTTTTAAATTTTGATTTGAGAATTGATTTAGATTATATGCCAGGTATTTATATTATCTCTACCAGAGATAACGAATTCTGGAAGTAGGATCGTTACAATTTAACGACCTTTATTTCCACACTTTCACAAATGAGTGTTCTATTTATCTCACAAATCACAAAAGAAATTTATAATCAAAAATATTGAATAAGTCTTGATTGTTGACTATTTTTGATTAATTATTTGTTTTTTTAATATCGATGAAGTTTTTTCTGTATT
>CM068313.1:47749995-47809995 GCA_034766995.1 Acanthacorydalis orientalis | reverse complement strand
TTGTTTTTATATGAAAATATTTCGCATTTATATTTTTATTAAAAATTATGAGATCTTCTCCTAATCAGAAAAATCTTAGCTGTACGCTATATATATATATGTATATATATATATATATATATATATATATACAGCGACTCAAAATGAAATTCATAATATAGAATCATAAACCTTTTCTCAAAAGGACAAAAATTTACAGTAAAAATTAATCCAGATACTTTTATTTTAAACATTATCATGTTTCTAAATAAACATGCATGTGAAATTTGTTATCTGTGTCTATATAAATGATGTGTTGAAATTAATGTATCAAAAATATATAAAAAAATAATACAGTCATATATTTGTTATAAGTAAATAATTACTTCTTGAAAAAAAGACAACTGAAGTATAAGTGTGAAAAGTTGAACACGCGATAAAGTTTTTCTGTTTAGAATTCTCCTTGAACTTGAAGATGTTGCTGTATGTTTGAGCCAGTGTCGTAACTAGACAGTCTGGAGTCTGTTGTGAAATATGTTGAATTTGTATTAATTTAGAGAATATTTTCAACGTGTTTTATTCTTTTGTAATCATCAGATTTGTATTTTTGTTAATAAAGAAACATTTTTTGTAGTCTGCTTGTATTTTTGGTTAAGTACTGTATTTTAAATTGTATTTATTTTTTACCTGTATCGTTCAGAAGTCAATGTCCCATGTTTTAAATACACTAATTGAAATGCAAATATTACGCGTGAGATTATTTTTATTTACTATATTAATTTTTGAATAGTATCTGTTTAATATTTTTTATGATTTTCAGTAATATAGACATCACACATATAATATTTATTATAATAAATTGGTTCCTCTATTAGGTTGTTACACACGAAACGATCAATTTCAAATACAAAATTAATACAAATTAAATATAATAATTTTTATCAACTGACAACTTATTTGATTCAAGCTATTTATTAATATCAGTTAACAAATTAGTTACTTGTTTACGATTTTTGGAGCTAATATTTTATGTATCTTTTGGGAGTTTCGGTTTATTGAGAACGTTTTTTTTTAACAAAAATGTCTGATAGCAAGAACAATGTAAATTTCCAGTAAAAATGCAAACTGATCTCTGAATATGAAAGATAAAGTAGAAGTTTTAATTTAATTTTGCACATTTTTTAATTGTGTTTGTGTAATACTTGTGTCCAGGTATTGTCATTAAAACTGAAAAATCTTTTCAATTTATAGAAATCGTTTTTTTATGTTTATTAAATTATTTTTTGATAAATATATATAATAAGATAGAATCAATAGTTTATAAATTACGATTCAGTTCCATAAATAAATAAGTTTTTAATTATTTTGCTTAATACAATTAAATATTTTATACAAAATTACTGAAAACTTGTAAAAGGGGTACTATGACGATCATAAGATTATGTAAAACTAGAGACTTAATTATTTCAAAAAGTTACAAAAATGTGTTTAAGAAGAAAATGGGTTTATGTTAATTTTTTTAAGATAGGTTTAATATTATAACAATATATACATATGCATATATATATATATATATATATATATACATATATATATATATACATGTATATATATATATATATATATATATATATATATATATATATATATATATATATATATGGGTGTGTGTGAGTGTGTATTTAAAAGAAATCTGTCATTTTTATGAATTGTTGGGTTAATTTTGCCAGTAGATAATGGATTAAGTATCTTCGTTACGTATTAACACCATTAAAAATATTTAGGGAAAAGTGCTTGTAGTAAATAATATTAATTTTGTATTCAACTGCTTAAATTAGGCAATGCTCATTATTCGGGAAGACCAATAAATTTTGATGATAATCTCCTGAAACAATTAGTTGGATTAGATTCTCAACAAACTATAGATGAATTATGGCAGAAACTCTCAACTGTATGACCCATTGTAAATATTTAAAACGTATCGTTGATATGAGTAACATGTGTGCCTGGACATTGGATGAATTATCTATAGGTGATAGAAGAGCGAGTTAAAACGTATAGTTTTTTTATTATCAATATAAAGAATTCATCCTTTTTTGTAGAAAGTTTAACTGGGGATGTTATAGATATATATATATATATATATATATATATATATATATAAACATCAGTCAATTTTTTATTGTTTATAGTAACAATTGAAGTGCCGCGCACGTCAAATCATTTCTTGCAATCATTACAAGAAACTGGTTTGTATCATTATAAATTTATTGTGTCACTATTACTTAAGTTTTTACTTGAAATAAATGTTATATATGTTTCAAAACAATACTGTATATACACTTTTTACGTAAAAGCATTTTTCCAAATTGATTAGAAGTTTATGATACATACCTACATACTTACACACATACATAGATAGATACATAGACATATATATATATATATATACATATATATATATATATATATATATATATAAAACTTTTTAAAAGGAAAATGTAAAAGTTATAATTAAATTCATATATTAGATTGGTAGAAAAATAATTGCGGTTGTGGCTTTCAAATTCATATACATTTTTTAAATTAAGTGGTTTTAAGTGGTCCAGAACTATTGGATGACTAATGCTTAACTTTTGTAAAAGCTCTCAAATTGTTGTGCGCGGTTCTGATTTAATTAACGCCTTCAGTTCTTGTTATAAACTGAAAAAGGACGCCCGTAACTTTCTTCAACTTCATGACTCTCGACCATAGCATGAAAATTTTAAAACCACTATTGCTATGTACGTTCCTTAACAGTACCCATACCAAGCAGTTTACGAGCAGTTTCTGCTGCTTTACCACCCGTTTTGAACTCATACAAAAATTTCTCTTATTTGATTCTTATCCATCTTTAATTTAATAGCCCAATTTAAATCAAAATTAATAATATAACCAAAGACGATGTTACCAAAATGCAGACCGAAAAATGCATTTTAAAACTTTCATTGACACTCTTTGAAAAAATTAAGGTAAAAATTCAAAAAATAAAAATCGCAATTATTTTCCTAGTAACCTAATATTGAGTCAATTATTTAGTAACCTTTTATCAACCTATTATTGAGTAAATTTTTATATATTGTGTAAATTATTTGTATGGGTTAAATTTTTGGTTTTTATAATACAATTTTTCTTATTAATATGAAAATATTTATTCTCAATTGTAAATCTAATGCATACATTTGAGAAAGTAATAATTTATATTATCATCATAAATAATTTGTCTTTCTATAACCGCTCTATCTAATAGCGGTTATTATGCGTTCTAATAGGTGGCATTACTGCGATAAAAGTTAACAATAAGAATCGAACAATTTTTTTAAAGTATTGTGTTTTGAAAAGATTAGGATTGTCTATTCATTTAAATTTCGATTTAAAATAGTTTTCAAATGTTTAAACACCCTCAACAGATACTGATAATACAAACCACGAATGAGTTAAACATCGATTTTTAGTTCAAACATATTGCAAAATTGAAAAAGAATGTAAATATATTGAATTTTATTATAATTTAAATATTAATATATTAAGAATCATTTCTTGCTATGTGTTTTATTTTAATGACAATTTTATAGAGTTAAGTTAAACGTAAATCATTTTTACAGTAATTAATAAACTTATTGAAAATTAATTTTTATTTCATATTTTTTAAAGAGTTATGTAACTGGGGTCATAGAGTAAATAACGAATATATATATAAATTAACTGTGTAATATTCAAAAATAAGATTATGTATGTTGAACGTAATGCAAAAATGTTCGAAATTTTGATTATCTGGGATATTTAATAGGATTGCAATGACATTTTAGTATATGATGAAGTAAATATATTCTTATTGTTAGTTGTAAAATTAACATAATTATTCAATATATCACACATGATGCTTTTTATTTCTCTGTTATGGTGCTTTTTGGTGGTTAACCGTCTGATATAGCCAGGTTAGGACTGACAAATAGGGGCTTGACTTTCGTTAATATTATTTAATTTGTCTCGCCAAAAGAAAGTTTCATTTAAGTGTCACAAGTTGTTATGCTTGATTTTTAATGAACGGATGGCTTGAGGGTTACAAACATGATTTGGTGCATCGACTATATAACAACTAGTATATATCCCGTCAAAATTGGCGGAAAAATGGAAAGAAACATAGAAAAAAACATTTATTGATTTTTACAACATGATATATTTAAACAAAAAAAGTATCTCAGAACGAAACTTAATGTATTAAACTTGAAACATGTTCGACCTATCCATTGTGAAAATTTCCTTGTACCCAGACGGCCACGTTGCGGACAAAGTGACGAGAAATGTGGGGTTTTTATTATTAAGACAGAATACTGTTTTTTTTAAACTAGTTGGTTATTAAATTTTTTTTAGAAGAATGTTCTTATTTTTGTTTTAAGGTAAGAACATTTTTTATCTTATGATACTTTAGTTTTCAATGCGAATAAAAAAGATGGTAATTTATTATTATTTCGAAAATTAACTTATTATATATATATATATATATATATATATATATATATGTATATATATATATATATATATATATATATATATATATAAATCCCAATCGATATTTCTGCAATATAATATGGGATTAAATGGAACATATAGCCAAATGTAATTTATTATTTTGTTTTATAATTGGTTATAATATATTTTGTTCATACAGTCAGAACATTTGTATATTCGTAAATATTATAGATTTACATTTATGTATTTTCTTTAGTTATTTTCATTGTTATTAATTAAAAACTTTAATTAAAGAGATAATATATTTTAAACTAGATTATGGATATATATATATATATATATATATATATATATATATAATATATATATATATATATATATATATATATATATATATGTATATAAATATGTATATATATATATATATATATATATATATATATATATACCAAATTTAAAAAAATGGAAATTTTTCGTTATTTTGTGAAGTAAAAAAGCGATAATTACATGAATGTCCTTTAAATACTAACTTTTTACAGTCGTGGTTAAAAGATCAGTAGAAATATACTTAATTTATGCAATATTAAGAAAACTTTTTCAAAAAAAAGTTCTTGCAAGTAAATATAAAATTGACTGACTATATTTATATATATTTCGATTACTAATTGATCAGTCATTCGATTGTAGTCGAAAAATATATAAATATATTTTTGTGCAGGTTCATTTATTTAGAAATAAATCATAATTTTGTTTGTTTTGATATTTAAATAGAACAGATGACATGATAAGAAAAAAACCTTGTAATACAAATATTGGTTAAAGATATTGGTTGTAGTATAAATGATTTCATAAATTGAAACTTATCGTCATCTTATGATTATAGGAAGGTATTTACCTATTCAAACACTATGCAGAGACAAATGTATATTAAACTATTAATATTGACAGACAATGTCCTTGAATAAGAGAAAAACAAGTTTCTCGCTAGTTTTTACCGATATTTTTAATATAATTTATAATTATTTCGTCAAATTTATATACAAATACATGTGTACACACACATTCACTCACACCTTAGTAGAGACTCACACGCATATATATATATATATATATATATATATACAGAGCGAGAGAAACAATTTTATTAATGTATATATAAGACTATATTCAAATATATTAATGTATGTATATATCTTAATATTGTATTTTATAAGACTTTTATTATTGTAGCTTATTTAGCTATTTATATTTTCTATTTCACATACTTTAATATTATCATAATCATTTTTAGCATTTGATAATTTCCTTTTAAATAAAGTTCTTTTTAAAAAATCTCAATTCAAATGATTCACTGCTTCTTTTTCTAGTAACTTCCATTAAATATCCATATATTTAATGGAAGGAATTTAATGGAATTTTAGTATAGTAACTTCCATTATATTTTTATCCCACTGATTTTTTTTGTGCATTGGTTTCTTTTTTATATATTCTTTTGGTATTAATCAATAGCATCACTTAGCTTATTTATTACCTTTCCTTTCTTTGTTGTTTTCCTTCTGTCCTTTCTTAAGCTTCTATTTTAAACATTTAACTTTTATAATTGTATAGAAAACTCCTGATTTCTTCGTTTTATGCTTTTTATGTACTTTTTGATATTTTTCAAATATATCCTTTGATGGTTAAGTTTGCTATCTGAGTTTTTGATAATCAATAATTTAATAAACTAGGAAATGAAGGCTATAGTTAGAATCCTAGTTATTACTGCTTAATAAGTTTGTTACAAAAATTATAATATGTCATATTTAATTGTACGTAATTCACTATAGTTTCATTAAAACTTTAAATAATTAAAATTAAAAAATCATTGTATAAGTTTGTCAAGTAATTAATCTGAAGATTTTTTTTGTTTCAGTAGAATCTTGTTTCAACGAAATGAATATTTATAAAGCTCTCATTTATTTTAAACAATCAGAGAGCATACATTTACTGAATGATGAAGAGAAAAATTCTATATTTGCATCATTATATTTCTACATAGTTCAAATGTTCCATTGCATATCTAAATATTTTCTATATCATTTGAGGTATTATTTTGTCGATGGAAAATGTATACATTTGTATAACTTTTGGAGACATTGACCATATCTGAATGAACTTATGATTTAATAACACTGCATGGAAAGAATTCCAAAGAAGTTAGACTTGGTGATATAACCAGTTATGGTCTGTTACTTTCATGTTAGATCCATTGACTTGGACATTGTTAATTTAGATAGTCCTGTACAATAGTTGCGTACTGACATGTTGAATTATTCTGTTAAAAACGATGATATTCAAAACCCAATTTTTAATCAACTGATATTAAAGAAACTCCGGAAACATATCCAGATAAATATGCAAGAGATCCAAATGATGTAAAGATATCATCATTACACGTTTGTGTTTGTATTTGTTGTTTTTTAGTATTCACAATAATAATGAATAAATTACCATAATTTCTTTACAATAGTTAAAGATATTTTAAATAGCCGCTAGCCAACGAACAATACCTTATCTATGTGTTATTTAAAACAATAAAAATAATCGATTTTAAGTTAAACACAATCCAAAATGTCAGTTATATTAAGTATATGAAGCAGGTCCAGCTATTAATAATAAGTAATGAATTTGAACTAATAATGATAAGTGATGAATGAACTAATAAGTCCAAATTCGACTACAGTTTGTTATATCTTTCATAATAAAAGCAAGATTATTAATATTATTAAAAATTATCTTAAGAAATAATTGTATTATTTATAGGGTTCTATTTTTTTTAAAAAAATAGCTTAATTAGAACCCTATTTGTAAAGTTCTTATATTCTTAGCTTATATGGCATCAAATTGTTTAGAATAGATTTTAGCGAAATTTTGAAGTAAAATAAATATTAATGATTACACATAAATATATAAAAAATGTATATCCAACAAATAAAACAATACGTTTAAAATCACTTAATGAGGCACAGTAGTTTCGCAATATGATGCGATTACCTTTTTGTTACATCATAGACAGTACATCATGGTCTAATCATATTTTGAATGCGTTGTTGCGATTAGTCTCGGCAAATAGTCGTGCCATTTAGAGAAGGGTTCAAAAGACTGTATGTATTGTTTTTGTTATTTACCTGAAAGTTTTAATAATTTATGAATTAGATGATTATTTGGTCAATTAATTTATACAAATAGCAACTCTGAGAATATTTTGGAAATATATAAAAGAAATAAATGACACAAATAATTAAATTTCATAACTAAAACTTTTCATTTGTTCTTACTAAATTATGTTTATGAATACAAACAAAAATTCTATTACAATAACGTTAAAAATGTAACTATTTTGTAAATTTCAATAGAATTGTACACAAAACGACATAATATCTATTGTGTTTTAACTTTGTTATATATTTTAATGAAGAAATCATTATAGAGAATTCTTTTTGATTTCTTTTTATAGAATTGAATGAAATTAATAATCTATCTATATTTATTTCAAGTTAGATTATTAAAAATTCATATATTTTTTTATCGAATTTGTTTATTTTTTGACGTGTTACTTATTGATATTTTTTTCAAACAGGGAAATCTTCGATTTGAACTTTAAAGCCAGTTGTGGAAATACACACTATCATTAACAACTTTTCCAATGAATGATTCAGTTTCATTAATAAGTTGGCACAAATAAATATTCTTCGTAACTTTGATTACTATTTCTTACCTTTCATTTTCTTGGAGTAAATAAATTGGAAAATATATTGTGACATTTTTTTCTAAGTGATTCGTGTAATTCTTGCTATTTTCTGTAATTATTTTAATGTATTTGTAAAAATTGTAGTATTGCAACTAAATAGAAAGTAGCTTTAGTATTTTATTTTTATTTTATTACAAATTAAAGACGTTATAAATGGTTTTAAAGATATATTTTTATAGTTACTAGGGAGCTCTTCCCCCTATTCACTACTCTCGCCGACCACTGGGGGGATCCGCCCCCGCTCGCTTTACTCTCTTCCCGGCTCGATTATCGGCTCGATTATTCGATTTATTATCTGTAATGATTCGTAAAACATAGAAAATGATCAAGAATGGAAATGATTAACGTGCAACTTACAGAGTGTAGCAGAAGGAGCGATGTTGCGAGGATGTGGTCTGTACGAAAAAAAAATTGTTTTGTGTAAATTTTACGATGGAATTACATTTATTTATAGAAATATATGTTTTAAATTCTTCTTATAATATTGTAATATACAATTTTAGTGAATTTAGTTTCTCTATTTTTCATTTTTAATCATTTTCCTTTATGATAATGTTTCATTTATTTAAAATTTGTTGAAAATTTAAGATATGAGTCTTTTATACTATCTATTTATCACTCCACGTTCACCATTCCCTCGCTGTATATGATCACACATTTAAAAATCATAAAAAATAATGTTATGATTTAATGAAATTAAAAATTCAGTACTAAAATAAAGCCATTTAGTGAAAAACAAAATGTATATATATATATATATATATATATATATATATATATATATATATTAATGTGGAACTCCGTTAATCTGAATTTCCAGTTTATCCGGATTATAATCCTTATCTCAGAAGTATGAAAGATAGATATACGAAAAACCTATTGAGACAAAAAAATGAAAGAATCCCTAAGTACATTTTTACCTGAGTATAACGTTGCAGCTTGCGAGAATAGACTTGTTTTCTATGAATCGTATTTGATGTTGATTGTTATGCATTCAGTGAGAGTGTTCTTTGAGTTTTTTTAATATATTGTTGAATCTTTTCTAACATTTTAGGATTTTTAATTATAAAACAATGCTTCCTGTTAAATATAAATGTAAAAAATGTTGCGTTCTGTTTTTGAACTGCATAAAAGTTACATTGATTTAAGAAGAGAATGCTGCTGTCTAGGTTGGTTAGACAGATGGAAAACTCGTGATCGTGTTCGTCAACTTGCAGTGTTTGGCAAGAGCCTTTCCGGTAATATTATAGGTAGTGAACATTTTTAAAAGGGACTGCATAAAATAATTGAATCTGAAAAGTTAAAGCTAGATCAAATTTATAACGCCGATGAAACTAATCTTTTTTACAAGATGCTACCAGGAAAGACTTCAATTTCGAAATTAGAAGATTTGGCTCGAGGTTATAACAAAAGCAAAGAGAGGACTACGTTGCTTACTTGTAGTAATGGTTCAAGGAATCATAAATTATCCCTTGTATTGGTTGGAAACTCTGTTAAGCCACGTGATTTAAAACATACAAACACTTTATTTCTTTGCAATTGTTTACAAGTCGCTAAAAAGTACTTGGATGGATAGTGCGATTTTTAAGGAATATTTTTATCACAATTTCGTGCCAAGTGTATGAAGTCATTTAGAAAAAAAAGGTTTTCCATTGAAAGCGATATTGTTAGATGCCAATACCCCATCTCACTCAACAGTATATAAACCCAAATGTATATAAACTGTGTTATTTATGTTGTTAACGAATTTTCCGGATTATCCAGATTTTCGGTCATCCGGATGTTTCTCGGTCTCGTTTGAGCCAGATAAATAAGGTTCCATTATAATACATTTACACATTGATTTTTTTTGCAATTCATTACAAAAATTATTAAATGTTAAAATTTTGACACATTTTGAGTGTACAGAATTTTTATAGATTTTAAAAATTAACTTTCAGTCTTTTTCTTTTATTCTTATTTTATATTTCTTTTATATATAACAAAATTATAATTATTGCTGAAAAACAAATATAAACAAATATAAATTATAAAACAAACTAGTTATATATACATATATATATATATATATATATATATATATATATATATATATATATATATATATATATATATATATATAAATGGTAATTGTTTGTCAAGAAACGATGTTGCGTCAAGGAAGAGGTCGGACGTCATGATTGTCTTTCATTCAATTGTCGTTTATTGGTCCGTGTCGATAAAAAGTTTTGGAATCTATGCCGTGTAGTCAAAAGTAACATAGTGCGTGGTGGGGAAGAAATCGTAAATGACAACATTACTCTAAACCAGCTGAGTATAGCGCGACTTTCTCTTAAGTTGAATCGTGGCTCCATACCCGTTTAGTTACCAAGTAGAAATCGTGTACAGCCGAGGCAACAACATTACGTTAGAAACTGCTGTGCTAATTTTCGTCAGCAAGGAAGTAATACGTGCATACTCGCGTGTGAATCAAATTTAATTTAATGCCTGTACAATAACGCGGTTTCGTGTTTTTCTTTTTTTTTATTTCGATTCAACACAAAATACAAATCCTGCATAAACGATCAGTATTCTTTGCATTTTAACTTATACGATTATTTATTTGTTTTAATGTTAATTAAGAGAAATTTAATTGAGGCTTGAATATTTCTTTACAACACAACAGAGAATAAACGCTATTGAGAAACAGCTGATGTTCATTATTTTTTTTATTAAATTTTATTCTTAAACAGTTATCTTTTACAATATCAATAAATCAATTATTTTCTTCTACCGAACATTCATATAAATTGATCACTCAACGAACGATAGAAAAATAAATTATATAAAAATATTCATATCAACATTTTCGTTTTTATAAAATGCAGTTGTGGTCCCGTCATTTTTAAAGAACTCAACAACAATGCTACGATAAGTTAATGTAACATAACTGTAAACGCAATACACTGAGTGAGAAATTGTACAGCTAGAGTGTGTAGTCTTTTTAGATTGTGCATGTTTTTGTGTTATTTACAACTTAATCGTGATTGAAATTTCGATGCAATGAATATGTCAAGGACGGGAGCTTGTGCCCCGCGTTACATATGGTCTGGATTTGACGTCTATCGTTGGTGTGTCATTGTCCTCGGCGTTGCTAGTTGCTTGGCCGATTCAGGTGAGTTGCACTTTTTTGCATAAGTTTATATGTGCAGAGGGTGTTGCTATAAAAAAGATACCAATTTACATATGTAACGGATTATTTATTTAGGAAATAAATTCATTTATTATCAATAATATAGACAAAAAACCTTATTTTATAGCTTCATTATTTTATATTTTTATTATATATATATATATATATATATATATATATATATATATATATATATATATATATATATATATATATACATACACACACGCATTTAATATTATTAACCAATGATAAAAAACTATAGAGTTTTGCAATATTATTTCATCAATGACATTTTAACATCAACCAGAATTATTATAATTTTGATCAGTTGTTGTGGATTAATGGTAAAATGTAGTAAAATATATTTAAAAGTAATTCATTAACAAAGTTTATTTTCTTAATACATAAACTAATAGTGCATGCAGTATTAGTTTATGTAAGAACAATAATTTTTAATTTGGTTTGCAAAATTTAGTTGATTTGAATTGTTTGTTTTGAAAAAAGGTGTGATAATTTCAAATAATAATAGTCAAGTAAATATTCACGTATGGGTTATAAATAGAGTATATATTTTATTTCATCATTTTATAAAGGTTTGAATATATTATTTAAAAGGGTTAATTTATACTATTTATTTCAAAACTTATTTCAAGTAAATATAATTATATCAGTAATACATTTTGAAAGAATCTATTCTTCTTATAAATAATTTCATTGAAGTAGATATACTTGAACTGAGTTGTAAGGTTAAAAAATATTTTATTGTATGAATGTTGTAAAAAGTATAAATTGTTAGTTGAAAATTCATTAACTGTGAATAAAAGAAGATAGATAGTATTTTTTTTTACATATATATTTTTTTTAAAAATGTGTTATTTATTTAAGATTCAACATAAAAGTAAACATATATATATATATATATATATATATATATATATATATATATATATATATATATATATATATCTATTTATTATTATTTGTTTTCGTGATGATTGATTTCTTGCACTATTAGTTTGGTAGGAAAATAATTGAGGTTTTTGTTTTCTGACTAATAACCTTTATTTTTTTCAATGGAAGTGCCATTTCATGTTAATGTTATTTTATAGTGCATTTTTTGATATGTATTTTGCTAACAACGAGTTTGATTTTATTATTAATTTTGGTTTTTGTCAAACTGAAAAATGATAAATTTATTACTATATAGAAATATTATAAAAAAAGAACGAATAAAAATATTAATACATAATGAAGAATGTTTGCTTTTTAAGTCATAGTATTCTACTATACGAATACGATTGACTATATATATATATATATATATATATATATATATATATATATATATATATATATATATATATATATATATATATAATATGTGTGTGTGGGTGTTATAGTTATATATATGTATACACATAAAGACACAGTATGCGTGCATGTAGTATCTTATAGTACAAATATTGATTAAAATGATTTTTAACATTTTTTTATTATTAATTAAAATAAGACAAGTTTTAGTAAAATTATAAGTAATATATATATATATATATATATATTCTAGATAATATATTTATTTATAATATGTAAATGTTAGAACAGTTTTTATCAAAAAAATACTATTTTTTGTTTAGAAGGCGTATTACAATTAATAAATAATTATTATAAAAAATATTCGTACAAATAAAAAAATATTCGTTTCATAAAAACTAGTTTCATTAAACAAATGAAAAATTGAAAAAATAGTCATGTTTAGAAAAAATATCGATAAGTTTTGTAATTGGTAATTCAGAAATAAATTGGAATTCAAATTTCTTTCTCATTTTAAACACATTTCAGTTCTGCCCTAAATTATAATATATGAAGTAATTACTTGTAGAGAAATGTATTACATACGTTAATTTTTTTAAACAAATGAATATTAGTTTGTAGATATAACCTTTAATTTAACAATGTGAACACTGAAAGTAATTTATGTAATCTGTTAAACTTTTTAATGTGTTAAGTATGAAAAAAATACAATATATCTTTCTTTAAATTATTTTTTTTTAGAAGTAATGAATAACTTTTCATTTTATAAACTTTAATGAATGAAAAAGTAAAAAGAGGAAATGATAGTAAAAAATAAATTTGCAATCAAATTAGTATGGACTAAAATCCATATATATATATATATATATATATTTGTATATAAAAGTTATTATTGCAATAGAGCCTGTATTTTAATATTTTTTTCACTTTTAACTTCTATTCTATTTTGCACAGTATATCAGTGTATATATATATATATATATATATATATATATATATATATATATGCGTGTGTGTAACATGCAGATTTATTTGGAATATATCTGAAAAAAATATATGAAATATATCTGATGAACTATATATGAAATATATCTGATGAACTATTTACAAAGCGACTTCTCAAATAAAATCAAAAACGTATAAATTGAATATGAAGATGAATATATTTAAGTTGTTTTTCCCCTTGTGCTCATTATATATTTAATATGTTTATTAGTTAATATAAATTGAAATATTGAGGTAATACTTTTTGTTTAAAATTATATATTCATATATGTGTTGAATAAAATGTATGTATACAATTTGATATGTTAAGAAAATAGAGTTGCCTTGTTTAACTATGCATTGAATATTCGCAATTTTTTAATTTTTTTACGAGTACAATTTATTTTAAAGATTTTATTATATGCACATTATTGTCTCACATTCTTTCTCTCGCTCTCCATATATATCTTTATAATATAAATGGATATATGTATACATTCTAATATTCATTTTATTATTAGTGTAGGAAAATCTATAACAAGTAATTACTGTCAATTTTGATATTATTCTTTTATTGTATGAATAAAAATATTTTTTTTATTATTCATGTTATTTACGTAGAAAAATAATTAGTTAAGTAATACGTGTTATAAGCAAATGTTCAGTATATCAAATGTAATGAAGAGGACTTTTATAAAAAAAACTAGATTTTTAATTTATTCCTCAAGGCTCGCATTGAAAATCGAAACGGTTTATGATTCAAGAATGTAGGTTATTAAACGTAGGTTTAGTTATTAAGAATTGAGTAATCACTTAATATACTTTTATACTTTTTTAAATCTATTTTAAATACATAGTAATATTTAATAATGACTCTAGGAAAGATTCAATGATTAACTGTCTAAGTTTTGTACTTTTATTTCTACGATTTCTGTATAAATTTGATAACATTTTATTATTCTATTAAAATTAAATTATTTCATGCCTCTCTGAATGAATTATTAAATGAATTGTATTACATGTCTTACGATACATTTGTCAGTAGTTCAATATTCAAATTGTTTATAGAATGTATTCATTTATGAGATTTATTAAAATTTCACGTTTCCCTTTCTCTACTTTGGTTAATTAGTTTATAAATAACTTCAATACTTTCATTTGGTTGTTATTAAAATAATACTGTTTATCAAGAGAATAAGAATATACTGTTGATTTCATATTATTATTTTCTATCAGTTGTGTTTTGTGTTAATATTCGTTGATAATAAAACACTTTCTGTTATTAAGAGACTATAAATGTTATTTATGATCTTTTTCTTCTCTTCTATGAAATTGCCATTTCCATAACGATATTTTACTGAAGTTTGTGCTTTTTGTAATTTATTACAATTACATTTGTATAAACAATTAATTAAAAAAGAATGTAGCAAGTTTTTATTATTGAATGAAAATATAATATACAAGTTGTAAAAAGTTTATTGTGATTTTAAATTAGAATAATATTGTAAAAGTGAGAAATCTTTTATTTTTAACATCATCATTTCATTTAAAAATTACATTTATCATTCACAATATACATTTCATTATTTTTTTTTATTTATTTTTTTTGTATACAATTGTAAAATACTGTATTTTTTTGCTACAGTGTTGTTCTTATTGGATATTTCTTCACATACACACGCATGCATATAACTATTTAGGTATTTAATTGAGAATAATCACCAAAAAACTATTTTATTTTTGGAATTTCGTTAGTTTCGTGACTCACAACAAGTATGGCATCGAAGATGTATAGATCATAATTACATAACTCACTTATTTACACATGTTGCAAATGAATGACGAAACCATATGAAGTAAATAAAGTACAAAACACTGTTTTGATATTATCGTTTCGAATACTTATATTTTTATATGTACTGCTATATACATACAAAAATAGAACACACAGTTATATATATATATATATATATATATATATATATGTACGTATATATGTATGTGTGTGTAGAGAGAGAGAGAGATATGTTGTAGGTTTATTATCAATAATTATCGAAATAAAATAATAGAATTATGATTTAATACCGTTAGTATCAATATATTATTTAAGTTAGTTGCTACTTACAATTAGTTATAAATGTCGTTTTTCAATATGAAGAATTTATCTTTTGTACAAGTTAATTAAAAATATATTATAACTTGTGATCTATTTTGTAAAAAAAGCATATATAGTTATATGATGATAAAGTTCTAGCAACACAGTTCTGGCGCTGTGGATAAGTTCTCTTGCATGAATAAATTATTTTCTTACCTAACAAAATAATAATTTTTTTCTAATCAAAAATGTTTAATAAATGACTATTGATTGTTTGTGATTTTTGCTTATGTATATTTCGATGGCAATCCCATTATCCTCAGAGCGTTAAGGTATAAACTTTTATGTAGCTTTATGTTTTGAAGATGATTGCTTCAGAATCGAAAACACCTATAAGTAATAATCAAAAAGAAAAAATAATTATTGTACATTGAGGATTTTTGATCAAAAATTGTTTTAGTATTTTATGGGATGAGAAAATAATTCATTTATGAAAAGTCAAATTTTAATTTTATTTCATTTGATGAGTGTTATTTTGAGAAATAAAACTTATAATCAAGTTATTAAAGATGACTTTAAAAAAGTAATAAAAGAAGATTTGCAATTATTATTAATCTTTAGAATAAGTGATTTTTCACCGAGAGAAAGTTTCATGCATGTTTTTTTTTGTAAGTCCAGTAAATCAATAACATACAATCAATATATTTCATTGTCAACGTATAAGAAGAAAATATTATTTAGTCTATTTTATATATATATATATATATATATATATATATATATATATATATATATATATATATATATATATATATATATATATATATATATATATAGATAGATAGATAGATAGATAGATAGATAGATAGATAGATAGATAGATAGATAGATAGATAGATAGATAGATAGATAGATAGATAGATAGATAGATAGATAGATAGATAGATAGATAGATAGATAGATAGATAGATAGATAGATAGATAGATAGATAGATAGATAGATAGATAGATAGATAGATAGATAGATAGATATGATATATACATACATATATAGGATGGAGCAAAAGGAATGAAGGGGTTTAAAATATGAATATTTTTTTTGTTTTGTATTATTTTCATCTTTATTATTTCCGAAAATATAGCATAAGGATGGGGAATTTTTCCTAATTAAACATGAAAAATAATATCACATAAGTGACGCCCATTTTGGTTTTACAAAGTCGAGCTTCTCATAAGGCATTTCCCATCACTTTTCTCAGGATTTCTGGACATAACGATCGAATTTCTTCTCGTATGTTGTTATTTAGCAGCAGGATGGTTTTTGGCTTATTGAAGTATATTCTTTATTTTTAGTACGCGAACGCGCAGTCCAATTAAAATCGCTGTTTTTTGAAATTATGCGTTTTCCAAAAATGTTCCGTAAAAGTTCGATAACAATAGGTCTTGCTATCTGTACTGTGGATCCATCTTGTTGGAACGCTGATTTTCAAAATAAAATTCAATTATTTTAATATGTTGTTCCGTCGTGTATCTTTCTATGATAAATTCCGTAAGATTTATGCATAAAATTGTGAAAAAAAGAGAAAAAAACATTTAAACAAAAATGTTATTAATTGTTCAAATGTATTTGTTCTTTTTGCGCCACCCCGTATATATAATTCAAATTTTAAATAATGTTTAAAGCATTTATTTGCAATTTTTACATTTTATTTTTATGTAAAGTGAAGAAATATATTTATATTAGGTTGGTTCAAAAATAATTGGGCTTTTCTTTCATTTTAAGCTCGGCGCCGATTTTTCTAGTTACTGTTATCTTTTGTTACAGTCATATTAGAACTTATCCCTGCCTGGTACATGCCCTCTTATTTATTTTAGTGTGAAATTATAAATGAATGTTACTGAATATAAATAAATTAAATGTATTTGGTTTGATAAATAATATAACGTTTGGCCCTCGTTCGAAAAAGTTTATACTTGAACTATATAAAATACAAGTTGATACTTGAATAAGAGATTAAATTTCTACTATGTTTTATAAGCTTGATTATAGAAAATCTAGAATGTAATAATATATTGATAATAATACAGAAAGTACTGTATCTTGAGTAGTTTCCTAAAGAATAATAATCTTCTTATGAGTACTATATTTGGCTTAAATATTAATAATAAGAAAATTTATCTACTCCTTAGACAATAATAGATTCAGTTAGATTGATGGTATTATTTATGTTCCGCAGTGAATTCAATCATTTATTAAGTAACAAATAATCAAAAATCTAAGACTGAAAATTCTAATAATTTAAAAATAAAATACGTCTGTATAAATATTTACAAATAGAATTTTTAATTTTTACTTTAAAAGCTATATTAATTTATTTAGAAACGACAATAAAAAGTTTGCAAGGCTTAATATGCGTAATATATTGTTTAATCAATTTAAGTATTAGTAAAAAATATCCATATATTTTGGCATATGGAAACAAAGCATTATACAGTGCAAAATAACATTTAACAATAGCATCACTTTCTTATTTCTTCATTTTTATTACTTTTATTTAATTGAGGTCTATAAACTATTCAAAATATCAGTTTTTGTAAACTATGCCTTTCTATTATCGTGCATGTTATTTGATACTTATTATTGTTTTGTTCACGTTTTTGAAGTTCCGCTATCTTTTGAATATTTATTTCAAAGTGTAAGTATATTGCTACATAGTATATTGGTGTATGCTGTTGTTTGAATAATTTATAAAAATCATTACAAGTAGTAATGCGTATGTATATATATATATATATATATATATATGTATGTATACATACATATACATATATATATATATATATATATATATATATATATATATATATATGTATATGTGTATATATATATCATCATCATCTTCAGCCCCTGTCAATCCACTGCTGGATAAAGGCCTCTTCCATGACTTTCCATTTTGTTCGATTCAGTGCCTCTCTTTTCCACAGTTTTCCAATAAAGTTTTTAATATCCTTATCCCATCTGTTCATTGGTCTCTTTCTCGGTCTTTTCATATTCCTTGGTTCCCAGTCAATAATTTCTCTTGTCCATCGGTTGTCTTCTCTTCTTGCGACATGTCCCGCCCATTTCCATTTTAGACTCTTTACTCTTCTTATTATATCTG
The DNA here is from genome assembly GCA_034766995.1 of Acanthacorydalis orientalis. Classification (NCBI taxonomy): domain Eukaryota; kingdom Metazoa; phylum Arthropoda; class Insecta; order Megaloptera; family Corydalidae; genus Acanthacorydalis; species Acanthacorydalis orientalis. The sequence continues at coordinate 47,790,988 of CM068313.1, read as the reverse complement.
TGACTCCTGTTTGTTTTCGTATCCATTCTATTCTCTTTCTATCTCTTCTTGTTATTCCCAACATGCATCTTTCCATACTTCGTTGTGTTGTTTGGAGTCTTTGAACTATTTTGGCGTTAAGCACCCATGTTTCGCTGCCGTAGGTAAGGACCGGTAGTATACACTGATCGAATACTTTTTTCTTTAAACAGAGTGGGATTGTTGATTTAAATATTGAGGCGTTTCGTCCGAAAGAGCTCCATCCCATTTTTATTCTCCTATTTACTTCTTCCGTGAATGATCCATCTCTGTTGATAAGCTGGCCTAGATAAACATATTTCGTGACTTCTTCTATTTCCGTTCCTTTTATTTCAATTTTCTTCGGACATACAAACGCATTGAACAGTACTTTTGTCTTTGTATGATTCATGTTGAGGCCGATTTTTTGTCTGGCATCGTTTAGTTCTTCTATTCTCTTTTGCAACTCTTCCGGAGTATTTGCGAAAATAACTATATCATCGGCAAACCGGAGATGGCTTAATCTTTCGCCCTTTATCTCGATTCCTTTGTCCTCCCAGTCGAGAGATTTGAACACTTCTTCTAAGGCCGCAGTAAACAATTTCGGAGAAATTGCATCTCCCTGTCTTACACCTTTCTCGATTTTTATCTTTCTTGTTTCTTCATGTAGCTTCACCGACATCGTTGCTTTTTTATAGATGTTATCTAGCAGCTCGATATATGTGCCCTCTATGCCCTGGTTCTTCAGTGCAGATATTACCGACAAGGTGGTGATGGAGTCAAAAGCCTTCTCGTAGTCTATAAATCCAAGACACACTGGTATTTGGTATTCATTTGACCGGCTTATTACTTCTCTCACTACTTGAATATGATCCATTGTACTAAATCCGGTTCTAAATCCTGCTTGTTCCCTTGGTTGGGCGAAATCTAGTTGCACTTGTAGACGTTTCGAAATTATTTTAGTAAAGATCTTATATATCGTAGGTAGTAAACTAATCGGCCGATAATTCTTCAAATCTTCTTTATCTCCTTTCTTGTGTAGAAGAATTACGTTGGCTTCATTCCATTTATCCGGGATAGTTCTTTTTTGTACACAAGCAGTGAATATATCAGCGAGAACTTTTTCTGTTTTTTCTCCTACTAACTTGAAAATTTCTGCTATTAACCCATCATTTCCGGCTGCTCTTCCATTTTTCATATTCTTTATTGCATATGTAACCTCTTCCGGTAGCACGGGTGGGACACCTTGGTTTGTATGTTTTCTATTCTCGTTTTCTTTGTTACATGTATTTTTGTATAGGTCTGTGTAGAATTCTTCTACTCTTTTAATGATTTCCTTTTTGTTGAAAATTCTGCTCCCATCATCTAATTTCAAGGCAGTTATATGTTCTTTGCCAATCGTTAAGCTCTGTTTCATTTTTCGGTAGCTTTTATTTTCTTCAATAGTCTTCTTAATTAGTTCATTGTTGTACTTTCGAACGTCTTCTCTAATACACTTCCTCACTGTTTTACCAAGTTCGATGTATTCGATTCGGTCTTTCACATTATCTGTTAGTTTTATTTCTCTTCTCTTCTTCATTAGACATTTAGTTTTTTCTGATATTTTCTTATTTGATTTTATTTTAAGGATTCCTCCTATTTCTTGCGCGGATTCTTTGATAATTTCAACCACTTTTTCTTCTACATTCGCATCTGCATTCTCCAATATGTCAAAACGGTTTTTTAATTCTATTTCAAATTCTACTTTTCTCTCTTCTAGAGTTTGAATATTAATTGTCTTCCTCGGAGTCTTGAAAAGTTTTCTTCTTTCCAGTCTTGAATTTATGCGTATTTTGCTTCTTACCATCCGATGATCGCTCCCGGCATTAAATCTATTTAATACGGAACAATCTTCCACAATTGATTTTTTATTTACCAGGATGTAGTCTATTTCGTTTTTGATGTTATTGGGACCTTTCCATGTCCATTTCCTTTTGATATTTTTCTTGAAAAAGGAGTTCATTACATATAAACTTGTGCTCTCTGCAAAATCAATTAGTCGATTTCCTCTTTCGTTCCTAGTTCCAAAGCCAAATTTTCCAACTACATTATCGTTTTCTTGCCTTTTTCCGATCTTTGCGTTAAAGTCTCCCATTATAATTTTGTAGTGACAGTTTCCCTTGTCATTAAGTTTTCCTATTTCTTGGTAAAAGTCTTCAACTTCTTCGTCCTTATGAGCTGTTGTAGGCGCGTAGACTTGCATGATTTGGATTTGATACCTCTTTGATATTTGAATTACCAATCTCGCCGCACGTTCTGATGTGCTTTCTATTTCCACAATGTTATCCTTTAGTTTCTTACTTACGATAAAGCCGATTCCTCCTATATTTCCTTTTTCTGATCCACGATAGTAAAGAAGATCTCCATTTTTCATTTCAATCGTTTTTTCTCCTTTTCTTCGTACTTCACTAAGTCCTATAATGTCCCACTTAATTTTGGTCAGTTCTTCTTGGAGTTCTTCCAGTCTTTCTTCGTTCGATAGTGATCTGCAATTGTAGGTAGAGATGTTAAGCGTAGATGACCTGTGGAGAGAAGGGCAGTCGGTGTTTAGACTCCGGGGATTCTTAGCACCCTCTGCCATCTTGCCTTGGTCCCTGCTACTGCCACAGCAGGGGACAAGTAGGCCTCCGGAGAATGAGGGCCGTTTTGTATTTGTACTCATCATGAAAGGTTTGGGATCATGACTCGCCACGCTGATCCCACTTGCGTATTGGCGAGTACCTCTTCATTTTGGCCGGGAATAATTTTCAAGTTTTCTCTGTATGGTTAAACCTACCAATATTCAAAGAATATCGCAGTACATCTCCTTGAAATCCCGTTCGCACCTTCCCGCCACTTTGAGGCAATGAAGTAGGAATTTGGGGGAGGTATATATATATATATATATATATATATATATATATATATATATTGTATTTCTGTGAAACAATCAGTATTATTTTTTGTATAACATTTTTACAAATAATTTTTAACTATATATGTCAGGAGTTCTTAACACCTTCCTCAAAAATAAACTTAAAATTCAGACCTCCCCACCTTTTCGAAATCAATTAGTTATTGATAAATTACGTAATTACCATTGTAATTTTATTTTAACATCCTCAGATACACAGAAATAGTAAATAAATTTTTGTTCTTCAGGAACATCTTTTTGTCTTTCAGTATGATTATGAGGTCACTTAAAGTCCTTAGTGTCATTTAATGAAATACTTGTTTTCTGCGTCTAATCAATGAGACTGTAAATTCGGGTACAATGTTAGACGAAGCTAACTGCATGTCATCCTTGGAATCCAACCGATTTCTTGTTTTAAAGAGAACAATCACACCTCCCCGCTCACCCCTTTGCAACTTACCATGGAAGGCACACCTCTTAGGTTAAGAACCTTTAGTATATGTCATCATGAGTACAGTAATAGTTGTTCATTTGTGCAACCATTACACGAAGGAACGAATTGAAGTTTATGGGTTCCTAAAATCATGACAAATGTTTCTTCTCGTTTCTTCTGTTTTTTAACAATAGTAAAAAAAATATTTTTTATTTAATATATTGATGAATATACGTTAAAGTAAAATGTAAATAAAAATATATATTTTTACAATGAAATGTAGTCTTATTAATTTTTAAGAGTTTTAATACTTTATAAAGAGATGATCATGATGTTTAGATAAATTTATTGTCAATTGAGAATTAAATCTAAATCTAGGAAATTTTATTTTATAAATAAATATAGAAAATATATTATAAAGTTTATAAAATTGGATAAATCAAGTTAGGATGTATTAAATAAAATTCAACTGTATTTGTCAGTGCTTTGATTTTTTTTTCATTTAAACAAATATAAATTAGTGATTTAATAATTACATTTTAATAAACCAAAGTAGAACATTCTTGATGCTTTTATTACTATGAAATTTTATCTGTAATTGGATATATTAATACTTCCTTTATATCTCTTTGGATTTTAATTTCCTTTGAGGAATAAAAATGAGTAATGTTAAAATTTGAAAGAAATTTAACTCTTAATATACTAATAAAACAAAGATTAATGTTTAGTAAACACAATAAAATATTGTTTGTCGTAAAACAATTTAATCTTTATTGCAGACAAATGTAAATAAAAAAAATAGCAAACAACGAAAAAGGGAAACAGTTCCATATTGTGATATTTTTACTCATTCTATGCTTTTATATCTCTAAAATATGTAGTCTCATTTTTGATGCAAGTTTTGATTTAATCTTGTACTAGTATTTAAAATAGTTTATATTTATGCAAAATAGAGCAACTAGTCTGATGAATTACTATTATGTTGTATATTCATTAAATGATTCAAAGCCACTAGTTAATATTGAATCAATTTATTAATCAATTCTTCAAATCAATCAATTCTTATTTTTAATCAATTTACACATATTAGTTTTTTCATCATTTTACTAGAATTTATCGAGATTATATCTTTTCAAAATAAAACGAAAAGTTTTTTTATATATCTTCTTCTTTTATATATCTGTTATGTTTAGAGTATGACTGATATTAATTATATCTTATACATAGCTGCAGTATTCTAGAAAAATCCACCTAGCGAAAAGGTCATATTTAAAATGTAAATAAAAAAATTATTATTGTTTCCAATTTACACAAGTAACACCCTTATACATTCATTAGAAATATTATAGATGTAAGACCTTTAAAAGATATTAAAATTCTGGAAATTAAATATTAGATATACAAATTAATTCGGTGCCCTTTTTTATAGATAATAAATGTGTACTGAAAAATGGAATATATTACATTCCTTAAAATGTCGCACATTATTTTATATAACTTTACTCAAACTGTCGAGTAACTGACGTATCGCTAGACAAAAAATGTCTGCTTTGAGTCAATGAAGTCATAATGCATTTTGAGACCTCGTCCATTGTTTTAGAATTTTTTGAATGTTTTCTGCGTCACGACAATACCTTCTCCCAAAGCTGAACAAAGCATTTCCGTGGCTTCGGCATTTTCTTTCAAATGGGATGCGAAATGTATGCAATGCTTGATATGGTACTTTTAAGACGCCATGTGTTCACCATTGGTTTGTAAGCTTATGACAACTGCTGGGCTAATATATATATATATATATATATATATATATATATATATATATATATATATATATATAATGTCTTTAAATGTTAAGGTTGGCACTTCAAACTCCTCAAACGACGAGAAAATATTTGAATTTAAAACAAGGTCATGATCGATTCAATTTAAATGCACCGAATAAATTTTTACGCCTAATATAAAAAAAATATTTTATTATAAATAACTTCTTTTTTTTAAAAAAAAAATATTAAAAGTTGGAAAAGTTAGACAGTTTCTTTGCGAAGTGTTTTCGTCAAAAATATTTTTTTTAATTGTTCACGCATAGAAAATAAATAATTTTAAATAACATTTTAATACTACTATTAGTAGTTGATTAATGATGCTTTTAGCAATGCTTCTGATCTCTAATATATATATATATATATATATATATATATATATATGCATATGTAGCTATGTATTATATGTAGTATATTGAAATGTAGAATGAAAGAACAGGCTTTATTACAGCTATTATTTTTAGATGTGTGTTATACTGTTATATTTATATATATATATATATATATATATATATATATATATATATATATGCAAATGAATGTATGCACATATTTGTGATATATGTGACTATAATAATCCTTAGAGAATTTTTATATAAAATGTATATAACATAGTTTGACATTTGTCCTAATTTCTTTATTGGGAATATGTTACGTAATTCCTTTATTAGATCAGTGTTCGCTAAAAACAGGTTCTATTTGCATATATTAACGGACGGTAACTGAACTGAAAACAGCATGAGATATGTTTAAATATATTAATCTACATATAACTGTTCTTTTTGATTTAATTGTAAACTGATTGTGTGGTGGTTATTATGAGTAATTGTATAATGGTTCAGTTTCGTTTGAATGTCTCTACTACATTTTTATATATAACCTTGACTGGTGTTTATATATATATATATGTATAATGTGTATTATATATATATATATATATATATATATATATAAAAGCACAATTCTTTTCTCAATTATTGTTTTAAAAAGCGAACGATAAAAAGATGCAAAATAGTAGTTTAAAATAACCATTATTTATTAGAAATTCTATTTTGGTCAAAAATAAATACCTTACAGCATTATTTTGTCTTTAATTAACAATAATATGAAGGTCGAATATTGTGTGTTTATATATATATATATATGTATATATGTGTATATATGTGTATATATATATGTATATATATATGTATATATATATGTATATTGTTATGTATGTATATATGTATGTATATATGTATGTATATATGTATGTATATATGTATGTATATATGTATATGTATATATATATGTATATATATATATATATATATATATATGTATATATGTGTATATATATATGTATATATGTGTATATATATATGTATTTATATGTATATATATGTATATATATGTATATATATATATATATATATGTATATATATATATATATGTATATATATATATATATGTGTGTATATATATATATGTGTATATATATATATATATATATATATATATATATATATATATATATATGTGTATATATATATATATACACATACACACTTATAAATACCATTTAACTAAAAAATAATCAGATTTGTACTTATTTAGCTCTCTAATAATTTATTGTAACTCTCTGAAATTTGTGGTAGCTTAGTTTCAATTAAGTATTTGTTTGTTTTAATTATGGATGCTAAATTTATATTGATAACGAAATTAAAATTGTAATTGTTAGTGAATCAATGTAACGAAGAATTATAACAAGAAACTGAAAAGAGGCTAGAGATTTTAAAAGCAATAACTGAAATATTGTAATTCTATTAAAAAGTAAAAATACTTAAATTATAAGAGACTGAATTATAACTAACTATAAAATTAAAATTTCAGTTCAGATAATGTAATACTTGGAAACAAAGAATATGAAAATATATTAAGATTTATTTATTTAAGTAAAAATCTAAAACCCCAAATGCTGTTTGAAGTGAGTGTTACAAATTGTGTATCCATAACTACATACTTATTTGTCAATAAATATATTTATATAGACTAAAAGACACTTGTAAGTATGGGCTCGGTATGAATGAAGTACCGAAAACAATGTATCTCTTGTGAAATCAACTTTAGTGACAACTGCTCGCATGAAATCAATATTCGGTTTTGTAGCCTCTAATAATAATGGTTTATTATAACCTTCTTGAAACATGTAAAATATTTATGGTATTAATCTATTTAATATACATTTTCGTGGTCAAAATTTCATCATCAAGATCAAGTCCATTTTACTCGTTTTATGGACACACTAGGTCACAGCAATGATATTGGCCTCCTTAAATATTTATAACAATATACTAAAGTAATAACTCAACATAAGATTAATGATCAATAATAAATTCATATTCAAGAAGAATACTGTTTGTATAGGACAGCATTTATTTTAATCTGTTAATTTTAAATTTATAGTACGCATAAATAATTTTCAAATGTATTATAAAAATAATGTATGTATGTACGTATGTATGTGTTAAATGTATTATAATAATATAATCAAACGTATTATAATAATATTATTCAAATATGTTACATAAATAATTTACAAATTTTGAAAGCTTTTTCTATTTATGTTTAACAGTATACTTTTCTTATCTAATCTCTCTAATTCATGGAATATAATTGATTTGCATGAAAGGATGATTAGGTCGTATTTAAAAATTAAGTCGTTATTATTTGTTTATTCATAATAAAAATAATTTATTTACGAATATAAATATAATGAATTGGATGTAACCAAGTTTACAACACATTAGTTGTAAATACTGTTTTATGACTTTAGATCCGGGTTTGTGGGATATGTCGTTATTAATTAAAAAAGTAACTACAACTATTATTAGTACTTATAATATTATTAGGATTTATATAGTCAAAGTTTAGGTTTAAGTCAAATTTACTTGTACCTGAGATAACGATTAATGATTATATTGAGGGTATGGAGCGACTTCTATATCCTTTGCTACAATTAGATTCAATTGAATATATATATATATATATATATATATATATATATATATATATATATATATATATATATATATAGATAGATAGATATATTACAGCACTGAAAAATATAGTTATAAGTACAGATGTGCTGAAATAAAATGCACTTTTGAAAAATTCATACTAAAACAATGATTTACTGTGAGTAACTTTTTTTACTGAAAACATAAATAATATTAAGGAGAATTTATGTTTTAAAAATTAAATCGTCTAGATGACGACAGTTTAAAAATTATTTATATTTTAAATATTTGAATAAAACATTTTTGGTTTAATAGAATATGAGAAAATGGAAATAAAATTTTGCTTTTTTAGTTATATCATATCTTACAAGAATGATTGATGTAATAACATTTTGGGTGAAATTATTATTCTACATTTTTATAACTGTGATTTTGCTAATGAGTTGTCTTGATGTTCTTGGTCCTTTCGAATTATTTGAGAAACAGTTCTCCGCTGTTAGCAGATAATAGATATCAGTTTTCCGCTGTTCCAAGTTGATAATAGACTCTCGAATATCTACCTGAAGATGTTACACGTACTGAAATTAGTAATTTGGAACAGACAAGTTGTAGAAATGACCATTATGAGAAGACACGTGTAGAATTTTTTAGAATTATAAATAAAATACGTGGTAGATCCATTCAAAAATATTTCTATTAATGACGATAATATTTAAAAGTATTTAATAGGGGAATTTATTCTAAATACAATAATAATTTAAGAATAAGTATTTAAAAATATTTTATAGAACAAATAATAAGTGTTTCATAAATTAGATATTAGATGTTATATATATATATATATACACGAAGGTCATTTGAAGTATGGTATAAAAGAAAGTTAAACATCATTTTTCTGGAAAAATCGACTTTATTTTTCAATAAAGTCTCTATTGTGGACTATATATTTGGTCCAACGAGTCTGCAGAATACGTTTTGACGGCGGTGATGATATAACTCATTCGATAAGTATTTTTTTTCACCGAGTCAAATTTTCAAGTTTGGGAAAAAAATCGCACAGGCCAAGTATGGAGTATAGGGTAGATAAGAAATCAATTCGAAGACTAATTTGTGCAATTTTGCTATTACGATGGTCGATTTATGAGACGGTGCGTTGTCCTGGTGAAAGAGAACTTTTTGTATGCCAATTTTGGCCATTTTCAGTCTAGCTCTTATTTCAAACTATCCAACAATGTTGCATAATAGGCCCACGTTATTCCCGTTTTCACTTCGTTAAGTAGTCGATCAGGAGGATTCCCTGGGAATTTTTTTAAAAAAAACAGTGACCATCACCTTCTAAACCGACAAAACGATCTTCGCCTTCTTCGGCGTACTTTCATCAATCGGTCTTCTGTTTTGACTGCTACTTCGACTCAGGTGTGTAATGGTGGATCCATGTTTCATCCACGATGACGAATCGGCGCAAAAAGACCTGATTGTTTCAATATTTACAGTAACTGCTACAGTGCTTGCTTCAAACATCAGTAGAACATGAACAAACGCGTCGCTTCTAGTTAAAATTTCGCCTATGCTAGTTTGAGAAGTGACACTTGATAACCGTGATGTTACCAAATGAATGGTGGCGCCACATCAGAGAAATTTATCAAACTTATCAAATGACCCATATATATATATATATATATATTATTTATATATATATATATATTATATATATATATATATATATATATATATATATATATATATATATATACATAAATATGTGTGTGTTTGCATGTATATAAATTAAAGCCGAATTTAGCAACAAGTTAAATTGTACAAGTGAAAATTGTACCCGGAACTAAAAACAAATAAACATATGAAGTCACGGGCAAATAAAAAAATAAATAATTTTATTAGCTTATTGTGTATGAACCGACAGTGATTGATATTTGTCATAGTATTATGTTAAATCATCTTATCGTAACATAAAAACCTTCATTTATAAATTACTATATGTGCTTATTGAAAAATGAGACATCATTTTTTTTTTGAGTAAAATACTTTCACAATTATTATCGTTGAACAGAGAGTCAAGGTTTATATAGACATCATGAGGAAGAGAAAATTGACAAATTGTTATTTATTTAACGACATTCACACATTCTAACTGAAGTATTTAGTTTAATGCGATGCAGTAAAAATAGCATGTTATCACTTTCTTTGTCATTCTTGTGTACGAGTTATTTAATAGAAGTAAATTTAAAAGAATGAATATGAAATAATGTTTGTTCTACGGTATATAAATTAATATAAAGAAAAAATAATGACATTTAATTATAAAATAAATTTCTAGTTTAAAATATTATGCTTTTTTGTATTATTAAATATGCATAAAATACATTCGACCATATTTGATATGTTTGCCCAACATTTTTTTATTTACGAAATGTATCATAATATTATACGATGATGTTTTATCTATTCAGATTGGTCACGCATATGTTTTATTAAATATTATTTCTTAAGGCAGTTTTAAGATCAATGCTCTTTACGGTCTAATGATTTGTTTTCTAATACTCGTGAGTTTTAAATCTCATCATATCTGAATATTTTGAATCGAAAAATATATTTTAAATGATTGTATATTTATATTTTTAAAGTTTATAAAAATATATTCATTTTTTTAAAAAATATATAAGATTAATATTAAATTTTATTAAAAAAATAACTGTTTAGAAAGATTGATGAGTATATTACAGCGGTATTTTAAAATAACAGAATTAAATAATATATGGAGATTTTAATGTATGGTAGTGTTGATGATGAATGATGTACGAGTAGGATATAAAAGTTGAAATGTAAGTGTAACATGTATAGAAGTTATATATGTCTTTTGAATTTGTACGATTTTTTTTAATTAATTATTTAAGAACATTGATGGTAAATCAGATTTAAGTTGATTATTAACTTTCATATTCAGTGATAAATGATGTGCTAAATAACATCTAGCAATTTTGTCAGTAATTAATTCTATGTTTATTCTTTTAATTAAATTATATTTTAATGTTGTCAAGAACGAACATCATTAACAGTTCAAGACAATAGTTTTGCTTAATGGAAGATGACGCATTGAACAAGACCGGATTCATATTTCCGACATATTGTTTAGCAGTTCAACGTACTAATGAGTTTAGTGTAATTTTTTATTTATCTAAATTAAAAATGTGCATGCTTATAAAATAAATATTACATTAATTTTACAATTTTACTTTACTTATATGAAATATTACCAGAATGAAATATTATAAAACCAGAAATAAATTTAAGTATGCGTGTTTGAAATTCCATTAATAAAATATTATAGTCATTTTCTAAATTATATTATATATTAGAGGAAAGGATTTTAGGTACATTATTAAATAGTTACTAACTTGAATTATTGGTATTGTATTTTGTGTTTATGTAAAAAAAAATATTTAAGTGATTTATAAATACAAGTGTTGTTGTCAGTTTAGGAATAATTGTAGAATTACAAGCGATTAAAATAATTAGAATTAAGACAACTGACTGATTATGTCTATTTAAGTATAATCAGGTATACTTATTTTTTTACGTTTATATAGATAAGTAATTAAAAATTATATATAAATTATTTGTTCATAGTAATTTTTCAAATAATTTGTGTATCGGGGTCAGTCGTGACTACTACTTATATAATGAAAACTCTAAAAAAACATCATAATTTCAATCCAGTCTAACGTTGGTAATTAATAATCGTGACAGACATTAATTGTATCAATTAGTGAATATAACTAGACGTTTGTACATTATTTAAATGCCTAATTGATTTATAACGTTTCAAACATTGTATCCACAATAGCGCACAAACATTCTAGAAGTGTAACTACTTATTTTATATTCAAAGATGCTCTATAATTGCTTCAATCAAATTTATATTCAGAAACATGATATTTTCAACACGTGCTCGGTAAAATTTGCCAAGATATATACAATAATGTTACGCTTAAACGCTTCTACTATGAGAAATCGTTTGTTTTTTTCATAGTAAGGACGTTTTCACGTTGTATTTGTTGATTTGCAAATGAGTTAGTATTGAGTTAAATGTATATAATAAATTTTAATTAATTCGCATAAATAGTTACGCGTTTTGAACACATATTTTATAACAAATTGATTATATATATATACATAGGGTGTCCCAATATATATATATATATATATACACTTTGAATGATTATAAATTTAGTATTTATTAAGGTATAACTAAGGTTAAAACTCCGAATTAAAGAAGAAAGACATAGAATTTTTTTAGTTATGGCAAGTTCTGAAACTGATAACTGTTCTGGTCCAGGCACTGCTGATAATGTGGAGCGATGGTATCTAAAACAGAACGAATGGTTTGGTTAGATATTTGGGGGGATTTTCTTTTAATGGTTGTTCTCAATTCATTCACTGTTACCGGTTTTTAGCCATAAACTTTATCTTTGATGAACTTTCATAAAAAAAGTCTACTGGCGTGAAGACGGGGAACCGCGGGGGATATTCAATGCTACCTCTACATCTAATACATCTGTTTGGAAATTTTTTAACAGGATAGGCCCTCACATCACGATAGTAGTAGGAAAGTACGCCATCTTGTTGGAAATAAAAATTCTCCTCATTTCCAAACACCTCACGAATACGTGGTATGACAAATTCTTATAGCAAGTTCAAGTAAACGGCACTATTCACAGTGCTATTAAAAAAGAATGGTCCAATTAAACTGTTCGCTGACAATCCACACCCCACTATAAATTAACATGATGTTCTTCCGAACATGCGGGTTCTTAGATGGCCAGTAGCTGCAATTGTGCCGATTAATTAAGCCGTTTAATTTAAATGACAGTTTTCTAAACTGTTTTTGCACTTCAGTTACGTTTTCATAAGCACTTCACAACAAATTTCCTATTTTCGAAGTTTAGTTTAAGGTCAACTATTATTTTTAATCATTTTTACATAAAAAGAAAGAAAATTGAAAGGATTGTAGAATGTTAAAATATATATACATTTTTTTGAGATATCCTGTATGTAAATATTTATATATATATCTACATGTACGTAAAAAAATATAGAAGTATTGAAATAATTATTTAATAGTTTCATTTTTGTAAAGTCTCTATATAAGAAATATGTTTAGATTACACAAGTTAATGTTTAAATTAATCTTATTTTTTGATAACAGATCATTTTATTTCGATTTATATTGATGTTTATTAGTTATCATATTTATTATTCTGAGATAAGAAATAAATTCTTTTTTGACTTGAAAATCTAAAGCACAATGTACAAGAAAAATAAATATGAATTGATTGAAAGCTATTAAGTTTAAAGAGAATTAGGAGCGTTTTTTCAGATTTCGAAGAACTCTTATTGGTATTATTAAAGTTCCTTAAGATAGTTAATTATAGATAGTTAATAGTTAAAATTATATTTTTTTAATGTAAAAATTCATGCATTTTATAGTATTGTGGTAAAATATCTATATTATAATAGATACAATAGTTATGAGTATATCATACAGAAAAAATATTTTAATTTAGGATTTTTGAAGGCTTTAACCATGAAATAATTCAGTTTCTTAGTCCAGAAATGTATTATCTGAATATTTGATCAATATGAGTAGAATATTAAAGTCTTTAAATCCAAAATTTAATATAAAATATGTTTATAAAATTATTGATGTCATGTTACTTTAAGTAACAGAATATTATATATAATTACTAGTAAAGTGCTATATTAATACTGCTGAAAAGTTTGTAGAAATATTTTTTAATATTTAAAATTAATTTTATTTGTTGATTACTTACTAAATTGCTTACTAACGTATCTAAAGAAGTTTATTAGATCGAGTAATATTTGATTATTATAAATTAAATTAATGAGTGGTTATGAATTATTCTTTTAAGTACAGTATTTACTTTGCCTTCATTTTGAAGTAAAATACTTTTTTATATTCCTAATTCAATACACATGTATTAATTGAAGTACAAATTGCTTTTTATTTTCTTATTCAAACAATTTGATAAGTCGTTTCTTTAATAGAAAAACTGTAATTTCTTTTTACCAAGGACATAATCTGTTAACAGTAAATATTAAGTTAGCGATTTAAATCAGATTTAGCATTTAGCGCATTTGAATACATTTTTTTCTCGTTATTGTAAGTTTTTGTTAAGTCATAGAGTGATAATTGACTTTAATAACAAGTTAAATATGTCTAAAAAATCGGTAAAACCTAAAACAATCTAAAGTACGTAAATTGTGGTTTTAAAAATGGGATTTACTAAGTTAATTGAGATTATGATCATTGTTAAGGAGCATTAGAGCGATAAATAGAGAAATAATACTTATATATATATATATATATATATATATATATATATAAACTTGCGAAGAATGAATTAATATAAGAATTGCGAAGATTGAACATATAAAAATATAAAATAAGTGCAATCAATGGATTATGTTTGAATAAAAATATATAAAAAAATTCTGAATCATTGTATGCAAATGTCAAGAACACACACATACATACATACATACATATATATATATATATATATATATATACATATATATATATATATATATATATATAAGAAATGAATTTAAATTATATAGCAGATTTACTATTTCAGGGATGTAATGTTTTGTAGGTGTAAAGAAATCTTATTGAATTTTAAAAAAAAGGGAATTATTGGTAAATTAATAACGTTAAGAAAATCGATTAACTTTTTTGAGCCAGTGTTCTTGAAAAATAGTAATAATTAATTTTCATATAAAACCATTTTTGAACCATTATTATTTTTTGATTGATTTTTTTTCGTGTTAAGAATATAAAATAACAGATTAAAAGTATAAATAATATAAAATTGATAAAAAAAATGTGTCCTAAATTAAAATTCGATAAATTATAAATCTATATTGGGTCGATTAGTTTTTTATTTTTAATTTATTGATATAAATAATTGATACGAAAAGAAAGTGGTATTTGTTATAGTGTGGTAATGTAGAAAAATAAAATAGTAAAAAAAGTAATATGGAGTACGTGTTAATCTTTGTTCACGTTATTTCATATTCTATTATTAATTTAAAAATTACACATTTATTGTTGATTGACAATTTTATTTAGTGCCTTTATATCCTCTTTATGTTATTTTAATAACATAACATTTTTATTAGATTAACATTTTTTAAATGAAATTATTAAATATGTGTCACTCAGTTTATACAAAGACAATAATCAATAAATTAAAAAAAAAAAATTAAGAACTATATTATTATATAATTTATTTTTTTTAAATTATTCATTTACTTTTCTCTAATTGTAATTAACTTAAAAGCATTCTTTAATTTTTAAGACTCATTTGTATAACAGTTTATGACCATTTTCAAAAAAATGAAGTCAATAAAACAATTTTTTTCTTAGGAATTAAATATGGAATATTAATTTAATACCCATGCGTAATATACATAAATTTTTAAAGAATTTTAGTTCAAATGAAAAAAAGTTATTTAATGTTTTTATAAGTAAGAAAAATAGGGTTAAATGTCCCTTGTTACAGGAGGTTTGACCCTAGCTATGGAACGTTTGACTGTAATCTTAAATAAATCATTGTAATTTCAAATAACCGGGTATTATTTGCTTTATTGTATTATAAACTTATTCTTATAACTATTATAAAAAAATACTTGTTAAATAATAACGTGACTCCACAGATATATCATTATAAATACAATATTAAGTGTAAGTCACTGTGGGGAAAGATTTCTGACTTTTTTACGTATCGTCCTAGAGTTTTCGGTCGACACCGAATTGACGAGGTGCTCTATAAACAGTCACTTTATTTCCCAGAATGAAATGAATAGCTTGTTTAATGGCAGACGGTTCAACTTTTTGCTTCCTTGGGATTTTAGGCTTGTAAAAAACAGACATTTTGAAATCTGTAAACTAGATATGAAATTTTTTTATCTAAATCATTATAGGATGTTAAAAGAATACTGTAGTATAAAAATAAAAAGTAAATGTGATGATAAGGTCGAAAAACTTTTTCATTGAATACATGTACTATACATTTGTAGGTTAAATGATTCGATAATTCACAATTTCCAAAACAAAGTTTGCAACTTTTTGCGAAACCAGAGAAAGATATATATTCTTTTTCGAACAAAATCGCAAAGAATTACATATTACCAGTATTTTCACTAAATTGTATGAAAGAATTAACTTCCTGATAACGTAATGTCAAATTAACATGACTTTGACAGTGAAACTATAGGGTCAAACCTCCCCAGTAATACAATTTCGATATAAACGTATAAAAATGTACATAAACACCACTTTTTTGATTTAATGGCTACTGAAATCATTAAACAATAGCGCAACGTGTGATGACCGTGGTTAATAACATTTAGTTATATTTACTTGTAAATATTAGCTTACACAGTAAGTAAGAAAATACAATTTTATATGCCACTTTTTTTTTGATAATAATTTGTTTCACATAAAAATTTCAGATTTCTCGTTTTGAAAATTACGTCTGTGTGATTACATTTTTATGAAAATATTTTTAGAAAATTTTTCGCAATGTATTTTAATGTATTTAGTCCGGTACTTTGAGTAGGATCAAACCTCGCCTTGTTCCCCTATAATTGTTCACTGGGATCAGTGATCGATTATAGCCAGGGCAAATTCATTTTCTTTCTTTTTTACATTTTTTGCAAGAATTTATACTTTTTTAAACATATTTTTCAATTTGTATATTATTTTAATATGTCGAGTGTGGGTATACCTTGTATAGAGTA
Source organism: Acanthacorydalis orientalis (assembly GCA_034766995.1). Classification (NCBI taxonomy): domain Eukaryota; kingdom Metazoa; phylum Arthropoda; class Insecta; order Megaloptera; family Corydalidae; genus Acanthacorydalis; species Acanthacorydalis orientalis. Next base: position 47,773,962 of record CM068313.1, on the reverse strand, counting down.
CAGGCACACTTTTGATGAAGCTGATTGCTTTTACAGTTTGTTTAATTTGAATCGATTTAGATTTTAATTTTTATCAAAATTAAAATTATTTTTTCATAAGTTTTATGCGCTAATAAATTTAATAGTCGACGCACCCTTAAGTCTTAAATAACTAACTATTTCAATAGGAAGTAGTTAATTTTAAATAGTGGATCATATATCATGGGCTAATATTTATAGATTTTGAAAATAAAATTTATAAACTGAATGTATGAATCAGTATCAACAACTCTAAACGTTAAAGTTAAAAATATGGTACAAGTATATACTACAAGAATATATACGCGAAGAGCCATAACCGTTCACAATTTCTACGTCCCTGGGAGATTCCGGTTTTCACGCTTGACTTATTTCTTATGTGCAGTTTAAATACGAGATACTTTTGCAATCTGCTTAACATGATACGTTTATGTATACAATAGCTGATATATTTCTTTATTTGAATATCATTTGTATAAAAACTCAATCAGATCTGATAATCAGACATACTTTTAGACTATTCGAAACGTATTATAATTGTTTTTAATTAATTTTCATTGTATACATTTTTGACAATCGTATTTAATTTTTTTTATTCACACGGATTATATGATAAATATTTTTTTTATGGACGAGAAAGTCTTATGAATTTATAAGTCACATGTTTTTTCATTCGTGTAAATATTAACTTATTTTAAATAATGTTAATTCGATTTATTCGTGAATAAGATGTAGATTAATTAATCTATTTATTATTAGAAATTAAAAATGTGTAAAATTATATAAATTGAAAAACTAATTATATTATCACCAATAATACTTATCTTTTATTTCAATAATATTTTTCAATCGTTATTTATTTTCATTATTTGTATTAATTTATTGTGGTTATTAGTTTTAAATGTTCCGTTTAAGTACAAAATTTTGAAAAAAATGTAATTTAAAAAAATTATCAATAAAAGTAATCATAGTATGATAGCATATATTAATAATACTAATGGTTTAAAAGTTTATTTATTATTTCTTTTAAAACTTAGTCTTTAGAAATAAATTTTTCCTGTTGCTTTCTTTACGAGGGTCATTTAATAAGTATGGTAAAAAATCAAATTAAACAACGTTATTTGAAAAAAATCGATTTTATTTCACAACGCAGTCTTCATTGAGGGCTATACAGTTAGACAAGTGATTTTGAAAAATACGCATTGACGGCGGCGATGGGATCCTCCTTCGACGTGACTTTCTCCTCATCGAGCCAAATTTTCAAATTTGTGAAGAGAAAGAAGTCGCACGGGATCAAATCCGGAGAATAAGGTGAATGATGATTCAATTTGAAGCTTAATTCATGCAATTTTGCCATTTCGACGGTCTATTTGTAGGACGCTGCGTTGTTTTGTTGAAAGAGCATTTTTAATTATTTTTCGATAATTTTTAAAAATGACAAAATGTGTAAAAATGAATTCAGTCTAAAAGTTTAAGATATGCTTTTGAAAAAAATATCATTTATGAAATATGTATTATTTCTGAAATTCTAATTATTATCTCAAGGATCGGGAATGGAATTATTCTTCCATGAGATTTTTATATAATTGTCACATAAGAAGAAATAGAAGACTGTAAACTGAAATTTATATAGCGTCAAAGTTAAATTTGAAAGCAATTCAGATTAATAACAAAATATTTTTTTGTTAATTTTTTAGGAGTGATTTTAAGTTCAAATCATGATTGTAATTTTGATATACTTATTTTTTTTCTTTCTCTCTTATATATATATATATATATATATATATATGTATGTATATATATTTATATATATATATGTTTATATATATATATATATATATATATATATATATATATATAGTTTATAAAAGTAGTTATTTTAGCCTTTACAAGAAGACATAATAAATGAAAAATAATGTATTTAGTAGATGTTTCATTTAAAATAATATCTACATACTTTTTATTATTTTCTTTAAGTTCATTTTCATTTTATTTAAATCGTTTTATGGCATAGCAAATATGTATATATTTAAAACATTAATATTGATTTTTAGATAGTTATTATTAGAAACGAATGCTCATTTTTTGGATTGTATTTAATATATTTATTAAAATAATTTGAATTAATTTATATTATTATTTTTGTAAGTATTAAAAATTTAATGATTGATAAAAATTCCATTAATATTATTCTCAATTAATTTATAGTGAACTTTTTACTACGTACAATAAATATGCAATGAAATAATTTTAATTGTACATAACTTTATTTATTAAATATAGTATTTAGAGTTATATATAAAGGTTAATACAATGATTAGTATATTTACATATCTAAAATTTGATTAAATTTATTTCAAGTTAATTGAAATTATGTGTAAATTTAATGAAGCGCGGAAATGATATTACTTTAAAAATAATTACTTTTAAGAAGTGGAATTTGCGACCGTGTTTTTAATATTGTTAATATTATTATATTCATCTGTTAACCTTTCGATGCCAATTTATAGACTCATTTAAATACAAGGTGAAGTCAATCAACATTTGTCATTAATCACTGTACGATTTTCATGAATATATTGCACAGAAATAATATTTTTAATGAATGAATTACTTATTTTCTTTTGATGTACTTTGTAAAGAACATTATTATGCAAATACTAATCAGATGTGTTTAATTATACCTAAAGTCGCCATTAAAAATTAATTGGTATATAAAATGAAAATTAACAAGAAATGTTTAAAACACATTGAGATCTGTTTATAAGACAATATGAAAAATGATTTAAACATTACATGGTTTAATTGATTAATTATTTATTTTTTATTTAAAAGACTCATTGGTATTACTTAATATATAAGTAAAATATTGATTAATGATAAGTCATAATTTTAAAATTTCAATTTAAAATATAATTATTGAGTATCATTTTTATACTTTTACTTATAAATCATGATGACTACAAAATGTAAAAATATATTCGGTTATTTAGAAATGTTATATAAATAATTAATAGAAGTGTCCAGTTTGAAATCAGTTACAATTTGGTATGTTTACATTATGTTGAAAGAGTTTAGAAAGATAGTTAACAATAGCCAAATATTTGTTACTATTAAGATTTTCTGATTCGAAATTATTATCTTAAGTATACATTTATAAATTAATTATGTTTTTATGAGTATATATTTTTATAAATCTGATTTTATTTTTATGATCTCTTTCTATTTTAATGTCAATTACTAATGCTAAACACCTTATAATTTTAGTAAAAATAAATATACGGGGAAAATATTTTTTATTTGTTTTTAAATCAAACGATTATAAAGTTTGTAATTAATATAGAAGAATTCATTCACTAATGTACTTTTACTTTTCTTTGGTTAGTTCACTAATGTACTTTTTACTTAGGTTATATTTCTATATTATATCAATTAAAGATTTTTAATGTCAACAGAAATCGTATGTCGGTGAAATAGATATAAAAAATTAAAGAATAACTGATATTACTAATATTAATTATTAGATAATGTGAAATTGGTTCTTTAAATTTTCTTTAAGACATTGATTTCGAAAGATAATTCAAAACACAGTCGTTTTTCTGATAAAATATATTGAGCAGAGTAATAAAAAATAATTATATTAACGTGTAAAAATTAAAAGAAAAAGTAGATGTAGCATAATTAAGAAAAGTTCAATAATTGAATGCCGCGGACAAGTATTTTAGTTAACAATTAGTTATTTTAAATATGTTAAAACTATATGTAGAGATAAAAAATAATCTGTGTAATACTTTGAAAGAAAAAGAAAATGGATTGAAAGAAAATCGATTTTTAACAGTAGTATGTAAGTAAAGTAAATACCGAATTTTATGCTTTTATTTACTTGGTTAAATTCAGATATTGAGATTGAAGTTTTACTATTTACTTTAAAATAAAAATAAAATTATGATAACAGATTAACACATCAATAAAGTTCCATCTTTCTAATTAACATTCGATAAAAACGAGTTGATTTATATTTTTAATTTTAATTATAATATTTAAGTAATCAACATTTGTCTAAAAAATAATACATGTATAATATCTTAGATGAATATTTTTTATTCAAAATCGACAGAATTAGGTATTAAGCGGTAAAAAATTTGCCTGTATTTTTTCAATAAATAATACATTTAATAAGTTTAATAACATTTAACTAATAACATTAAATATATAAACAATGAGTAAGTATATAAAAAAAGGTTTAATTAAAAATACGGAAACTAAAAAATTATAAAATTAATATAGTGACTGGAAACGATTTTATTTGAGAAATTTTTAAGATTGAATTTAAAAATTAATTATTAAATTCTATTTCTACTATAAAGTCAAAAATAATTATATAAAGAATTAAAAGTTTAGAAGATTTAGGTATCGTTAATGCTTTTAAAGTTATTTTATAATAAATTTCTGTAAATTCACCAAATATAATTTTTAAAAATGAGTTTTATTCTTTGCTGTTCCATTTTTTTGTTATTGATATGATTGTATTTTATATAAATTTATTCTTCTATATGTTATCTTGTTTAATAAGCAGTATTGTCAAAATGGGTCCATGGGTCTATGGGGAATGATGTTTTTATAAAGTCCTTAAGCAATTGGATACACTCCCCCACCATTTATGATATTTAGTTAATCGACGCCTCCAAAAACATCAAAAAGCTCTAAGGAAACACTGAAAACTGCATTATTGATTGAATGAGAAAAAATAATGGGAGACGGTGTAGAAAAACTGGTTCTTAATATGGAAAGTCGTTTGGCAGTGGTGAAATCAAAAAGCTACCCAAAAAGATATTGAAAATTAAAAAAAATATGAATTAGCATTGAATATTAATATTTTTCTTTGCATGAAAACTTTTGTCATATAAATTTAAGGCAACTTTTCTGTTATTTATTTTTTTTTCGTGTTTTGATTTATTTGGATTAAATTTTGTAATGAGTATATTATTTAGTATATATATATATATATATATGTATATATATATGTGTATATATATATATATATATACCTATATGGCGAATGTGTTTACAAAATTACATTCATGGATTTCTATTCTTAAACAAAATTATGTAAAAATATAATGTGTACGAAAATTTTTTTGAATCACTGCATGTCATCTTCAAGTAGATATTAGAGACTCGTATTTTGGAATCATACTTGAAGCCTCTAATATCTTCTTGAATATATCATACATTTCCTAATTAGTAGTGGAGAACAAACACTCAGATGATACAATACGATGAAGACCATCAGAGTAATATATCTAGAAGATAACAGTTATAAAACATACAATTGTAATTTTAATCTTCTATTTCATTAAAATAAATTTAATGACATTTATAATGAATAGAAAATTCACTGGATGATTGTAACGTATCTCATTTTTAATTTCGATAAAGTTACATCCTTCTTAAAAAAGTGGTTTAGTAATTTTCACAGTATTAAAAAATATATACTTAAGTAAAAATATTTTCATAGTTGCATCAAGTTATGTAAATAAATAGAAATTGTAAAATGATATTAATTATTTTTAAGACTCTAAACAAATATAAAATCATAGTATTTTATAAAAATGATAAGATGTTAAGAATATTAATCTACACTGCAAGTAAGAATTAAGTTCTTGGCGAGAAGGTATTTAATGTTGATTTCTCGTAAGGTCACGCGTATGAAGGAAAATCAAGATAATTTAAATTACTAAAGGTTTACAGGAAATAAAAACCAATAATTCAATTATTTAATAGTTGCACGATTATATCGAGATAAATAAAGAAAGTTGTGAATGACATCGTGAGATTAATTGTGAAATATTATCCTTTTAATGCTGTTATTATGGTATATTAACTATAGTTATATTCGTTCAGTATATCTAATATATAATTTAAAGGTAAAATAATATTTTTTTAATATTTAAACTTTATTTTCATTGTTGTATTAGTAGACATCGATGTTTTTATTACTTGCTGATAGGGTTGTTTTATGAAGTATTTAAATTAATTCTATTCTTATTGAAATTTTCGATATAGTATATTGGATTAGTGTATCTTTTGACATATTCATTATTAATAGAAAATTGTATACGGTTCTTTATTTGATTGTAGCTGTGGTGGTAAACTATTCAAAAATTTCTATAAGTTCTGGAAAATGTTTAGTGTTTCCGTGTTAGTTACTTAATAAGTTTAGATTTAATCCTTATAGATGATATTCGCTCCAATGAATCAAAAAGAGAATACGTTAATGATAAATCAACCAGTTTTAAATTTTTATTTAGACTTGATAGTTATTAATTGGTAACTAGTAAAGAACTTACAGAAACACCTGTAAAGATTGTATAGAAATCCTGAAAATGAAAAAAATGGAAACCGAATGATAAAATGTTGCTATCAAGAAAAAAATTATTTTGTTATGTGTGTATATATATATATATATATATATATATATATATATATATGTATATATTACCTTCCAATGTTCTGGTAGTTTTTCAATTCTATACCTGAATAAATTCTGTGGTTTGGAGGTGAACAAGTTGTCAAGTCAATTTTAAAAAAAAACAGTGTCGGTATTAAAGGATATTTCTCAGAGATTGTTACATATAGAGCGAAATTATGAAAATTGGATGGAGTAAAATCAACAGAATAGAAGAGATGTGGAATAATCTTCCAACCAAGCTCTTGAATAGCTGCTTTTATAATATTAGCAGAATGTGAATGGGCATTATTTTGCTGCAAAATCACTTGATGCCGTCTTCCAGGTCGTTTTTCTGGAATTTCTGCCTCAAGGTGACAGAGTTGTTGGCAATAAACCTCGGTAGAATTGATTTACGATTGTTGTAAATTGAAGCGCTTAAACGGTCTTCGTTAAAGTCGAATGGTCTTCCTGAAAGTGGAGAATCGTTCGTGTCAAAATAGCACTTTTTGAAACGAGAAAATCATTTTCACGCTGTAATTTCTCCGATGGCGTTCTCCCCATAAACGTCACAAATGGTTATAGCTACCTCTAATGAGTTAATTCCTTGCTTAAACTCACACAAAATGATATGTTGAATATGTTGGTTTTTGTATTTGACACTCCATTTTTCTTAGCTAACCCTTAACACAAACTTTCTACAAATTGAAAAATTCAAGATTATATTACATAAAATAATACTATGACATTAAAATAACATTAACATATGTCAGAGATTTTTTTTCAAAGCACTTCCCTCGAAAAACAAATTATAGAAACAATACGAACTTATGCATCAACGATATATATATATATATATATATATATATATTATAGCCTACATACAAAAAATTAAAAGATTCAATAATATCTTAATTGCTATGACGTAGTTTTATATACATTTTAACATACTTTTTCAAACGAGTTTTTTATTGCTACAAAATGATCCTTTTGTTTAACAAGTTTTGTTTCTAGCTAAATAACCTTATAAAGTATTTATAAATGATTGAAAATGAATATATAATGAATTCAACAGTGAACATAGACAATATGTAAATATTGTCAATAGAAGACACTTCTATATTTTTTAAACGATTTGTTTATTGTGTTAAAGTATATTCTTAAATTGATGACATGCATTGATAAAATTATAGTGTATATATATATATATATATATATATATATATATATATATATATATATATATATAAAATTTATATATAAAAAGTGTAACTAAGTTAAAATACCATAAAAAACATTTATCAATAATTGGAATAATATTAATTTAAATTTTATAATTCAATCTATGACAATTACTTAACTCTAGGTTATTTTTTGATTATTTACTATTATTATATACATGTATAAAAGTTTAGTAGTGTTTTATTGTAAATGATACTTTATTTAAATATATGTCTAAAAAAATTTTATAATCAGGAACTAAAATAAGAATATTTTAATATTTGTTTTGAATAAACACTTTATAAGAAATATAATTATTTTATTAATATTTTTATAACTAAATTTTATAAACGTAAAGCTATACAATATAGTTAGATTATATATATATATATATATATATATAGTAAATAATATATTTAAAATTGAAGTATATTTTATAGATATCAATTAAAATACCTGAATAAATTTCATCGATTTGACTATGCAGGTAGGCTGACACTGTCAGTTCGTTCAATATCCGGCTCCGGTTTGTAAAGTGACTTAACTGAGACTGCAGCCTACTAGATCACTTATTCGTAACAGACAATTGTGCGATAGTGACATTCAAACAACCTCAACTGTTTATATTTTAATGAAAAATATAAGAATAAATAATCTAACCTGTAAAGGTCAATAAACCGGATTCGATTGAATTTCGTTTTGTCAATTGCTATTAGATGTTTCTAAAAATGTAGCACTCTTGAATGAGCCTTAATGAATATGGAAATAATATTTTACTGAAGTTGAATGTTATATATATATATCATACATATTTATAATTTTTAAAAAAATATCATATAATATGTACAGCATCTGGCATTTTATCAACTTACTTTTAAGTTTATCTCAATCAAGGAATATTAATTAATCACATTATTATAAAGTAGTTTAACATCAGCTGTGTATTTTTCTGTATATATTTTATTAGTTTTTTTCAATATATATATATATATATATATATATATATATATCGTAGTTATTAAATACTTGTAATCGAAAATAACATTCATGTAAATAAAAATTGAAGTAATAAAAATAATTTTAAGCCATAAGGTTGCCTAAAAGATATTTATAAATAAGAATGTAGTTATCGAGGCAGGTTAATATTAAATCATCAGATCTCAAATTTATTAAAGTCGACTTGAAATTAATTAGAGTTTAAGTCATTTACAACAAAGTATATTCTATAATTCATTCTACTTGTTCTTACTTACGGAAGTGAAACATTAATTTATAAATTTTAACATAAACCGAGGATTTCTGACAAGACAGATAACCATGGAAATATGTATGTTAGTAATACACTTTTAGAAGGGATAGAAAAAGAATAATATTTGAAGGCAGCTATGTATAGGATTTGAAAAATGAAAGTTAGTGATAATTATTATCAAAAGAGAAAACATTCCATAGGCTATATGATTTAGGGCGTAAAAACATAAAATGATCTTAAAGGAACAAGTTAACACCTTCCAATTCTGTCCCCACTGGAGGGATATTGTAAATCTAACAATAAACAAAATATTGTTCTTTGCTATAAAACATCAACTGGTAAATGCATTTTTGAAATTTCATTTGAATAAAGAAATTATTTACAATGCTAAATCATTTTATTTGAAGTTATTTGTTACTTAGTATTATGTTAAAAAAATATCTTTTAGTTGCTGGTAGGTGTGGTGAAAAAATCTCCGAGTGCAAAGGGTTAATACACAAACAAAGAAAGAGAAAGATGATTATCAAATCGATTTTTAAAATTAGAGGTATTTAAAAGAAAAAAATATCCAGTACTGTATTGGTAGGTTTCTTCATATATATATATATATATATATATATATATATATATATATATATATATATATATATATATATATATAAAATATGATATGGAGACATTCTAAAATTAATTTGATCGGCTATTGATAGTAAGAAAGTACAGAAATAAAATTAAGTTTAGCAAAAATATTTTTTAAAGAAAAAAAGGTTCACTAATTAATTCTTACTTATCATTTTAATGAGTACTGGACTTCAAGACAATTTTCACGTGTGTAATTAAATAAATATTTCTATAATAATATAAACACAACATATAATTATTTGATTTGCAAATTTTTATTTAAATTTGAGAAATTGTTTTACTAGTTGTACCAAATATAAAAAGTAAGCAAAAATAAAATTAGATTCTAACGATCTTCTTGCATATTTTCAATTTCAGAAAAAATAGTTTGATCTTTCACAATTAATGCATTACATAATAGGTTTGAAAGAATGTATTTTTGAATTTATAGATAGAATTAATATTTATTTTTGAAATTTAAAAATAAACATTTTCGTTACAAAATATTAATCGGATCGATATATTAATCATGTTATTGCAGTTACCATTCTTGATTTCATACATTATTATTCATTTTAAATAATAAGTATATATTATTTAAGTATATATTAAGTATAAGTATAAGGTATTAAGGATATATTATTTAATTATGATTTAAAAATAAGCTATGTACTAACAATAAGTAAAATTCAACAAATAATAAATGTATGAATACGAATAGTAGTTTAATGTATCACTTATTTCTTTACTTCAGGAACATTTATAAATAATGTGTATTTGTAGAGTGATTCAGTTTCATATTTTGCCATATGGTCAGCGTGCATTGATAATGACCTTGTTTTATGTATACTTTGTACATACAGATATATATATATACACACACACATAATCTACTTATGGATGTATTAATGTAAAAATGCGTATGTATTTAATTTTTTCTAGCAACATACAAATATAAAGTATTAATGAATATATATCTAATAATAACTCAGTAATTAGTTTGCATTTAGATATTTTTAGTTAGTATAGGAATTTTTGGAATTGAAGGTTAAATGAATTTTTAAGATAACAAAGAATGTTAATATACAAAATATAGTTTTAATAATATAGTTATTGCCAGTGAATTCGAATTTAATTATTAGATACTCAGTGAAGCTATTATTAATAACATATGTGTGAATTTCACACAAATATATATGTTGATTTTTTTGTTTTTGAATAGAACTGTATTTAGTAAACTAAAAATATAGTAATTATAATATGTTAAGTACACAAAATAATAATATAAGAAATATATACAAGAAATCGACCTAGTAAGGTATTCTTAATTCGAATATAAATTCTATTTCAAATTTGTGTAATAAAAAGTACATTCTCTATAATACTATTATTGTTTCTTTACGTATTTATTTCGAAGATATTAATAATATTAACAGTTATGCAGACTACGGAAGTAATCAAACAAATTCAATATACATATCTGTTGAAATATTTCGTTGATGACCGAATCATTTTTATTTGTCTATTGTAAATAAAAAGAAAAAAGTTATAACGAGCGGAAATCGATCAAAGAAATATTAACGGTAGGAAGATCACCTTGCGAGCGACCTTGAGTTTGGACGAATTTTAAAGCGTATCATAATTTATAACGGCCGCACATTACAAATAGAACAACGAAATCTAGCCGGATACAAATTCTGTTGAACCAATTACGTCCATTCTGCCTTCGGCTATACAATAGTTATCGGGTTACTAATGATGTCATGAAATGCACTGTGGAATATCATGTATTTTTTTATTTCACAAATGCATACATTTTTGATTCACTACATTCTACTCTTTTGGGAATGTTATGCAGGCCTTGATTACCGGACAAACGTATTAAAATAATTATATTTAATTTTTTTCGAATTAAATTGCAAGGAAATATTGTAACCAGTTTCCTCATAATAAATTTGTAGGATAAAATGTTTCCTTGTTTCGTCTTTTATTTATGTTGTGCGAGAAAGTAAATGAAATAATTACTAATTTTTGATTAAAAAATATTAATAGGTTCTTTAAATATATGATGTCAATTTTTAAATAATTAATGTCAAATATAATTATTTGTAATACATTTATATGAAATTTTTTAGAAGTGAGTGGAATAATTTTATAATTCATAATTGATTTCATTAGACATAATTAATTTTTTTTAAAAAATATAAGAATAGTTCTGTATGGTTTAATAGTTATAATAGTGAAATTTCGAGGTTGTTATATTCGGTGAAAAAGTATTGAAATAATAAAGGTTTTATGTTGGTAATTATTTTATTTTTTTGAATAGATTCTCCCTCTCTCTCTCTCTCTCTCTCTCTCTATATATATATATGTATGCGTGTGTGTGAATATTTTATAAATAATATTATATGTAATATATTTTAAAAGAATATTTAAAATTATCTGAATCTTTAATTTAAATTAACGTTTTTTTTCATTTTCATAAATTCATTAAAGAAAAAATAAATGTAAAATTTAAACGAGTTATTTTCGAATATAAATAAGAGACCTTTTTTCGCTCGCTAAATATTTTTCTTGAGTGACTTTTTTTGTCTGCGACCTACAGACTCTCTTAAACTGTATTTGGTGGCCCGTGTTCATATATGAGTTTGACACCACTGCTTTAAGCGAATTTAAAGTCTACTTGAACAAATCATACATTACGAACGGGACATTAAGACGTTGTCTTCAGTGGCACCGTGGAGCACCGCTGGTCCTTCACCAAGAGGCGATCCCCTCAGGGATCATGGAAAATTGTTCCATTAGCTAGTGAAAATCTCTATAAAAGATTGAAAGTTTTAAGAAGCGCGAACCATAAGCATCTACGCTTGGTGCTCAGGTATAATAAGGGCCCTTCAGTCCCATGCCACATCGATAGCATATATTACGAAACTATAGTATTAGGAAACAGAAACTTAATAAATGAAGAAGCTGAGGACCACTAGGAAACGCATCGACGGGATCATAAGTATAAAGGCATAAAATTATATTTTTAACTCATATATTTCTTGTTTTAACCTTAAAATTTTAATGATAAAAAAATATGACCTTTTTAAACATTGTACTTGAAGTATATTAGTGAGAGGAAATTTTGTTATTTTTTCTGTATTACTTGAAGAGTAATTGTATAGAATTTATTGACTAATACAATAAAATATATCTTGAAAAACACATTTGTTTAAATGATGTGTAATATATCATGTAAATAGTTTTTTATTAAATTATTTATTGTTTTACATCATCTGAAGTGATAATGAACCGGGAAAAGTATCGTAAGAAATGTTTTTGTTTTTTTTTTTATTTATGACACGTAAATTTATTATATATACAATTTATTTGCGGTTTTTGTTATGTAAATAGAATGATGGAGAAGAACACACATACTCATACACCCACATATATATATATATATATATATATATATATATATATATAAATATATATATATATATATACATGAATATGGAGATGTTTTCCTTATAATATCAAATAGTTGAAAACAAATTAGTAATTCTTGAAATATGTATAGGTCAATAAATACCACAAATATTTGATTCACAAAATAGTTCATAGTTCATATTAACAGTTTTTAATTGTCTGAAATTATAAAATAAGTAATTTTAGTAGGAAACCTTCAAAAACTTTAAGTATTAAGTTGATAGGAAAATAATTGCAATTTTCATTTTCTGAATACTAACCTTCATTTTTTCAATGAAAATATCATTTCACCGTGTTCATGTTAATATCATTTTAAAGTGCATTTTTCGATCTGTATTTTAGTAAAATCGATTTTGATTTTATTATTAATTTTGCTTCACATTGGGCTATTAAATGAAAATGGAAAAGAAGCAAATAAGAGCATTTTTTGTATGAGTCCAAAACGTGTGGTACTGCAGGAGAAATTGTTCATAAACTAAACAATGCTTTTGGCGTGGGTACTGTTAAGGAACGTATGGTGCAATGGTGGTTCCAATAATTTCGTACTGGGGACGAGAACCTTGATGATCAAAAAGGTCGTGGGAGTCCTTATTTAGTTCATAACAACCAACTGAAGGCATTAGTTGAATTAGAATCACGCACAACAATTCGAGTCTGCTCAAAAGTTAGTCGTTAGTCATCCAACAGTTCGGGATCAAAACGATTTCAATTAAAAAATGTATATAAGGTCATAAACCGCAATTATTTTTCTATCAACCTAATAAAATCTTATGTGCAGACTATATGTTTATTTATTTTATATAGCTTTGAAAGAACTAGGAATGAATAAACATTTTTGTCTATTATTTGAATTTATATTGCGTACCTCCCTTTAAAGATAATAATGAAAAATCAAAATGAATTGAAAGAATTCCAGAAATGCTTTAATAACTTATGAGTTATAGATATTTAAGTATCAGCAACGTTTAGTTGCTTATATGTACAAAAAAAAAAACAGTTAAATGAGAAATTTAATAAGATTTAATTTAAACTAACTTTGAAAATATTTCGAATAAATATGTTATTATTATATCATTATATATTATTTTATTAGTATGTTTTTTAATATTTTATTTAGCAGTATAGGATTTAAAATTGTATACTTATTTATAGTAAATTTATTATTCATATTTGTTCAATTATAAACAACGAATGTCTTTATTTTAAATTGCTCTTTATATAACAATCATAATTTTTGTGATATATATATATATATATATATATATATATATATATTATTTTACATATCATTTGGTAGGAACGTATAAAAAATTGAACGAATAAAAAATGTTAGAATAAAAAAGTATATTTTAACATTATTGTATTATTATTGGATCAACTAATAGTTTTACTTTTATTCAGGTAGCCGAACAATAAGTGGACTAATTTATTCAAGTCCTTAAAAAAAATATGGAATTTCCAGTGGGTTAGATGTCGATTAGTAAAAATTATTTACCGTGATACTAAAAAAATAATTTTATATTTTAATGATATATTGAAAAAATTAATAAGAATGTAATAATATATCTGCGATAAATTATATAACCTTTGGGTGTTACTTGTAAATATATAGATGTATGTATATGATGTGTATGTGTGTGTGTGTGTATGTATATATATATATATAGAGAGAGAGAGAGAGAGAAAGAGGTCTATCATAATTTTTGTTTACATATTTTAGGTGTTATTTTACTTAATTTTTAACTATAATTGCAAAAGACTTGTCTGGAATTAAAACATTCAATTTCCAAATTTAACATTTTGAGCTGAAGCAACAAATAAAATACCCTGTCTCTTTCTTCCATCTGACATGTAGGTTAATATGAAGAGTATATCTTTACAGATCTAATTTAAGAGGTCGTTAAATAATTTCTTTGAATTATCACTGGAATAGAAATATCAAGGTCTAACAAGTTTTCCTTGATTTGTTCATATTCAATATTTTATAAAATGTGAGCTTTAATTCTAATCGAAATGATTCCTGAAAAAATAAAATTACATTTTATTAATACATATACATCCATATATATATATATATATATATATATATATATATAAAATAAATGTGTATATATAAATCGAACGTTACCTTAAGCAAACATATGTTCCAAGAAGTTTCGACAAAACATGACCTTTGAAATGAGAGATTGGTTTAAAATTGATTGTAATACGAATGTCAATGGACACTAGCGAAAATATTTGCATATATGACCTTGAAGTGAGATCAGGAAGAAAAAATTGCCAATATATTTTTTACTTGTTATTTTTATGTAAGGTAATTCCATTGATGGGTTTAATAAATTCTGTCCGTCAGACGCATCATTCTGTTTTGTTTATATATATATATATATATATATATATATATATATATATATATATATGTAGATATATATATTACATGTTAAAGCAGATGTTCAATAGTTTTTTATGTATTACTCACGTATTTTCTCCTAAAAATTTTTAAGTTTTCGAAGAACTCTTTCTGGTCAGATAAATGGAATGTGAGTAGGTGTATGTTTGATTGTATGCCGAATTAAATATTGATTTTGTGTAGTTTTATCTTTTTTATTCAGTAATGCAATAAATTTTGATGTGTTCGAATATATATATATATATATATATATATATATATATATATATATATGTAGTATTGTTTAAGATGGTTGAATTTTCGAACGAAAATGATAAATAAATTGCGATAAAAATATATTTATTGATTCATTTCCTTTAATAAATTATTATTTAAGTATTAATATATCCAGAACAATATATCCTAACTAGAATACTCGACTTATTTTCAGTTTTGTTATCTATTTGTAAATTTTCAACGAGTGCTAATAATTTACATTTTATTTTATATGCAAAGGAATCATTTCATAGTTCAATATGTTTTGTTTGATTCATTTAAGGATTATTTTGTTTAAAAAGTGAATATTATTTTTACTTGACGTTATTAATTATTATAATTATACATTTTTATACCTGTGACTCCGTTAATAAATTATTCGGGTAGTGCTCGTTCTTTCGGTCAGCTGACTTTCGGTTTTTCTTTATTAGTTTTGGTAAACGTACTATTCAAGTATACTTGTAGTACCGACGTAGTATCTAAATAGTATTTATCGAAATTAACAGTTGAGAACATACCCTCAAGTGACTTAAAAGAACGAAGTCCACAAGAACAACGTTATTATATGTGGCTCAGTATTTAAAATTTTAGAGTATTTGTTCTGGTTTATATATAAAATATCATTATTTTTATAATAATAAAAACTTACATTTGTCAGCTCATAGATTTCAAGTTTAATTCATTAAGTTTTGTACTTAGGTATTTCTTATGTTTAAATATATTATGTTGTAAAAACCAATAAACAGTTTTTTCTTTCTATGTTTCTTTCTAATTTCTTGTCAATTTTGACAGGTTATATATTAGTTTCTTTATAGAGTTTCATCTAAAAAGTATAAAAGGCTATAATGGTTTCTTCTATACTGAAAAATGTTTTTCAAATAAGATTTATGAAAGAGAATTGTTACAACTGAGAAAATATTCTATAGTTTTCATAATGTCAATAAATGTAAAAAGTAATTCAAAAGCAGAATAATTCTTTTTAGTAAATCTATCTAATTTTTTATTTTTTTTTTACTTGTGGAATTGAATTAATTCAGTTTCGAGTGAAAAGAAAATTAATAGTGTTTAACACAAAAAATTGTCATATAGTTTTTAAATTTATAAAATATATTTGTAAAAATATTAAATATAAGGAAATGTTTTTTGTCAGTAAGACAAAATGTTAATATGTGAGTAATTATTGCAGAGAAAGATGAATGACTGTCTAAAAATTGTTTCCTGGCACCTTGACTATTATTTGGAAATGTCGATTGTTTACTGGTACCTCATCGAATTTAAATTGATTATTCTTTAGTTTAAAGAATAAGTTATTAATTATGCTTGATACAAACATTTGACATGAAATAAAATAATGTCAGATATTTGATTGGTACGAGATTCGAGATTCTAAATAAGGTATTTAGTTGCCGTTTGGCTGTGTGTGTTGGCTGATATAGGTAGCTGACATTTAGTATAACTGGCTTCCGGACGCGAGATCAATTACCCATACAATGGTTTAAAAAGTAAGGTATAACAAGTTCAGCAATGATTTGATTTTTTTATTGATGATACGGGAAGTGATAGACCGGAGGGCTCCAGGCGTAACTGAAGGTTGCATCTTTATGTCTGCGTAGAATAAAGTAATGATAATATCTGATCGAATTTGTACTAACCACTACACAGTTAGATTTTAAAAGAATTAGTTTGAGGTATTCTTTCAATATAGTCTTCTTTTCTTGATTTATTTTTGTTCGAATTAATGGAGGAAAGTAAGAAGTAAAGACATTTAGATTGATAAAACAGTGAAAGAAAATAGAAAATTTTTTTTATAGATATGAAATAAGTATATGTTTTTAAAGGTATAAAAATTTTGAAATATAGATGGGTTAACTGTCCTCAATAATTATTATCACATAAAAAGGGATATTATTATTTTCATTTTTTTCTTTAAATAAAAAAAAGTATGTTATTACTTTTGTTTGTCATAAAAAAGTGACAAAAGTAAAAATTAACATAATAAAATTTAATAATTACTAAATTTCTAATATTATTCCCAATGATTGCTAATATTAATATAATAATTATAAAAGAAACAAGAAAAACAACTAGTTTGGAATCTGTTAGATTCTTTCGCATTAATTATTTAATCAGATTTCTTTTAGTGGAAAAATAATAATTTATTAAGTAAAATAATTACAGTTCAATATTGAATATTTATAAAAGGGCTCTAAAATAAAATAACAAATAACATACAATGGTAAACTTATATTTAGAAATAATATTTTCAATAATTATAAATTAAAAAAAGACAATTTCAATTTATTGGAATTTATGCGTATTTATTTCAAGTAAAGAAAAAACAAGAAAATTACTTTATAGAAAATTGAAACGTTAATATTAAAAAATAATTTTTCAGCTATTTTACTTTCAAATTTTAAGGTCATAAATAAAATTTATGATGTCGAAAATTTTTATAAAAATTGTGTAAGATGTAAATATAAACGTTTGGTATTACTTAATTGGAAGATTATTCTAGTTTTTAATTATTTTTTGTTACGTATATATATATATATATATATATATATATATATATATATATATATATATATATGTGTGTGTGTTTGTGGTTAGAATGTTTTTAGATTGTGTTTACAGTTAAATATTTAATGTTGTATCCAATTTAAATTCATATTATATATTGAGTTAATCGTGTTTTTTAAATCTTTGTTTATATATTTTCTATTTCATATAAGAATTCTTTAATATTAATATTATTTTAAAACAAATAGACAAAATATAGTTTATAATATTGTAATATTTTTAATATTAGTAATGACATATTTTTAAATATCACTTTTAAAACTTTGATAGATAATTGAAAAATTAACAACTTTTTCATTAACTATCGATAGTTGTACCAAATATTTTGGGTAAACGTAGGTTTTTCATAGAAATAACATAAAAGGAAAAAATGTTCTAAAATAACCTATCAAAATTTTGATAATATTTTATAATTATAGTAATTATATTGTAGTAGTAGTTTTATAATAGTAATAGAATTGTGAACATGATGATTTTTACAAGTCTTTACTTCGATGGTAATTGATTTTATTAAGAATCTTTATTTTTAGCATTTTGATTACCGTGTAAAATTTTATTACACATAATCTGTTTTCTTGCTAAAATCAGGATTTGGTTTCGATGTTTGTTTTGTTCTGCTTATGTTAATTGATTTCTTAACATTCCAAGCATCATCTGTCATAATAGATTCATAAATATCAAAAACATCTTTTTTCTTTGTTACAAAATACACGTATGTAATGTTTATAGGAATTTAAATATACAACTATGGAAATTGATAATTTCAAAAATTCATTTATTAAAATAGTACTTATTTTACTTCATGTTCAACAAATTATAGTAGATAAACTGATAATTTTCGTATAATTTTGGAAATGTCATGCCTTATATATATATATATATATATATATATATATATATATATATATATATATATATATATATATATGTAATCGTTTTCAAGTAGTTTCTAAAAAATGTGTGCATTATTTATTGCTTTTTGGAGATTGTTAAGTAACTATAAGATAATATTGATAACTTTTAATAAATAATTTATTAATTTAACTTCAGTAATGCTTGAAAGAATAGATTTATTGTAAATATGGTTTAATTTATAATACATTTATATTTATATTTAATACGTTTAATTTATAATACATTTATTAATAATTGTTATTTTCGTATTGCTCTTAGACATACCAAAAATCGTATATTTTTGTAATCAGAAGTATTTAGAAATAAAAAAATATATTTCAAGTAGAATAGAAAATTATAACATGCGTGTAAAAATAACCATTCTTGATTCGTATGTGAATAATTCATACATCTATATGTCGAAAAATGTGCTTTTCAGTATTCCATTTTTTAAAAATACTCTATGAAACACGAAAGTCTTACGAGTTTTACAAGTTTTATTATTTTAATTAATTTGTAATTAATATATTTTAGTTAGCAAACGAAAAAAATAGTATGGAGGCTGAATAGTTGATTTTTTCGGGTCTTTTTTAGGCCATCATGCTTATCATTCAATTTTTATGATTATAGTACATACTAATTTAGTATTTGATTTTAATATATTCTATATTCCATATTATTTCTACAAAATGTTATTTTTTTAATTAATATTTAGTTTATTATATGTTTATTATGTATTTTTTTAAAGATTCAGTAAGAGTATTTAAAAATAAAAATCAATGTTTTACGTTGTATTTTCACATAGAGATCAATTTTATAGACGAACACACACATATGTATATATATATATATATATATATAATTTATTTGAGGAAAAGTGCCACAGTTCGAAAAAAGGAATTTGTTTTTTCGAATCACTACAAATACTTCAAATAATGCTGTTGTGTTAGTACATTTATCCTAAATAATCGTGACGTTATGCTAAATTAAAATTGAAGGTAATATTATTAGGTTGGTAGGAAAATAATTGCTGTTTTTGTTTTCTTAATTAGAACTTTAATTTTTTCAATGAAAATGTCATTTCATTGTGTTCATGTTAATATTATTTTAAAGTACATTTTCCGGTCTATTTTGGTAATATCCACTTTGGTTTTGGGATATTGAATTAAAGTTGGAAAAGAAGCAAAAAAAACATATTTTTTGTAGAAGTCCAAAACGCGTGGTAAATCAACAGAAACTGCTCGTAAACTATACTATGCTTTTAGTGTGGGTACTGTTAAGAAACTTACGGTGCATTAGTAGTTCCGAAAATTTAGTGCTAGGAACGAGAGCCTTGAAGATGAAGAAGGTCGCGAGCGTCCTTTTTCAGTTCATAATGACCAACTGAAAGCGTTAGTTGAATTAGCATAACAATTCGAGAGCTTTCACAAAAGTTAGACGTTAGTCATCCAACAGTTCTGAACCACTTAAAATAGCTAGCTGACAAAAATGTATATGAATGTGAAGGTAATAAACTGCAATTCTTTTTTTACCAACCTAATATTAAAGAACACAGTTTTATAAAAGTTTAGAGTTTCGAGTTTTATAAAAGTTTAGAGTTTCTAGGTCGGTTAATTTTTTCCAAGTAAATTATATATATATATATATATACACACATATATGTGTATGTGTGTGTATGAATGTATGTATAAAAAAATGGTAATTATATTAAACAGGAACAGTATACAGTATTCAATGTTAAATTTATAATACGAAATATTAACAAAGGTCTAGCATAGAATCTAATTTAATTTTATAATTTTTTACATAATTAAAATATCTCGTTCTTGATTTTATTTATTATAATAGTAAGTATATTACAAAAAATATTTATAACATTAACATGAATTAAATTCATTTAAAATTAATAATATTCTCCTTCTATACTTTTTGTATTTAATGAAAAATATATTTTTATTATCAGATAAGATTGAAGTCCAGCTGAGTAACTAATTAGCTGTAAAACAGAAACTGGTTTCAGTTTTATTGATTTTGTTCATTACTTTATATAAATTTTATTAATAACTATAATTCATGGTTTGATTGCTAGAAATTAGAATAAACTATGCGGATAAAAACACTTATACTTGTAAGGTTAAAGTTTATACAGACGGTATCTTTATAATTTATATCTAAATTGATCAAGTGTGATCTA
This sequence comes from Acanthacorydalis orientalis, assembly GCA_034766995.1. NCBI lineage: Eukaryota > Metazoa > Arthropoda > Insecta > Megaloptera > Corydalidae > Acanthacorydalis > Acanthacorydalis orientalis. The sequence continues at coordinate 47,752,595 of CM068313.1, read as the reverse complement.
TAGATCTATAATTTCATGTTGACTTTTGATCTATGTAATATATTTTGCAACCTTTGTTCTGATTTTGTAAAAAAACATATTATTAAAAATAATTATTTTTATTCACGTGCATCAATTTATGTGTATAAAATTGATATTTATTATATTTATTACTTGAAATAATACATTGGATGTCTAGATTTCTAGCGAATTTTTGTTTACGTTATTTTATCCGGTTTATTCACTCTCTGTGTACTTTTTTTTAGAAACAAGAATTCAATACACATAATGAAAAAAATCTATTGGTTTGTTAAATTTTTTATACACATACAGAAACATATATATTTATATATATATATATATATATATATATATATATTTATATATATATATATATATGTATATGGGTGTGTGTGTGTGTTTGTTTGTATGCAAATGTGTAAACGTAGAATTTTTTAAAATAATTATTTTTATTTATAGAATCAGAATAAACATAAAATCAATGAAAACAAGTTATTACAATAATATTTGCATTTACGGATGTATTTTGGTTTCAAAATCTTAATATACAAATTCTATCATGCTTAAATGGAGAAAACCATTATCATTATAGAATATAACTATGAATAATTTTTTTAAATATAACCATGAATTAAATATTACATTAGACAATGAACTTGATTGATATACACTTGTTCTACCGATCGAAATAATACAAATTTGAATAAATCATTAATCAAAGAGGAGGAACAAACAGTAACATTCAATTCGAATAAGTTGTCAATGTAAATGTATGCTAACGAGCTTGTTAATTTTGAAAACAGATGAAGTATTGTAACTAATCAATAATGTGCTCACACCTACAGGTGAATGTTAACAGTCTGTTCTTTATGTAACAATGAATACAACGGATAATGCTTACTTACCATTATAATAAAGATTGTTTCTGTTTTTATTACATTTTATATTTGAAATCTGTGTGGTTCATAATTAAAAAATATACAATTAAAATAAACAAAGAAACAATTGTTTCCGATGTAAACATTTATGTTCTATGTGAATAATTAAGAGAAATGTCCGTTGTAATACTTTGCCATAAAATAATCATTAAAGGGTATATTTATAGCACAATATAAAGAGTAATTAATTTTCACATTTAATTATCATATATATATATATATATATATATGTTTATACATATATACTAAAACATTAAATTTATTAGGTAAGGGTTTATAAAATGCAAATTTTTTTGCAATTTGGTATTTCCAATTTTAATTAGGATGATAAAAGACAATGTATTTTTTATACAATAATTATGTTTCTACTGAATATTCGTTTGTATTTGTGTACAGGTTTAAGAAATGAATGGAGAGATAGTATGAATCATGAATTGGATTTCAATTAACTTTATTTTTTGTTAGTATTTTAACCTTGACATTAAAATAATACAAAAAAGAATATTTGATTTCATAAAATATTATAATCATTTTATCAAATTCTGAGAAGCATTTTATAAAAATAGATAAAAAGTATCAAACTCATCTAATATTTCTATAATAAGAAAAATAATTTATATAAAATAATAAACATACAAACGTACATAGATATATATGATTATCAATATACTTCTAAGAATATTATTAAAAATTATTGAGTATGATTAGTTTTTGCCATTAAAATAGAAAAATTTTATATTAAATAAAATAATTTTTATCACAAAGACTTATTAAATTAAATAATTCCATATTTAAAACATTGGTTCTCTTTTTATAACTACATAAATGTGAAAAAAATTAAAGGAAATTGAAATTATATTTTATTTTTAGAATAAATTATTTAATTGTGAACTTAGTGTTAAAACATTGTTATTAACAACGGTATTAGTTGTTTCGTTTGTAATGTTATTTCATAGAGAAATGTCTAAGAATATTTACATAAATATTTTTTAACATTGTTTTTATTATTAATAATATTTTCAGTTATGATTGTGAATAAGTACATCTTTATGTGGATACAAATTTTTGATTTATTTTGTAATTATTAATTGTGAAATATTTATGTAAACTAATTATACTCAGATCATTTTAATCTAGAAAAATTAAAAATGTTTAAAGTATATAGTTTATGTATAAAACTTTTACTGCTACTACATGTCAATTTTTTATACATATGAACGAAATAAATGAAATTTTGTAATCAAACAGTAATATATTATTATTAAAATTATATCCAATTGCCGCCAACAGTAATAAATATAAGAGCATTGCTGTTATTTTCATATTTTCTAACTAGCAGTGAACCAGATGACGTACATTTGTTTTTTTTTTGTAAAATATCAAACGTGCTTTGAATGCTACAGTGTATAATATTAAATTATACAGTACGCATGAGTAGATTCTATTTAGTATCAATTATTTATATCGACGTATGTGGAGTGACAGCGTGTTAAATTTAATTAATTATTTGTTTTTTTTTAAAAAAGAGAACTTTACAATTAAGTGAAATTTATGAAAAACTGACCAATTTGTAATTTTCACTGTGTTTTGTCTGTTTAAGTTTCTATATTTATTATATAAATATATATTTTTTTGATCTACGTTTCGAACATTTATGGAGCA
>CM068313.1:47637495-47744995 GCA_034766995.1 Acanthacorydalis orientalis | reverse complement strand
CATTTTTTAATTATGAAGTTCTTTTTGTTGCAATACCTTAGTTTCTTTTTTAATGAAGTATACCAAGGTTGCGTAACGTTGACCTATTAATTGCATTGTTACAAAGCCGAAGGGGTATGAAATGTATCCAATTTTTATTTTTGATTATCTAGTTTCATTATTTTATTTGCATAATTGTGTTAACTGATTTACAAAGTATGTTTACAAATATTTATATTTATTTAAACATATTAACCTTTATGTGACAAAAGTAACTTTTTTCATGAATTAAAAGTCAGTACAGAGGTTTTAGAAGTATTTAATTTACTATTTAGTTATATATGCACAAGTAGAGAAGTAAGCTATCAAATAATATTGAAGGAGTTTACAAACTTTATAAGAAATGAACATTTATTCAAATATCTAGAATACGTATGTCATATTACATGTAATTAATATATTAATCAAAGTTATATCTTTATATAACTTAGTTAATTTGAAAGCAGTCATGTAACATTATTTTCTTCGTATTAATTATTTCCTTACTTATTCTAAAAGCAAAAATTTCGCTTTTACAAATTATACTTGTTTCACTTTTATTGTATATAATATGTCTCTATGTGAATATATATATATATATTAACACATCATCAATCAGTCACATCTGTATTGAAGAACCAGGAGAGAGAAGAAACATACATTGAATTTATAGATAACATCTAAAAGAATGCAATTTTCTCGGTGAAGCTACAGAAAGAAACAAAAAAGTTAAAAATCGAAAAATGTATAAGATAAGGAGATGCAATTTCGCCGAAATTATTAATTGCAGCCTTAGAAGAAGTATTCAAATCGCTCCACTGGAAGGACAAAGGAATCCAAATAAAACGCGAAAAATGAAGTCACCTATGGTTTGCTGATGATATCATTATCTTTTCAAATACTCAGGAAGAGATAGAAAAGAGAGTAGAAGAATTAGATGATGCCAGTTGAAAGATTGGCATAAACATGAACTATGTCAGAACAAAAATGTTGTTCAGTCTGTTCGTTTGTCTGCCTGAAGAAAATTGAAACAAAAGGAATATAAATAGAATAAGTTACGGAGTATGCCTGATGATAAAGACTGATCATTCATTGAAGAAGTAAACACGGGAATAAAAAGGGGATGGAGCTCATTTGGACGAAACGATATTTAAATCAAAAATCCCACTCTATTTGAAGAAAAAAGTATTTGATCAATGTATACTACTATTTCTTACCTACGGAAGCGAAACATGGGTGCTTAAGGCCAAAATCATTCGGACTCCAAACAACACAAAGAAGTATGGAAAGATGCATGCTAGTAATAACGAGAAGAGATAGGAAAAGAATAGAATGGATACAAAAACAGAAAGGCATCACAGATGTAATAAGAAGAGTAGAGAGTGTGAAATGGAAATGGGTGAGACATGCTGCAAGAGGAGAAGACAACCTATAGACAACAGAAGTTATTAACTGGGAACCAAGAAATATAAAAATACGAAGACCTAGACTAATGTACAAGTGGAATAAGGAAATTAAAATTTGAATTCAATGAAAATTGAATCAGAAATCAATGGAAAAGGGAGGCATTCAATCATCAAATTGGAAAGTCATGGAAGAGGCCTTTATCCAGCAGTGGATTAAAACAAATTGATGGAGATGACGACATCAATACATATATATATGTGTGTGTGTGCGTGTGTGTACTTTTCTTTAAATACATTTAATATCATATTTTTTTATGAATAATTAATTGATGGTAAATAAATTAATTTTATTGTTGCTAGTAAAAGTAATTTTCTGAATGATATTGTTCTACTTTAAATTACACTTTTTTATTAAAAACATTTATACGTGGATAGACAATAGTAAACATTTTTTAGAATTGCAATATGAAATAGCTAAATATTCATATATATATATATATATATATATATATATATATATATATATATATATATACTGTTTCGGTATTCTATTTTAAAGTTGAGGCACTCCATGACAATTTTTACTCCTTGCTAATCTTGAAAATTAATTACTTTTGTAAATTAATAGCTTAATATTCATAGGCGTTAATAATTATTATACACGTGTTCAAAATGTAATCAAGACTACAGTTTACTATTATTGTCATTAAATCGTTGCGGTATCTAACGTTTAACATTATAATAATCTAAAATTATAGTGCTACCATCTTGAAGAACCTCGTAAGATAAACATCTTAGAGACGATTTAGTATTTGTTTATACGTTTAAAACCGCGTAGTTATGTGCTGTACATAAGTAATATATAAATTATTTTGTTACATGAAATTGTATGTTCATTAAATAAATATACATATTTTTTAAATGAAGTGAAACGAACTCGTGAATAAATACTCTTATGAAGATTAACATAATTCGTTTTTAAAAAATCTAATTTTGTATACGGTTTACTAAGTATCAATGCAATGAGTTGATTAATGTTTAACGAGTAGAGTTAATAGGACGAATAAACTAAGTTTAGTAGTTTTGTGATAAATATTATAAAATTGGAAAGATATATTTTAGAAAAGAACCGAAGAAAATTCATTGATTTAAATTTATTCGATTAAAATTTAAATTTATTCGAAAATATATAAATTGTTGCTTTTCTAACTGAAATAAATGAAATAGCGACCTGTTTGTTTAATATGAAAATAGTATTTAAGTTCATTTTTCAATTTGACATATTTTTCAGAAGTCCTTTCAGTGACTAATTCACCTATAGTGGTTATGTATTGTTTAAACTATTTTTTTTTCATTTCAGTATAGTTCTACAAATACAAGTTTCAGTTTATCTTTACATACATTAAAAGTGAACAAGTATGTTAAATTTATAGTTATTTCTAATATTGTTATTGCTATTTATGTATTAGGATTACCATTATTGAGCTATTATAATCTATATAAAAAGATAACATGTTATTTTATATTTATAAGGTAAATTAATTCAAAATATGTTACAGTTTTTTATATGAATTTGAATTACCTAGAAAATCAGCTATAGGGAACTTGTCATTTAAATGAAGATAACAACTTAGACTTTACATTGTAAGATAGAATTACGTTGTCTTTAAATTAAAAGATTACTTAAAGTATTTGGTAATTGCCAATGTGTTGATACAAAAAATGTAACTTTCTTACTTCGTGATTTGTATGTTTGATTTGAAATTTATGTACAAAAAATGGCACGTATTTTCAACGTGATTATCGGTTCTTCACACGAAAATTTTATCTCAAACTTAAAAATGCATCATTCGAAATCGTGTTATTCAATACTAGTTTACAAAAAAAGAAATAAATAAATTTAAGGATGATGGGTAAAATATTTCTGAAAAAATATTAATAATGTTAAAAATAAGATTGTAAATATTTGAATAGTTTTTGTTTAAATTATGCGACCTTTAAATTTATGGTTGAATAATTGCATATTTTTCCTTATTGTTATGTGTTTGGAAACAAAAAGTCCCTTAAAAGATAAATAAAAAATAAGGCGGATAACTCTTGTAGTGTATGAAATCACAAATAATATTAATTAAATAAATTATCTGAATCATAAGACCATTGAAAATAAATATGTACGTCAATGAAAAAAAAATGTTTATTTAAATGAAACTGGAATTTTATTTCAGGAAAGATTACTCGAGAAATGATTCATGAACCATTCATTGCCTTTTTTTATATTGACTAAAGAAATAAAATTTTTTTTTAAATTTTATTCTAACATTTTTCTATAAAATATTATGTAGATAAAAATGTTATTTTCTAATTAAAAAAACGAACGACTTAAAACTTGGAACTTTGAAGATATTGACTTCATTTAAAATCATTTCTTAACAATTATCGCTTTGTTAAAAAAGATATGAATAATAATAATTTACATTTTCCGTTAACAATGTTTTGGTTATTATTAATGAGAAATGTTAATATATGCTAATGTTTTTTTTTATAAAACGATTTCTGTATATTTATTTGAAAAATAATATTAAAAATTGATTTTGAAATATGTCCTATTTGGTTATTTTTGGTTAGTATAATATTATTTTACTTTTTATATTAAATCATTTTTGGCATTTACAAGAACGTTATAAAAATATTCAAAAATCGTAAATTAAACAGAAATCAAAAAATTAGGAGTTCGCACATACTCTTACATTTCATTTTGAAGTTTTATATTTACTAGAATAATGAAAAATATCATGGCTCCAAAGAGTTCATAAATTTCAATCTATATTCATTACTGTGTTTGGGAAATCATAAATTTCTACAAACAGCTGATCTCTGCGGATCTTGGACGATGAGTTCATTTCTTCCATGAATAGCTTCGAATTTCGTCAAATTTAGGTCGATTATATATATATATATATATATATATATATATATATATATATATATATATATATTCTAGTATACGTATGGTTAAACATTTATTAGAATATTAAAAACTTATACCTAAAACAGTCAGCAAGGAAAATAAAACAATAATTTAAAAAACATTGCTTGTATTTAGAATTTTCACACACACACATACTAACATATATACATATATATATATATATATATATATGTGAATGTGTGTATATTTTTTGTAGCAATGACAGTAATTAAGTCAGGCGGTGGTCTTAGAAGACCATAGGCGAAATTTTCTATCTTTCAGATTTTGTACAAACCGTATAATTATTTAAAGCATTAAATTCTATGACACGAAACCTTTTCTATAATCCTACCCGCTATTAATATTTTTATATTTAATGTTAGTGTTTTTTTTTTAAATAAATTATTTAACATTTACCACATTATGAAATAAAATTTATACGTAATAAAATTTCACTCGAAGCTACAACTATGACACGTATTTCAGTCACAATTACATTCTTATTACAAATATTTGATATAAAGAAAAAAAATCATAGATTCTAGCAAAGTAGTATCAATCACTTTCGTTGCAATGCTGCAAGTTACAATTACCTAATTTATGGAATCGGTTTATGTACGATTAGTGGGAAAAATGAAGGCCGATTATGAAAATTAAAATTTATATCTAGAACACAAAACATGTTATAATATATGTATACACACCTGCCACTGACATGTCAGTAAGAATTTTTCGTTTCAACGTACAAATAGCTTTAGAAAATGAGAGCTTAGATAGATATCATCAATCACACACTATGTGTAGAATTTATTTTACATGTATTTTTATGGCATGCTACTGTTCTCAGCATGCTGTATGTACCGTAAAAGTTCTCCACGCTTATTTTCTAACAAGGCTGAAATGACAATATGACCAAAATATGATATTATATTTTATATATATATATATATATATATATATATATATATATATGTATATATATATATATGAATATTTATGTGATTGTGTATTAGATATGTCACAATCGAACTAAGTGAAATCAGATAAATTCTAAAAGGAAAGATTAATAGTGACAAGCGTAAAAATTTTGTATAACACAGATGTAGTTATTTTACTGTATCAGGTTAAATTTGATTATTTTTTACATACATACATACATTCATATATATATATATATATATAATTGAAAGAACAACTTTCAATTGACTGATTGTTTTATTTATAAATATATTTCCCAAATCATGGTTTGAAAATAGAGCACATAAAAAAATAAATGAATGATTAATATCTATTTTAATATTCAAATTGGGTTACTATTATTTAATTATTTATTTATGTAAGTGATTTCTTTCATATTGAATTTATTCATATTTTTTTTTCTTGTTATTTCTTCGAAAATGATTTTGGATTAGAAGTAATATCAGTTATTATGCTTATTTTTATGCTAAAAATCGATAACCATTCTTTTTCATTACATTTAAAAGTCAAATTTTAATTTTGTCTTTGATGTTATTAGTGACTTTTTTTATAAAATTTTCATACATTGGAAAATATATTATTTAATTGCAAAGAATATTAAATTGATATTAATGGAATTATTTAGTTGTACTTATTATTTAATTGGTCTTTTTCTAACGAATTAACATATATATATATATATATATATACTCGTATATATATATGTATATATATATATATAAGTATATATATATATATATGTATATATATATATATATATATGTATATATATATATGTATATATATATATATATATATAAGTATATATATATATATATATATATATATATGTATATATATATATATATATATATATATATATATATATATATATATATATATATATATATATATATAGTTTTTAATTCAATAAAAAATTTGATTTTAACATTTATAAGAATATACTTTAAAGTATAAAATTTTAGATAGATATACGTGATGAAATATGTTATTTTGACTTAAGAGTGGAGTTTTTCTTAAAAATATGACACACAATAATGGTGTAGATTTAAAATTTTTACATAAACTTTAATTTATTGATTTAATTTCTATTTAAGCTTAATTTTTACCTTTTAATTACGAGTATGTTGTAATGATTGACTATCTTTTTATTTGTAGTATATTATTTAATTATAATTGTATGTTCTTATAATTTTGACCACCTGATGCGTTGTTGTGATTGTTTTTATTCTTTTTGATTATCTGAATATATCTTCTCCACTATTAGTTTCGGTACGTGCACTATATTCAGATCGATTTTAGAGATTTGTTCCTATAGAGTCTCTAAAATTTACCTGAAAGTGGCACACGTGCCAAAATCAGTAGTTGAGAATATACTTTCATATGATGGAAAGGAAAATGACGATTAGAACTACATGTTATTTGTTTATAAATGTACGTTTTTCAGAAAATTTATATTTATTCTTTTATTTTCTTTACAAATAAATTTATATTTTATATCCCACATTCTCGTGTATCATGCCACTGGAGAGAGAGAGAGATTATTCCTGACATTATTTTTGGGTTTTCTCATTAAAGATTGTAATATACGCGATTCAATTTTCGGTTTTTAATACTATAATCTTAATGTCTAAATTGAATCGCTCTATATATTCAAAACACATGTACTATTCTATTTGAATAATGTGAATGCTTCTACAGTAAACGAATTTCTGAAATGTTTCTTGGAAGCACATCGTTATTGGTACCAATAGTATCATTTTTGATTTGAATTTTCACATGAAAAAATGAAAGAAAAAATCATATTGAGATGTCAAATTTATATATATATATATATATATATATATAAACTGCAGAAAAGTTCAAAGTATTAAATATTTCAAAAAAGAGTAGTTTTTAAAATAAATTTTGAGAAAAACATTTATTGATAATCTTTGATTTCGTAAAGAAGAAGAAACATCACGTTTTACTCTAATTATATGACTTACTATACATTTGATTTGTTAAAATTGTTTTATTTATTACTTGAAATTAATAACCAATTCAATTTTTTTTTAAAAAAAACATCACAAGTAAAACAATATAATTTTAACTTATTTATTGGATATAAAATACTTCAAATGTGGAAAAATGAAAAATTTACAACACTAATTAAAGTTATAACATTAATTAAACCTGCCTTTATTTCTGTATATATATATATATAGCAAAAGAAAGAATTACATGTATATTTAAAGAGTTAATAAGTATTAATATGAATTTGTTTCTTTTTATTGACTCAAAAATATTGTTTGAAAATAGATACCTTGTAAGTTTTAATAGATTAGAGTAATAATTGGAGTCATTTTTTTTAAAAAATAATATTAAATGATCAGTAATAAAATGTAAAAAAATGAATTTGTGTCGATATTTAATAATATAGAACTCTGTTAAAATTAATTAGTATTTATTTAGAAAGGGACGTGGTTGCTCGAAGAATGAAAATACACCTAACTAATTAGTATCTTAATATAAGAAAATAATGTTAATTAAAATATCGGTTGTCAATATCGAATTTTATCTCATGATAGACAAACAATCACGACTAACAACTTAATTTTATTCTTTGATATATAATTAATTATTACATTCGCTTTTAAATATCAATATTTGTCCTACATGATTGTTATTTGCTTTCTGTTTCGTAATCAGATTTGATCTGAACTAAAAAAAATACAAATATAAACAATCGTTTAGATTTTTAAACGGAGGCGGTAACAAAATTAGTGTCAATTATCTCTTGTGTAATTATGATCACAAAAAGATTGTTTTGAAAGTTCTCTTTCTCTAAATTTGTTGAATAGATCAAAAAATATACTTATCAGTAATACTAGATTAACATATTATAAATAAATCATTGATATGTATTGATGCCAATTAAAAAAATCATTTACGAAATATATGAAAAGTGCATAAATCAACATTTCTGTTTAGTCTATTAAACTTTACACTGACAGGTGATCACATAACTATTGACAAGTGTGAATTCGAATATTAATGGATTCATATGTAAATTATTTTATTAGTAGTCGATTTGTCAGATGTTATTCGAATTAAAAAAAATGTATTATGTGGTTTTAAATACCTCTTTATGTATAAACTGTTTTCTTCTGCTTTTTATTTATGAGATTACTTACTATTCATTTGATGTTGTAATCTTTGATCATTGTATATATTAGAGTTTAAAATATAATAATTCTCAGATTTTTTATTTAGATCTGTAACATTTATTTTACGTTTAGTTAAATTTTAAAAATAAACAAAGAACTTTTAAAGGTATGTAAATGTATAATTTAATAATAAATTACATATTTAAGTGTATACAAAGATTTACAGTCCTTTAATTTTAATATTTTTCTGTATAAAAATGTATAAATTTAAAAAAATATATAATAATGAAAGTTAGATGTATTTTTTTGATCAATTTATAATTTTGTACATAAATTCTTTATTCAGTTAAAGTTCCAATTCAGAAGAAGGTTAACAATAATAGTCATGTTTGTGTAAGGAAGTTATTTGATAACATTTAATAAATTTGTTTTGGCGGTTTTTATGTCTTTGATAATTTGAGTTTTTGTTCTCCAGGTTAATACAAAAAGAGATTAGATCACTAGAGTAATCGAAACTGCCTGAAAATGGTATAAATTTAACGGAAAAAAATTAACTACACAGAAAATATTAAGCGTACAAATGAATTCGGTGCCTTTTTCATAGAAAATGAATTAATTCCATTTACTGAAAAATGGAATACAATTCAATTCCCAAAATGCTACCCATTATTTTATATAATCTTGCCTCATTTGTCTGGTAACTGATGCATCCCTTATCGGAAAAAAATGGCGGCTTTGACTCGATAAAACCGTAATGTTTTTTCGAACCTCTTCCACTGTTTTGGCATTTTTTGTATCTTTTATGCATCACAACACCATCCCCCAAAGCTGAACAAATTAGTCCCGCAGCTTCGGAAGCATTTTTTTCTACTGGAATGCGAAAAGTATGAAATGGCTAATATGCTGCTTTTCGGGAGCTATTGTGTTTATTGTTGTTTGTGTGGTTATACCAACTATTTGGCTAAGGTATATAATGTTTTTAAATGTTAAGATTCGCACTTCAAAATTCTAAAACGTCGAGAAAATATTTTAATTTAAAATAGAGTTATGATTGATTCAATTTAAAGGCACAGAATTATTTTTTACATCTAATATTTTATACATATATTTTTGTAGATGTTTTGATTTCATCTTCTTAAATGTGATTATTACATACAATGATAATTGAGATTTTTAGACGTATTGATCGTTTCAACGTATTTGAAGTTTTAATTCATTGTTAACTGTTATTTTAATTAGATAATGAGACTTAAATCTTGACTTAAAATTATTTTTTAACACCTTCTTCACTTAAACAATTCTCTTAATATACATTCTATCAATTTTATATTTGGTTTATTTAAGGGATGTTTGATCAAATATATAGAAGACTTTGATTGAAGTTCTCTTTTTTTTATTTAAAAAATTTTTACATGAAATTCTGACCATAAATTTTTTTTTGATGAGATTGTTTTAAGTTCTGTATAAGTGTTATAGGAGAGGATTTTTCATCATAAAATGTTTAAAAGTAGTTAATTTTACTTCTGTATGTTCTTTTATTGTCTATGTTAGGAAACAGTGAACATGAAGTTAATATTATCAGTGTATTAATGTATATATATATATATATATATATATATATATATATATATATATATATATACATACATGTAACTGTTTTAGGTGTTGCTATATTTACACTGACAATTAATTTATTTGATTGATTTATTTATCTCTGAATATTAATCTTTAATTTATTCATTACTGTTATAAACGATAAAAGCCAGAGGTAAATAATTTTATTACTATCATTAAGTAATCATTTTCATTCCAAATATATTCAAGTCATTTAATTAGGATTACGTACACTTTTTACAAGAACTAATAAATACTTTTATAGATAGTTATTTTTTTTCAATACACCCTAACACAGTCAAGACAAGATTACGAACCTTGTAATTTATTTGTACCTTTTTTCCATCAACGGATACAAAGAATAATGATTATAATCGATAAAAAATCATCAGACAAGAAATGAATATAAGTGGGTCAGTGTTCAATACTTAAAGCGAGGGTGGGCAGGTCAACATATTTATGGTGATCGGTTGGTCGTAACTAACACAGCAGGTGACATGTCGATGTCTGGTGTTCATATCATTGCGGGAACTTGTCAGATTTATGAGGTCACAGTTATAGAAGAATTGTTAGAATCTGTTCAATGAAACATTACGTTCAATTTATAGCATTTTATAAATTTAACGATAGTTTCACGATATAATAAAACAGGTGTACATAATGAGTCATGTTCATTGTTTTTTTTTTTTAAAAAAAACATTCATTTCCAGTAATAAACGAATGTACATCCTAATTAACAAAAACGTGAAATCTTTTAATCATTCTTAACCAATTATAGTTTTAAAATGGTTTACATGCATCGTGTCAAATTTTAAATGAGATATCATATGGATGTCACAATACAAAACGAAATTAAAACAATAAAATAATTATAATTAAGAAAAATATCATTTGAAAGCTGTACACGCTTTGAAATGTGTGAATTAGGTTACATGTGTATAATAAATATTTTTTATGGGCCTAACTTAATTTTTGTACATTTAGTTAAGTGTACTTTTATATTTATTAATATATTTCATTTTTGTAGTGAGAATTTTGAAATACTTTTTTTAAATATTGTAGTACTTGATTTGTTGACTTTTAATTTTTATTTGAAATATTTGTACTTAATTAATTTTTATATTCTCCCTCTCTCTTTCTCTCTCTCTCTCTCTCTACATATATATATATATATATATATATATGTATATATATATATATATATATATATATAAGTAAGCAGTTTTATTCAATAAAAAATAAAATAATTAAGAGATAGAAATCAATATCTTGATAAAAAATATTCTTATTAACAAATTTAGTTATAAATCCTATTTCATTAGTAAATTTATTATGAATATACCATTTAATTTATGTTATATACTTTTGAAGAAGGTATTATACAAAAATTAAGATCTTTTTTTAAGAATATTAAATTAATATTTTAAGTAAAATATTATTTAATTATACAATATCAAATAATTTATGAATAGAAAATAGGGTTTTGGTCAAAATTGATAATAATTTATCAATAGTGATTAAATTATTCATATTCATTTTAAAATAAAAAAAATATTAATTGGAATTTAATTTCACTGTACAAAAACTGTTTGATGAGGCTCGCTGAATAGTATATCTTACTGATAACAAATTTGATTTTGAGTTTTTGTTATGCTGTTTGTATAAGTGGTGTTAAAATAGTCGTTTCACAGGTATTAACTATTTGTATAAATATTGCTTATTTTTTAATTCATTCGTGCAGAAAATCAAATTAAGATAATTATTCTTTCGTTTCTGTAAATTCATATTGTAATTAAAGGGAAACGAATGCTTTTATATTATTTTATAACTTTCTTAAAAAATGAATTTCAATAAAAAAAATTTTTAACAAAGAAAACAATAAGATTTTCTACTGTTTTCACATAAAATTTATGTTTATTTGTCAAAGATTACATTAAGTTAACAGTATATTAATCTATAATTATTTCCATAATCACCTAGTTATTGTTTTTAAACAATTTTCTTATATTCAAGTGTTTGAAATGAAATAAAATATTTGCTTATTATTTGTAGTAAATCTTTTTTTATGAAATTCTATAAATTCTTTAACGAGTAATTAATCCGTTTTTAAATGTTTTAATGAAATTTTTGTTTTAACACTGTTCCTAAATTTACCTTAACAAATCTATTTTAACTTCCACATAAAGTATATAATTTTTTATAAGCAAAAATAGTTTATAATTGATTATTGATAATTTTGTTTATTGTTAATGCGAATTTTATCATGGCAATGCCATCTCCTTTCTTACCTTAATATTTAGAAGATTGTAACTCAGTCATTGAAATGCACATAAATAACTATCAAAAGTGCTAATATTCAATTCTTAAAAATTTTTAATTAGAAAAATTTTGTTTGGTTTGTGAATGATTGAAGATTAATTTGTGAGAGAATATTTTATTTCGTTATGGCCGGTGAAATAGTTTTGTTCTTTCAGTCAATTACTTTTTAATATTGATCTATTATTTAGAATTTATCTTATAATATAGATTCTTAATTGTATTACTGTTGATGTTGTTCTTTATTTACTTATTATATTGATAGAAAGAAGTTTTGTTGATAATAATTAATATAATACTTCAAGATATTACTTCTTTTGTGAAGGAAAATTATTAAGATTTTATCAGTGCTAAAATTTGTCCAAGTTTGAGATACAGTTTAAAAAAAATGTTTTTTTAAAATAAAAAATAATATTGATTATATAATAGATAAATATTTTTTAAGTAGGAAATTTTAAGTAATTAATTATTATTATTTAAAGAAAATTATATTTAATCAATTCTTGAATGAATCGTTTTATTTCTATATATCGTTTTATTATAATATGTTCGATAAACTTGAACTCAATCATACATCAATCAAAAAGAAAGATAAAAAGCGAACCTACGCACTCTTTGTTTGCAAATTTGCGAATATTAATAAATAGCCAACAAAAGAATATAATTTAAATATAAGTATGTGTTTATAATACATTTAACAAATTGTATATACAATATAATAATATGTAATGTTGTATCTGGTCAGTTATGTAGAAAGATCTTGTCACCAACAGTAGTGAAGATAATAGTCTAGATTATATTTTATAATAGTGTTCACTAAAATTTCGTAAGAGTATTATTTTGTTTACTAACCAGCGAATTCTTTTTAAGGAATATTAACATAGTAATTTCATAGTAATTTTCTTTATTTGGTATTGAGTTTATATAAGTATCCATTAAATATATGAGTATTTTTTGGAATTAATGCTGTTATAAATATAATTGATTTAGATTACCATAAAATGTGTATTACATTAAAAAAAAATAAATTGTTAGTTCATATTTAACGCTCTACTTATTTTCATATTTATTATATGAGATGTGAGTCGGCTGTATTGGTGTTTATGAGCAGGTAATAATTTTGGGTTTGCAATATATAATCCAAAATGTCGGATACTTTCTCTTCAGTGATTGGTTTCGATGCACTCAAATTAATATGAGATTCATGAAATTTGGCAATTAATTATAAGTATCAATAATTTAATTTCCATATGGCGTTTTTACGCTATACGGTATGAGAATCAAAAAATATTTCATCAACTTTTTCTTTCTCCACGTATCCATATAAATACATGCGATGTAAATTAATTATAATGTTTATATGTTTTATGAATATATTTATGTGTTTTATGAGCCTAGATCGAGATAAAACATATAATTGCTGTTCTGTATTTACTTTTTTATAACGAAATAATTTTTATTTTTTTTTACAGTTAGAGCCATATTTAGAGTTTAGTACTAGTTAGGATATTGAACAGCAATGTCGAAATATGAAAAATTAGTCCGAATAAATTTATTTATTTGAGTCAACCACTGTAGTTCTTTTTAATTCATAATATTAAGATTAAATCTAGTTCAATTGTTTAAAGGGAATTTTTGTTGGGCGACGAGTCGCAGAACATTATTTAAGATTATAGAATATTTTAATTTAGTAATGAAACTATTAATTATTAAACCATTTGATTCTGTTTTTATTATATATTTTTTTAATTTTAAATAAAAATGAATTCATTTTTTACTTATTCTTCTTTATATTAATTTTATTAATTATAAAAAAAACAAACAGATTTATAAATTATGAGTAAATAAAACATTTTAAAACTAATGTCAAATAATGTAATATTAATTAATGTTACATATCATTTTACTGAAATTATATTGATCTTACTATGTTTAATATAGATGTGAATGTCAGTTCGAGTTCCATATTCGAGCTGTCACTACGTATTAATTTTATTAATACTGATAAATAAACTATATTATATTTATTATAAGAATGAAAAAATACATTTTAGAAAATATCTTAATAATGAACAACGGGATTCTTATTAGAATATCTGCAAGCTTCCGAATGTTCACAGATCATAGATTTTGAGAAAGAGTCATAGTGCAGTTTTATTTATTCAAAATAATTGATTTTAACTAAAAAACAACATATTTCAAATCATGAACTGAAAATTATAATTTACTTGTTAATAATTTATAAGTGCTTATTATTTTCTCATGATCGATTTTGTACGATTCTCATTTAAATAACAATTTTTTTTAGATATACATAAAAAATTACTTTAAATAAATGTATTTTTTAATAAATTATCAACATTTCAGTTATTAATTTACTTTTTGTCATTCATTAGGGTCTTAACTTTTAGTTACTGTTCTGTAAAATCAGTCTCAATTTTTTTTCTAAGAAAAATCTGAACATTTTCGCATTATATGACCTATTTTCACAATATACTTTTGTACATTGAACATATATACATATAGTTATACACAGTGAATTTCGTTTGTTCTCGTTCTAGTACCTTTCTCTTCATATCTTTTGTTATAGTTTCTTACGTCATTTTCTTTGAACTTCTCTGAAATTTTTAAACTGTATTATTTTCATTTCCAAATCAAGTTTTCTCTTTCTGTCAAGTAAATCTATAAAACCGTATTATTCCTGTTCTTAGAATAAATACGACAAACGAATATTAATTGCAATTCGTGATTTATTTTTAGTGAAAATAATCATGGTCAAAAATTTAATAAGGTAGACTGCTGAGTTTATTTATTGTTGTGTCACATATGTAATTTTTCTTAAAAAATGAAATTTCTTTTTAGGAAAAATTCGCTTAGTGTCTGTTTTAAAAATTTGTACATTTTTATTATTAACACATTCACTGTCTAACAATTTTTTGAAGTTGACACCACACGTCCGCGTACATTAAAAATGTTTCTTAAGGTTTTTTAAATATATGTTGGTTCTTTGTGCGAAAATAAGATGGTAAAATTGATTGCGAACGATGCAGTGAGTGTTATAAAGAAATGTAAACCATTAGTGGACCTCAAATCGCTGCAAAGAAAGCAAAACAAATACATACAGAATGTTTAGTCAGTAAGAAAGGATTTTGTCTGAAGTGTTTTGAAAATTATCACAAGGCAAATTTTGCATAAGTCAATATTTATGCAAAATTTTCTTATAAATTTTTTATTTACATTTATTTTTTTATCCTATTGTAATCATTTCAGGGTAGCTATAGACCCTTACACTTCTGAGTATTGTATTATTTTTGTATAAAAAAGAACATAACACATTTATTTGTTTTCGAAAAGATGTACCCTAACGTAGTTCATGAATCATATATAATCAAGATTTTAGTGTATGCCTCTGTTGACCCTCTACACACGTCTTGTAATCATTTCAAAGTATTTAATGTCGCGTTCATGTTGATATTTACGTCTACATATGAATGGTCAAATGAGTCATATGTGCTTCATGGACGTGAAATTGAAAACCATTATGAATCATATATGATATATGGACAGTGAACGTGTTAATGATATTATTTATAAACTATGTTACATTTATTGTTAATAAAATTAATAAGTTAAATGCTTATTTAGGGTTTAAGGGTGCGTCGATAATATTATAGAGTGATTTAGTTGAATGAAGAAAAAATAAGTATAATTTAAATACTTTTTTTGATCATTAGTTTTATTTTTTGTCCTCGTACATTTTTTTCTTAATAATCATATTTTTAAAACGTTTAAATTAGTAAAAAACTATTTTAAATACTTTTTGTAATTTAAATCAAAGACAATATAAAAAAGAACAATTTTAGTTTCGTTTCATTTATATTAAGTAGGTTTTGTAATGAAAATAGTTGTTTATCATTATTAAAATTATAGAATATTGAAATTATTCAATAAATTAATATTATATCTACATAAAAAATGAATTATTTTAAAAAAGTATTCATTTTTTTACTAAAAAGCATCCATTTCAAACTCATTTACCACTTATAATGAAAGGTAGATCTGTACAGTAATTAATTACGTTCATCTTTTAGCTTAATGCAGATGAATATTAACGATTAGTCTGTTTTTATACTAAAGTTCATATTTATCAGCTTCACAAATCAGTTCCGCTCCACATACAACAAAGTTTTTTTTAATAAAATGTCTAATATAATAATTGATTATTATGTATTTGAATAGTAGATTATCAGAATTTCAGTACGATCCCACCATTCTTAAAATGTCAAAGTACAAATTAATCTCGATAATAAAAAAATGTGATGCGCAAAGAATGATTTATTTGTGAAAATATACCAAAGCTATAAATGTGTCAACAGTATTTATTCTGATTTTAGTTTGTTAATCTGCATAGTATGTGATTTGTTTAATTTTATGAAATTTATTTAAATTTAGATTACTTATATTATTAACTTCTAATGACGTAGTAACAATTTATCTGCAAACGTCCTAATGACGTGTGAATTGGAAAGAGTTTAATCTTTTTCATGTTAATCCTTCAAATAAATACTGCAAACAGTAATGAAAATATTTTTTTATGAATTACCATCTATAGACTCTTCATATTATGTATACATTTTTATAAAATATATAAAATGAAAATCTTTAAAGAATACTTATTATATTTTAAGTTATCGAAAAAGGAAAAAAGTTTCCAGACAGTGACAAAAATTGTTAAATCAAATGATAATAATTTAAATTATACTATAGTGTCATTTATATGTTAAAATAAAGTGTTTATACACAACACGAACAATTAATATGATATAAAATATGATAAAATTATATTTTTTGAGCAATTTTGATTACTTTTGCACATTTGTTGAGAATTTGTTACGATGTAAAGCATTATTTATTAAATAAATTCCTAAATTTTTATTTAAAAAATGAATGTGTCTGTCTAAAATTTAAAAAAAAAATTTATCAAATTTAGGATTTATTAAAAGGTTATTTTCAATAATCGTTACAAGATGACATAATATTCGTTTCAAGTATGTTGTAAGCAAAAAGTTGATCAACCATATATAAAAGTAAATCAATCGTTAAAATGTAATTTTATTATAACATTTATTAATATTAATCACATACATTGTTTGATCCTATATATTATTAATATGAAAGAATATGTTAATTTCGAGCACATTCATAGAATTTATATGTTTTTTTATAATAAAAATTATCGATTTTATTAGTTAAAGATACAGGTTGTAGGCGCATATTTTTTCACAATGACCCGATTAGTTTTTTTTCCAGTATTCAATAAATCAATAAACCTCGCATATTTCTCGATTCATTATCTTGCGTGGCCTGATGCCGTATATAAATCATTGCTTTAGCCTAAATACCAGCTGCCGTATGCCACACAGTAAAAGCAACCCATGCTAATTAAAAATATTACAACTGGAAAAAATAAAATGCAAGGTCTGCACTTTACCATGCATCTCGATTTCCATCGTATTATTAATCGAATTGATGTCATTTATTGTACATATGAACATTATTAATGCTGTTGTAATCATTTTAGTTCAACACATAATGACGTTTCTAGTGTTTATTTTATTTCATTCGCATACATTTATCAAAACTGTATTTAAATTATTGTATTCTAATAGGATTCAAAAGTAAAGGAACATAATTAAATATTCAATGTTTCACAACTTTTGTTTATATTTGATTACTCATTTAGGCTTGTTGATGAAATTTGAAAATGAACTGAAAATATTCAACACACTGTGTTTCCAAATTAAGTCTCATGTTTGTTTTGTATTGCGAAATTTTCGGAAATTGCGTTTCTAGAAAGAATGTAACACACTTGCAAAAAAGTTAAATAATGTATAGTGTACCATTTTATTGAGGTTATTAAATTTGAAAACTTAAAAGTTAAAATTTTTCTAAGATATATATAATTATTTTTACTTGTTATTTGTAATCATTTACGAATTTTTAATAAGGGTTTTTCTTCTTAACAAATTATTTGATATATTTTATCTCGTTTGTTTAAAAAAAATATAAGTACTCACCAGAATCGAAAAAGCATTTTTTTAAACATTATAATAATCAGTTTAAAAAAATAGTTTATTTACTATAGATGCCGATACAATTAAATGTTTTGAAATTTGTTGATATTAATACAAGTATGATTTAATAGATTTTATTATTACGTTATTAAAACTGAATCTGTACTTTTCACAAGTAAAATGTTTAAAAAAGATATTACAAATGAACTAAATACAAAAAATTTCTCGACGTTTTATAATTTTGGACTGCCAATTTTAACATTTAAAAACCATATATATCTTGGTAAAACAGTTGGCATAACCTTACAAAACAGTTGTGAACACGATGGCGCCCGAAAAGCAGCCTTTGCATACTTTTCATATTCCAGTTGAAAAAAATACTGCCGAAGCTGCGGGAATGTTTTTTTCAGATTTTGGGGAAGGTGTTGTGACGTATAAAATATACAAAGAATGCTAAAACATTAGAAGAGGTCTTACGACTTCATCCACTCAAAGCCACCACATTTTTTCTGATAAGGGATTTGTTAGTTACCCGAAAAATGTAGCAGTTATACAAAATAATGGATGATATTTTGAGTAATGAAATGTATTCCATTTTTTCGTAAAATTCATTTTCTATAAAAAGACAATGAATTAATTTGTACACCTAATATATTTTACTATTCTATTGCATGGTGTTGACTTTTATTTATAATTTTTTACTTATAGGTAAAGTTACATGTTTGAATCTAGTTAGTAAATTACCACTTGTCACTGATGACATATTTTAAAATACTAGAAATTTACAAGATCAGTCTGGGATGAATTACTAGTATTAGTAAGGAAAATAATATTATCTACTGTAATATTGGAATTAAACATGAATATAAAGTTTCAGAATTCATAAAATATTTAAAGAATTCATGGTTAATTTATCTATTATTTAGAAAGATGAATAGAGTTAAATAAGTTTTGTTTTGATGCTTTTATACTTTTAAGAAAATATTTCTTAATATATGTTTAAATTAGATTAATATTTTATTAGTAAATTTATTCTAAATATTCTATAGTGAAGTTTAAATTTGTATAAAAATAATAATGATCAAAAAAATGAGAGAGAAATTTGAAGTTGTGGGAAAAAAATAAAAATGATATACAAATGAAATATTCAGTTTTAATTTAACTACAGACAAGAAAGAGTGTGTATTAGTTTTCACCGTAGTTTAGAGCTTCATTAATTAACATTGCAAAGAAATACTATTAAAGGAGTATACAGAATGATTTCTTTATTTATTCAATATGGATCATGAACTTTTGAGAATGACATTTGCGAGATACTTAATTAGAAATTAAAAGATATGCGACCTGTTTTTAATTGGATATTCTGCGTCAGCGTTTTGAAAATAATGCCATTGACATTTAATTAATCACAGGGATAATAAGAAAATAAAAAAGAGAATTTAACTAGAATTCGTTTCTAGACGATACAATTTTTATTATTTATTTAGATACTAATTATAAACTATTGTAAATACATGTTGTAGTTTTATTTGGTTTGAAAAGACAGTGTCACTGCGCTACTGTTATTAGTAAATACATTTGATTATACATTTATATTATTTCATTTAATTGAAGCTTAGAATTAATTGTATTTTTTTATATTGGTTTATATGAGATGTCCACTGAAAAGGATCTGACTTGCTAAATTTTCTTTAATAATTTATTTTTTATTCATTTCTCTATACTTGTATATATGTATGTGTATATATATATATATATATATATATATATATATATATATATAGTGTATATATATATATATACTGATAAAACTAATCATTCTGTTTTAAATGGAAATTTTTTAATTTATTTCTTTACAGTTACAAATGCATTCGTTGCTATTTAAACAAGCTATTTGTTACTTTGCACGTGTAAAAGAAAAGTGTGTCTGTTAATTAATTCTTCCAAATATAACTCCATATGCATTAATTGATTATTTCTCGATAATTAATAGTAGTAGTATCATGTAACGTAAATGGAATTGTCATAGTTACATTTTAAACTTGTTTTATTAATAAGACCATACTATTGTTACTTATATACTTTTATGTATAAACAAAACATATATATATATATATATATATATAATATGTGCTCTACATAATATGTATCAGGTGTATATATGACAGTAAGTTAAAGCAAATCAATTAAATTGTCAACTTGCATGTTCCAAATAGAGTAAGTATGTAAATGTATTTGATTCAGATTATGTATTTTTGTTTAATAAACAAGTGTTACGTATTTTTACATGTCTACATGTATGCATGAATATGATTATAATAAGATAATATGTTGAACCGGATGTAAATTTAATGAGTTATATTTTTTATATTACAATATTTATTAAACTTGAAAGGTAGTTATAAGACACATATTTTTACAACGATTTTCCTCGTGTACTACAAATCGAATTAGAATTTTTATTTTAAAGACTACTTTGTTTGTTAACAATATGAAACAATTATGAAAATTATTAAACTTTCAGGTGAAAAATAAGCTTTTAAATTATTATGTACATTGTTAATGTGAATCAATTGGTTTAATTGGTGAAATAAATTAAAATTTAAGAAAATATTCATCTAATATTGAGAGATATTTTTAAAACCTAAACGTGATTTAAAGGTCTTTATATTTAGAGCAAGAAGTGTACGTTTTAATAATAATTGAATTTATATTTAGTCCATTGCTACTTTTATTAAAGGACGCTTGTTTTTGTTGCATTAAACGTATATTTGTGTGAATATTACTTGATGTTCATGCATATATATATATATATATATATATATATATATATATATATACATACGAACATATATGTATGTGTATATATATATATATATATATATATATATATATATAAGAAATAATTAAAATGTGAATTAAAAAAGAAACGCCTTTAGAAATCAATCTAATTGTATAGTACAATCTAAAAGTATATAATAGTATATAGACAAACTTATATGCTTAAATGACTTTTCAATCTTATTTTTAAATAAAGAATTAGATATGTTAATTTAAAATCTAAACAAATAAAAATAATAAAGTATTAAATAGTTGAGCTTTGTTGTAGATGTTTTAATTTGAGAATAATTGAAGTGAAATATGCATAACAATGTTAAGATGACCAAACGTTTTCATTTCCGCCGACATGTCTTAATTTTTAGCATGTTCTTGTATATTTACGCATATTTTATACTTGTTTGTTTTTTTGTGTAATTTTCAATTGGATAATTTAATCAAAAAAGAATTATATTCAATTATTTACATTTGTAGGAAAAATTCCAGATTATTATTTTTTTTATAATAGAATCGTAGACGCTGTGTTTTCATTTATTGATCATAAATAAAACAACATTTTGAATAAAATGGGAAATAATAATATGAATTGTATTTTTATCGTTCTCTCCAATATAAAAAAATGAATTTTAATATTTGATATCAATTTATATTATAAAATCGTCTGTTACCCTACAGACAGAGCAAAGTTATACAAAATAATGAATGATATTTTGAGTATTAAAATGTATTCTATTTTTCCGTAATCATTCATTTTCTATAAAAAGACAGAATTAATTGGTACACCTTAATATTTCTACTAGTGTATTATTGTATTGCAAGGTGTTAGCTTATAAATTGTATTTTTTACTCATAGGTAAAGTTACATGTTTAAAGCTAATTAGTAAATTATTACTTTTTGTTAGTATAAAATCGCTGAAAATATTAATTATATTTACAACTATGTGTTCGGTTTTTTTTCAGTTATAATTATAATTATTAAAATGTTCTAATATTTGTCTTAATACTGAGAATATGGCTCGTTCTTTCTTATTTTATCATATATTTGTATTTTTTTCGTTGTTAATTAAATTTAGCTATAATTTTTATATGATGAACTGTTTTAATAAAATGTGCATTCAAAAACATAAAAGAATTAGTGTCATATTGAGAGTTATAATTTGGTATTATTTAAAAATAAATATGGAAATGTTGTTATACAGCATATAAGCTGTCATTAACTATAATTTTTTCTTTAAATTGTAATGAATTTGCTATTGAAATTGAATTCACGTATTTATTTTTTTGAATGGTGCTGAAATAGTTATCTATATATTATTATACACGGTTCTAATTAACATGTTTGTTAATCAAAATGGTTATAAGGTACTTAAAACGATTATGACCCTGTTATTATATTTTGTCTTATAAGAAACATAAATTTACTATTTAAAGCAGATTTATTTAAAGTTATTAGAATTTACTTCAGAATATTAAAAATGGAAAAAAATATTTTCTCGAAATAAAAATTATATATATATATATATATACTATTTTAATAAGCGAGGAATGGAAAATATAAAATATGAATTTTAATAAAAATGTAATTGGAGGTATGTTTATAAAATAATTAAAAAAATAAATTAATACTAAAGTGAAACGAATTTATTAGAAAAGCATATATATATATATATATATATATATATATATATATATATATATATATATATATATATTGTACATATATTGTACATATAAGAAGATACTAAGTAAAAATAACAACATTTGATAATAATATTATGGTTCTAAAATTAACAATTTAGTTTCCACAACAACTTGTCTTAATTTTGACTCTCGTGGGCACAAAATAATAATAATAATAATTTATTTTTTGGGTTTGATCATGACTTGTTAACATTATTCTTCTGTTATGTAATAATCGTTTTAAAAACAAACACTGCACACCTATATTAGCACGAAAACAATTTATGGCGCATGTAGGTGTGGTTGTAATGCAGTATAATAGATTTCTTATTATATATAAAAAATAAAATCATGGTCACTGTCAAGCCTACCGATTTATAGAATCGTAGATGATTTGCGTAGGTAATATATAAAGTTTTTTAATATATGTATAACTTTCAAATTGAATTACTTTTATTGGTTTCTTGTGTTATAAATTTCGGTAGAAATTATTAACAAGTTAAACGTCTAAAATTAGAAAGGGATATAATTTAAATGTATTATTCATTTAAATTTATGTTTCGGAAAGTCTTCGTAGATATTTTGAATGACCTACATTGGACGATGTCGAAGATGTCATGTTTATAAATAAATTTTGAATTACCACCGTGTACCGTTACGAGGATAAATATGATTGATAACATCGTAATGAACACTATTAATTTAATTATTTAACACTTAATAAGAGTATACATATATAATTAGTGTGATTCGTGTAATGAATTTTTTAATTGAATTTAACTGTACAATAATTGTTTTGTTTATATATATATATATATATATATATATATATATATTTATTTATTTAATGTATCTGGTAACAGGGGTGACAATTAATATAAATATCATTTTAGTTTGAATTTTATAATTTGTAATAAATTTGGTATACATTCTAATAATTCGAACTAAGAAAAATAAAAAAAATTGCTTTTATTATCAATTTAAATTTTATTAATTAGATTTCACTTGTATTTTCTGTATTGTATTTATTAAAGAATTGTATTTATTAAAAACTTATGATAGAAAATGTTTAATTAAATATTTATTCATTTTATATTAATAATAATAAGAAGAATATATGCCATATTAATTCATTTTTTTAAAAAATCAAGACATAAAAACTATATAATAATATTAATTTTGAATACAATAAATATAAAAAATAATTTCTTTACCAAATTATTGTATATCCCATTAAAAATTGTTTGAACACTATGTTTTAATTGCATGAATACAATTGTCTTGATACTTTTATCGAAAATACTAAATAAATTGTTTTCAATCTTCGAATATGAAACATATTGTATTTATGACATTATTTTTCAATTAAGTCCACTATATTTTCAAAATTATCCATGTGTAACCTTATTTTTCTTTTTAATATATCGTTTTTTGTACTTCTTCTTAAAAATAGAAAGTTACAAATATATTTTTCCAATTTATATTATTTTTGTAGTGTAATACAATAATCTGATTTTGTTACTTTTTTAATTATTGAACATTAAAAAACATTCAGACTTATTTCTTAACATCATATGATTCTATTTAAATATTCTAAGCAATAAAGATAGTATCTTACAATAAAAATGAATAGTAAATATCAAACAACGAGTTCTAACTGAAATGTAATTAACAGTTTACTTACAAATAATCGATAAAGTAATAACTTTAGATAATAATGAAATTAAAAACAAAATGAAATATGATTATTAACAAAAAAGTGAAATTTAACATACAGTATACTTGTTTATTCCTTATTACAAATATTATAATTGTATAAAATATTTATTTTTAAATTTCAAGGTACAACTATTTTGTGATATAATCTTCACAAGATTTATATTCAGAAACATAAACAAGATCGTACTAGGAAATACTTAGTTTTATATTCAAATAGAGTTCTAATATTGAAAACCGTAAAATAAAGAAGTAAAAAAATATTTGAAAAGTTTACAATCTCAGGGGCAATGAACGTTGTTGAACTTATATATACTTTGTCATTTTCAAATTCTCAGTATTTTTCGAAATGTGTTTATAAGTAATATTCTAAATGATAATTACATCGCTATGTTTGAATAAAAATAATTAAATTTCGATTATTGTAATAGAGGTCAAATAATCAGATTCTTAAATAAAAGTAAAACATATACTTAATTAAATTATTTTTTAACACGAAATAAAATTTACTGAAGCAAACGATGGTGTTAAATTAATTTGAAAGGTGATGACAAAGTAATGTACCTACATATATATATATATATATATATATATATATATATATATATATATATATATTTACACATATTTGCAGATATGTTGATTCGCCTAAAGTTATCACACATAATTTAATAACCCGAAATTAATCTTCGTCAATTCTGACACACATTATAAAATTATATTAATGTCTCAAAATATACCAAACAGAAAAATTAATTAAAAACAAACGTCAAATTGTTATTCACTGTCGGCATTTATTTTGTTCTTAAACTAAACGTTGAAATCGTTGATCTATATATATATTTAAGGAAATAATTTAAATTAATATACTGTCTACAGTAGCTATTTAACTTGTTAATACCTAAAACAGGTATTATTTCTTACTAATATAATTTATCAAACGCTGTTTGGAAACTATGACACCAATAACGATTTAAATATCAATACTATATATATTTTATTTTCAATAAATAAGGTAGTTTGTCATTAAAAATCTATAACATTAAGTTATCTGATTTAGTTTTATATATATTTATATATATATATATATATATTATGACTTTTATATAAACACAAGTTCTAGAATTATTTATAGTAATTAAAGATGCTTGTCTTTCAAACCAACAGAACTGTATTTTTATAAAATATTATGCCATTCTCGTGACTGAATATATTATTTATCTTACAGATATTCCTTAATGAAGAAGATAAAATTATTTTTTCAACGCAAACTTAAAATGTCATTTTATATACATGTATTTTAATTAGCATATTGTCTAAATTATTACTTTAAATTAGAGTTTAATATTAACGTCACAATTCAATCATTTGGCATGTGGAGTCACATTGAAATCCGAATATTATCTTCTCCCACACCGATCAAACTTTTGTTGTGCTAATTAAAGAAGCAAATTAATTATAATTAACTCAATATTTATTTATTCAATTCAACAATTTGAAACTTTTATTTTAATTATTTTATATATTTTTTAAGACGTAAAATCATATGTGTTTAATTTAATTTCTTTCTTAATACAAAATAGCCAATTCTGCTTCAATAGATTAAAGTTTTTGATATATAATCTATAAATTAATGTAAAAAATACCATTCTAGTACAATTTCTTTCCTATATAACTTTAAATTACATAAATATTAATACAGAAATAAGAACACACTGTATGAAGGATATTATTTATTTATTTATTTATTTATATATATATATATATATATATATATATATATATATATAAGATGATTCAGTTTAGGCTTCCACATGAAAGTATTGAAAGGGGCCGCAGAGGTTAAGAAAAGTCATGTTATTTTTTATTTAGTATTTTATATACAATTGAACTGAAATACTAAATAGTGAAATAATATGTTTTTTTTTAATTTTTGAATTTTTTTAATTCTTTCGTGTTGCCTAAGTTAAATTATCCTATATATTCCTATGATATTTATTTTGTATGTTTTTTAATATTCAGTTTATAACAATGTTTGTTTGGTTTCAGAACGTTTATACAGCTATACAGAAAAGCAGAGATACGATGGATGGTTTAATAATTTGGCGCATCCTGATTGGGGTTCTGTCGGTAAGTTTAAACCTTTAATTATATTAATATGTTTAAGTAATGGCTATTTTTTAATTAATATATGAAGGTATTTTTTTTAAATGGCCGAATAAGCAAAATATTTCTTTCAATTGTTTAAGTGTACTATATTCGGCGAATAAAATTTTAATTCATATTAATTTTAATTATGACCACTACTATGAATTTCAAAGTCGCCAGTGTTTTGTTAATTCGTTGTTATAGTGTTCTTCGTTCTTTTAGATCAACTTATTAATTATAACCACACATTATCTAAAAAAGTACAATAATAAAACATAAATTAGATTTAAATTCGTCTACAATGTCTATTAGAGAATTTACTGAGGTTTGTAGTGGAAAAAGACAATTAGACTACACTAAAGAACGAACACCACCATAATATATATATATATATATATATATATATATATATATATAAATGTGCTTATGTATGTGTGTGTGAATAGAATGTAGGCCAGTATATAAAAAATTAGAAATATGTATTTAAAATTTATTTTTTTCAAAAACAGATTGAATGTATTTGTATAGATTAATTAAATTTTATATATTGATAGATCTGAATTTAATATACTTTTTTGTTCGAGACAATTTAAAATTGTATTTTTTGATTGTTCAATTTTATTGACATAATATTTTAGTATTCGTCATGTAAAATAAATGAAACATTTTTGTAACTTTTTAATCTCACCTGTTCGTTGACTTTATTAAATTATTTTTATGTAAGTACCATATAATAAACGCTTTTAAATCAATGTTATAATCTTAAGTAACTTTTGAATATTTTTTTTAATATTTCTACATACATGTATTTTTTATAATTAGATGTATAATTTTGTAAGCCTTTTCTTTTCTGTTTAAAAATTTAGAATATATTCTACTTCTAGTATATTATTTTTTTGACAATATGCATATCGGTCGTTTAAATAAATATCGACACAGTTAATACAAACTATTCACTTGAAGATTAAAGATATTATTATTTATAATTTTAGTAAGTTTAATGACAGTCTGTTAGAGTATTATGAAAAATAGTTACACGATATTTTTTTATTATTAATGGATTAATGTAATGTTTAAAATAATAAATAAAATTTGAACGAAAAGATAAATAGATTAGGTATGATAAGAATTTTGTAGTTTTATTTTTGTATAAGAAGAATATCTATCTATCTATATATATATATATATATATATATATATATATATATATATATATATATATTGGTGTTTGATATTCTTTGGTTCCCACTTTTCAACTTCTGTTGTCCATCGGTTATCTTCTCTTCTTGCAACATGCCCCTCCCATTCTATTTCAGACTCTACTCTTCTTATTACATCTGTGAATCCTGTCTGTTTTCGTATCCATCCTATTCTTTTTTTGTCTCTTCTTGTTAATCCTAGCATGCACCTTTCCATACTTCTCTGTGATGTTTTGAGTCTTTGAATAATTTTGGCGTTAAGCACCCATGTTTTGTGGTCGTAGGTAAGGACTGATAGTATACATTGATCAAATACTTTTTTCTCCAAACAGAGTGTGATAATTGATTTAAATATCAAGGCGTTTCGTCCCAATGTGCTCCATCTTATTTTTATTCTCCTGTTTACTTCTTTGTTGTTAAGCTGATCTAGATAGAAATATTTCGTAACTCCTTCTGTTTCTGTTACTTCGATTTTCCTCAGGCAGACAAATGCATTGAACAACACTCTTGTTTTTGCGTGGTTCATGTTTAGGTCAGTTTTTTGATAGACATTATCTAATACTTCTTTTCTCTTTTGTAGCATCAGCAAACCGGACGTGACTTGTCTTATGCCTTTCTCGATTTTTATGTTTTTTGTTTCTTCATGTAGCTTTACTGTCAAAGTTGCATTCTTGTGGATGTTTTCTAGCAACTCAATGTATGTGTCCTCTATGCGCTGGTTCCTCAATGCAGATATGACCGATAATGTGGTGATAGAATCGAAAGTCTTTTCACAATGTATAAATCCAAGAGATGGTATTTCGTATTCATTTGTCCGGTTGTTACTTCACTCACTACCTGAATGTAGTTTATTGTACTAAATCCACTTCGAAATCCTGCTTATTTTCTTGGTTGAGCGACGTCTAGCTGCGCTTGTATATGTTTTGAAATTATTTTCGTAAAGATATATATATATATATATATATATATATATAGCTTAGTTTTAATATATTAGAAAAAAGCAGCGCGTATTATTGTTATAAGGATATTTTAATACCTATTGAATTAAAGAATGTCAGAACATGTGTGAGAGTCAATTAGCTAAAAGTGCATGGTTATTGATATGTGTAGGCTGGTTTTTTACGTACGTGCGTTGCTAATGCGTGTGTACACTTTCAATTATGACAATATGCGTGTTAGTTATTGGGACACTTGAGATAAAATATCAAGGTTGTCAAATATGAATAGAATGAATGTAATTACTAGTGTATACGTTGGCCTAATAAAAATATTATAACCTTAGTTGAAAATCCTTAATAATACTTAAATACTTATATATATATATATATATAATAAATATTTCATATTGAAATATAATTGTGTAAAAAATTAAATAAATGACGGTATATATTTGTTTACTTGTGTTTTAACGATAATGTAATTTCCATAGAAATTCTCAATAGAGTATCAAAAATGATAATAATTTCTTATTGCTTACCACAAATGAAGTTTGAAAAATGAAAACTGTCTTATGGTACTTATTGACTATTTTAATGAGAATACCTTTGAGCTATGTATTATTTTAATATATTTGAATTTATGTATTTACTCATAGTATTCAAGTATCATTGTGAAATCACACTTATTTTAAGATAGATTATACTTGCATTTCAAGACAAAGAGAAAAAAGTAGCCTAATCATTTATTAAACTACATTTTTAAACATGGTATTGTGTAAACATATTTAATGATTTCGTTAATGATGTCTATGTTTTATTTACAAAGTGGTAGAAGTATTATATATATATATATATATATATATATATATAACTGATATAAAGAGAAAATCTATTTTTGGAAAGATATTTATTTAGCATAAAAATTTACAATAAAATATGTGTATTAAATACTGAGTTTTCAACACGTGCACCTTTCATATGTTGACACACCTTACACTTATCAATACTAGCACTGAAAACATTAGCAAGGATTTATTATGTAGTATGTATAATTGAATTTCAAACTTGATTTTTCATTTCTTTATGAGTTATTTTTGTAGGTTGTGTATGTTATAAATTCTTTTACATAAAAATTATAGAAGTTCGCAATACTTATTTAAAAAATTATAAGATTTATTTATTTTTTTATTCATTTATAAATTAGTTAAGAATTAACTTAATTTTTAATACAATAATCTTCAAAGATTATTGGTTTTATTCATACATATTTACATATTATTGTAGACAAATTACTAACACATTTTATTAAGACCTCATAATTTTTTCGAATTTATTACTGTAACCATAAAACATGGTTTTATTTGTAGATAAAATTATTGATATGAACTGTTTATATATCTAATTTGGTTTGCAATTTTGATTAATGTCGTTTTAGTGATGTTTATTGAATAATAGTTTTATAATTTGGCATATTTTTGAGAAATTCAACATTGTTATAGGTGTAATATAACGGCTTTCTGCCATACAATAGTTATATTTTTAAATCAGAAAATAACACCGAGTATGAAGGACCATGTAAAAGGAACTGTCGCAACCATTTTAATTCTAAATAAAATTAAGAACCATAATAAAAAAGAACTCTTATAACTAAGTTCTATGAACCGAGTTTCTTCATATAATCTAATAAAATTTAAGGCATGTTCTTTAGTAATCGTTAGAATTAATGCCAATTTGACAATATACAACTTTATTAAACGTCACACAAAAACTAACCTATTCTTGTGTAGCACAAGCCTAAAGGGCCCGTGCTATACCTAAGTACTGAGCGTGAACGCTTATGGCTCGAATTTTGTATATCACTGGTGTTGGTTGCATTTCAACAGGAAAAATCATCATCAAGAGGTAGAGTATTTTTCCATAGCCCCCGAAGGGATCGCCTGGAATTGGAGAATCAGGGGAGTTCCAAGGTATCCGAAAGGACAAACTCTTATTGGTTCAAACAAAAAATAAATGAACAGCATTCTTCTTTACGTTTTTATATCTGTAGAAGCTGTATATAACTATAGTTATTGTCGGGATATACATTAAAATAGCATCTGTATCTTTAAAATGTATATTATAACTATATCTAACCGTAGCTTTACGTAATAATTTAATTTTTTATATTTCTTAACGGTGAAGGTAAGGATGAGGTAAGGATGAGGATGTAGAGTGATGGTGAGGATTTGCTAACAAAATTATTATTTATTAATCTCGTTCTTATAATCAATCGTCAATCTCTTAAAACTATTTATATTAAATCTAATAATTAAGTTTCAAATATTAATTTATAATAAAAATGTAAGAGTAAGTTTGAAAAATTCATTTTATTAATCTTACATTTTAATCTTACATATTAGGTTGGTAGGAAAAGAATTTTGGGTTTTGTTTCCAGAATTTTTTCAATGAAAGTGTAATTTCATCGTGTTAATGATAATATCATTTTAAGTGCATTTTTCGGTCGGTATTTTGATAGCACCTCTTTGGTTTTATTATTAATTTTGCTTCAAATTGGGCTATTGAATTAGAGTTAAAAAAGCAAATAAGAGTAATATTTTATATGAGTTCAAACTGGTGGTAAAGCAGCAGAAATTTCTCATAAACTAAACGAAGCTTTTGGTTCTGATATTCTTAAGGAACGTACGGTGTAATGGTGATTCTAAAAATCTTGTGCTAGGGACGAGAGCCTTGAAGATGAAATAGGTCATGGGCATCCTTCTTCAGTTCATGACGACTAACTGAAAACGTTAGTTGAATTAGAACCACCATTCGACAACAATAACAATTCGAGTGCTTGCACAAAAGTTAAGCGTTAGTCATCCAACAATTCAGGACACGTTAAAACAGATAGAAAAATTCAAAAAAGCTTGACAATTAGGTGCATAAATCTCGATTATTTTTCCACCAACCTTATATTATTAAGTATTAAATATATGACACAGTATCAGTTATTCTTAAGTATTTTATATATAATGTAATAATGAGGTTCTAATTGAATGTGTGAATTATATTGTATATATATATATATATATATATATATGTATGTATTTACTATGAAAAATATTGTGTATATTTTAAATAATCCTTATTTAATGTAAACAAAAACAATTTAAGTTATCAAAATGAAATAAAATTAACTAAATTGTCTCAAACCAAATATTACGAACTTCAAGCTGATTTTTTTATTATGAGAGTAATTAATTTGTTGATATAACACCGTTTTAAAATATATAAAAACAAATATTTCCAGTAATATGACTTTAAGTATTTAAGAAGGTTATTGTGATTTTGTATGACGTTTTTAAAAGTTTTTTTTTATATCTATATGATGAACTATCCTTTCATATTATTTAAATTTTGAAGCTCATTAATTTGATAAGGTTACCTGCTATTGGTGTCAATTCGAATCGAAAATTTCTGAACATCTATTACATTTCTTGTTTTTATGTAAAATACATTTCAAAATCGTATTTTTGTTGACAAACAGAAATATTCGTTATTAAGGAGGTTAATTTTATTCAGCTTCTTCAAAATAACTTTTATTACGTATTTGAAATGATTTTGTGAAAATATTATTTTTTCACTTTTAAGTAACTATTTGAAGTTTACTTTTTAGTTGTTGTATAGTGATTTTTTATAGATAAAAAGAGATGAAGAGTTATATATAAATAAACATATCCATATATATATATATATATATATATATATATATGTATATATATATATATGTTTACATGCGCAGACACATATAAATATGTAAAAATGCGTGTATGTTTACTTTAGAAGTCTATTTGTATTTTCTAAGCAATAAAATGTAAACTGATGACAGAAAATGCATCGAAAATTACATGTATTCTCTTCACGATTAGATGAAATGCTATTCAAATAGCGTACTATTCAGAAAAACATTCCATGAAGTGCAAAGACTCACACGTATATTTGTATTTAAACCTAAATTGAACTTCAAAAGAACAATAGTATCAATTTATATTTACAGTATGTCAAACAAATATATCCTTCTTTTAATATCCGCGTCAAATGTGTTTTGCATCCGTATACATTGATTTCTCTGCATAATAAGAGAGTTCTTCGTACTTATGGACATTTGGTATATATATATATATATATATATATATATATATATATATATATATATATATTTAGAAGTGGTTTATTACAAAACACTTTTTTTTTTGATGGAAAAACATGTATATTATATTCAACCATTTTAAATTAGAAAATAATTAATAAAATATTTATTAAATACACATTATACATCTAAAGTTTTCGATAAATTAAGTATTTAAATTCTTCATTAATATTTTTGTGAGAAAAACAACTTTGTTTATAATTTGATTCAGTTTGTGAAAAATAGGTATACATACATATATATATATATATATATATATATATATATACATATATTTATATATGAATGTATAGATATGTATGTGTGTATTTGCAAGTTTATATATGTATAAGGGTAGGAAATTTAATTTTATATTCTAAGCTGAACTGTCTAAAATAATACTTGCTAAGTAATAATTTTATGCAATTGAAAGTATTAAAATTGTAAATACAAAAATAATATATTGATTTGTTTTCACACTGCACACTATTATTTTGTATCGGTTCAATGTGAAAATATCAAGAAAATCTTACAGTTGTCTATTTAGATATAGATTTTGAGATATAAATTATTTTTCTCTTTTTAAATAATGATATTATGTATCGTTAATATTCTGCTCAACTATTTTTTATTGAAGCTTGTTAACCTTTATATTGTTTGATTTCATTAGTATTCTAGTTCTTTATATCTTGTGAATTATATATCTAATTTTGAATTTAGCAACGAATATAAATAAGTTGCATTTAAGTTCATTCAATAAGTGTCATTAAAGTTCACAAATTAAAGATGAAATGATCTGGATATGCCTGAAAGTCAAGGTTTTCTGTTTTATATTCCCGTTGTTACTAAATAGTAAACATAGGATAACAAGAAAACATATGTCATGAATTTTACAATAAAATTTAATTTTTAAATATGATGTTAATAATTATAAGTAGTTTATTATTTACTATTAATTTTTTAATTAAATTCATATAGCAAATTTTGACATATTTTCTTATAAATATATTGATAATATTTGTAAATAATGAAAATGTAATATAATTTTCATTTCTATTTTCTTATTTTTTTTTTGTTAGCTAATTGATTTATTGAATTCAATAATGTGTATATTTTAAATTGTATAACTAAATAGATCTTGCTCTTCATACGATGTTATATCATGTTTTCTTTAGTGATCTCCTGCTTACTTTATATTTTCTATGATACATTTATTAAAACACAAATTTAGAACCAAAATTTATTTGGTTTATAAATTATATATGAAAAAGAAGACTAACATATATATTGTTATGTATCTAGCAATTTAAGTGTATGCACTGTTATTGTTATTAAAAATTAATACCACATGGCTTTACCTTTTAATATTATATACTTGATTTTGTCATATTTTTAACAAAAGATCTTGTAATTATTTCTAACTAGTATTATTTTTACGATAGATGAATATAGTCAAAAGATATTTATATAAACTTGAAACTTATCATTCCGCTCTCTTTCTCTCTCTCTCTCTCTATATATATATATATATATATATATATATATATATATATATGTATATATATACACACACATACATATATATATATATATATATATATATATACAATATATATGTATGTAAATACACTCATAATAGGATAATAACCTCAAGCACAATATAGTCAATTATAGTGCGACCTATGTTTCCTTAAGCCGTGCATACCTAAGCGTCCGTACAGTAGTTTATTAAGAGTTACATCATCAGCTTCGGCGGCAAGTGTTTATATGCATAAATTACCTCCAACACAACAAAATTAATTTCGCGTATGAGTGAAAAACAGTGATTATTAATTGTAATCCCCTCAAGTTAAAGATGTTTTTTTTCGTTGATATCAAAAATAATCTGTTGTTGCAGACATATTTCAAAATCACCTTTCGTGATAATTATTACGGGTTGTCTTTAGTGAAATCGCTGATCAAAATTGCGGAATTTGTTATTGAAAATGTTTTGCCTGAAGCTCTAATTTTAGATTTTTTATGGTTTTAAGACTTTAAAAATAATAGAAAACCGTCTTTATTATATACCCAAATTTGAACTTTGGTTGAAAATGAAATATTTGTAAGTTCTTTCTTTTAGAGTCCGAATTGTTAAAATATTTATCATTGATTGAAGTTTAAGATGTGTATTCATAACACATGATTAATAGTGTGTGTACTTTTTCAGGACCTTTTCCAACCTAATTATTCAATTTATTTAATATTGATGACTTATAGTAGAACATATTTTTTGTGAAAAAGTTACTTATGCCACCCGATAACTCGAACAGTAATTATAAAATTTATACATAAATTCACATACCCAGTTGCATGTAACGGCTTAATTTAGTTCATTTTTAAAATATTTCATCTATTTTTGATAAGTTTCATTATTATTTATTAGAAATTATATTCGAACATATGCATAAGTTTCAATTTTGAATTTTATTTATAGTTATTGTACTTAATATATTTATATTTTTTGAAACACTTGCATTCACAAATATATTTTGCTGCAATCTAGCTCAGCTAAAATGAGTTGGACAGTTAAATAATTTAATATATATATATATACATACATACATACACACATGTGCGTGTGTGTATCTCCGTGTGTGTACAAACAGCAGGAGATATTTCAATGCACAAGAATGTTAAATATTTTAAATTACGCAGTTGTTGTTGAATTGCACTATTTAGATGAATTTAAACGAACACTTATGCACGAATAAATTTGCATACGATAAAAAACTAAACAATTAGTCTACAAGCATAGTATCGAGTCTAATTTAGAAGTAAATGTAATTTACATCCTTTATTGGAATATTGAGCCTTAAAAATTTGACATTCTGTCAAACTATGTTTATGAATAATTTAATTTGATTTTAAGTATATGTGATGTTTTTTTTTTCAAAAAGGGAAAGTGAATTTATTATTCCTTTTAAAGATAATGCATAAATAAATATTTTAAATGTATTAAGATATTGGGGTTAATTAAAATATTCAAGAGATATAATTGTACTGATTATATATTAAAATAAAATGTTATGACAGTTAAACAGGAAACGTGGTCTAAAAATTATACAAAAAAATAATCTTTTCAAATGAAATAGAGTAGAATTTTTAAACGTTTATATTCAATATGTGTCAGTTATAAAAAGTGTAATTGACGGATAATCATACTAAATATATAATTTTTGACATTTTTACACACACTTTCTCTTACTCAGAAATATCTAGTAGAACCGTAATTGTTCAGGTGCGGATTATTATTCATTTGATGGATTATTCATGTACAAATTGAGAAAATTATCTAATCAAAATGGAAAAAATAATGGGATTGATAATTATCTGATCTCACAACCCGTGGAATCGCTACAATCGACCCCGATTATTGGTAGCGGGTAGCGACATCACCTTTTCGGCCTGTGGTAGAGTACGCGGAACGGTAAGAGGACACAACCTTATGTTGTGTCTGTTTTGGATCTCTCTTGTCTGTGTTTCCTGACCATCAATTTAAAAACAAGCACTTGCTGGACTCGTCAGAATTCTGATTCCCAGATTATGGGCTCACCTTGGTACCCATGTACCAAGATACTCCCTAAGCAGGCACATCCAGTAAACGAC
This sequence comes from Acanthacorydalis orientalis, assembly GCA_034766995.1. Taxonomy (NCBI): domain Eukaryota; kingdom Metazoa; phylum Arthropoda; class Insecta; order Megaloptera; family Corydalidae; genus Acanthacorydalis; species Acanthacorydalis orientalis. Next base: position 47,708,140 of record CM068313.1, on the reverse strand, counting down.
GACGATAATTCTTTAGAGACAAAAAACCTTGAAATATTGATGTTGTAAAAGAATAAATAAAAGATAGTCAATTTGTAAATCATTATATATAATATTCAGAAGTGTGTGAAACAAAATGAAGGTTTAAAAAACATAATGAAACAAAATAAAACTACTTAATAAAATATATAGAAAAAATTAACTTCCTTAAATAAATTATTATTTGGAAAGTGTATGTATGTATATATGTATATACATTTATATATATATATATATATATATATATATATATATATATATATATAATTATTGAAATTATTGAAATTGTTAATCAAATAAAAATATATTTCCAATTTTATAGGTTACAGAGACATGTAATTTTCATATTATGTCTATTAATTTTATATACGCAGAATTTTTTTTTATCAAATCTGAATTGATATTTGTATGAATTTAAATTATTTTTTACATGGACTCATGAAACATGTAACTTGTGTTATTTGTATTATTTTATTCAGTAATATTATTTATGTTTACATAAGTAATGAAATTAGGAGTACAAGTGTAATGAAACCGTTTCGATCAATTTTAGTCTCTTTAAATAAAATTAATTCTAAAATGGTTGATCTAAGTCTTTTTTAATTTTAGAAGAAATAGCTAATTCGAAAATTCATCTCAATATTCTTATTCATTATGAGTAAAATTTATAGATTGCAAACTTTTACTTTTATTTTATTTATAGATTGCAAACAATTACTTTTCTAAGTATTTTAACAAATACAATAATCTATTTTTTCAATACTCAAGATGTAATTATTTAATTAATTTCTGATAATTCAATTATTTTCATCCATCGAATACTCTTGAATAGAAAGCTATTTAAATATTCATAATACAGTTCGGAAACGTAAAAGGAAAAGAAAAAAAAATCGTACAAAATAATTTTAAAACTGAAGTAGTGTTGTTTTTGCATATTTTAGCTTTCAATATTTATAAAATATAAAAATTAATTCCAGTTCTGTTCTTAAACCTGCTTGATAAGTACAAAATTTTTCAGCTCTTGAAATATACTTGCAAAGCAACATGAAAAGGAATGAAGTGCTTAATAAGTATTTTTTTTGTACTAATACGGTTTATGTAAACGTGTATATATATATATATATATATATATATATATATATATATATATATATATATATATATATAAGTGCGTTTCTATTCAAGTGTGTAATTATTTCCATTGTAAAGAACAGGGTGGTTATTTTACTTGTAATTGTGTACATATTTCTTCCTATATTTAAAGTTTAGCATGTAGAAGAAACCACAGAGTTGACAATTGCTTTTGTAAATATTCATTGACTGATTAAAATGGTTAAAAACATGTTCTGAAATAAATTAGGATAAATACTACGACAAGTGTGTGAACAGTTGTTGAAAAATGTTGAGTCATAATGTTATTTTTGTAATATGTACCTACATAGGACACTTGTTACTTCAAAATTGTACTTGTTACCTTTTAACAATAACTCCTACGTGATTTCTAGATAAAAGAATGACGTACTAGTGTCATTTATTATTTGAATGTAATGATTTATGAATCAGTTCAGTTTTCATATGTACTCGAAACTAGTATAATTTATTCAGACATTGAATGAAAGCAAATTGTTGTTCAATTTAATTTATTAGTTTATGGGTACTAATTATAATAATTATCTAATATCACTCAAAGTTCTGATGAAAGCCTTGTCATTTTTTTTATACACACCTGCATATACATATATATATATATATATATATATATATATATATACATACAGTAGTAAATATAATTCCTTAATTTAAAATTAAATAATAAATATATGATTATATACCTTCCGATAAATTGTATATTGAAATAAATTTTAATTTTAAAATTAATGGAACATTGAAATATTTTGTTAAAGAATTGAAATAAATATGAATGTGTTTTAAATGAAAACAGTATCAATCACTGAGTACATAAAATGTATATTTTATGGTAATTTATACACCGTTTACGTTTATGTATCGTTTTCTTATACTTGAAAATAATATAACGTTGTAGAAAATTCCAAAATTTTATAGATGAGAGTATTTAAACGACGTTTGTATTAAAAACTGAAAGTAATTAAAGTACGCAAATTTATATATATATATAGGGTGATTCAACTTGGGCTTCTACACGAAAGTATTAAAAAACACAAAAATTAAAAAAAATATATTATCCTTCATTTAGTATATAAGTTCATAGTATTGTAACATTGAATTGAACTAAAATACTAAATAAAAAATAACAAAACTTTTCTTAAACTCTGTACCCATTTTTAATACTTTTATATGAAAGCCTAAATTGAATTACTCTATCATTCTATATACATATATATATATATATATATATACATATATATATATATATATATATATATATATATATATATAATATATATATATATAATATAATTAAAATGTTTCTTAAAATTGAATTCATTTGTATAAGCTTGAAAATAAGATGTTAGTGTGGTTTATGCGTAGGGACAAATAAAATCTGAAGATAATTTCGATCACATTTTAATGAACTAATTATACTCGCATACTGAAGAATTTTTTTCGTTGACAAGATCATTTATGAAAACGGCTGTATAAAAGTGAATGCATTTAATTAAAAAATAAACATATTTTACTTTAGTTTTCAATATTATTAAGATAGATAAATGTCAAAAGTCAGTCTCATAGCAATTAATTGGAGTTATGAATATAAAGAAACAATTACTTTTATGATCATACTTTTGTATAAATCGAAAATTATATTTTTGAAAAGTGCAGTAACTGAAAGTCAATCATTAATTTTAAACTGTGGTTAATAAAATTAATGAAAGATAGTTACACAAGTTTATCGAATTGAAAGTAAATAAATTTATGTAACTAGTATTGAGAATATTTTTACTAAATTTTGTGGAAACTGACTAATTATATGTAATATAGAAAGAACGATGAAGATTAATAATAATCTTTGCAGAGATCTCTTTAAATTTCAAAAAAATATCGTGTTATTTTAGCTATTAAAAGCAAAATGTTTATAACACGTGTCTTTATAACATTTATGTATGTTTGAAACGTTCAGGATCTTATATTGATAATAATTTGAAATTGAATGTTTAGATTAAAACAGATAGTTTTTGCCTGATAAATGGCTTTTATTTTTATTGACTTACAGAGGTATTATAAATGAAATAATTTTGTTTAAATTGAAAACTTGAACAATACACGTACACTAGAAAAATTAGTTGTATTATGAACAGATATTGACTTTTCATTGGAGATTTAAAAAAAAATAATATTTTGGTATTAAGAAGTACATTAAGGAAACTTCATATTTGTAAATGACGATATCAAAATATTTTTGATGTTACCAAATTGAAATTATTGTTACGGAATTGCTGTTTAGTATTCTTAAAGGTGTTTAAAGTATTAAAATATGATATTTGATTAACAGTGCAATTAATTTAAGAAATTTTTCTCAAACTTATAATTTGCCATATTTTTTGTCGATTATTGCATAATATGTTTGGACGTGGTTCTTTATGAACTGTGTATTAGTCATAGTAATTGGTTGTTTAATAGTTGTTTGTTGTAGGCATGAAGTTATGAAGTTTTTAATAGTAGGAAATGTTTGTTATTTCTAATTTTTACTATTTTAGAACCATTCATATAAACAAATATTAGTTTATTTTATTTGAAAGCAAAGAAGATCGAGATTGAACTCAGATATGAGTCAATAACTGAATTTTTTAGTTACTTAATTAAGATATTTTCTATTTTCCATTTCGTTCTTTAAAGCAGTATTTAAAATTAAATGCAATTTGAATAAACTATTCTTTTGGTAGAAATGTGTATAAAAATACATATTGTATCAAAATAGTTTTTATAAATTTATAAAATAGTATTCTTATCTAGAATTGATATTTGTTTCTATAGGTAATACACATTTTTAAAAAATAATATTTACTAATAGAAAAATTACCAGAATCAGATTTTATGTAATTTTTGTCATTTTAATCACTTATTTTAATTGATTGGAAACTGCATGTAAATGTATTGATTTTTGATTAATTTAATTTACAATTTATTTATGGCAGGATATACTGACCTGCTTTTATTAATGTATCTCCTGTAACAAGAGCTGTCAAGATGTGGTTACGCCACTGATTCATAATATTAATTATTATTTCATAAATGTGCATTCAGAATTTCTTGTAGTCAATTTTAATGTTAATTTATTTTTAAAAAAAATCATTTTAGACATGCTATATTTCAATCATAATTATTTTATATAAAAAGCGAGTTTGGAGTCAAATATATATATATATATATATATATATATATATATATATATATATGTGTGTGTGTGCGTGTGCGTATATATATATACGTATGTATGTATTATGGTATTTATGTGTCAAAAAATGCTGGAAGTGTTTTATTTTATTTTGCATACAATTATTACAAGTACCTGAAGTAATTGTTAATGCAATATCGTCAAGTGTTAAGTACAAACAATTATTTGAATGAAAAATAAAGAAAAAACTAAAAAAAATAAAGTAGACAAGGAGCAAATCGTCGGTTATTGGCCTCATATTTAGACGAGACGCATTTTATGTTAAACTTGAAAATTCATGCAAAAATTACATGCAAGTGTCTTCTCATTAGTAATTTACCTGTGATGTTTCATTCAATTTCCTGTTAATATGTATCACGATTTTGATAACGTGTAGAGCTATATGTGGATGTATGTACTGTATGTATGTTTGATATGGAATTTGGCCATGGCTTCAATATATCGCCTTTCACTTATTTCAATTCACGCGGACATTTGTATATCTTGTCAAAGTGAACACGTATTTTCAGACGTACGCTAGATTTTCTTTGAAATTATTATTGCTCAATACTCTTAATACCTTGTTAAATTAGCATACTTTTCACATGTGTTATTATTTATTTAATATTTTAAGAATTTAATTTTATTCCTGTATTTACTTATAGACATTTTGAGAACTACTAGGTGTAAGGCTTTTTAATAATTCTTTTAATATTAATACGGTAGTTGCAAAATAAGATAATTATGATGGGTATTTAATTTTAATTATAGAGATATTTTCTATTATATTTCAACCTAACCTTCCTTTACACCACTTTAAAATTGATTTTTTATAATGAAAAAAAATATTGTTTTCTCCATAAGTTCTTTTATTTGAATGTGTTTATCATGTAAGTCATTTTTATTTTAATATCACTGACTACTGATTATTAAAACAATATTGGTTACAATCTCTAAACATATTTTATATAACAATTATTAAATATCTACACGAAGAAAACAAACAATACACTTAAATTGATGGTTTCATCATTAATCAGAATAATTATATAAATAATGCAGCCAATTTTTAACGAATGGTCTATAAAATAATAATTGTTTTTTTTATTACTGAAACCTCATGAAAGTTATGTTTTGTTAGGACTTATCCTTTTGGATTACTTAGTTTCTGTTTTTTATAACTATTTTCATTTGTGTACTATCTTCAGAAAACTCCCCATAAACAAAACAAATTATATATTGAAAATAAACTAAAAAAAGACAAAGAACTGAATAAAAAAACAAAAATATAACCACTAAAAACAGACAAAAATATTTTAAATTCAATATAATATTATCAGAGAATTATTTACCCTAATTTAATAATTAATAAATCTTCTCACGGTCTTAAAAGGGAAAAAATCTACTTGATAATGATATACGTACCAAAATTAGTAGCAGAAAACTGAAACCCCACTGCTCAAAATGACGAAAACCATCAGAATATCCTACAAATTCAATGTACATGTGTATATATATATATATGTGATTCAATTTAAGCTTCTACATGAAAGTATTAAAAAAATCGCAAAATTAGTATTTAGTATTTTAGTTCAATTCAATAATAAAATACTAAATAAAAAAATAATATGATTTTTTTTATTTTTTTGAATTTTTTTAATACTTTCATGTGGAAGCTAAATTGAATCACATACATACATACATACATATATATATATATATATATATATATATTGAGTATTTAACAATTTTTTCTTTCATTATAAATCAGAATTTTATGCATAAATTTAACAGACTACACTCTCTTTTTAATGTCAAAATTACTTGTATGTTGTGTAATACTTGTTTTTTTAAGAATTTATTAAAAATTAAATTCAGCCATATACCATTATGATTGTTGATTTAATATGTTATTGTGTTAAGAATACCTTCTAGTCCAGATTTAGATATACAATACAAATGCATATGTTGTGTATATTAATGTATAAGTATTTTTATCTATATAAACAGAAAAATAAAAGGTATTAGTGAATGATTTTCTTTAAAAATTAACGTAAGATCACGTCAATCAATTAATTTAATATATTAAGAGATTTGAAACTATTTTAAATAGCCAACTAACAATACCAACTTAATATCTAGTTGTCAAGATTGTTTTTCAAATAGAGTGACGATTTTATAAAAATTCTTGAGATTATTAAATTGAAACGTAGTTAAATAGTCAAAATGTAACAGAACATATTATCTATTATATATATATACACGTTTGTTTTACATTTAGAAAATTTGGTGTATACATTATTTTTTTAATTATAATTAGGAATGAGGAATTGTAAACAATTCTTTCAGTATTAGATAAAATTAGTTAATAGATTATAAAAAAAGACTTTATAAGATTTTTTTGAAATTTGCATTGTATGCAAATGTATGAAATTGTATTTTAAAACGTATAAAGCTGTTAAATGTTTATAAAAGAATGACTAAACATGTTAATGAAATTATTAGTAATCAATGAGGAAAAATAATATAATATACATATTTGCTTAAGAATGTTAACAAAAAATGTTTATTCATTTCCCTTATGACGTTATATATTATAAAAAAAATAATTTTAAATAAGTTATTATTTTAAATGTAAATTATTCTTTACGGTAGTGTTTTTTTTTAAAATATTATTTAAATACTTTCATTTTAAAAAATACATTAAAAATAATAATTCAAATGATAGAAATGTTTAAAATATTTTATATAAGTCAATAAAATGAAATTTTACTTTTCGCAAATTAGACTTAATGTGAGTCTTAATCAAAATCTCTTCATTCTTCATGATTTTAATTATTTCTTACGCTTATTTCCCTCACAATTTTGTCTTCAGGTCTTTAACACGTTGACTGGCACGCAACTTTTATATGTTTTGATCTGGGAACCACAATAGAATTTTCATTATTCTAAGTATATAATGATAAAATATTAAGTCTTATGATTAAAGAGGATCATATTCTTATCAGTAGTGCGCTTATGTCGCTGGTGGTCATGGGTGACTACAATGGCCCTGCAATGCACTTGGTTACTCTTGATAAACTGTTTTTCGAAAACTACCGCGCAAGAACAAAAAAATTGCGATGCTTACGGATTATACACACCTCCATTAATATTATAGAAACCGTAACAAACTACATTTTATTTGTTTTGACAAATATATCTGCATCAATCAGCAGTAAGTCGTTTCAAACAGAAAGAAATTAGTAAAGATTTCCTATTATAACAACATTCTACGGTAACTGTAAATGTGTATAAAAAGAAGATCCATTTGCACTTGAAATATTTTAATATAGTACATCGCAGTATTTATTTTTCATAAAATATTGTGTTCTAATAAAAATTTTTAATTGTTGAATAGTGCACTTTTTATTTCACAATATTAACTAGTTATTTACGTTGTTCAAAAAAAAATTTAGAAACGCCGGTCAAGGATTATCACCAAGACCTCACTGAGAAAAAAGCGCCGGTCACGGGTGACTACCGTACCAGTGAACGTGTAAATATATGTTCAAAAAAATGAAAAATTTAAAAATGAGTATCCACTTACTTGAATATCTATTTCTTATATCTAATTATCTTTATTTAATGCATATATAACATATCAATTTTTCTAGTTTGAAAGTTTTTGTTATTATTATTTATATAGAATTACTAGAATTTATTGTTTACAAAACGTGAATATTGCTATGAGTTTTTTTAAACACTTTTATAATAATAGCATTGATAAATTATTTGAGAATTATTTTACAATTTTAAAATAATCTATGCAAATTGATCCAGGAAGAAACGAATGCTTTTGGCCAAGCTATATACTGTCTGTTCATTATTGGTGTTCGTCTGCGGATACAATGCTTCTTACATGAACTTCATTGTTTTGCAATTAGTATCGCAAGAACTGAAGGCTTCAATTGCTTATTTTCTTTTCAGCGTATTGTTTCCAAGCAACATTTTTATTATTTAGAAAATGATGATCTAATTCCGTATGTCTTTCTTTATATACTTCACATTCTATGAGACAAATGCATTAACTAAACACACGCAGCACAGACAGTAATTATACACACGCATACACATATATATCTATATCTATATATATATATATATATATATATATATATATATATATATATATATATATATATATATATATATATATATATATATATATTCGAGAAAGCGTATGAGTAAATACTATACGTATAATTATTTTGAATTGCATGCAGAAAAGGTAAAACATTTCTTTTAAAAACTACTGAGTGTGTAAACTTGCAGTTGATTTTACTACATATGAAAGAAAAATATTTTTCTATTTCAGTAATTATTTATAATTCAAAGATCTCTGTATATCATTAATTTATATTAGTTAAGAGAGAAGAGACATGAGAATTTTTTTAATATTAGGTTGTCTGTTCGTATCATTGAAATAAGTAAACTTTGTTCAAAAATAAGTATTCTTTTGTAATAGAGTTTTCATTTTGAAATTAATGCAGACATTTGTAAAAAAGTAAAAGGAAAATATTATATTTGCTTGCTAATAAAATTATAGTAGATCTGTTCAGTGAATTATTCTAATAAATGTAATTTTGAATAAAACAGACCAATAACATTGTTTTTATGTTGCTGTAATATTTTTCTAACCTTTACATTTGGATACAATTCTTTTTTGGTTAAATTAATAAGGTTTTTAAATCGAGAAAAATGAATATGATTATTAAATTCCATATTTTTCAAATATTTTTATTCAAAAAGATTTACCAAAATGAAAAAATTAGATTAAAAAAATACTTGAGAATTTTCTATTTTACAGACTTTATAGCATAATTATTATGTAATTATTTCATTATATAAGGGAAAAATTGATAAAAAATTGTGTGTTTGTGAATATTTACTAATATTGTGTATTTTTCAATAATTTCCTATTTCAAGTTTTATAATTGTCAAAAGTTTTTGTTGATTTATTATTTTTATTTTTTAATAGTTTTATTGAATTTCATAGTAAATAAACATTTTTTTTAATTCTCACGAAATGGATAGGATAATATTTTTCATTTGTATTCTGTTTTAATTTGAAGTATGTATTTAAATTTTGTCTTAATATTATAGAAAGTATATTTAATTTTTCCAACTGAAATAATGAAATAAATGTATTTTCATTAATTTTGTATTATAAAATTCATATACGCTCTTCTTATTTGCTTGTTTAATGAATTGAAAACTATATTTATAAGTAGATTTTATTATAAAACAATATACTGGCATATTACATATATTCAAGATTAAAATTACAATTCAATTATAATTTATTGCTTAGTTTACACATTACTTATATCACAGTACTCCTGTTAATCAATTTATATTGAAAATCAATATGAATTTTTTGAATGATCTTATGTATTAAAATTCTAGTTGTATATTTTCACATGTTTGATACTGTTCATACGTTGTCCTGGTAGTTTTCGTCTTTTTGAATGAATTAAATGTCTGTTTTCTATTACTAGCTTCAGTATGAGAACTATCCTCAGGTAGAAGTTCTTATTGAAGATTAATTTTAAATCTGAACAATATAGCATAAATTAAATTTACAACTTGTCTAAAAGATCTGAGGTAATTCGTATTGAAATTAGTAGAACAACTGGTAGAATAATTAGAAGAATAGACGATTGGTTAAATCAAAAAGATGAACAGCACCAGAACAAATTTATTTATCATTGAAATATTTATAAACTTAAAAAATATCAACCTTCTATTCAACATTATTTTTTAAATTTTTAAAATATAATAAATTGGAACGGTTGTCCGAAATAAAAAAAATTGGGCAGTATTTCTAAATAATTTCATATATGCAAATAAGTTTGATTTGTTGATAGATTATTTTATTTCCAAATCAAATAAATGATTGAAGTTTTAATTGTGTTATAAGTATAAACACGTGTGTTTACTTCGATGATTTATACACATGCACATAAACATATGTGTGTGTGTGTGTATGTATGTATGTATATATATATATATATATATATAATTCTTGTATATTACGTTTCTAATGTATATGGTTTTGAATTATTCAAATTTCTGTACTTCATCTAAGTAATATAAGGAATATTAATTACTTCATTCATTACACTAGAAAAATACATAATATGTTAAGCTTCAAACAGGCCGTTTATGTTACGTAAATTTCACATGTACCAGTCTATTTACTAATTCTTGTGATTATTTGCATGAGATAACATGAAAAAGAAGTTTAAATAGTAAACAGGTGTACGTTTATATCTGGATATATTTATTATTTTATTCTGAATAGATTAACATCCTGGACATAAATGAATATTGAAATGACTATTATAATATTATATATATATATATATTCTTTAATATAGTTTAGAAACTGATAACTTATGCATTGTGTATTTTAAAAGTGAATAAATTATTTATTAGATAAAATTTTAAATTAACTATAATCTATTCTCGTTACAAAATTTGATTTGAAAAGATATTCTTTGGACATTATTTAATACGGTTATATTATGAAATAGACATTTATAGAAAACATACATTTATAAGAGTAATTTTCAAACATCTGTTGCAGATAAAAAATATCTGTTCAGAAATAATTACATACTTGACATATAGCAGCTCTAGTGTATTTTTCCACAAATTATTCTGTGGAAAAGACATTCGTGAAATGTACTTTTTTTAATATTTAGTATTTTTTTTTTTGATATTGGTAATGAATTCAAGTTTTAAGTTTAAAATATGTTGCAGTATGATTTCCTTCCTCTTTTTTTGACAAGTATCTATATGTTAATCAGTTATCAGTATTTTTATTATTATTTTGTTTTGTTAATGTTATTATTTTCATTGTTTTTTAATATACATCTTGAAGGAGTTTAAAGAAATAAATGACAAACATAAGGCCTAGATTATAGACTGACCCAATAATATTATTTTTTTAAAAAAATGTGTGATTTTGAATTTATTTTATATATTTTTTAAAAATTATTAAATGATTCTATTTTTCTGAAAAATCAGTCACAAATGCTCATATATATATATATATATATATATATATATATATATATATATATATATAGATTTAATTGCAATACTTTTAAAAAAAATAATAAATTATGAAACGTTAATACCGTGGCATAAGAATTAATTGAAATTCGATATAAACAAAAAATACTATTTATTTTTCAGCTTAACATTTGTGTAAGCTCAATAAAGAAAATAATATTTATGTATTGCTAAATATTATAATTCAATATTAGAAACCAAAATTAATAAAGAATAATTAAATAACAAGTTAAACAATAATTCAATAGTCCTCTAGAGTATGAAACTTTTGAAAACATTCTAGTAAATGAGAAAGGTTTTTGTCATTTTTTAAACAGGCAAGTCGTTTCGCTTGTTTCGCTTCTTATATTATTTTTTGAACACACGGGACACCTGATTGCAGGATGTTACTTTTTTCCAGTGGAAGGTATATGCACAGAAAAATGTGACCACTTTTTTGCTCGTAACCGAGTTGAGCACTCACTTTGCGAAGGTCTGCCACGTACCGTATGGTCAGATTGAGACAAATTATATAGCATTTAACGTTTATAACAACAAACACTCTCATTTTCTACAAATTCAAAGCAGGCATGTTGCAGGGTTCGTTTCTATGGTTTATACTTTAACACTATATATATATATATATATATATATATATATATATATATGTAAATATTTCTTTTTAATATTTACTTTGTAGCTGCACTAAAGCGAATTAAATCTGCGTGCATCTCAGAGATGTCAATATTTATAATGGTATAAGAATCATATGACGTATCAGAAATGTCTTTGTATATTAAGGGGTTAATGTTCAACATTTATGTATTCTTCATTTGGATTTCGTACGTGCGCATTTTGATGGTAATATTATCATTTATAAAGTACAAAAGCACAGAAAAATACGGGTTATAACTTCATGTGTCTTTGAGTAATAATGGAATTATTATCAAAATATGTATAACTCAAGTTAACTAAGCAACTGTTAAATTTAAAGTTAAGAAAAAAGTGTATGATGTGTAGAGAGTGATTTATTTATGAAAATGTATTTAGTTACAGTACGAAAAATAATTGTGAATTGTATTTATTTTTGAAAAACGAGTTTATTTTTATATTTATAAGGAGATATGATATTTTTGTAAGGATATATGATGCATTATTAAAATATTTTTTTAAATATTGAAAATATTTAGATAATTTCTTCTTTAAAAAAGATTATATCGTTATCAAAATGCCCATTATAAAAAAATAATCAATAAATTGTTATTAAATATTTTTAACCCGTATAAGTTTTTGTAGTTTGTGGATGAGTGAAAATTTTATTTGTGAAAAGAAATTTAGTCACGGTGCTAAAAATTATCGTTAGAAATATATTTCATGTAAAATAATTTATAAATACGATTTGACATTTATAATAAATTTATAAATATAAAATTTTGGTATCTAAATCTAAAAAAAATGTAAGTTTCAATAATTTGTAACAGTTGGGTCGAAACCAGAATATAATATACTTTAATACCAATATAAACTATCAATATGAAAATAATTTTGGGTGAAAAAAGAAAAAAAATATTATAAATTTTTATTCAACATTTAACTCCGATATGAAATATTATTTTTTTTTAAAAAAAAAGAACCGCTTACTGGACATTTTAGAATTAAACTTATATTTTTTTATTTTATACGTGTGGTTCTGTTAATTCATTGCCATGGTGTTTTTTGTTCTTTTGGATGACTTGAGTTATCTAAATCTATTTATAATGGAAAAGTGCTGAAATTAATATTAGAAGACAGAAACTCAAGTGATCTAAAAGGGCGAAATCCAGGACAATGTAGAATTATTATTATAAAATTTATCCTATATCTATACATCAACAAATTAAATATTATTTAACATAATTTTTATTTTTAATATAGTGAATTATGTACAGATTGATATTCACTATATTATTTTCTAGCGAATATTAAATGTAAAATAGTAAATATTTTTGCTGTACTTAGCACTTTACCTGCCACTTGTGAATTAAGTATATATATATATAGAACCAATCAACCAATTCGAGTATGGATTATCTGGTAGTACACGTTTGATTTTATTTATTGCGTGAGAAATTTTTATTTTAATTATTAGTATTCATTTGATACGATGAAAATTTAAAATTTTTCTATCTAAAAATAAAACACAGTTGATACTCATAAAGAGAAAAATGTTAATTAATGCGAATTTTATTAGTAAGAGCTGCCATCAAAAACGACAATTAGTAAGCTTTCTTTTAATAAGCTTTGCTAGGATTAAAGCCGATAGGATAAAGTTCCGGTTAGTAAGTGTTACCAATAAAAACCAATTAATAGACTCCTAATCGAGAAGCTTTGGCCAAAAAAGTCTACTAACAAACTTCCTACAAGTAAAGTGTTAAGATTTAATATTTAGTGTTAATTTAGGAGATGAATAGTTTTATTAACTTGAATGTCGATTGAAAATGTGAGCTTTATTTATTACCAATTACTAAAAGAAAAACTTTCTTCATTATTTAGCAATATAAGAAGTATTCATTTGACCATTTGTCTATTCGTTATTTAATTTTATCCCGCTATATTTTGTTGTGAAGTTTGTACAATAGCTTATTATTTTTTCCTTTATTTAATAAAAGATGTCGTATTCTACAAGGTCGAATCCGAATTCATGACATGTTGGTCAGCAACTAATGTGTTAGCCATTTGAATATGACCGCTTTAAAAAAATTCAATCAAAATAAATTACATGTTCTTTTATCTTTAGTATATGTACAATGCTCTAATTAATTTGAAACAAGTGCACGAACACGAAATAAAAGGCGTGTGTTAACAATCAAAAACGTATTGTGTAATAACAAAATATGTAAAGTTACATTAAATTACAGGGCGTTATTTTTTATAAGAATGCATACATAGAATAGTTCGGTGTTAATAGAATAGCATACCTTTGAAATGCATTAAGACATTACGAAATATTTTAGTATGTGTAGTATGTGTGTGTATTTTTCAAACTGATATTTAAACAATGCTCTCGAGATCGTGTTGATAACTTCATTTTGTTAGTACTGCATTCAGCTGAATCCGTGTAGTGTTATTTATTACCTCAAAAGATTTATTGTACTGTTGTTAGAGCTTTAGATTTAATGATGTTGTCTCATATCCGTTCATGGATTTATGATAGATAAAATTAACCAGTCACGAATATTTTTGAAAATAGTATAATTTGTTACTAATGTAAGTATATGTTAATATATAATAATATGTTAATAAGTCATTTTATATTATGTATGACAAATATTATATATATATTTATATATATATATATTTATATATATATATATTTTTATATATATATATATATATATATATATATATATATATATGTACACCTAATAATTTGAATACAAACATGAGTGTTTGAGTTCACTAATCGAATTAGTAAATTTACGTTTAAAAGTAAGGTCAGTAATTTGACCAGCGAAGCGTTTCCAAATACAAATATAAAAGGCATTCGAAAAAAATGAAAGCTATATATTTTACTTATTCATTTTTGTCAAATGTTAAATACGTAGTAAAAAAATAAAATGTTTCGATTAGACATATATTAGATTTCATTTCGTTTCTAACGCCTACAGATTGTAATTTAAAACATGTATATATATATATATATATATATATATATATACACACACAAACACATTGATTGTATATATATAAGTTAATAGAAAGTTTAGTATCTAATGTTATAATTATTGTCAGTTACTTTTTCGATATTAAGTTTCCATTTATTTAGATTATTTCAATAGTTTTGTGCAGTTACCCTATAAGGAAATTGAATTAATTTATATTTTGATTTTGGTTTAAATTAGGCTTTTGGGTGGAACAAATAATTAGCAAACACGACAAATAATAGTGGAACATATATATGCAGTTGATATATATATATATATATATATATATATATATATACATAATTGCATGTGCATATTTAACTATTTGTTACATACATACATATATATATATATATATATATATATATATATATATATATATATATGTGTGTGTGTGTGTGTGTCTGTGTGTGTCTGTATTTAGACTATTTACTAAAGGTTATTACATAACAGTGTCGTTTGATAAGTAAGGTAAAAAGCAAGTTAAACACCATTTTTTTTAGAAAAAACGATTTTATTTCTCAACATAATCTCCATTACGGGCTATACACTTGGTCCAGTGAGTCTGCTGAATACGCATTGATACGGCAATGATATACCCTCATTCACCAAGATGTTCTTCTCACTGAGCATTTTTTTATGTTTGTGTAGAGAAAAAAGTCGCACGGCGCCAAGTCCAGATAATAAGATGTGTGAGGAACCAATTCAAAGCTCAATTCGAGTAATTTTTCTATTGCGACGGTCGATTTGTGGGACGGCGCATTGTCCTGGTGAAAGAGTACTATTTTGTGCATCAATATTGGCCATTTTTGGTTCAGCTCTTCTTCCAAACGATACAGTAATGTTGCATAATAGGCTCCTGTTATCGTTTTTCCCTTCTTTAAGTAGTCGATCAGAATAAATCCTTGTGAATCCCAAAAAAAACTGTGGCCATCACTTTCTCAGACGACAAAACGGTCTTCTTCTCCTTCAACGTACTTTCGCCAGTCGTTGTCCATTACTTTGACTGCTGGTTCGACTCAGGTCTGGATCCATGTTTCATTCACAGTGACAAATCAATGCGAAAAGGCCTTCTCATTTTTCTCCATTTTTGCGGAAATTGCTACAATGTTCACTTTAAACATCTGTAGAATGCAAATAATGCTTCTGTCGGAAATTTCGCCTATACTAATTTGAAAAGTGACACTTGATAGCCATGACGTTATAAAAAGAATGGTAGTGCTACATCATAGAAATTTACCAAACTTATCAAACGGCCCTCGTATTTGTATTAATGAATTTGTATCATGAACGTTAATTGTCATTAGTTAAGTGTAAGAAGAATTCAAATTATAATCACTGTTGATTTTTTAATCACACATACATATATTGTAAAATTTAAA
The DNA here is from genome assembly GCA_034766995.1 of Acanthacorydalis orientalis. Taxonomy (NCBI): domain Eukaryota; kingdom Metazoa; phylum Arthropoda; class Insecta; order Megaloptera; family Corydalidae; genus Acanthacorydalis; species Acanthacorydalis orientalis. Next base: position 47,691,602 of record CM068313.1, on the reverse strand, counting down.
TTTTAGATAATTAATGCACATGTAAATGTTTTGTAATCTACAATGCATTTAAAAATCAATTATTTGTTTATATATAATGTAATACAAACTACAAAATTATTTCATACTTCTAAATTTTGGATGAATTTCGCTTTATACAATAACATTTGTATTTAAATATAGATTGTAGATTACTTTTTGTCAGTCAAATCTTAAGTGTTTATGGACATCATGAATTTAGATTAAAATACCAAACATTAAATACAAACATTTAGTTTATTATTAAATGAAATGAAATCAAAGTGTTTTAAAAATATTTACTCTTTTAAGAAAAAAATGTATATAAAAATAAAATGCGAAAAAAATACACTATAAAAGAGTCAAAAAAATATTTTTGTTACTTTCTTTGAAATTATCATACTCAAAATATTTTAGAAGTTTATCATAATCAGATAATGAGATTAAAGATGGAAATAAAATATGAAAAGTATCGGAGATTTAAGAGATTCTATTGAAATATGTGTTTCAATTTTAAGAATTACTGGATGAAGATTTTTGAAGTACTTTATTAATTGATGTTATTTTTTCAACTGTAAATTTCGTCTAAATATGTAAACCTGATTTAACTACCTTACAATAATTGTCTAATGGTATTTAAGTTTTAGTTATTATATGTGTAGAACTTTTTCACTTTAAATAAGAACAGACGGGCGAGGAAATGTTATTTTAATAATCATAAGTTCGATGACTGTTGGTAACGCTGCACACGGTTTTCAGGAATGTATTTCGAAAATGATACATTTTTATAATTAAATTATATCTTATTATATTTACCAGTTATTTAAAATTATACAAACTTATCTCTCTCTATATCTACCTACTTTCCTGTCTATTTCTCTCTCTCTGTATATATATATATATATATATATATATATATATATATATATAATATTAATTAGGACTAACGGATAGGTGATAAGTGAATAATTTGAATTATTTAAATTTCTTCATTGTATCTTTAGTTTTTCCATGTCTAAATATTATAGAGCTTACAATACTCAAGAGTTTTATTGTAGAGATACTTTTTCAAAGTTATGCTACATAATTTTTAACGTATTATTGTTATTTTAAGTAAATACTTTCATTTTACATCAGTTTTTAACTGTTTCGTTTTTCAATGAAGTAAAATGTTTTATCATAATTAAACAGTACAACGTAAATTATGTGTCATAAATAATAATGTTAGCCTGTTAAAAAGTTAACTACAACACTAAGCACTTACACAAAATTGGTTCGTTGAGTATGTATGATGAGAAATACTCGTAAGTCGTCCGTTGATCCGAATTACTTGACATCCGGATTAATTATATTCAGAATAGTAAAGGTTTACCGTTTGTAAATGTATACTTGTGTGTATGTGTTTATACATATATATATATATATATATATATATATATATATATATTATATATATATATATATATATATACACACATTGTTAAAGGAAGGTCGTTTAGTACTAATAATAGTAAGTAACATATAAGATTTCTGTCCTATGAATTTTAATGTCTTTTATTCATATCTTTCATTGATAAAACTGACTGAGCTTTTATCTTTAAATCAGTATAAAATACTTTTTAAAAATGGAATGATTTTAGATGTTAAAGTGTGTAGTTCTAAAACTGTATAATAAAAGTTGGTTTTAAGACAGATTATAACTTTTTTAAGATTATAGCGTCACTGACAGTACTACTGTATATGAATTGCGAAAAAATAATTTTAACCCTTTGTAATCGGAGATTTTTTTCACCTCACCTACCAGCAACTCGAACATATTTTTTAATAAAATAGCAAGTAACAAATAATTTCAAATAAAATGATTTACCATTGCAAATAATTTCTTTAGTCAAATGAAACTTCAAAAATACATTTATTAATTAATACTTTATAAAAAAAATAATATTGTTATATAAAAAAAATAATGTGTTAGATTTACGATGTCCCTTCAGAGTGGACAGTCGATTGAGAAGAGTTACATATTTAAATTAACCATTGATACTTGTAACTATTTAGAAACATTTTTCTACTTTGATTTATGAACACGTCTATAAGGAAACATTTAACAATTTATTTTACTAAGGAAGTGAAATACTCATACGTTTACGCATTATTCTGGTTGTTTTTGTTCTTTTGTCACTTGAATTTCTGTTTTCCGCACTAATTTTAATATATATATATATATATATATATATATATATATATATATCTTGTTAATGACATTTTGGATAACTAAAATTTATCTTATTATATCTACTTGAAGGCGACATACGCATCAAGTCTACGAATGGAAATAGAAAGTCTTGATCCAAAAGGACGTGGATCATCATGATAATGCATCGACGGGATCACTAACACATAAACAGGCAATTCTAATTTCAATAGTTTATTTTTAAAACCCTATATTGATTCAGTGTCATAAGTGTTCTTAGAATATATTATTAAATTTATATTTTTATTTACTCTTTGAAAATATTTAGTAAGGTGAAATGTTATATAATACATATTATATAATTTTAGAAAATTATTTAAGTTTACTAATTTAACTAAAGAAAAATATATAAAACGTATGTTGTTTAACATTATTTTATTGCTATATTGTGTTCATATTTAATTTTTAATATTAACCACTTGATATAAATATTGGATAATAATAATTATTTATTTATTTTAATTAACAAGGAAGAATATATCTCTACAAAAAAATAATAATCATACACTACTGATAAAATACAAAGGTAATCATTTTAAATGAATTTACAATATTGCTTTTTTTGTCGTTTGAGTTATTACAAAGGTATGAATAGATATTTTTATTTGCAATAAAATGAAAAACGATAAGTAATTATAATAAAATTCACTTCTTTGTTTGTACAGGTATTCTATAAAAAATATGATTTGAAAGTAGTTATTACTTCAATTGAAAGCAACAGTAAATTATTATTGTTTATTCGTCGTATAATGTTTAATAATTAAATTCAGCATTTGCATCAACATGTTTATAATTAATTGAATAAACACTGTTAATAATGTTTAACAAGTATGAAGTATTATTTGTAGAAAGATTTTTTCGCATAATCGTATGTTACATTAAAGCAAATACTAGTGTGTGTGTGTGTGAATTTTGACTAATTATTTTCAGCAATATTTTTTTTACGAATTTAAAAATAGAATGTATTTTTTAAATGTCATTTTGATAAATGTTATGTGTTGTCGTCAATATTTTCTTCAAGTACACAATTAATTGATCGAAAGCCAATATTATTTCATAATGAATCATTAATATCAGTAAAAATAGGTGTTTAAGTATTCTAAGATACAACTGAAGAATTAGTTTTAATCAAAATAATTTTAAAGGTAGTGAATTTTATTCTTACTTTTGTTTTATTTCGAATTGTTAAGTTTATTATTATTTGTAATGGTTTTACTTTTGGTATATAAATCTTTGCACATAGTTTTGATTGTTAATATATTTTTGTACTGAATGTACAACGTCAACTTTAAAAGTAAACATTTTATAATAAACATGAAAAATATTCAACAAGCACATCACACCTAAACATATGCTGAAAATGTCTGTAACAAACAATAAAAAAAATCCATTCTAAGGGAGAATAATACTAGGATTATATGAAATGGATTTTCAGGAGAAGAAATACTAAAAAATAAATACAATTTTATTTATAATCAAATATCAGTTAGGAAACTCTGTAAAGTTGTTGAAAATAAACATAATATTATTTCTTATCTATACAATTTATGGGCATGTCAAAAATAATATAGAGTATGGGTATTTTATAACAAAGGAAATGGTTTTAAACATAACAATACCAATATCTTTAGTAAAACTAGAGGGGTTTGCCCCTTACTTGCTGCTCTCACCTACTTGTCAGTTGTAAGCATGCAGTTGTAACCGAATGAAACAATAAGTATATTTTTAAAACTCATTTGTCTATATAATTTTTCAGACAGATATATTGGAACGTAGTTGTTATATTTATATATATATTTATATATATATATATATATATATATATATATATATATGTATGTAGATAAATATATTAACTAATATTATTATACATACACTATATATATTATAAAATTAATTAATATATCACCGTTAATTATGTTATTAGTTAATGACGTTGTGGGTTGATAAAATCAGTTTTTTTCTAGTATAAGAACTTTTTGGGATATGTAAAATTAAACTAATTATATATTTATATATATATATATATATATATATATATGTATATATATATATATGTATATATATATATATATATATATATACTCATATATACATTTTCGAATTTTTTAAATAATTCATTTTACAGATATAATTTATGTAACCTTTATCAGGTTAACACTTTTTATGAATTGCTTTAAATGAGAATTAATAATCGAAGTAATAAATGGGCTTTGTTTATTGTATACATTCATAATATTTTTTTCATATTTAGAATGATGGTTTTAATTGAAATTGAGGTCAAGTAATCTCTTTGATTTTTATAATTGTTTCCTGTTCTTAGAACATATCAGTTACAATTTATTGTCTGATATTTTAGATTTCTTAAAAATTATCTTTATAAATTATTTTTCTAATTGGTAAATAGATACTTGTATGAAAAATGGTTTGTTACTATTTAATAATATATAGAAAGATGTATTTATCTTCTTTTCATAAATATAATTGTTTTATTACAATGAAAATTTGTTAAATTAAAAACTACTACAATATCATTAATGACTGTAAAATAATTTAGAATTTTTTGGTTTTGTTTATTTATTTTAAGATATAATTTAAAATTTATGTTTTGAATAAATGTTAAATATGTGCGATTCAAATCGGAATATTAATTATTTTCAAGAGTTTAAAATCCATAGATTATTTGTTTCCTTTAACTTTTTACACACTTTGTCTGTATATTATTGTACAAAAGTAATTAAATTGAATTATTATTTAGAAACACGTTGTCTGGTTTCTTTTATAATTTTATAGTATGTTTGGTCGATGAACTAAAATGATTTCATATAAATGACCGAAATATTCAATAATAGTCAGTTTTTGGTGGATTTTGACTTAAGAATATATGTTAATATTATTTTCATATCAATGAAAATTCACTTTTCTCTTTATTATTATAATAAATACGTTAAAACAACAATCTATACTACTTTTCAGGTGTAAATAGCAATAGACGGTCACACCTATTTTCACTGGACTTTTTCTTTAGGTACAAATATATACTGTAGGTATCATTATAACAGCCAACATTCTTAAATGCATTTTTCGTTTGAACACTCTTAAAAGTTACATCCAGTATGAATTGGTTTTGCATCTCTGATACTAAAATCCTGAACTTGATTTCAAAATTATTTTTAATCAGATTAAAATATTTTAATAAGAATTTAATATCAGTTATTCATTATAGTTAAAAAATAAGTAATAGTATTTTTTGTACTCTATATCAAAATAGAGCTTGTTCAAAAACATTTGAAATTCTGAGAATAGGTAACAAACGAGAGTAATTTATATTTGTGTTATACAGTTCCTAATGTTTGAAATATTTTGCTTATTACTTATATATATATATATATATATATATATATATATATATATATGTGTGTGTGTGTGTGTGTGTGTAAGTAAGTAATTGTGTACGCAATTTGAATGTGTATTTGAAAAAAATATTTATTCATGATATATTTTATATTTATAATTTTATTTCTTTTACAGGTAAGTCTTCATTTTCATTGATGTAGTTATGGTAAGATTAATATATATTGTTATATTTTTTATATAAAAATTAATAATATACGTTATTTACTTTTATACATATATATGCCGTATTACATATTTAGTGTGGATGACATTATTATGAAATTAATTTCAAATTTTTTTTCTATAAATTTGTAATTTAAGATATAATTATTAGGTGATAAAATTTAAAAATATTTACCAACAATTTTAAGAAAATAATCAAAATTAGTTAATGACAATAAATATGAAATAAATTTATTTTTAAGTAAAAAAGTCTATATACTGTTATATGATATTGAGAAAAAATATGATATATTTGAAAATATTTGTACACATTAAATTTTCTATAGATCATATATATATATATTAGGGGACTCCGCCCCTACTATATATATTTATATATATATATATATGTATATTAGGGGACTCCGCCCTTTACTCGCTTCGCTCGTTCAACAGCGGGTTCGCTGCGCTCGACCACTTGTGAATTATAAGCATGTCATGTAACCGAATGAAATAATGAACATATTTGGTTATCATAGAACCCTCGTTCCAAATAAATAAGTTGACGTCATGGATTTTTTTTATTTTTTATGGATAATTTTGATGCTCTTTCTCTCTCTCTCTATATATATATACATATATATATATAGAGAGAGAGAGAGAGAGAGAAGAGAGATAAACTTATTTGGGTACCATAAAAACCTTATCTAAAAAAATAAGTCGGTCATTTTTATTTTTAGTGGATAATTTTGATATATATATATATATATATATATATATATATATATATATATATATATATATATATATATATATATATATACTATATTTCATTCATGTAACGTTAAAGAAAATTTCGGGTTGTGCATAAAGAAATAAAAAGCTTTTAATAATAACAAAATGTGCTAAATTGCTACTATATAGTAAACTGTTAAAAATAATATTTATATGGAATAAATAAACTTAAATCTAAGAAACGTTAATTTGCTATTATATCAATATTTTCATTCTATAAATATAAAAAAAAATATTCAGAAATCAGTAATATCGTTTATTTGACAGTAGCTTAATATTAATTTTTGTGTAAAATTGGAAAAAAATAACATACGACTTATTAGAATATTAACTGATTTTTTTCTTTTTAATGTAAACATAGAATTTAATTCAACTTTTTTCTCTACTTATAAATTATGATTTTACTTTTCACTTTTAGGGATCTTTTTTACTTTTTTATATAATTAATGTCTATCTTTATTTGAGTGAGGCTAGAAATACTATTTTACATTCACAAAAATCACATGACCGTTTTATGTACTAAAATAAGCCTCTAAATACGATTTTACATAAAAAATAGACCTGGAAGTTAATTGATAAAATTTAATTTAAAATGTGGATACATTAATTTGATCAGTCATGCATTGTTTTTGTTATGAAACTTTATTTTAATTATTTTTTTTTAAATTGAAAATAATATAGATGAAATCGGCTTATTTTATATAGCTAAAGTGTTTAAACGTCTTTTTTTTAAATTCTTCTGTAAAATATATCAATGAAGTATTATATTCATATTTGAGGTTTATTTTATTATTTCACTGATAATTATTTGTTTGAAATTTACTATTCATACATTCAAGATACTTGATTAGGATGAATTCTCGTATTTTTCTATTTCCTATTTAATTTCTATTGGCTTTTTTTGTAGAATCTGTTGAGGGATTTTTTTAAAAAATTAAACTTTTATTTTAATTAAAAACTTATACAATTAATCGAATTTCCAAAATCTAGTAATATAATTTATCTTAAAAATATTAATGTGAAATAAAAAAATTAAATATCTTTAAAATTAGTCGCAAGTTTGTTAATTGCAGTATTCTTAAACTGTAAGTAAAATAAAAAATATATATTTTTATTCTATTATAATTATAATCGAATAAATTGCTCTAAAATTATTATTTTTAGAGTTCATATCTATATTTTCAGTATAGTAATATTTCTAACAGAAGAATATAGAGTTGAGATTGTGAAAGAGCAATAAATTTCAATGAAATCAAAGTACTTAAGTACATTTTCTTGTAGTATTCCATTATATGGTAAAATGTTTACATTTCGAGAAGGAAACATTTAAAAAAATAATATTTATGCAAGACTATGCAAAACGCTACACCTATCGTTCTGTTAAATATTTTATCTGATGCGATTTATCAAATCGATTGATACATGTTGACAATCAACATATCGGCCTTGAACGTTTAGTCACACGGCTTTGAATCATGATGTACCTACAACATCGCTCCACTCACCTGCAGCTGTGTCATTGTTTCTGCAGGCGATTGTGTCGTACCGTGTGATGTGATGGGATCTCACAACTGTAGTACTGAGCTAATGATTACAGGTGACGACGATTGAACATGAAAACGTGCTGACTGTACCTACACGATCTTTGTTGATTGAAAGGGCAATGCGTTGTATATGTCTTTAGTAACATTGGCTTCAATTCTGTATTTAAGTTTGTAGTGTTATGGATGTGTTTCCCTAGTGAATGTGATATAAAAGATAATGTTAAACGATTCAGTAATTATTTAGTAATGTATTCAAACATTATGTACATACATACATACACACACACACACACACACATATATATATATATATATATATATATATATATATATATATATATCTGTATATATATATGTATGTATATATATATATATATATATATATATATATATATATATATATATATGAATGAATGAATCGGTTGTGTATATGTTCTATAATAACAGTAACTGTGAACTCTGTTTATATGATTCAAATTTTTTTTGGTTTAATGGCCCTGTTCGATCTAAGGTCCTAAAAATTGGGCATTTTTTAACATATTTTTTAAAGTAAAGATAAAATCAAACTGTTTGAGGGTTTTAAAATTTATTTAACTAAGTTTAAATACAATTTTAAATCTATTTTTTTGATCTGTTGAATATTTGCGATGATGTCCACAGGTAAATATAGTCAGATAAAATCCCTATACTTCCACGCTGGTGTGTAAATCTCACAGGCAAATTGAGTTAGAACTGAAAACGAACAATTTTTATTATCCATAAGGAGTTTTTAATTACATGAACTAGGGATATTAAAAAAAAATCATTATCAACAAAATGGTGGGATATAGAAGAAGAAATCGATTTTGTAAGGTAATTTTACGGCTTTTTTTTGGAAGGTGTGCACCAAATTTTAAGTCAATCGGATAATGATCTAGAGTTATATACACCAGCGTGTTGAAAACAACCATTTCGACAAAAATTCTCTTAAAATTCGAAGACAAGTTTACATATACGATCGATTTTCAAGTTTATATATATGTACAAATCTTCAATTTTTGAAATTCTAATTAGTTCAGTTCTTTCAAGGCCTCATTCTACGTAGTTCAATCTATCGGTTTATGATACAAATCGATTTTTTCGAATTTCTAAATCTAGCAGACCCCTTAAGAAGAATTGTATCTTATAGACATATATATATATATATATATATATATATATATATATATATATAATACAATATATGCACTTAATGTTTTTATTACATATATTATGTATTACATTATGCATGCAATTTAACAAATGTTGATTGCATACAAGTTTTTTTAATAATTATTTATGAATGATATGTATTTAGGTATTCAGTTTATGTTAAGAAAAATCCGTAAATAGCATGAAGATTTTAAATTGCATTACTATTTTGTCATTTTTTTTACATATTATATATTCTTCATTATTTCTTGTACTTAGATCGTCTTTTTTTCATTATAATGTATTATTTCAATTTTGCTATAACGTATTAATATTATAATCGGTTTATTAGTATTTTTACATTATTCTTATATATATATATATATATATATATATATATATATATATATATTATGGTTTATACAATTTATGAGTTAATGAACATTTTATTTGAATCAATTAAAACTCAATTTTCAATAAAAATTTGTCAAATTGGTAGAAATATTGTTGAGTATTTACAATGAATTGTAGAAAATATTGAACTGAATAAATTTGTTTTTCACGTGTGTTTTAAATAATTAGATACATAATCAGAGTAAAATTTAAATATTTGCTGTGATAAGGCTTCCAATCTAGCCGAACTTTATTTACAAAAGATCTTGTAACGTTCATGAAGTCATAACCTGAAAAATAAGTATCTCTAAATACCACTCGTACCCTGTGATTCATGATGCTTTTACGTTATGTTTATGCAAATCATAACTTTAAATTTGTATGTTTTTTTTTTGTAAATTTCATATATTCATTTATAATATGTTTTAAAATGAATCAAATCTTCCAATAAAAAGATTTATATATATATATATATATATATATATATATATATATATTTATATATATATATATATATATATTTATATATATATATATATATATTTATATATATATATATATATATATATATATATATATATTGTATATATATATATATATATATATATATATATATTATATATATATATGTATATATTATATATATATATATATATACACATTAATAAATTTTCTATCGCCACCCAATAGAAAATTTTCCATATATAATTATTATAATTCAGTTTACAGTTAATCTTTTTTTTATTATGTATTGATTAGTTCTTAGCTTGGTTGGTTTAGCTTATTTTTGTATGCTGTTATAATTGTCAGTAAATAATTATTTACTAATAATGTCATTGTTAGTAAATAAATAGAATAACATCTTTTTCATTTTCCGGGTACTTTTTGTCGTATTAAGAAAACGGTGAAATGAGGTCGTATCCGAATTTAAACTAATTCAATCTAAATAATAAATAATTATTATTAAGAATAAAATTAATTTTTTGGTTCATAATACTCATTTGTATGTCTTTTATTATTAAAAAGGTCAAACTTATCTGTAACTAGTATATATATATATGTATATATATATATATATATATATATATATATATATATATATATATATATATACTTTTAGAAGTAAGTATGTAAATGTGTATATGTTATTTCTACTGAAGTACATTTTCAATAATAATAAATCAATGATGATATCCTTTCACTTAATCACGAGAACTTATTTTCATATGAAAAAAATATCTACCTTTAATGAACAATGAAGTGATATATATATATATATATATATATATATATATATATATATATATATATGAAAGGCAAAGATTACAGAAGTAATATAGTTACTCTTTTTTTGTAATATTATTTAATCGAGTAATTAATTAAATAAATCTATTCATTACTAACTATTTAAATGAACCTATATTTTCTTTGAATACATAAATACTATACGGTGCTTGTATAATGCTAGTTTTTAATAAGTACATTATTTATTTGACCTTATAAATGCTGTAAAAAAATCAGAAAAAATGTACGAAGATGAAAAACTTGTTTAATAGATTTCTTTGTAAATTGTAGACTATTTGACGTTATATATATATATATATATATATATATATATATATATATATATATATATATTGACATGCTTATACATATAAATATTGTAGATAAATTTGTGCGATTACAAATTTAAAAGATTAATGTTTAAAAGTTAAATAAGATGAGCTTTGACCTTCATCATATAAATTTTCGTACTTTTTTTATTCATTTTTGTTTTTGATCTCTTTTTTTATAAATTATTTATTGTTTTAGATAAATTGAAATAGTAGCATGTTATATAGACACCAACAACTTTTTACTTAAGTAACATATTCAAAAATGTTTTTTCTAAGAATACCAATGAAAACATTTGTAGACTTGTATCAATATTTCATAAAAGTCTGTTCTGTTTTTTGGCCTAAAAACTAGCATACTTTTTAATACTTCATTTCTTTGACTATTTGATTAAAATAAATGTAATTACTTGTTTATTTTTATGTAAACAATAGTAAGTAAACTTGTGTATATGTATTATTTCGTAAAATATTTTTACGTTTATAATTAACTTATGATAAGAAGATTTAAGTATTTTTAAACGAAGTAAAGAAATATACGAACGAAATATAAGAACTTAGTTTTTAAGAAAATTCGTTTTGAAATATAGCATTTTTAGCAAATTATTTATATTTAACAATTATGTTTCTCTACTCATGTAATTCTTGCAATTTGCTATGAAAAATTTATATTAATTGTATAAATTCATCTGTAATTATTTATTAAACTTTGCTAGTCACTCATTCATAACTATTTTTACTTAATCAGTAATAATAGTGTTATAGTAATTATATAATCATTTATTATCATTGTTTTATTATTACACTTACTTACGTGTTCTGAATGATTACAATTTACTACAAAATTTTCTATAAAATTGTACAGAAAATACATTAAATTATTTTTAGTAAAATTATGAGGCTCTACCCTCTATTTGATAAGCTCGCCGATCCCCGGGGGGCTCTTCATTCGTTTATAACGCTTGCACGCCCAACTCGCTTCGCTCGTATGGCATATATTCACTCAATATCATAATATATATATATATATATATATATATATATATATATATATATGTTTGTATGTTTATATAATCATTATCGCAAAATGTATTGCAAAGTAGTGTTTTTTTATATTATATATGTATGTTAGTATGTCTATATAATCATTCTCGTAAATTGATTGTAATATATTTGTTTAATAAAGTCGCACATTTCACATCATAATTCTTCTCACGGGGGTGACGGTCCCAGACATAAAAAAGGGCTTTGGCGGACGGAAGATGCTCCAGAGGGGAACATAAAATGGTAGATATTGTTATGTGGGTTTTTGAAAGTTTTCCCACATATTCCATGAAGCAAGCTCCGCATTCATACATAGACAAAACACAGTAAGAAGATAAAGTTTTGTTTCGGGGAAAGATCATCCGCGAGGAACGATTGTATATAGGAAGACACTCACACTATAACAGATTCACACTTTCTTAAAATTCGTGAAAAAAATTATCATAATTCTTCGTGAGAATTTTGTGTAACTTTGGGTGTTATCGTTAATAATAAAATTATTAATATTAATACAAAATCTCTACAAGTATTTTTTATTTTTTTTGTATATATTTTGTCCATTTTTTGAAATTTTATGGAACATTTTTCTATATTTTAGAGTTTTTTTAAAAAACTATTTCCACAACAGTAGCTTAAAATACGATATTATGATTTCTTCTTCAATTTTTTAAATTGCAATTATACTAATATTTTTGAATAGCTTTGTTATTCTTCATATGATGTTGCAATTAATATTCTCTTGAAAGAGCTCCATTATTTTCTCTATAGTCACATCTTTTGATGTTCTCTCGATTCGATCTACTAGCTATCAGAAAGAATAACGAGCAGTATACGGTTTCTTTTCAGATTTTGTCATTATGTGAGAGAAGAATGTTTATCAATCTTTATTTATGTGCATTTAGTCGCAGAGATTTTAGCTATTTTAAGTCTCGTTTAATTAAAAGAGGAGACATTTAATAGAAAGTAAAAAGAATAGTAGTTCACAAAAAATGAATTCTTTTCCACCGTACAAATGACAACAACATTTTTTTGATCAAAAATATTCAGTGAATTATTATTTATTATTTTTGATTATCGCTCATGCGCGTTTTGATGACAACGCTATTATCTTTAAAACGCCAAGGCGCAGAAAATAAAATGAATTTAGCCAAGTCTCAGAACTATTTTATGACAAAATAGTATTGACGTCTAACATCATGATATTATTTTATATATATATATATATATATATATATGTATATATATGTATGTATATATATATATATATGTATATATATGTATGTATATATATATATATATATGTATATATATACATATATATATATATATATATATATATATATATATATATATATATATATATATATGAGTAACAAATGTTGGATTATTGAAATGAATTATTCAAGAGGATGAAATAGTTATTAAAACTGTATATATTTTAATTTATTATTTCTGTAATTTTTTCTGTTGATTATTTACTGTTATTCTCTCTTTCTCTATACACACACACATACACACACAAACACCCACACACACATACACATATATACATATATATAAATATATATATATATATATATATATATATGTAAATAAATAAATTGTTTGGTTTGTATGAATAAATACTTCAAAATAAATTGTTCTAATTTCAGTACAATTTCAATTATTATACTTGTGAATAATAAATTTTAACTTTCAAATTTTACAGCTGACATGAGTCGGACGTATTAAACGTTCGATTTTTATTGCTTTGTTGATTTTATGATGGTTCATGTATAAGAATACACATACATATATTTAACATAGACATTTCCTGATTGTTCAAATAGTGAAACGTTACCATTGACATTTCATTCAAAAGTAAGCTTATCTATGAAACTATATAATCAAATAATTAATAAAGACTTCTCTTATCGCCCACGAATCTCGAATATTATGTTTTAAATGTTAGGGTCAAACACTCAATGTAAATAATATTTTACATTTATTTTTCGATATTTTATGATCTTAATGATTATTAAGTAATTTGTTAAGTTTATTTTTATGTCTTATTTTTTTTTCTAAATTTGACGAAGATATTAACAACCGAGGTCGTGAAGGCTCATTAAAAACATTACTTAGTGTAATATACTTCATTATCTCTACATAAGAATAAAGTATCTGTCATTTAGACAAGATTTTTAATCGTAGTTTACTGCTGTTATCGAGAATGTGTTTCTGGTTAAGTTATTTTTTATTACCTGTGTGTGGTTTAATAGTTACATTATCATTGTTTTTGTTTAATTTCCCTGTACAAGAAGAGTTGTTTTAGCTTCCTTTAAAAGTATACATTGTAATAATTTATAAAAATTAAAATTAATTTATTTAAAGAATTCATGTCATTGCGTATAGTTATGATTTTATATATATATATATATATATATATATATATATATATATATATTAATAAAATATATGTATGATAAACACCAATTATGCAAAATTTATAAATGATAAAAATGATTGTCTTATTTGTTATTTTGGCTTTTTTATTAATGGCAGATAACATATTATATATTGTAAAATATGAAAGTAAGAGTGTGGGTACTTTGGAGCTCATCTAGCTAATATTCGAGAAATGTCACAGAAAAAGTCAATGACACATTTCTCCATAACTTGGAGAAAATTCTTAACTTAAGGAACCCTAAAAGAGATTGCAATGAAAGTGTAATAAAAATGAACTCAAAAATATATAAAAAAACAATTAGTGATTCATGTATTTCATAAACGATAAAAATGATTAAATAAACTATTGATCTGTGAAAAGGTACAAGTACTATGATTCAGTCGATTATATCATTTTGTGTAATTTGTATGTGTATTTACTTTTGTACCAAATATATAATTAACCCGAAAAAAATGATATTTGTTCCGCAGTATTCTATATCATTATTATTTTAGTTTGAAAGATATGTACAACTTTTTTCTGATAATTCTATATGTTTTATATAGCTGAATACGAGAGAAAATAAAATATTGACTGTTGATAATATTCCCATAAATTTTACAACAACACAATGATGTGTCTATTTTTATAATGATGATAAATATTGTTGATTGAACGTCCTGTCATTAAAATGATGATGAATTATTAAACATAACGTACTTTATCTTTTAATCATCATATTTAGTTTTCATTTTAATGATGGGTTAACAGATAACTTTTTTATAAATCGTTTATTGTATACTATTATTTATTGTTGTACTTTGTTGATAAATTGTATGTGTTGTGATTTTTGATACAAATTACAATTCGGTATTTATTAATTGACAGTTGCATGCATATTTGTATATCGCGTGAGGAAATAAATTTTTATCATAAAAAAATCTGGTTAATAACAGTTGAATGCGTGTTAACAACAAATCAATTATGTTCTTTTTACACATCAAATGTTTATAGTATTAAATAATGTTTTTTAATTTAATAAAAACAAATTTGGGATTAAAATATATTTTTATTATTTTAACATTTAATAGAAAATGGACAGGCGAAAAGTTTTGTATAAGAGCTTGTAATTCTTAAATAATTTCAGATATTGAGATGAAATAAACAAGAAATCACGCATTTAATATACTTTTGAATGATCTGCTGGTGTCATGGTGATATTCTAGTGATAGCAGTTTTCTTCCAGGGTTAAAATGATGCACCCAAGTTTTATCTTTGGTGACTGTGTACAACAGAAAATCCATTAAATTTAGTTTTGCAGCATTGCAAATTTTCCGGCATCTTTTTTACTTTAGGCACATGACGAGAATAATTATTTTTGTATCCAAAAATGTGCCTGAGGTATCCCAATCTTTCGTTAGAAATTCTCAGCAACATCAGTAATGTTTTTTTCAGAATTGCTTCAAGCCTAGATGTACTACCTGTACACAGTTCCATATTTACTCTTTGTGTAGAGGCATTGCCGCTATGCTGAGGGAACTAAACATAGGTATTAGTGATGACTCAAGATTTCTTTCCTTGTTTGTTTCATTACTATATCTCAAACCATTTAAACGTTATGAGCTCATACAAAACGTTTCAGCCGACCCTATTATTCAATTATTTTAATATTTTTCTTATTCTTACATTATTCATATTGTTCTTATCTTTAATTTATAAACATAATGAAATCTTAATATATTTGATTTATTTTTTTGTAGAAATGTTACATCATTATTATTGAAAATTATTATTATTTATTAAAAGTGATATAAAAATATAAAATATTATATATTTGGGAAGGTTTGTGATACATTCAATTTATTTTTCCCTAATTAAAATTTTATCTCCTGACGACGATCGTCTCTAATCTTTAATTTACATAAATTAATTATGTTATATTCTTGATTAACTATGTTTCATTATATTATTTTTATGTATTTTCTCTTAATTCAAATTTCATTTAATTTCCTAGTATATAAATTAAATTCATTCACTATTTTACTCTTAGATTTAGATTTATTAGGAATTGTTATTAAAAATAGAAAAATGTTAGAGATTGTTTAACAACGCAGTGTATATATATATATATATGTATGTATGTATATATGTATACTGTCGCACTCAGGATTTAATCATAGGGGGAGGCGAGTTGAGTAGATACATTTTTTTTAATGTGGATTCAACAAACTTCATTAAGTGATTATAAAAAATTATTTAAAAAATAAAATCCAGTTTTCTTCTTTAATTGCAAAATCGTGAGTTACTTCAGTCGTGGTTTCATTAATCTTTCTGTTTGTGTATATGTAGGGTATAGTAATAGGGGATTATATTAATCTCTCGGTGTATATAAGAGTATTTTCTGTGATGATTTTGTTTGGTTTTCTAGTCTTTTTCTATTTTTCTTTGGAGGATATCAGGACTCTTTTCCCTCCCTGAGTGTTCCACTGTATATATAGCATATATATATATATCCCGTTAAAATATTTAATTTGTGAAAATAAATTTTATAATCATGTTTCGTTAAATTTAAATACGAACAATTCGATGCTTTGATCGATGACTTGATGTCTTGAATTGATAAACCATCTATATTAAAGGTAAATAAGAAAATAAAAAAAATATATTTATAATTCTAATTTTGATTTATAAGGTTTTTTGTATTATTTTTGTGTATATATAAGGTTTTAAGAATACAAATATAAAAAGGTAAAGACGTCAGAATTGATGACTGTATTGCCCAAGGTCTATTTCCGCTGAATACTGAATATATATGTTGAGGAACTGATTAATAAAACCATTCTTTATTTGAATCTTATAATGCCAAGGAGATATATCCTGTTGCAAAATTATACTTTCCTCTTTGCTATTCTTTTTTAAAACAATTGAATAAAACAGTTGAGTTTATTTTAAAAAGAGGATAATTTGTTATGGCAAAGTTTCCAATAAATAAAAAATTGTGATAAGAATGAAAACTAAATATTAACTGATTATTTTACATTTTTCTAATTTTAAAGTTTCACACAACTCCATTGCCACTGTTAAATTTTTTATAAATATTGTTTAAAAATTATATATATATATAATCTATCTACACATACATATACACACACACGCATATATATATATATATATATAATGCGAGTTTTTTTCTATTTTTAAGAATACAAAAATTAACATTAATATAAACTATTGTTTATAAAATGTAATTTCAGGAAACAGTCAGTTATGTTAGGAGAATCGGTGATATGAAAAATAATAGAATTATTTTAATTTATTAAATATAATTTGAGTGTTTCTATCTATATAAAAACAAAAATCATAAAATAATAAATAATAGAATTGTTTTAACTGATGGAACAAATAATGTATAAATTATACATACATATATATATATATATATATATATATATATATATATATATATATATATATATTGTGCTGCTCTAATAATTACGTCCACAGTTTTATTCAAGAAAATCTTTACATAAAATTTTTGTTAATAATTGAGATGATATTTTTGTTAACAATAAACGAAGTAAATTTTGAGAAATATTATCAGTAACTCAGTTAACAAATTAGAAATTATGCTAATGTTCAATAAAATTAATAACTATATTTTTGAAAAGTATTGTCGCATAATATTATTGAGGTATTATGGGAATCACTATAATTCAGTTTCATTTAGAACAAAATTGTATCCAACAAAAATTATTGTTTTAAAATATGTGTGGAATTAAATTATATTACTTCAAAATTTTTTAATTAACGACAGTATATAAGTGATAGATAATATAAAACTTTTAAATTTAATTTAATTTTTTTTAGCATTTATATATTATATTTTATTGATTAGCTGCTCTGAGCTCATACTACATTATAGATTATTATCAAATTAAGAAAAATAATTATCCTAACTGAACTCCATAATATATATATATATATATATATATATATATATGTGTGTGTGTGTCTGTTTGTGTGTATTAAAAGAATGAATGATTTTTTTATATTCGACATATATAAATGTTCATCTGCCGCCAAAGAAAAATAAATAATGAATGAATCATCATTATCGTTAACTATTGATCTTAATTGATTAACCGGTTCAGTTTTTTCGACATTATTGAATAGAATATAGCGGTGAATCAATTAACATAATTTATTACAAATAAAAACACGAAGATCTACAATTTACATAATACTCATTTTTATACATATGTTAACCTTTTATTGAGAAAGGATGTCATTATTCTATTATAGAACTTTTTCATTGTTCTGGTTCTTAGTTGTGGGATTTGTTTTATATAAATTATTAATTCCCTGTATATATGCACAAACACACATTATATATAAAGGAAGAAAAAGCATAAATAAATATCATTATTTTTAATTTTATTATTTCTTTTTCATATGATTATTATTCCTATTAATTTCACATCTCGTTCTAGATAAAGGAACGATTGAGTTTATTTATTTATTCGAGTTTGAAAAAAATACTTTTTATTTTTTTAGAAAATAGGACAATTTTTCATTTCTTAATGTATAGAGTCTTCATATTATAACACCAATAAAATGCTGTAGAAGTGTAATATTATAAGAAATATATATCTTCTTAGCAAAATACTATTAGGGCCGAAAATTGATTCGGTGTCTTTTTTATAGAAAATGAACATTTACGAAAAAATGGAATATATTTTAATCAACAAAATATCCCCCATTATTTTAAATAACATTGCTCCATCTGTCTGATAAATGCAGCTTTGAGTCGATGAATTTTCTAATGCATTTTCGGATCGCTTCCACTGTTTAAACATGTTTTATAGATTACAGCACATTCTCCCAAAGCTGACTAATCATACGGCTTCAGCAGCAATTTTGTCAACTAGATGTGAAAAGTATGTAATTACTAATATGCTGTTTTTCGGACGCATCCTGTTCACTATTGTTTTGTGAGGTTATTCTAACTTCTTTAACAAGATATATAGTGTTTTAAATATTAAACTTGGCATTTCAAATTCCTGAAACGACTAGAAAATATTTTAATTTAATGCAGAGTTATGACTGATTCAATTTAAAGCCGCAGAATTAGTTTTTACATCTAATATATGTGTTATTATTTTTCTCTTAAAAATTAATATTTAATAGATTCCTTATTTTTGGATATTTTTTGATTTTTTCCATTGATGTAACAGGATAATTGATGTTTTTTGCGGAATTTCGTTTTACTCTTCAGCCATAATCACTGATAATTCTTGTTTATTGGAAAACTTCTTCAATCTTATGCTGTCCTTTTTGAATTATTTAATTTATTCTTTGTCCGACTCATAGCAGAGATATATTGGTTGGAAAAAAATCAGAGACATTTTTGGTATTATTAAACTACATTTATTATGGTCTATAGTAGGAAGTCCAACTTGTTATAAAACAAATATCTTATTTTTTAGGGTTTCATGTACTAACATTGACTAAATCGATTTCATTTTCATGTTTATCAGAGAAAAAAAGGCGGATATTTCTCATACCCAATTGTGGTTTTAAATACCATATTATTGTACTTTATATAATAAAATGCGAGAAACTAGTTACTAATTAGTTGAAGGAACATCACCAAAATTCCATATTGATTACTCTTATTGATAAGACCGTCTGAAAAAATTACAAAGAGTTAAATTGATCTTTCGTCTTTTCGTATTTTTTAATCATTTGTATCTTTTTTATTAAAATTTCGCAACAAAAAAATATTTTTTCGTTTTTTTACATATTTCATTATAATTTATATACTATTGGATTATAAGTTTTCTAGAAAGTCTTATCAAATCTGCATCACTTTTCCTTGGTTCTTTGAATAGTTTTCTTCCTAATTACTTTCAATTTAGAAGAATAGTCTTGATCTACCAGTTTTATGTTCAGAAATTCTTTTTTCTTCTCTTTTAAATACTATTAACACTTAATTTATTGTCGATAACGTTATATGAAAAGAAATCGTATTTTACATAAACTTGCACCACGGCCGTATTGAATGCAAAATGATTGATTTTTGTGGGAGTGTAAGCGAAATGTTTCTAATTACTCAATGTAAAAAAATAAGAAATGTATAATTATATCATAAATAATTCGTACATATGTATACAATCTAAAATATAAAATATTCTTATGTTGAAACACCAATCAGTAAGACTAATATTTGTATCTCAACAATTGTGTTGCATCTGTTTTTTTTCAAATGATTGATTAATCATATTTGCTGAATTGTAGACACTGATTGATCATTAATCCTACCATACACACACATACACACACACACACACACATATATATATATATATATATATATATATATATATATATATATGTATATATATAAATGAGAATAAGACATAACGGAATTCTCTTTGAATAAATATTATAAATCTATTCTTGTTTTTAGTTTTAAAAGCATTATTAACTTATTTAAATAAATACATGAGTATGTGTTGTGTTTATATAAAAGAACACATATGGTCTGGTAAGTTTATTAATAAATTTATATTTTTAATTATCGACCGTGGGTATTAGGACAATGACTGGAAGGCTATTATAATGACCTTGCATCGAGTATAACAGGACCACACCCCTGCTCTGTGGTTTTGTCATACAGTAGTATTTAAACTGTCAAAGAAAACGTGTCTACATCGAAATTATATCTGTTATACACAACAAATAATATCATTATCATTATTGTACTTATATTTATTTTGAAAGATGTCTTATCTTAACTTTAATATTCACGATGCTTTTATTTTAGTGATGCAACATAAAGAGAATGTATTATAACATCCTGTTGATAATCGGTTCAAAGAACTATTTACATCTTGTATATTGCATTCTGAGCAGTTTATTCAGAGCTATGTTCTTTGTATTCTATATATATATATATAAAGTACGAGTAAATTGTTCGAAAATATAATACTTACTAGTTTTTTGTATCTACATGTTCGATAATGAGGAATGAAGTTTATAATATTGTATATATATATATATATATATATATGTGTGTGTGTGTACATGTATATTTGTAATCAAATATATGCATATTGTAAAATTATGATTGAGAAGGTTAACTACTATAAAAAAATTAAAGATATTATTGCATCAATATAGTTGGGATATGTAATCAATTTTTTTGATTGATCTGTTTGTTAATTATAATTTACTTTGAATAATACTATTTAATTATTACGCATGTAAAATCTAAGAAATTGATGTGAATGTCTCTAGTTGATCTCTTGGTCATTAAAGATTTAAGGTACTTTTTTAATAATAATATTTTTTGGACCTGTAGCTAAACTTACTATCACAAGTTATTTAAATTACAGAACTAAATTAGTTGTTTATACCTTAATACTTGATAATGGTATCGTCAACTACATACAGTAGATTCGCGATTTAATGAATTAATTAACTCACAGTCTATTCAATCAAGCGAGGTTGTGCACTTTTGCGAGGTATATTTACTTATTAAAAGAATATAATTGCTTTTAAAAGTTTATTGAAATAATTTAAAATCAAGTTTACAAAAGATGATATAAATGGAATAACTTTGTTCTTTATTTAGATTTTTATAGAAATAGGGTTATTTTAGGTTACTGTGTTTTTATATTTACTCTTAGTTGTACATAATTTATTCCTTAAACTAGATAACACATCCACGCTGGAATAATCAATTTCATTCTCATTTTTTTCAACTCACTGCAAAACATTGTTAAAGGGTATTAGCGCTTTCCTTTTATCTGAACCGATAAAAGTACGGTCAACTCTTTTTAAAATCTTTGTTTCTTATGTTTATTTCACAAATTGCTGACAACTCCGTATTTTTTTGCTAAAAATGTAATCTCTGTTCCTTAATTTGACATTTACGATATTTCGGCATTTTCATTTAATTGTAAATGGGTTCTTTTTGTAATAGCCATGATGTATTTACTTTAAATTTCAGACCTTAGCAATATGTTAATTAAATTCACAGATTTATACATGCACCAAACATGTAATCACTTAATGCTAATGACTAATTTATGGTACAACCAACCATGCAAATAACGAATAATAGGGAAATTCCCGGATTATGTGGAAGATGGTTTATTGTATCGAGTTAATATTTATTCATTTTATAAGGTCTTCAATGTAAAGTTATGTGAGTGCACTCTATGGAGTATTTCACTACATGCAGGGTTCACTATATCGCGACTTTACTGTACTAACAAGCATTAAAAAAATGATAAATTGCTAAATATTTTTAATTAGATACATTTTATGTAGTATGCAGAGCAGAGAAAAAGTGTTTTTTTGTTGTATCAAATATAAATATTTTTTTTATTTAGTTTAACGTTTTCATTCTAAATTAATCTGTGTAGATTCTTAACAATTATATAGTTATATCAAGAGTTGTCTGATTGGTAAGGTTATTAATTATTTCTTTTAGATTAGAAACAAATTATCACCAAATTTGTATAAATACTAGTTATAATAAAATACTACTTATTGTTTTTTTATTTATATGTTAGTTCTTGAAAAATATGTTTTTTTTTTGTTACGAAAATGGATTGAGAAACTTTTGTTCAGTGTTTTGTATAACTAATTTGTTTCATCAATCTTTTCAGAAAGTAAATAGTTATTTTATTTAACAAAAGATGAAATCTACATATACTTAAATCAAATATGAAAAAAGAACAAAACTTCGCTTAAGATATCCTGCCCTAAACAAATAAAAAAGTTAAACAGAAACGTTGATATTGGTCTTGTTGTACTGAAAATTACTTACTTTTTAATAAATCAATGTTATTTGGTTGTTCAGTGATGTAGTTTAGTACGTTCTTTTTGTAGATTTTAATATTGGTATTCCCTTGTTTTCTCTCCATGTAATTTTTTTGAATGCATTTCTAAAAATATTTTATTTAAATATAGTTGACATTTAACTTCCATTTATAATTATCGCAGTTTAAATATTGACTTCTGTGACATTTGTTCTGAGAATGTTTATCAGTTAATTTTTCTTTTGTGCACTCAAATAATATTTTTACATTTTATATTTCGAAATCTTACAATTGAATAATCTCAGATTTTGTGTAAAAAAGGTTAATATAAGATGTTCTTTGTGATATTTGGTCAGCTATAAAATAAATATTTGAACTAGAATTATAAAATATCAAAAATATTGTTAAAAATATGATTTATATTATTTTGTTTAAGTTTTTTCTGTTTTCATTTGAACTGTTGTCCTTTATTTTGGGAGAAAAGTTTTGAAATAGATAGTGAAGAGAATAGTTCCTTCATTTGAAATGCATATAAATAAGATACATTTAACAATTAGATACGTACATTTAATTATATTAAAAATAAATATATATTTTGGTAAAAAATGCGTTGTAGCCTTTTTTTTAACCGTTTGACTGCGGAGCACACCAGATTTAAACGCTTTGTGTTTACGGCACGCGGTTCGCAGTTGCGGTCACTGCGGATGGAATATTTTTTCGCGTACCGTATACTCTATCGAGGTACAGTTTGATGTCTGGCTTATTTTCTTGTTCATATTGATTTCCTTATCAATCAGATGACGATGGAACATATTGGTTTATTTTCCCCAGCTCATCGTTATATTCTTAATTAGAATTTTACTCTTCACTTAATTCACTGTCGTCTCTTGGAATAATTTCTCTAACATTATCCGACATTTTTAAGGTATCACAGTGATAAAGAACAATATAATAAATCATATATGGCACAAATATAATATTATGCTATGCTACTGCAGCATTCACAATCATATATCGCTGAGGAAAGTGATTCTCTGAGAAACAAAAGAGTAGATAGCCGATATAAGTGAAATTTTGTTTATTCTCGTTGTTAAGTAACGTAAGTATATGTCCATCTCAAACAACGATAACTTTTATTTTTGTCGCATGTATAATATAGAAACAATCCCCAAACGGAAATGTGCGTCCATAGTCCCCGCCGATAGCCTTTACCGGATGCATATATGGATTTACAGTCCATATCGATAGCTCTAGATGGTCGCATATATGCGTCCATGGCTGCCAAAGGGTTAATTATAAAAAATGTGGGAATATTTAAGGTTCATTTGTAATAGTGGAAGGTAATATTGTCGACTAATATGAATATAAACTTGTAATATTGCAAAATAATTATCGATTGATATGGAAATGAAGTTAATTTTATGAAATGTATAGTTCTCTAAAACGAAATTGTTGACATCTATTTTTTTAAATTTCTTAATTTAAGAAATTTAATAAAATAATTAATTTTTATAATACAAATTTAATAAAAAATTAAAATAATTATTTAATTTAATTTAAGGTATAAATAATAAAATGTAAATTGTAATATTGTTTACACTTCGTATAAGAAACAAATATAAATATATTTGAACCAATAATAAAAGCATTTGTAGGATAAACGAATCTTTTTAAAATTATTTCGTAAAGAAGAGAAATGAATTTAAAATTTATATCGGCAAGACTGCAGATTTCTTTAAAAGTCTTTATTACCAACTCATGTTCAAATTTTCAATTAATATTCAACCAGACTTATTCAGTAATTATGAAAAAAACTTATTTAATTGATACATACTTGAAATCTTATGCAATCCATTTAAGTATAGGTCTTTTGTTGCA
Organism: Acanthacorydalis orientalis; assembly: GCA_034766995.1. NCBI lineage: Eukaryota > Metazoa > Arthropoda > Insecta > Megaloptera > Corydalidae > Acanthacorydalis > Acanthacorydalis orientalis. The sequence goes on along the minus strand of CM068313.1, from coordinate 47,666,103 downwards.
CATAATTCATTGTAAGAACTACGAGTGGTCCTTGATTGTAATAATAACATATTATTTTTTTAATTGTACGAATTTAAATATTATGTCATATGCAGATGAATAATTCGTTTAATGTGTTAGTTGTATTCAACATTGAACTGGTTTCGTTGTTTCATATAAGTGAATGATTCAGAACCATACTAAATGATGTTTTAATGTGCGTATTATTTTTATAGAACACATTAAATTTAGCGGTTTACAATTGCTAGTGGTATAACCATTTAAGTAAAATTATAAAGTTGATTTATGAATTCAAAATTCGTTGAACGTATGTAATAAAAAATATTTCTCAACGATTTTTAATAGAATAGTTGACTTTTTTAATTAACCTTTAAAAAACATAAAATGATTTTATCACATACAGGTATATATATATATATATATATATATATATATATATATTAACCAAGATACATAACCTAAAAGGTGAGGTGATATTATTTGAGTAGAAGTTTGTAGAGTTACCAGCATACATAATTAATAACACTCTTAACTTCTTTGGTTTTTTTTTATAAAAAATACGTCTGTAGTAATAATATTATTTTATTTTAACATTATTGACTATAATCCAATTTATTTTTTTAGTTTAAGGGTTCTAATTTTTACAAAAATAATAAATTGTAATAAATGCGAATAAAAAAATAATTTCTGTAATAATTTTCTAGTCTAAACCGAGAAATGACTATTTTCCAATTTATTTCCATTTAATAAAAACTTAAATACATTCACCTTTTTTAAATATTAGGCTGGAGAAAAGTAATTGGGATTTATGCACTTATTTGTCAAGGTTTTTTGATTTTCCTAGCTATATTAATTGATAGAGAACTGTTTGATAACTAACACCTAACTTTTGTGCAAGCTTTCGAATTGTGCCTGTGTTTTGATTCAACTAACGCCTTCAGTTGATTTTCATGAACTGAAGTAGGACGCCCGCGATCTACTTCATCTTTAAGGCTTTCGTCCCCAACACGGAATTATTGGAACCACCATTGCACCGTATGTTCCTTAATAGTACCCTCGCCAAAAGCATCACCAAAGCAGTTTAAGGGCAGTTTCTACTGCATTAGCATCCGTTTTGAACTCATACAAAAATTTTGCTCTTATTTGCTCCTTCTTCATGTTTAATTCAATAACTCAATTTGAAGCAAAATTAATAATGAAACCAAAGTCGATGTTACCAAAATACAGACCGAAAAATTCACTTAAAAATGATATTGACATGAATACGATAAAATGACACTTTCATTGAACAAAGTAAGGTTAAAATTTAGAAAAAAAACCGCAATTATTTTTTTACCAACCTAATATTTATTTGTTTATAATTAATTCTTTTGTAACATAAAAATTTGAATTTGAATAATTAAATGATTGTATCTCATATTGCAATTGATATAATTTCAAATTGAAACACTCTAATTTAAAAAAGGTACAAATAAAATTGTTAAAACCTGAATGTATTCTAAAAATCAAATAGAATTTTATAATTGACTGTGATATTTACCGTTATTATTTGTTTTTGTTAGATACTGCAGACGTAACAGTCATCATTAATTAAAATACGTTTATTAAGATGTAATGACAATGTATTTCTTCAATGTACATGTCAGTGGAAGAGTAGTTGATGAAGTTGATTTGGACATTGTGTCACAAAAAAAATGTATATATATATCGTAAAAAATTAAAAATAATTAATATTATAATAAATTTTGTTGTATTGAAAAAAAATGATGTTAAAAATAAGTGTGTGTCAAAGATATCAATTGGTCTCATTACTATTTCGAGAGAAGTGTATTTGAAATGGTGTGGAAAGTTAATGACATTAGTTGTAGGTATTAAAATTAGGTTGATTTTTAATTTGAGTCTCATGTCTAAATAATTACACCAATATATATGTACATATATATATATATATACATATATATATATATATATATATATATATATATATATATGTATATATATATATATGCTTTATCTATCTATATAATAAAAACTCACATTACTCGACACTTTATCCGTAGGGCTAAATCCATGGTAATAAGAAATATTTGGTTTGTCAGCTCATAGTTTTCAACTTTAATTCATTAAGTTTTGTCCTTAAGTACTTTTTATGTTCAGATATATTATTTTATAAAAATCAATAAACAGTTTTTTCTTTCTTTTCTTTCTATTTTTCTTCCTATTTCGTCTATGTTGACGTATTTTATACTAGTTTTCAAAATTAATGTTATTTAATTTTAAATATTTTTAATTAGGTATCTAAAATAGAGTTTGTAATGACATGATTTGATCAATTTTTTTTTATAGATTTGTTCTTGTAATGTTTCTAATAATAATAACAGATATATGGTTGAAAAAATTAGAGCAGGTTTAAGACCTGTTATTATATTTTTTACGTAAGATTCATTGTTATGGAGTCGTTATTTCTCAAATTCTCAAATTTTCCGCCATTTGGTTAATTTACTGGAGATCTAATGTAATTAGAATTCTAAATTTGTGTTCTTATGGAAGTGCACAGATAGGTATTGTGTTTGGAAGTCCACAGATAAGTAATTTGGAATACAACATTGAAATTAAATATTATTAGTTGGTATTGATCCAGAACTAGAAAAAAGACTTTCATGTGTAGTGTATTTAAAGCTAATATAATTTAAGTCATGAAATAGCCTAAAGAGTTAACATATTGTAATCTAAAAAAAAAATGATTGTCCTTTTTTTCACAGTAAGATTTACTGAAAGAAAAATTAACTGCGTACAATACCTCATTCGATTTCTAAATACAGTGTGGACATTATTATATGACAAATGTACTGAAAATTTGCAAAAAAATGTTTTGAAAAGTTATTAGGATCTAATTAAATAACAAGACGAATATGTTTCTTCTTAGTTACATGAAAATAAGAATAATATGTACTTTTGATATAGGATAATTTTTAAGATAATATTTTGTGTTTTCTCGTAAATTTTGCTTTTCATTTCTTTTACTATATATATATATATATATATATATATATATATATATATATATATATATATATAAGGAAAGAAATATAAAGAAACAAATTGATTGTTTTTAAAATGAATCGATTTTTTTAATATAATATCAAAGATATCTTTTATTGTATTTATATACATTAAGTAGTAAATGTTATTTTTTTATTAATGTTATTAAATTTATTTTTTTGAGTTTTTTTCAAGCACAAATAATTATTAAGCAAACTATAAAAATAGAGGAGTTTATGATTGAATACACCCGTTGTATATCAAATTATAAAAAAAAATATGAAAATGATATAAAATACTGGTTTTGTTTCTTTCTGTTCTTTTGATTCTTGCCAATAGAAAATAAAGTGGCATAAAAGATAAAAGTTTTTGTTTCATTTAAAATGTATATGATTTTAAGAGCAAGGCATAAAATATTTTTATTATGTCACTCTGTATTGAATTAATAATTACTAATTATAAATTGTTATAAATTTAAAATAACACTATTTTAAATTTTTGGATATCGTTAATTAAAATAATAGATACTAATTTGCTATCAAAATTAAAGAAAAAATCATTTTTCAGATAATTTCATTTCCTAAGTAATAATATTTTCTAATATATATTAAGTTTGTATTGGAATAAAATAAAATCTAATAAAGCTTGTATTTCAAAACATGTTCAAATAATTACAATTCAAGTTAATCATATATCAAAAAATTGTTTCTTCTTAAAAATGTTCAATAAATATTTATTAATAATTTCTTGATTGCAGAGTTAGAGAATAATTCATTAACGAATATTAATTTAGCCTAAGTGCTAGAACTGTATTGTTAAATAATTAAATAATTGCAAGTACTACCATTTTATTTCAAATTTTTTAAACTAGTATGAGACAACACTACACTTAAATTATTCTTTTATGTATTAGAATGTATTTTGTACACATTTAGTCTCAGAAATTATTTTTTTATTTTTTTTCTAATACTGTTTAAATCTGTAGATGCACTTTATAAAATCTAATACATTAAATTGTATTTAATTTATGACAATGACAACTACATTTTTCATAATTGATTTATAGTAAATATATTAGAAAAAAATGAGAACTCTCGAAAGAAATAAAATTTAAATAGTTCATTTAAATTAGTTATCCTATTTTAAGAGTATAAAAATTATTGTGAAGTATATTAAATGATATGTACTCTTAAGTTTAGTTTGAAGGTTAAAGTTCAGAGCACGTATCAGGGTCGTATATAAATGCTAAACTCTCTAGGCTCGTGACGATGTTTTTTTTAACTTGTATGCCAATATAAATTCGCAAAAAATAATCATTTTTTGTATACTTTTTTATGTATTTGAGTTACATTTTCAGTTAAAGGAGCTTCAGGGTATAAAGCAAGTCACGCTCTTTTATTAATCTTCACAGGTGTGCTCACGTTCAGTGGGCAGTCTATATTGGCGTTCACTGATGTAGTTGTTTTAGTTATTTAGAAATAAGAATGTTCGAAAAATTGGCTGAAATAAGCGATAGATATTAGTAACGTACTTTGTAATACACTTTTTCAAGACTAAATTTAAGAGCATGTTAGAAATTTCACAATTAGTTTACAACAACGCCAGTGTTTATTGTATCTATGATTATTTAAATTATGTAAGACTTTCGTAATCAGGTATCATTTCATGTACTTTATAGATCTTTTACTTTTGTAATTTGACAACAGTTCGAAGACAAACTCCTTAAACATTTAAAGATTCAACAGTATAGATTTCTTTTTCCGTTCCTAGGACTTTTTTTATTATAAAACATTTGTTGGTTTTTCAATTACAAACATTCGTTGTGTGAGAATACAGTTTTGAAATCAAACAATATTTTATAGAAATTAGAAATAAAAAAAAACATTCGTTTTACTTGTAAGAGAAGGTTAACTTAAACTTGTGGGAAAAATCTGCACCATAGAAACTTCAAATCCGCCACACAAATATATGCTTTAATAAAATATTTCACAATAAATTTAAATACTTTCTTACAAAAAAATCATGTTTTAAAATAACTTTTTCATTCCGTCAGAAACTAAAAAACATTTTTTGATTAAAAAAAGTATTTAATTATTGATAATTGATCATTTTTATTGTTATTTATATGAAGTTTAATAATAATATCATCATTTTTAAGTAAATAAATCTCAAATACAGAAAGAATATGTATTAAATATTGAGAATTTATACAATCAGAGTATACGTACTTGTTACATGTCCTCTTATTTATTTCACTGTAAAATTATAATGTCACTGAATATAAGTGAATTAAATATATTTGGTTTGATGAAAAATAGGAGGTTTGGTCCTCGTTTGAAAAAGGTTGTACGTGAACTACATAGGATACAAATTGAAACTTAAATAACAAATTAATTTTCAACTATGTTCTATGAACTTGATTACTGAAAATCTAGACTGTAATAATATATTGATAATAATACAGAAAGAACTCAAAAATACATTGATAATAATACAAAAAGTATTCAAAGAAACTACTCAAGATAGATCTTGAGTAGTTTCTTAAACGATAATAATCTTTTATTAATACTATATTTTTCTTAAATATTAATAAAATAAAATTTAAGGAAATTTATCTAATCCTTAGACAATAATCGATTCAGTCAGCTCGATGGTATCATTCATGTTCTGTAATGAATTCAATCATTTACAAGTAATTAAAAATCTAAAAGACTGAAAAATCTAATAATTTAAAAAATAAAATACATCAGTATACATTTTTGCAAATATTATTATTAAATTTTTATTTTAAGAGTTATATTAATTTGTTTACTAACAAAAATGAAATGTTTTTAAACCTTAATATCTATTTATTGTTTTATTCTACAAATTCAACACGTTTATTATGATGAATTACTTGTTTATAACATGACGTTCGTAAAAACTGTAAAAGAAGAAGAGAATGAAGTAACAAAAAAAAGTAATCTTATTTGTATTCAAAGCCAATACGCACAAATACTGTGGAACGGAATAAAGGTGTGTAAAAATGATTACGGACATCAAACGTTGTGTATCTTAGATATATTGCAAGATACATTATGAAGCAGTCATCGTTTTCTCTTTATAAGTGATCTGATAGAAAATTAATAATTAAAACAACTATATCATTATAGTAATTTTTTTGTAATATATATATATATATATATTATGTTATATTAAGAAATATAATATTTTCTACATTTATTTGAAACAGTAAAACATTATCATACATCAGAAAATATAAAAAAAATATTCTTAGAATGGTTTTATCTTTCCGCATGTTGAATTTTAATTATTTTTATACAAAAAAAGATGGCTTTTAAATTAATCGTACAGTAAACAAATTTCGAATTCTTATCTCTGCTTAAAAAAAACCGTTAATGTCTTTGCACGGATAATCATGTGAAATTTATATCTTACATGACAGCAGTAGTTCTTGTCATGGTTAGATTATGTGAACAGTTTTGAATATGGTGTCGACATATGTAAACAATGGAGGATGATATAGTTTTTATGTAAATATATTTTTATACATGAGTCATCATTGAATATGTGCGTAAAAAATATAATAAATTATCTAATAAAAGATAATATATACAATTATAAAATTATTAATATGAAAAAAGTTAATTTATACCTTGTAATTGTTTAGAAAAAATATACACGACTTTGTGCTGCATGAATGATTATTCATGAATATATTTTTTTATTAATATTTCTATTATTCTTTAAATACGAAATTTTGTGAATTAAAAATTAGTTTTTTAACAGTAAATGATCAAATAATAATATAATAATAATTAACATATTAACATGTTGTTATTATAAATTATATGTTCCTCCAACAATTTCTATAAATACAGATTTCCATCACAAATATTATTTTAATCATAAATCCACAGAAAAAAAAATTAAAATACTCGAATGTACATTTTATGTATAATATAATGGATACCTGCACATGTTTCATAAAACATCTGTGTACGTTCTCGACTTGAATTTAGGGTAATGGCTCTCGACTATAAAAAAATAATAATATTAATTATACTATATATGCATATTTCATATAATAAAACATTCTGTAATCATTAATTATATCGTTATTATTATATATCGTATATTACAATAAATAAAAATGAATACTGTGAACTAGTTATTGATTTTTTTTTATTGACTGATAGCTTGTCGAAATTTGAATAGAAAGGTGATTGATGTAGATCATTGTACATTATAATACAGTTAATTAGATAAGTAGTTATGTGTAATGTACACTTTTTTCTTTAAGATAAATTCTGTGGATATAACGAATACAAGAGGTTTATCCATTTTGTATTAATGGTTTTTGAAAAAATTAGTTGCTGTAATTAGTGAATAGCCGTAAAAATTATATTAATGATGTAGATGGATAAATAAATTTATAATATGTACATTTATCTTTCTGATTATATATATATATATATATATATATATATATATATTATATATATATATATATATATATATATATATATATTACTTACCTCATTTTAGATTATACGAACTTGTAAATTCAAAGGAGATTGTTGAAATAATGACGAATATATTTCAAACTGTATGATTGATAATATGTTAATGAATAATCACAAATTTTGATTTCATACCAAAATATCATCCGAAACTTGTATCGATTCATGTTGAAATAACTCTGGAAAGAACATTGCATTTGAAAATATGTCATTTAAGAAAAGAGAAATATTTTTAATAAATTTAGAATAACAATAAAAGTGTTTGTAAAAACAAAATTAGAAAAATTCTGAAAGTAAGTTAAAAGTGTTGAAAATTCAAATATATATATATATATATATATATATATATATATATATATATCTTAAAAAAACATTATTAATCAAAAGATACTTTCTATCTAAAAATATATAACACTTCACATCAGAATCCATCAATTACTGCCATTATTACAAAACAGGAGTAGACATGTTGACTTGTTAAGATTTATATACAATATACTATAAATAAAATAAAATACGACTTTTCTTGTATCTCGTCGATTTATTTTCACTAATTTTAATTATTCAAGTCGTAATTTACAGATATAAGCATAGATGATTAGCTGAAACAAGTAACCGGTACGTTTTTTAAATTATATATGAAATAAACTAATAATTCTCTTTAAAATAGTTTAATAAATAAATTTTACAACTAATTTTTGATTATTGTTTAATTAAAAACATTTCAATATCTTGTATAGATTACAATTCTAAAAATACCTACACTTTGAAGAAATATTGTAGAGATATCAAGAAATTAGATATAAATGGAAAGTTTTTTTCTATGAAATGTATTTATTAAATTGTGTCAATATATTAAAAAAAATATATGAACGTGTTTAAAATATAGATAATACATTTACAATATTGTTTCAAGCTTATATATTCATGAATAAAACTGTATTTCATTATTTCATGTATACACATATATACATATATATAGATTTATATATATATATTTATATATATATTAGTATATATATATATATATATATACATATATATATATATATGTATATACAATATACTATATATATATATATATATATATATATATATATATATATATATATATATGGAAAGTTGTTTATATCGAATGGTGAATAGGAATTTTCAAATTGACATTTCCTTATTTCTATCAAAAAAATGACTAGTTGTTAGTTAACGACGATTGCAGGTGTTCTGAATCATACTTTATGCATATTTCAAAATCCATTTAATGCGGTTTTGAAAATTATATACATTATTGGAATATATAAATTGAAATATAATATCCAAGAAATAAACGTGTTAAAAAAGGGTATACTTATTAGTCTCTTGATTTGTTTTTCTTGTATAGATCTCACGATATTCAAATATATTTTCTATTAACATTATCATTTTTTAAAACATATCGATACAGTTGATTAGAAAGCATGCATTTCAATTTTGATTTGAATGATTGTAAACAGAAATACATATTATATTCCATTATTCTTTAATTTGACATTATTTATTTGAATTACTTTTTTTATTTGGTTTTTTTGAAAATTATTGACTCATATATGATAAATATTTGTTAAATTATTGTAAGTATTTTGAAATAATCTCATTAAATTCTCTTAGTTGTTTTTTTAACCAAAAATATAAAGCAAATCTACAATACAAAATCTTCGTATATTCTAAATTGTACATTAGAATTTAATACCTTGTAACTTTAATAAGATATAAATTGTACTGTCAAGTTTTTAAACAGTAATGGAACAGAATTCAATACATCTTACTTTCATTCACTTCACCAATAATAAGAATTATAGTAAATTATTCTACTCTATTGTCTGAGAGGAAATAAAACTGATAGATTCGTGTAAATATTTACGTATATTATATTCTCACATGAAAATGTCATATCTATATGGATATATATATATATATATATATATATATATATATATATGTATATATATATATATATATATGTATATATATATATATATATGTATATATATATATATATGTGTGTATATATATATGTAAATAATATGCATATATATATATATATATATATATATATATATGACTTTTAGTTAAGTTCCTAATATTTTAAATTCTGTTAAATTGATAAACCTTGGAATGTAAAAGTAAAAAAACTTTCTTAACTCTAATGGAATTCATTTCTACTATAATCTGTATGATATTAGTAGTATTTGTAAAATTTACGATATCAAGTAAGAGAAAAGGTAGTTGTTCTGTTTTAAATAAATATTATTGATTTAATATCTCAAATAAAGTCCTAAAAGTACTGAAATTATTTATTTTAGCAAAAAGAAGATATGTTGCAATACTATATTGACTTTTTAAATAATTTAACAGATATCCAGTATGAAAATAATTTTAACAAGTATTAATTATTCTATTCTTTTGAAATGACAAGAATATTTCAACTGTCGATTGACAGGTTTAAAAGCTGAAACGAACTGCAATATTACATTCTAGAATCATTTTCTTTTCTTTAATGGGGTTGGTATAAAAATAATTGCGGGTTATGATCTTCAAATTCATAAACATTTTTGTAATTTAAGTAGTTTTAAGTGGTACAGAACTGTTGGATGACAAACGCCTAACTTTGGTACAAGGTCTTGAATTGTTGTGTCGTTCTAATTCAACTAACGCCTTCAGTTGGTCATTATTAACTGAAAAATGACGCCCACGACCTTTTTTATTTTCAAAACTATCGTCATCAGAACGAAATTTTTGGAACCACCATTGCACCATACATTCCTTAACAGTACCCACACCAAAATCATCGTTTAATTTCCGAGCAGTTTCTGTTGCTTTGCCACCTGTTTTGAACTCATATAAAAATGTTCTTATTTACTTCGTTTCCATCTTTAATTCAATACTTCAATTTGAATCAAAATTAAAAATAAAACTGAAATCAATTTTATTAAAATACAGGCCGAAAAATGTACTTTAAAATGATGTTAACATGAACACGATGAAATTACACTTTCATTGAAAAATATTAAGGCTAGAATTTAGAAAAAACAAAACGCAATTATTTTTTTACCAACCTAATAGTAATTGTTATTATCAGTTCTAGGGTATGACATTGGATGTTAAGATTTTTACTAGAAATATATAAAGTTTTCAATACTTTTTCAGTTTTATTTAAATTTACATTAGAATTTTATACTACCGTTATCTTAAATGTGTCAAATATTAATTAAGTTCTTTTTAAATAGTCGTAAGAATTTACAGCTACACTAAATATTTCTACTACGTATTGGGTAAATATGTAACTAGTACTCGAACTCGAGTAATTTCTCTAGTTCATTTATTTTACTATATTTGAATATTGATCGTAATATCTCAGTGTCGATTATTAATAACTAAAAAAATATAGATTTATGTTATAGTTATTTCAATCACGATATATTAGAAATGAGAAATAAGAAAAAAATAACTTTAGAAAGAGATTCTTTAATACTTCTACTTAAGATCTTTAAATAAATCATGGTTACTAGAATTTCGTTAAGAAATTGTCTTGAATGATGATCAAACAATATACAAAATTAAAATGAAAATGTTTTCAGAAAAATGACTAAATATATACTACAAGTAATATTCACACATTATGATATCTTCTTTTATATATTATTCATTGCCAAAAATACAATTTTTTTCTAATTTGTTAGCATGTGATATAATTGGTTAAAATCTTTTTTTATTAAACTTATATTTATGTTAATTTCGAACTTAGACTACACTATTAGTAAATATTTTTTAAGTTTTTGACTTATGTCTAAAGATAACATTAATTTAAAATTATTATAGAATCATATAAATGCTATAAATTGTATCATTCATAGACATTGTTCCTTATATATTTAAATTTATTGTTTGAAAATATTTCTTTTAATTCTTTTTTCAGAAAGTGGTTTAAGCAATCCTTAAAAGCAAAAATGCTGCGCTAATTAATATATCATTACCAAAAGTAATGATATACTCTCAAATTATTGCAATATCAGGTTATAAAGTAAATGTAAACATAGCTATAATAGAAAATGGTTTAAATAATTATTATATTATATAATCATATGTATTAAAATGTGTATATATATATATATATATATATATATATATAAGATATCCATTTTAAGAAACACACTCAAATGTTATTTTAACTAATATGTTACTGTCACATATGATTGCATATACACTTAACAACAAAATTAATTGGAATCGTTTAATTTCAATGTGGCTATTTGAAATGTATTATTTAGACCAGTGTTTGTTGATAGCAAGCACTGAACTGCGATTAAATTAACACGATGATACGGATTTGAAACTAATTAGCCATGTGCACAAAAAATGTGCTAATTGGTTTCACAGAATGTGTCGTTTCCTGCTTATGTGAGTATTCATCTCACCAGCAGGTGGTACGAATTCATGTAAGTGTGATAACCCGATTACGTTATTACGGTTATTTGAAAAACGATTTGCAGTTATATTCAAACAAAGTTTGCATATAATTGCTACATGTCATAAAAGTAAGTAAGCTATTTAGTGTTTTAATAGGATGTGTGTTTTTTCTTCTTTCAAAGGGTAATAAACTGTATGTGATTTATCAATCTTTCAAATCACTTTTAAAATTGTGCACTGCAAGTCATTTTCTCATGATTAAAAAGAATAGTCTCAGATTATTCGTATTTGTTTTTATTGCCTCCTGCATTTTGAAATTTATTTGTACGCTAATTAATTTAACTTTTTTTTAAATGATTTCATTTAGTTTTTGTTTGTTTCTGTTACAGTTTATTGCATGCCTCTTGCAAACTTTATATTCAAATGTTATGTAAATATAATTAACTTATTTTAATTTACTCACACAACTATAAATATAGCTGTAATAGTTATTCAAAAGTTGTTCTCTTTTCTAAATAAAAAAAACGTTTTCGAATATATTTATTAAAGTAAAAATATTTATTTTTTTAAAGAATTCAAATTTAATTTTGATTAGCGAATGTAAATAGAATAAAATAGATGTATACAAAGTTTTTTTTTACGAAAGATGATGACATAGACATATACTTGTAATGAACACAACGATAGAAATTTATTTAAACAAACGGATAAAAATAATTAATAGGTGTTAATAGACTAGCGTTTAATTTATATTACAATTCGTAGCTTTAAGAAATCATTTAGTATTTTATATTTTTTAAACTATTTTTAAATGAATTGGAGAATTAAAATATTTGTAATTATGTTTTATAGAAATTCTTTTATTTAAATTTTATAAAAAAGACATTCTATTTACATTTTTTCTTTTGGAGAGTTTTTGAAACGAAATATTTTAATTTTTACATAATTATATCAAACTTAGAGTTATAATTATATGAGTAGAATATGAAAATAGTAAACTCACATGTTACCTTTGTTGACTGTTAAATGTTTGACTGGAAAGAACTGATGTTTATGACTATACAATACTTCCAGAATGTGTTTGATTCAAACAGATCAAAAATATTTGTACTTATACAAAACTTGGTCATATAAAATAAAAATGATTATTTATAGTAAAAATTTCTTAATGAAAGTTTGATATAAATAATATTAGGAAGCTGAAAAATATTGAAAACATGTTTTAATTATTTTTTAAATTAACAGAGATGAGTCAATAATTTAAACTTTGTTTAGATTCAAAGTTCGTAATTAAAATGCATCAACTTACTGTAAAAATATGTTCTAAATAAAAATGTTCCAGTTCAAAACAGTTACCTGCAGCAGCTACATACCGCTACTAGTACCTTTTTCACTTCTAAAACTACTCCTTGTAGGTACTTTTGGAAATCGTTTTTAGAGCAACTTCAGAAATTTCTTTTATCTCTTGAATCGTTGCATCTTATCTCTTTATCTTTTAATCTTATCTCGAAAACGGAGTCTTTTTAATAAGCTCTTTAGTTTTGGAAATCAAAAGTAATGCGGAGTTAATTCAGATGAGATTGGTGGGTAGAAAATGAGAGTAATTATGATCTTCATCGAAAACTGCTGAACCAAAAAGAAAGCACGAAATGCTGCTTTGCCGTGAAATAATATCCAGGATCCATGTTTCCAGCTATCAGACCGGTTCTTTCTTACTTAGTCACATAACCGCTTCAGAACCTGGAGATAAAAATGTTGATTCATTACTTGACACCTTAATATTCTGTCACAAGCTATCGAGAATCGAAAAATCATATCATCATAGCTTTCAAATTTGACTTCACTCCACGAATTTACTTTGATTAAAATTCTTCTTTACTTAAAGCACCTGAACCTCTCAAAAGATGTCCGACTCAGAGCATCATCTCCAAAAATTTGTGTTTCAGTCACTATCTTTCCAAATTATAAACTAAAGTTCAATTGATAGTCTTCTTTTCAATTAATTCTATTTAAAAAATGGCGAGTTACTCTAAAAAAATAATTTTTCAATACAAACTCATTGGTAATCAACTCATAGTAAGAACTGATGGATGCATCATCATATATTTTCAATAATCTCTCCCTGTACTTACTAAATATTGATCTGTGCACGCAATTTTTTGATAATTTCATAGTTTATAATTGTATATAAAAAATAAATTTGAAATAATTTCAGAAAAATATATTATAATATTTATATATGTCCCATTATACATTCTTTTAGTTTTGGCTCTTTATAAATTTATAAATACGAAATGAAAACATACATTTTTAAACCTATATTTACAAAAAAAGATGACTTGATTTTGCAATTAGTTAACTGTTTAGATCATAATTTAAGCACCGGCAAAAATCATTAAAATAATCTACTTGTAATCAGTCTTTTGTAGATTTATAGACTATAAAATTTAACAACTATGTAATTTAGATATAATTATATCAGAAATATTTCGAACATATTTATCAGAGTGATATAATGTTTATGTAAGCACACAAATATTGAAAACAGTTTTATTTATGTCAATCACCTTCACCTTCACTCGACTTTTATATATATATATATATATATATATATGTGTGTGTGCATATATATATATACACACACACACACACATACACACACACATATATATATATATATATATATATATATATATATATATATATATATATATGTTGACTAATATCGATAACTTTTAAGCAATGCAGAAAAAATAACCTCTTTTTATCATTACTCTATTGGTTGAAATTATGTATCTCCATTTAAAATCTGATTGTTTCAAGGTAAATAGTTTGATATATTTATGAGATAGTTTAAAAGAGATATATAAGAGAATATTAAACAAAACACATATCAACGTAGAATTAAAAGTAAATAATCTGAATATTTCAATTCCTTAAAAAAAATTGGTTACTGAATAAAGAATGTAGACTTTTTTTAAATTGACTTTTATAGAAATTTTAAATAGCAAATATTTGTTAATTTAAAATTTATTAACAACTTGATTCTGCTTAATGGTTTTATTTATTTATTTAACATATGTTGATTCTTTAAATATAGCAAATACATTGAATGTGTTGTCATTTGATAGAAAATTACTAAAAGTGTTTTCTTCAAAAAATGTTAATAATGTTGAAAGTATAAAAGATTTGACGAATGAGATAGATGAAACCGATTTTTTCAGTTTATTTAATATATGTGTTGTAATGACGACATTTTTAGATTTTAAGTACTGTATTTATAGGAGTATAATTACTGTTAGTCTGAGTAATATTGCAAAATTTTCTAGTAGATTTTGATAAAAAAAAACAAATTTACGATCTTATAAAAAATATTTCTTGTATTGTATTTGTTTGAGCACATAAGGCCAACAATAATTCAATTTTGATTATAAATTAGTGACTAATTATTTGAAATAAAAACTAGTTTTAAATTTTATTTTGGTTAAAATGTCTTAATGGTACTGTGATTTTTAATACATTATCATAGTGAATCATTTTTTTATCTAAAATTACAGAATATAACAAAATTAAACAAATTCTATAATATATATTCTATAAAACATACAATTAAAAGAAATATATGAAAAGATTATTCACTTATTTCATAAACCTTAATCAGAGATTTTTCTATACCTTATTACTTTGAGCATGATAGCATTGCAATATAAATGTTCATAAGAAACATTTAAAAATTATAAATAATCACTAATTTAATATATTTGATTAGAAATTATTTTTGTGGTTTGCAGGGTATGTGAAAAATTCATTTATAAATATATATTTAGTCACACCGCTAAAAATTATTTTATAAGAAATACATAATTTGTTATTAAACAATTATTATAAATTTGAAATACGCCGTTTTAAAAATTAAAAAAATCCTGATTTTATTTAGTTGACATTTATATTATTTTTAGATTTGTATTAGTTGTCCTTTTCTAAAAATTATAATTCAATTTTTTTTTTATAATAGTCGACAGATTTAAGAAATTAATAGATATATAGAATATAATAATCTATTTCTGGTTGAATTGTAAATGTTGATAAAAACAATTTTAAAATAAAAGGCTCTAATATAAAAAGAAGGAAACAATATATATATATATATATATATATATATATATAAACAATATATATATATAAACAATATATATATATATGTTTATATATATATATATATATATATATATATATATATATATATATATATATATATATATGTTTATATATATATATGTTTATATATATATATATGTTTATATATATATATATATATGTTATATATATATATATAAACATATATATATATATGTATATATATAATCCATTATTTATTTATAACATTTTTATTATTCTCAATCTAATAGATTGGTCCTTTTTAAATTTGAGATAATAAAATATTTATATTCCGTTCAAATATATTTTATTATGGATAAACACTTATGGATATCACATAAACACTTTTTAAATTTCAATTCTGTTAATATAATATTCTTCATTATTTTAGATCTTTAAGCCATTTTTATCTATAAACGACTACAGCGCCTAGCATTAAGTTTTATAAATTAAAGAAAAATAATTAAACATATAACAAAAAATAATAGTAAAAACGTGTATATTTTATAAAAATTCTTATTTTAAGAATATAATAAGATATAATAATAATAAAACGAATACACGTATTAATAAATATAAAAGAATCAAAATTTTCAAGCAGAACAGGGGTTCATAATTTAATTACTTGATAGAAACTAAAGTAAATATCTTAAGGTTATATATATATATATATATATATATGTATATATATAAATATACATTATATGAAATAAATGTTTAAATTAAAAAATATATTCTCAATTTAAAACTGTACGCAAGAACCTTTCAGCAACCATTATTAAACATAGTTTCTTCAGTGACAGTCCAATGTTTACTAATTAAAATTTAGATTAATAATTTACATCTTCTTAATTGATCGATGATTACTTAACTCACTTTCTTGTTGACAGCATACCAAATAGCATTTACAAGAAAACAAAACAAGTATAAAAAGTGTACGGATGAAACATTAACTCTCTTTTACGTAAAGTTTTAAAACATTAATCACATCGGCGGCATGTCTTTAAGTCTTAAGCAACAAAACTGGATGCATTTAATGATGTTACTTTTTGCATAACTGCAAAGAATGACCTAACACGATGCATAATTGAAATTATATGAAAAACATTTATTGGAAAGTGTGTATAAATATATAAGTATGCAGTATTGAAAACTGTACATAAAATACATAAAATGAATGTTAATGTGATTTTAATACTCTTGA
Organism: Acanthacorydalis orientalis; assembly: GCA_034766995.1. NCBI lineage: Eukaryota > Metazoa > Arthropoda > Insecta > Megaloptera > Corydalidae > Acanthacorydalis > Acanthacorydalis orientalis. The sequence continues at coordinate 47,648,733 of CM068313.1, read as the reverse complement.
GAAAGTTCAAAAAAATATCAGAACTGACCTCAGACACTAGAAAATTAACATGTACGTTGATAACGAAACACTTCATAAATCACTTTGACAGATGGAATTTTAATAAAAATAATAACAAAGAAAATATAAAACTCAAATAACTTGTTTATTTACGAGTACATATATATTGACAGTCAGTTTAGTCATTATAAGGAAAAATTCAATGAAAAATTGAGTAATATTTAATATATATGCACATTAATAATATGTTATTTCGAAAAACATAAATAGCTGATTTATAGCAAGTCCTAAAATAATTGTACAAAGTGAAAGTTAGTTGCAAATAATATTAAATATTTTTTCTTTGTGGTGTTTTAAAATTTTATTAATAATAAATCATCTTTTTACCAAACGAAAAAATTATTGAAATAATATGTAACATAACTGGTATAAAATGAATTTTATTTAAATTTAATATTTTGATTTACTTATTTTCGTTGAATATATATATATATATATATATATATATATATATATATATATATACATATATACATACACATATCTATATCATCATTATCATCAGCTTCTTTCAATCTACTGCTGGATAAAGGCATCTTCCACGATTTTTAATTTTGTATAATTTAATGCGTCTCTTTTACATTGATTTCTAATAACAATTTTAATTTCCTTATCCCACCTAACCACTGGTCTTTTCCTTGGTATTTTTGTATTCCCCGGTACCCAGATAACAATTTTAGTGTCCATTGGTTCTTCTTTCTTCTTGCAACATGCCTCGTTCATTTCCATTTCAGACTCTTTACTCTTCTTATTACATCTGTGACTGTGTTTTCGTATACATTCTATTCTTTTTTATCTCTTATTGTTATTCCTAGCATGCATCTTTCCATACTTCTCTGTGTTGTTTTGAGTCTTTGAATGACTTTGGAATTACGCATCCATGTTTTGCTTCATAGGTAAGGTATGATAATATTATATATATATATATAAATGAAAATATGTCTGGAAGCAAATAATTTAAAAGTAAATTCTAGTTAAAAAGTTATTTAAGTAAAAAAATAATCACTGAAGAAAAATATAAAAGTATTTCAATTTGTTATAAGCAGCAAGTTAAAAATAGCGTTCAGTTTAAGTTTATTACAAATATTTTTTATTATCAAGCAAGAACAAAATAAATAGCCTAATTATAATGTTAATATTTTCCATTAAGACAATGTCTCATTTAGTATAAAAAATAATGATGCTGTAAGAAGTGTAAAATGCTGAGTAGGAATGACGATGGAAAACTACGTACACGAAGAATATTTCTTATTAAATATTTGATGTAAAGACCTGTGTTTTCGTGACTTTCAATAAGATGTAACATGGCTCTCAAGTGTTTAAAATAAATTTAATGAGTTGAAACAATTAAAATATGTCGATTATAATATAAATGAATCTATTTTATTAGAATTAATTAATCGAGAAATTAATTTCTTGATTGATTTATTGTAATTTAATATATTTTAGAAGATAATTGACAGTGACAGTTACTTCAATTAGACCTTTAATCATTTTAATTTTTGTAAATTGTTTTGTAATTGTTAAATTACAATTCATTTATTTATTATTTTTATTTTAAAAATGTAAAATTGTATTTTACACATAAAACAGTTTTTCTTCGTAAATTTCATATTTTTGTTATATATATATATATATATATATATATATATATATATATATATATATAAATAATTGGTGGCGTTGGCTGTTGTGAATTATTTAGTCTGTTTGCGTTTAGAAATCCTTCATCTTATTGCTAGACTTGACTTTATCATTAAGTTATCAAAGACTGATTCAAAAACTGAAAATGATTTCAGATAGATGACTTCACATATGATTTCAAATGAATAATAATACCAAAGTGATTTAGCAGGATCAAGTCTGTCAAAATATATTTAGAAAATCAGATAATTATTACTTTAATATATATATATATATTAAATAATATATTTTTTACTAATATACTAAGTTGAATCACACTACATATAGGGGGATTCAGCTTAGGTTTCCAGACGGAAGTATTAACAAACACAAAAATGAAAAAAGACATGTTATCCTCTGTTTAGTATTTTGGTTCAATTGTATCTGTTATTCGTTACATTACTCGTATTCACTGGTTTCCTCTTCAATCTTAAAATATAATTTTCAACACTGACATTTCTATCATTATGTGTACAATTATTAGTTTGTATCGTTTCTTTAGGCTACATATTATTATAAAAATCGTTAAGTGTATTGAATGTTACTACAAAATTTTTTTCACTTCAAAGAATATTTTTTTCTTATACTGTTGATTTAGTTCAATACAATATTATTAAAAGGAACTGGCAAATATAATTTCATTATATTAATATTCTTTATTTTAGGAGTATATATTAGTAATTTTTTTAAACCTATTACAGAACCATATTTGTATATATATATATATATATATATATATATATACATACATACACATATATGTTTTATTTTTAACAGTAACTCAAACATACATAAGTTAAGCTCGACATGGTTATGAACAATATGTACTGCAATGAAAAACTATGTTAAATTTATATATATATATATATATATATATACATATGTATGTATATATATATATATATATATATATATATATATACATATGTATGTATATATAATAAGTACAATGTTAAGGAATATAATATTGAAAATTAGTAAAAACACCTGATTTGTTTATTTTGTAACATACTTAAACTTTTGAAATAATTGAGAAGCAAAACACTGTTGAATTATTTTAGATATTAAAATATTTTCTTAAAAAAAATGTTTCATTAGTAATTATATTTCAATGTAAATTATTTGTTCACTTATATACTTTCATATTTATGTATGTATATATATATATACACGTACATACATATACACACATACATCCAACCACATAAACACACATACACACACATATATACATGTTAATATGTATATTTATGTTAATTATCTATCCATAAGTTATTATTATTTTGATATTAGGCATTTTAAATGCTCTCAATGAAATTGACATATTATGATATTGTTAAATTTACTAATATTTTTATATTATATTAGTTACATATTTATACATAATATATATATATATATATATATATATATATATATATATATATATAGCGTGTGTACGTATATCGTGCAAGTTTGAAAGCTTTATGAATGTACGTAATAAGTAGCAACTGGAAATGATTGTAACATGTCACATTTGAAAAACTTGTCTATATTTTGTTCATATAAATATCTCGATCAACTATTTGATAATTATACGCTGTAAAAATATTTGGACCTGCTCTGCTTCAGGCATAAATATATAGTATTGATTAACATAAAGTAAATAGGTCATATATATTTTTTTATATCTTTATGGTACTCTTAAATTAATGTTCTTAACACCCTCAGATCGTATACAGTTAAATTTAAACGACAATTTCTAAACAAGATAGTAATATATGATTGTAATTAACTTCGAGTTATTAACTCCAACTTGTTGTATGTATATATATATATATATATATATATATATATATATATATATATATATATATGATAAATCATCCGTCATTAAATAATCCATTATATACATCTAATACATCGATAAGGTGATACTTTCATTCAGAGTATTCAACACTTCTTGACATATTAAACAAATTGTTGGCTTGTCAGTTGTCGCAACCTTAACACATAGTTTTTGTTATTTTAACTGTAAAAAATACCGTTCTTTGTGTACGTTGTATTACAATTTGTCATTTTGACATTAGAACATAAAAATATTTATTGTATATTTTGAGATATGGTCATGCAAAATGTATTTATCGAAAAATGAATAAATCTTAAGCTAGTCTTTAGAAATTGAAAATCGTTTTTAATGTTTGAAATATTTACATAATCCAATTTCGTGAATTGATAATTTATCTGTGAAATAATTTATTGGGGTTCATAAATTGAATGTCGATTTGTAAAGACTTGGAAAGTAACTATATTTGTATGATTTGTAAGACAATTTATTATTTTGTTAAATTTTGTAAAGTAGATTGTAGTTGTTGATAATTATTTTTTTCATTTTTAATAAACACTGTATGAATAAATTTTAGTGAAAATTTGACTCTTATCTAAGACGTACTTAAATTACATTTCAAATAATAAATAAATAAATAATATAATCCCCTCTTTGGACAGACATTTTTAAATAATTGTTTTTAATTTACTATCAAAAATTTAAAATTAAAATGAATCAATAATTTATTACTGATACTTTATAATAAAATAATGTACACTTTATTTTACCATTAGAAAATATTTATTGAAAATGTCTATCATTTCTTCCTTTTTAATGGATGTGGATATTTAAGAGTAATAAATTATTGATTTTTATTTACAGAAATGCTATTCTGTTAACGATAATTTTCATATTGTTATATCTTCTAATCATATTGTTATATTTAATTATATAAAATTAAAAAAGAGAGTACTTTGGTCATACTTTGGACAGATACCTGAACCGATACAGCAATCAAAGCAGTGGATAACGACTGGTGAAATTACGCCGAACAAGGCGAATACTGATTTGTCGGCAGGAAGGTTATGGCCACTGTTTTTTTGGGATTCACAATGAAGCATCCTGATCGACTACTTAACGATGGGAAAAACAATAATAGGAGCCTATTATGCAACATTATTGGACCGTTTAAAAGGAGAGCTGAATCAAAAACTGCCAATGTTCGATAACTGATTATTGATACTTTTTGATTGTTATTTATATTGACTGCATTCTTTTAGAATTCTCAACCATATATTCAAGAATGTTTTATAACTGATTTTTGATCATTTTTGATTGTTTTTTATGCTAATTTCATGGTTTTTACATCATCTTTGGTATCGAATTAAGTGTGAAGATTGCGAGCGCAGCAGTCGTAGCTGGAGCGTCATGTTAATTAGACGTTACTTAGCTGCCTTCATAAGTGTATCTTTTGATCACAATATAAACGAATATTTTTTGCGCTTAGGTTTTATTTGAGTTCTTGAATATATTTACCCAATTAGAATATTTTACCCGTTTCTATTGATAAAACAGCCAAGTTTGGCATACAAAAAAAGTGCTTATTCAACAGTACAACAAGCCGTCCCACAAATCGAGTGTCGTAATGGTAAAATTGCACGAATTAGGTTTTGAATTATTTTTTCATCCACCCTATTCTCCGGACTTCATTCCGTGCGACTTCCTCTTCCCACCTGAAAATTTGGCTCGATGCGAAGAAATTCTCGCCGAATGAGGATGCCATCGACACTGGAAATACGTATTTTACAGACTCGCTGGACTATGTATATAGCCCTCAATGGAAACTATGTTGAGAAATAAAATCGATTTTTTTTTTCTCTAACGGTGTTTAACTTGCTTCTTTATTATACTTAGCAAACGACCCACGTATATATATATATATATATATATATATATATATATACATTTATATTTGTAAATAACATATATATGTATATATATATATATATATATATATATATATATATATATATATATATGTATATATATATATATTTATTCATGTTAATGTATCTGTTTATATGTATGATTTAGCCAGTGGTGGTTTATTGTCATTTAAGTATTCATAAATATACATTTGCAATCATATCTATATACGTAATATTATTACTTTTGTGAAAGTCTGCATAAAAATTACCTAATCACCCAGTTCACATTTCGTGATTAAATAAAGCATAAAATATGTATCAGTGAATTAATCACCTTAATGATGATATACTATATATATATATATATATATATATATATATATATATATATATATATATATATATATTTAGCGGTGTATTGCCTGAGTAAAATGGTAAAATTGTCCGCTCAAGACCAAATGATGTCATTTTTTGTGTGATGTGCCGACCGAAGTAGAAAATAATTGACTTAGATTGATTTATCAGACAACAAATGGAACATAACAAGCGATTTTAAGTAACAGGTTCACTATTTTCGAATAATGTATTTACAAGTGGTTCTACACTTGTAAATACGAACGGCAATAAACGAGCGTAGAATTATTACTACTTTTATTGTTTGTTTTACAATAAAAGGGTAATAAACAATGATTATAAAAATATCTTTTAAATTACATGAATCGCTTTTGTAGTTGAAACGTATTAAATTTGATCGTTATGTAATTATTTTTTTGTGCTTAGTTTTATAAGTGTTGATAGACGATTTTTTACAATTGTACAATTTTTAACAATTTGTTTTTAAATTATTTAAATTGCATACAGAAATATTATTAAGTGCTGGAACTTAGCGAATATTTTTTAAAAATAAACAGAGAAATTATATAGGAATATTTTTAAAAAAATATTGTTTTGTTTTTGAATATATATATATACATATATATATGTGTGTGTGTATGTGTGTGTGTGTGTGTGTTTGTGTGAGTAAAAAATTAATAATAGACGCAAAGAAATAAAAAAAATAATTTCTAGCATAAGTTTATGCAGATATTTGGAAAACTGATATTGACTGAAATGACTGATATTAACCCTTGAATTTTATAAATATACCTTTAATGAAAGGAATATGACTGAAAGTTATGGATTATTTTGATATATATTCCTTAGAAATTTATTAAATTCTACTGTTCGCATTTTTTTCTTCATTTTCTCTATCGTAACGATTACGAAAACTCTACATATAAATAATTAATTGATTTAGAGTACGTAATATTATTCTAAATTGAATATAATATGATTACAGTATTCTGAACTGAAATTTTTATATCTTTATTTATTTCATATATATATATATGCGTGTCTTTTATTTCTGTTATTTTCATTCTTTTAAATTGGTGAGAACTTATTAAAAATCATGAAATTATGTTGAAAAAAGGTGAAATTTATTTTTTTTATAACAATTAACTTCTAATACAGACTGGAATTAGAAAAATAAGTTTCAGTATATTATAACGAACATACTCAAAGAGAGAGAGAGAGAAAGAGACAGGAGAATTTGAAAAACAATTAAAATACTTGTAATTATAAAAGTTCTAATTAAATATATAGTTTTGATCAAATATAAATAAAACATCCAAGTACTAAGAAAGTATTTAATTAAAAATGCTGAAAGTTTATAATTAAAGTAGTTGTATTTAATTCTTACTTATAATCGCTTACAACTGAATATTTTATACAACAGTGCATTAATAATTTGAATATTAATATAATAGAAATAATTTGTTTTTATACAACTGTATATTGAGTATTTATATGCTTTTACTAAATTGTACAATTTGACATGTGCCATTAATTATACTTTCGTAAATTAGCAAAAAATATAATGTAAGAATATGTGTATTAAAATATTTTAAAAGATCCTGAAACGGAAATAATATAAAGTTTCATGATATGAATTCAACGTAATCAATCATCATTCTGAGTTTATTTCTTCTCTAAATTCATCGTACACTGATTTAGTTTCAGCTTAGTAGCAAACATTTAGTGTATGAATATTACAGTAGATTTTTTCTTAAGAAATATTTGAAATGAGACCAATGCCCTTGTATTTTTTGTTTGGAGCACGATGCTCTGTGGTTTTTTGTGTAAGGTTAATGTAAAAGATCAATTGTGTTGTACAAAAATGCAAAATTAAATTTATGCTCATAGCTCTTGACGGTGTAAGAACATTTGATAAGGATATGATATAGCAAACATGACAAGAAATTGATTATCGTTTTGAACATCTCCACGCAATGTATAAAATTAACATGTAACATTGTTTTATCATCTGTTGTTTTCTTTTCTGTTTACTAAATGAAATAAATTAACTGAGTTTTCTTGTAACTTTTATAAATTACAATAATAGACACTGTAATTAAATATTCGAAAGTTTACCTTTTCTTCCGAGTTAATTAAATTCTTATATTTTTGTTCACTCTCTACCCTTACACAATAAGTGTACTAATTCATAAAGAATTTTAAATGTCAACATGTCAATTACAATTTAAACATTTAAAAATACTAAATTGATGTATCAGTTCTTATAAAAGACGTGTGATATTTGCGCTGTCAATCAAAGTAATTGCTTCGTAGTGTTGTTATACTTTAAAAAATCATCTTGATCAAATAATTGAGTACTAGTTAAGTGCTGTTACAAAAATTCATTTCAATAGACAGATGCATGAGTATTTAGTTCAGAATTTGTTTCAATGACTTAACGAGTTTTGAATCTGTCAGATTTTTACATTTTAATAATTTAGTGCTAGGTATTTTATTTATGTTATGGCGAGATTTTTTTATGTTTAGTACATTTTATTTTTGATTCGAATAAAGTGAAAATGATTATTTTAAATTCACAATTAATATTTCTTTATAAAAATAATCGTTTTATTAAAATATTTAATATGAATATAACATCATTAATTTTAACTCATTCAAACTTTCATAACTTTACGTTTGGTTTATTAAATTTAATATATATATATATATATATATATATATATATATATATATATATATATATATAAGAGAGAGAGAAGGAAAGAGAGTGTTGTAAGAAATGAATAGAAAGAAAAATAATAAGAAAAATAATAGAAAAATAATCTTGTAAAATGAAATTTTAATGATACTTTTTAAATATAAATTTATTTCTAATATTTAATAATCTTAGTTCATAACTGAATGATTAGTAAATAAATGAATAATTCGATGAATATACGAAATATCGTATATATCGTATGAATATACGATATATCGTATATATATATCGTATATAAATTCAATCTATATCGTATATATATATCGTATATAAATTCAATCTTTATCATATTCAGAAAAGAAATATTTACTTTAGAACTTTTAGTTTAATAAAATTGGCATGCATTTTTATTTTCGATCTAGGCATTCATTTGGAGTTTTATATCCTGTTATACTAAGTTAATTATATTTAGTTATCATGTAAGTTCTAAGTATTTTTTGTTTCAGATTAGTCTAAAAATTGTCATTTTTTCATATATTGTGAATAAATAACAAATTGAAATTTAAATAATTGCCTTGTTTCATAAATGTATATCAGATTTAATTCATTGTTGTTTCATCTTCAATTTGATTAGATTGAAATATACTCAGTCTGTAAAATTAGTTGATCGTACAATTTGTATAAACTATTGTTTTGTGTTTTACATTAAGTTTTTTGACTGGCGGTTTGATAATTACAGTGAAATTTTAATTGTATCATGTATATAATTCATTTTGTAGAGATAATTTAGTCTGATAGATATACCGGATGATGTTATCATCTAGCACGTGATATAAATAAGTTCTACTGTGCAAAACCCTACATTTTTATAAAGAATATGATGAATTCAAATTCAGATGAAGTTGATGTTGCATTAGGTGTTACAGGAAGACATTGATCAGGAAGCTTCAGGTGGAATTGAGGATTATGTCCTCTTAACAGTTCAGTTAATATCTAAAAATCGCTTAAAGTTTTGTTGTAAAATGTTCAAATAAAGAGTGTACTATTTGTATATTTGAAATACTTTTCTCAAACGTTTTCTGTTATCCATCCGGATGAATTTTACCCACTTTATACATATGAGTTCAAACTCAGTGATTCACAGTTAGATCTTAAAATATCTTTAAAGTCTTATAGGTCGGAGATTTTCGTTAGGATGTGAAGAATTTTTTCCTCGGCGTCGCTTCACATATTTTAGTCAGTACATCTTTAGTGTCCAAAGGTATCTTCTTACTGGCTTACCAAACTCTTTCACTATTTTAGTTTTGTTTTATGGAAAAACGCATGAAAATTTATATAAAAAAGAATAATTTTTTCCCATGAATGCATTTTTAAAAAATATTAGACAAATTAAGATAAAAGATAAGTAGACAAAAGTTATTATTTTTACTTAATGGTTTCGAAATTTATTACACTGAAGCACTTAATTTTCTACTTAACATTTCATTTTCAACATTAAAAATTTAATTGAATTTTATGTTTGTATTTTAATAACAGAATAAGTTTGTATGTGAGTATAAAAATATTATAAAAGTGTTTCCTTGTACTTATTTATAAGATAAGTATGAACTTCACGTATCTTACTTTTATCATAATTATAGAAGAATTACAAAACGTTCATTTTTTTTCACATTTAATTTTTAGCAATATTTAGTTGCAGTTTTGAATATAATTATTAAATTAATAACAGCACTAAAATATGACCTAAAAACCAAAAAAATAAATTATATCCGAGCACATAAAAACGATAATTATAGTTACTGATGCTTAATAGTACAATTCTTCTCATCGTAAAAATATAATAAATACTAAGCAGAAATAACATTTTCGTTCACTACTGTTACAACACACAAATAATTTATAGCACGATCTGAAAATTACACTAATTCTGTTTTATAGCAACGGTGTGAAATCGATTTCATATATATATATATATATATATATATATATAATATGTATTTAATTAATTTATGTGTTAGTAAATTTTACACCGATCATAAATTAAATCAATCTGTCTAAATCGCCACGAATCTATCAATAATCGAAAAATATATCAATTTAAATAACAACATTATCATTGGTTACATGAAATTCTGTACAGTAGGCCAATGAAAGTTTTATCTGATTTAATTTATTTGTAAATACGACTATGTTGTTATTTATAGTGGGAGATGTGTGTAAATCGTGCGAAAATATAAAATAGATGTGAAGTAAATCTTTTATATAAGATCAATTTTAGATTACGTTCGATTAAAAAAACATTCATTTGATATATAAATTCGTATTGAAATATGTACATGCTGTTTGACATTTAAAAAATAGATCATTATATATTTATTACTATGTAAACGTTATAAACGACAATAATATGACTAAACTGTAATCGATCAGCTTTCTACTTATAGTATGTGTATATTATATACATATGCATGCTAATCTATTAGGTTGGTAGAAAATTGCGGATTATGCCCTTCAATTACATATACATTTTTCTCTCTTCTGATTTTTCTTGATTTTCTTAAGTAATATAATAAATATGAAAATAAATTAAAGTTATAGGTATAATATTAGGTTGGTAGAAAAATAATTGCGGTTTATGATCTTCAAATTCATGTACGTTTTTCTATCCTAGTTGTTTTATGTGGCCCGGAACTGATGGATGATTA
>CM068313.1:47627495-47634995 GCA_034766995.1 Acanthacorydalis orientalis | reverse complement strand
TATATATATATAAATATATGTATATATATATATATATATATATATATATATATAAATATATATATATATATATAAATATATATATATATATATATATATATATATATATATATATATATATATATATATATATATATATATATATAATTGTATATATTTATATATATATATAAATATATGTATATATATATATATATATATATATATATATATATATGTGTTATGTATATATGTATGTTTGCATAAGTGTGTGTCTATGTCTATAAAATAATTCAAAATTAATTAAGTTTGCAATTTGTAATTTGCTTGTAAAAAATCAATTACAACCTTATTTACCAATAATCTCATAAAATGTAATTAATATCGACTTAAAAGCATTGAAATTAAACGTAATAATACACCATGCGGTTTCTCAAAGAAATAAAATAGAAACTCTTGATGAAATACGATGATTGATGAGAAAAGTGTGCTAAAATTATAATTAAAAATACTGAACATTACGCATTCGTAACGGAGATTGAGAAAGGGCTATTTTTGATTGATTGATTGATTATAAGATTCGTTATATTTATTCATTTGATTAGATATTTAGATCAGTACTTAACTTATATCATTAAACATAAAATATTATAATATATTTCTAGTATTCAATATTTATAAAAGAATCAAATATGAATAAAAACAAACAAAATTATTTAAAATTATATTTGTACTCTAAATAGTCCTTTGTGTAAAACGACTTCTTATTTGTACTTCATTTTCATTTTAAAAATATTACATACTATTGAAAGTCATTATTTAGTATTATTAATTTTTGAAATATAAAATAAATTATATTGCTTATATATTTTTTAAAATTATACAATAAATATATGTGTTCGCAGTAATTAGTCTTTATTGGTTTTTGTGATTGTTTTTTACTTTATTAAATTTATTTCGATCTTGTCAAAGGCGTGACTCAGTATAAAAAGCATTAAAATGAAAAAAATAAACTTTCTTTCATAAAAGGAATTGTCTAATTAATTAGCGAACGCGAGCCGTGTTAATACAGGACAAATAACAGATTAAGTACCATTTTATTGTCGTTGCCATTAACAAACAACAAATTTTTATCACCATAGAAATATAGAATGTTGGCAACTTATAATATAAAAATAAACTAACAATTTTCCCTTTGAATTGCATCACTCAACAAATCTGAATAATAAATATAATTATATTTAACTATGTATTCATATGCAAGTTAATTATGATTAAGTGACATTAGAGCATGGAAAAACTATTAACATAGTAAATTAAATTTGTGTTTTTAAATATTAATGATTTAATTTATATGCTTCGGTTAATAATTAAGTTTATACCTTAAACTTATAAAAAGCACAATAAAATAATTAAGATAAATGAAAATAAAAATTCAAATTAAATAAGTCAATTCTTATGTGATTAACCATAAAAATAAATAGTTTTCTATTACATAGCTAACTGGAAATTATTAGGTAGTTATTTTTTTACAGTCGTGAAAAATTGTTCAATTTATCTAATAATTATAAAATCAGTAATTAATATTTTTCCTAATGTAGGTAAATTATTATTTTGGAATTTAATAGTCGTGAACACATATACAAAACATTTTTTTTTTAAATTGGAATTATACAGTTTAATGAAAAGAGTATTATTAATATTATAAAGTAGAATAGTAATAAATAATATAAATAGAATAATAGGCGTACAAATCAATTCGGTGCCTTTAAATTTAATTAATCATAACTCTTTTTTAAATTAAAATATTTTCTCCTCATTTTCAAATTTTAAATTATAAATCTCAACATTTAAAAACACTATATATCTTGGCCAAGTTGTTGGCATAACCTCATAAAAAAGTAGTGAACATGATGTCGTTCGAAAAGCAGCATATTATGCATTGCATAATTTTTGCATTCTAGTTAAAAAAATGCTGTCGGAGTCATGGGAATGATTTGTTCAGTTTTAAAAAAAGCGGTCGTGACGTATAATACATGCAAATAATTACTTCGAATGTAATTTTGATCTTTCCGGTCAGGAATGTCCCGGAAAATTGAAAAAAAATAAAGACGAGGAGCTAAAGCGAATATTAAGTGAAAACTCTACTCAAAGTGAATAGGAAATCGCCAAAAAATTCGAAGTTACTCAGCAAACAATTTCCTATCGTCTACATCGGGTGAGAAAAATTAAAAATATAGCCCAATGGATTCCACACAAGCTCAGTCTGGAAAAAAGAAAGAAAGAAGGTGTTATACGGCTATGTCCTAGCTAACAAGATTCAAAAAGAAAGATTTTTTTTATAAAGTTATAACCGGGAATAAAAATGTTTTTTTATGAAATTTCTAAGTACCAAAAATCATGGATTGCGCTTGGTGAACAATCGACATTAACTTCGAAATAAAATTTTCATTACAAAAAAGTATTATTGTGTATTTGGTGAGATATTAAGGGTGTGATGTATTATGAATTGCTCGAACCTGGTCAGACTGGAAATTCTGAGCGTTATCACCAACAGCTCATCCGTTTGAGTGACCAATTAGAGACAAAGAGACCATTCACTGGCGAGGGAACGGGGCAAGTCATTTTATAGGACTACAACGCTCGGTCGCACATCGCGAAAGGGATTAAATGCATTATTTGTTCGTTTGACTGAGAAGTTGTCTCTTAAGCGGTATCATCGGATCTAGGCTCGTCAGATTATCATCTGTTCTGGTCACTCCAGCAGCATCACTTGATACCCACTTTAAAACAGTGGAAGAGGTTCCAAATTGCATTGACATCTTCATTGCCTCATCTTTGCTATATTTTCTCAACACGGAATTCGTTAGTTATCCGACACATAAAGCAAATTTATACAAAAGAACGGCGTATATTTTGAGGATTGTCATTTATTCCATTTTTGTGTAAATAAACATTCATTTTCTCAAGAAAGGCATCGAATTAATTCTTACACCTAATACTTGAATCAAAAATAGAATAAATAACAATATTATAGAATGATTTCTATTGTATACTAATACTATGTTACTATACATTTTCATAAAAGCGTGATGTTATCCTTGACCTTTCTTGTTGCAAGACGTTCATAAAATTTCGCTTATTTGGAATGTAATGAGTTCGAATTCTGCGGTCTAATTCCTTCCAAATACTCTCAATTACATTTATGTGTAGAGATTATGTTGGCATTTAAATAACTTTCGAATGGTTATATAGTACTTAAGTTTTTATAAAAACTAAATAAGATGCATATTTAGATCATTGTTCATATATAATTTAAAAATATTTTTTTTCAGTGCTATTTTAAATTGTCTATAAGTTTATATTATAAAATGAAGTGTGTTCTAATAATTGATAATTTTATTGTGGATATATTTTAACTAAAAAATATTTAATATTAATTTTCTCAATGTTAATTTAAGTTTTTTTTATGGGCGTAAATACATACTGAGTAAAGTTGATAGGTGGATAGGTGGCTACTGTAATATAACTTAGTATTTAGTAGTTTAAGATAGAAATGAAACATAAAAAAAGCTGTTTACTGCATTGTTATTTTTCTTTTATAAATATTTTTTTTTGGCTTAATGCAATATAGCTGTACAGAAACACGCTAACTTATTGTACAAAATTTATCTAATACCCGAAAATCGGACATTCTTACTCGAACATTAAATATTGAAATAAGTTTGGGATAAAATTTGAATACCGATATAACCTATTTACCTGTCCATGAAAAATAATTGTGATTTTATTAAGACATTAATTTTTAATTTTAAGTTTTTTATTGAATCGTTTATAAAAAAATAAATATAAAAATTTTCATAGAATTTGTTAAAGGATTTCAAAAATTAATTATTAATTTTTTACGGCTATATATTTTTGATTAAACATGAAATTTTAGAAGACTATTTTGTTAAGAATTCAAATATAAGGTTGAAAAAGAACTAGTTATACAAATATTATTTTAAAATTCAAAATAAAATGAATATGCAAATAAAATTTCGGTTTAAATCTTAAGGTGAGTAAGACATACGTGTTAAAATTATAAAAATATGTAATCATGTATATTCATGTTGTAATTTTAAAATTCTTAACTACGTGTATTTTATTATAATAACTTTTTGTTTATATAAATTATGTACATAAGAAAAACATTTTTATGTATAAAACATACAGACTAGTGAAAGTAAATTTAATAAAATGTATATCAGTGAAACAATTAAATAAATCATGTCGTCATCGAGGGCATTGATTGTTCGATTGATGAATATGCCACACTCGGCCATCACGTATTATTGACACTGATTTGCAAATCATGCGTAAAGAATGTCTTGTAAAACGTTTTTTTACTTTTTAATACTCGCCTTAGTGGAATATTTGACAATTCCTAGTATATATCACGGATTTTAATCAGTATTTTGATTTTTTTTGTATTATTTATAGCTTGTTTCATTGAACATTGACCATGACTATTTGGTTTTCAATGAATTTTGATAATAAGTGTGTATCGATTTAATTTGTTTAAGTGATGAATCATCTTGACTGTAAAAAGTTTTTTACAAATAACGTTTTTAAGTATCAAATACACTGAATTTCATTGAATTTTGATTATAAGCAAAACTTGTTTATATTTACATATAAATAACAGAACAAAGTGTATATTGTAATATTTGTATCTCATTTTTTTTACAATATTCATCTTGAAATATATATATATATATACATATATATATATATATATATATATATATATATATATATATATATATATATGTATATATAAGTCTTCACACGTACATATTTGTGATATTGAATGATTTATTGTTAAGGTTTTAGGGCATGTTAACATCTAAGGTCATTATAATATGAATACAAAACAAATAAAATGTTTTGTTTTACTAATAGAAAAATTCAGTTTTTCATTTTCAATTTAAATTTTTTAAACTAATTAAAAGCTGTTTTGTTTATTAAATTTTAAAAATAATATTTTTATTATATATATATATACATAAATATATATTTATTTATATATATATATATATATATATATATATATATATATACATAAACATATATATATATATATATATATATATACATATATATATATATATATATATATATATATATATATATATATATATATATATATATATGTATATATATATATATATTTGTAAATATACTAAATTTATAAATTTGAAACGAGTAAAAATAAATCACTTCATAAAAAAGGAGCCTTTGAGCTTTGAAGTAATATAGTTAAAACTTAACGAATTATATATAAAAAAATAATAATTTTTATTACTTAGATTCGAATATAAATGGTCCAAATATATTTTTTACAATTTTAATGGAACATGTGTCTTTTTCAAATTTACACATCTTTTTATTCTCTGAAAAGAATTTTAACCAAAATATTAAATCATCTGTTCTTAGTGGAAAATTTTCTTTTATGATTTAATAAAAAAATCATATCTAAAATATTAAAAAAATGTACCCACATGTAAATTATAGTTTTTTTTATATTCAAAATTAATAATTCATTTTCGCAAATGAGATTTTCAATTATCCTACAAATACGTAAAAAAATCTGATCAAAAATATTCAAGAATTGATAATTAGTCATTTCCAGATAATGTGCATTTAGAACGCAATACCATCAAACTCAGTACTTTAAGGTACTGAGAAATGTGATTTTTCACAAAAATTGTATTGTCAGATAATTTTTTACTAAAAATTATATAATAATGTACTTGAAGTTCGTGAATAGATTTATTTGTTAATAAAATGAAATATATTAGTGTTGGTTTTAACAAACATTTATATATTTTCCATAATAGAACATAAAAATTTGAGTATAGAATTTATGAGACAGAAAAACGTTAAGGTCTAGAAATCTAATGTAAGGAATATAAAAATTGTTTATATTCAGTTGGTAGAAAAATAATTGCGGCTAGTTGGTTATTGTGGTTTTATGGGGATTTAACAGCTAAGGTCATTGGTGTTCGAAATATTTGTGGTTTATGCCCTTCAAATTCATATACATTTTTTTTTTGATTTTCCAAGCTATTTTAGGTGATCCAGAACTGTTGGATGACTAACACCTAACTTTTGTACAAGCTCTCTGATTGTTGTACGCGGTTCTGATACAACTAACGTCTTAAGATGGTCATTATGAACTGGAGAAGGACGCCTGCGACCTTCTTCATGTTCAATGCTTTAATCCCCAGTACGAAAGTTTTGGAACCACCATTGCATTATACATTCCTTAACAGTATCCACGATAAAAATATCGTTTAGTTTACGAGTAGTTTTTACTGCTTTTTCACTCATTTTGAACTTATACAGAAAAAAAAGCTCTTATTTGCTTCTTTTCCACCTTTAATTCAATATCCCAATTTGAAGCAAAATTAGTAATAAAACCAAAGTCGATTTTGCAGAAATATAGACCGAAAAATGCTCTTTAAAATGATATTAACATGAATACGATGAAATGACACTTTCAATGAAAAAAAATAAGTTTAGCATCCGGAAAACAAAATCGAAATTATTTTTCTACCATCCTAAAATAACATCTACATGTTTGGAAGGATTTATAATAAGTGAAGTATATGAAGATACATTCTAATATAACTTTCTTTTATTTAGTTCCACACTTTTTCTATTTATAAATAATCCATTAATCCCAGTAGATAGATAAATATTATTTATAGGTTAAAATTTGGTAAATAAAACAGTTAAGGCAAAATATCGTATTTAAATAATTAAGTATTGTTTTTTTATGCTTTATCTGTTATTAGAATACATCAAATATATTTAAATAGAACAATATTACGAGTGATATTTAAAAATAAAGTGTGTATTCTACGAGAAAATATAATAAATTAATATAAAAATACAAATTACGTGCTGCATTAAAACGACTAAAGTATTATCTAAAATATTATAGATAAACTGAACAAAAATTAAATACTTGATCAATAATAGCTAATCAGAAATATGTGTGTAACGATATGTATATATATATATATATATATATATATATATATATATATATATATATATGTATGTATATATGTATGTATGTATATATGTATGTATGTATATATAGATATATATATATAATATGTATATATATGTATGTATATATATATATATATATATATATAAATATATTTATATGTACATATATTGTAAGTCTGTGTACATACTATTGTGTACATGTTAAGTCAGATGTTGCTATTTTTAATTATTTAACTGCGAAAAAATGAACACAAACAAATTTAACATTAATTAAATTCAAAAAGTGTATTCTATTGTACACTTTGTGAATTTATTAAACACTTACTCTATCAATATAATGCCCACGCGTAATCAGTCACCCGTCAGTGGTCATTTGGAAAATAGATTTAAAGAATCTATTCATTCTTTGATTACTTCTTTACTTCGACGCTTTTATCTATTCAGTCTGTTGTATAC
>CM068313.1:47614995-47624995 GCA_034766995.1 Acanthacorydalis orientalis | reverse complement strand
GCATATGATTCTATCTTATTTATTATTTAATAAGAGTTCACCCAATTGCATTATTAACAAAAGAAAATAAAATTGTTGCATCATTCTTTTTTAAGTTTTATTTTTCCCATAATCATTTTTCTCACTTCATATATAATTTTTATAAATTAGAATTTTTTATGAGAACTTGCATCTATTTAAAATTTTTATTTACATATGTATTTATAACATCTATTAAATTTTATTTTGAGTAATGTTTCGAAATGATATCTAAAATTTAAATTTATATCAACTTTAAAAAATATAATTTTATTAAATTTACTTACCGAGAATATTATAGTCATTTTTTATCATTGAAAATATTTTTATTCAATTCATGAATTTCTATGTTTACATGATTTAAATTCAATTTAGCCATCTTCTGCTGTGTAGAGTTTAAGTACGGTCATTGTTTACTCTGTTAGTATGTAAGATTTTATTAAATGTAAATTAGTTTCCTTACTTCCAATTGTTACTTCTATAAAGATAAGTTTAAAAAAACAACTATTTAAATTTCAATTGATTGATTTTTGTAAACGTATCAATTATATTGATTAAATGGTACACACCTTAAATTTCAAAACAATACAATACAAAACCACAAATTACCTGGTTATTTCAAAGTTAGAACTGTAACAGTTAGTGATCGGTATCATGAAACAATTTCAAACGATTGATTTGTGCTTATTCCATATATATATATATATATATATATATATATATTGCTTCATATTTAACAATAAGTAAATTAAAATGAAAATATGAACAATACCGCAGTAATTTCATATGTTATTGGAGATTGTCTTGGGTGCATAGGTGAGCGGGAATTGCATGATCTGACCTAGTTATTTCATAGCAGCTCTGACATACAACCGATTTTTCGTCGACCAAGGTGACCGGAGGACTTTTGATTAAATCTGAAATCTTGTCAATACAGGTAAATAAAGATTGACGTGTTCAGTGAAACATGTAGTATATTGAAATTTATATATGAAGATAATTGAATACTGAACGAATGTAAGACACTTCATTAATAATACATTTCATGACATTTCGTACTTTCAAATCAATTCAAAAGACAATCAAATTTTTAACGAATAAAATATAATATATTTCATGAGTATTTATTTTACGTTTCGTTAATATTTTCAATTCTATAAAATTGGCAGATACTAATTAATTTTAATTAATTAAATTTTGATATAAATATATAAAAAATATTCTAGAAGGCAAAAACTATTTCAAAGGTTGATTAGAAGAAGAATGTTTTTAATGATTTTGTTTTAAATGGTAAAAGGAGAAAAGAAATTATATAATAAAGATAAAAATACATGAGAGTTATAGATATAATACTAGGTTGGTAGAAAAATAATTGCGGTTTATGACCTTCCAATTCATGCACATTTTTGTATCATAGCTGTTTTAAGTGATCCAGAATTATTGGATGACTGACATCTAATTTTTGTACAAGCTGTCGAATTGTTGTGCATGGTTTTAATTCAACCAACGCCTTCAGATGGTCGTTTTGAACTAAAGAAGGACTCCCGTCACCTTCTTCATCTTAATGTTCTTGTCTCCGGCACAAAATTATTGGAACCACCATTGCACAGTACGTTCCTTAACAGTACCCACACTAAAAGTGTTGTTTAGTTTACGAGCAGTTTCAGCTGCTTTACCACCCGTTTTAAACTCATAAACAACATGTCCTTATTTGCTTCTTTTTCATCTTGAGTTCAAGAGCTCAATTTGAAGCAAAATTAACAATAAAACTAAAATCGATGTTACCAAAATACAGACCGAAAAATGCACTTATGACATTAATACGAAAAAATAAGACTCTTATTGAAAAAAATTAAGGTTTGAATTCAGAAAACAAAATATTATTTCCTCAATTATTTTCCTACCAACCAAATAATTTGGAATGAAAATGGCAAGTAGTATTAAAAAGAGCAAGCCACCGATCAATAAAAAATGTTACTTAAAACCGAAGATAAGAAAAAACAAAGATATCAATGCCTAGGTTAAATAAATATATTAGAAAATTGATTGAGAATATATAGAAAATAATAGTATTGGAGAGTTTATAATTCAAAAATATAGAAAATGAAGTTTAAAATTAATCATCAATGGTTGAACTTTATATATATATATATATATGAGTAGATAGTATTTGATTGAAACTGCTGATAATCATTAGAATCATATTATAATTAAATATGTCAGTTGATAATACGATAAACTTTGATTTAATTTAATTGACTATAAAATGTTGCAATGAAATAAATATAATATTTCACAAGAATAACTACAGTTATCTGATGAAATAACCAACAAGTGAATCAAACATGTATATGTGAGTATAACGGTATTAAACTAATTATATAGTAAAATTTGACTTTGACATCTATGAACTTCATTCAACCTCGAATTAGGCATATTTATATTTGTTCGAATTTGAAAAAATATTTTTCGTAATGTATGAATTATTATTCTGGCAGAATTTATAGGTGTGTTTAATTTATACATTTTGTGTGATAACTGATCAGTTGGGAAACGAAATGTAAACTGAAAAACTGTACAAGAAATAAAATTGAATTAAAGAGAATATTTTTAAGTATTAATTGAAGCTTATAATGAAGGTTATATTAAAAATTTAGTACTGGAATTCAAAAAGTTGACAGTATTGATTTTTAGGAAGAAATTTAAAATATATCTTGTTAATAAATATTTTATTTTGACACACATTTACAAATTTGAATTAAATGGATTAAAAAAATTTGTTGAAAATAATTTTTATGTTGAAAATACCTAAAAATTAGTAATTTTTGTGGTTTCATTCGTTTCTTCAAACAACTTTTTTCAGTTTTTCCACAAATTAGAAACATATTTTTGATTAAAAATGTTTGATAATTATTCATTGATCGTTCTAGAATGTTTTTATATACATATCTATAAAAGAAATGTCTTCTACACAGGCTTAAAGTATAGAAAAGTTTTATACCTGAGTGCTCTAACGATGATGGTTAGAGAGTAAGTAAACTTTTTACTTGTGAAAAAATATTTTTCATGAATTAAGTATTATTATATGTGGGTTGTTTGATAAGTATGGGAAAAATCGATTTTATTTCTGATCATAGTCTCCATTAAGGGTTCTAAACTTCGTCCTGTGAATCGGCAAAATACGCATTGATGGCGACTATGATACCTCATTCCACGAGAATTTCTTCTCACTGAGCCTAATTTCCAAATTTAGAAAGAGGATGAAGTCACACGGAATCAGTCCGGAGAATAGGATAGATGAAGAATCAGAAGCCTAATTCGCGCAATTTTGCCATTACGGTGGTCGATTTATGGGATAACGCGTTGTCCTGTTGAAAGAGCACATTTTGTGCGACATTCTTGGCCGTGTTTGTTCCACTCTTCTTTCAAACAGTCCAATAATGTTGCATTATAAGCTTCTGTTCTCGTTTTTTTCCTTCGTTAAGTAGATGATCAGGATGATTCCTTGGAAATTCTAAAAAAACATTGGCCGTCACCTTCCCAGCCGACGAATCGGTCTTCGTCTTCTTCGGTGCACTTTCACCAGTCGTTTTCACTACTTTGACTACTGCTTCAACTCAGATGTGTAGTGGTGGATCCATGTTTCATCCACGGTGACGAATCGACACAAAAATCCTGGTCATATTTTTCCATTTTTACTGCAACTACTATAAAGCTCGCTTCTATCATCTATAGAACGTGACAACGTGTCACTTCTGGTTGAAATTTCGTCTATGCTAGCTTAAAAAGTGCTACTTGATAGCCGTGACGTTACCAAATTAATGTTGGCGCTACATCATAGAAATTTACCAAACTTATCAAACGACACACGTAGACATTCATATAAATACTCGTTACATAAACTATAAATATCATTACAAATAAACAAAAATTCTTTATGGTTTTTAATAAAAAAAATGAAATAAAACACGAATGAATCTAAGCTCAGATATAAAATTATAAAATTTGAATTAAAACTTGTATTTTCAACGAAAAAAATAAAAATTCTTTTATATTTTTTTAATTGAATTCTAGTAGATATTTTGTTACTTTTTTATTGTTATCATATTTGTACTTTAATTGTAAAATGGCAATATAGAAAAATAACATTTCTGATAAAATTTCTTGAAAGCACACCTTTTTTTAAATATAATTTTTAGAAATCAATATTAATGTTTTTTTTTATAATAAATGTTTCGTTTTTTAATGATTCGCTTGGTTTTCTGAGGAAAAGTTTTCATTAATATGGAATAAACTTACATATATCTAACTTATTTAATGAAACAGATTTTAAAAAAATTATTTTGTAGTGTAATTAATTTTTTATTAATTATTTTTAATAACGTTATATTTTAAAAGTTATAATAATTATCTGTATATATATATATATATGTATATATGTATATATATATATATATATATATATATATATCGCATCCCATTGGTATGTTATCCCAGGAATACTAAATTGTATATTTATCAGTACAATTTGTCATTTTTGGATTTTGAATCATTTTCAGATATTGTTCTGTACAAATTTTGTAAGACACAAACAAATTCGTTTCTTCTGCGAACAGTTTACAATTTCATCATCAGATATCATGAATTTGAATTCAAGATCTATCTTAAGATAATAAAACTCTAAACCGGTCATAGAAGAAACGAACTCGGTAGTGACCTACAGGATTCGCATAAAACAATGAACAGGTACACAGGAGAACAACACAATAAACTTCCTGAGGTATTTTGTTGAGATAAAGATTTATATACTTTAAAGTATTAAATTATTGAAATATAGTTAATTACTTATTAATTTCAGTGTTGATTTTGAAAAATATTTTTGGACTAATTTTTTATTTCATTTCATTTTTTTGTTTTGTAATTAATTACATAAATTTAAATAACATTATACCAAATTTTTTTTGAAATTAATAAAATTTAAAGTATTTTTATGAATTGAGGCAAACATTTGCATTTCAAGAAAATTTGTAATGTCATAAATTGGAGGGTTTATGGAAAATTTTCACTGCTGGTACTTCATTTTAAATACTTTTTATTGCTGAATCTGCTCCGTCAAGTATAAATATAAGTGTCTTCTTATAGTCTATATTAAACCGTTTATTCCTGATTATTTTTTTCACGTATTTGAGGTATTTGAAACTCCTTTGTATTGTCATCTTGATATTGTAGATCGTACTTGGGGGCTAGGAGTCCCTGACTACAGTATTTTTCTTGTGATTGTGTCCTGGTTATCATATATTGTTAATTTTATCAAATAGTAAACATCTAGGGAAAGTGTTCATTCCTGATGATGAGAAACATTTATTTATATAGATTATGAATTTCAAATAAATATTTTTTTATGTTTCAACTTTGAACCAATTCAATAATAACAATTTAATAGATACATCCTAAATGGAATATAAGGGTCTTTTAATTTCAAAAAAACCTTCAACATTTATTAATTATAATTCACATAAAGTTGTATTAAAAATAATGAAGTTTTCACACAATCGTACTATTTAAAAAAAGTCAATTTGAAAACTTCATAAAATACAACTATATTTAAAAAAAAATAATTTTATTATATTCAATAAATAATACAAAAAATACACAAAGTGTGATAATTTAGATAACCAATCATGTGTAAAATTTACGTATATTACATTAGTTATACGTATTAATAAAACACTAAGTAATATTCTAAGGTTAAAAGGACCATATCTTTGTGAATTTGCAAAAATAAAGTGAAAAAAGTTGACACGGTGTGACAAATTTGTTCGTATATTATATTTTTTTTAAAAAAGATGAATCAGCTCTATCTTTAATTGACATAAAATAAGATTATATTCTTATTTTACCCACTATTGTTAATAAGAAATGATATAATTATATTTTATGCATAATGACATGATAAAAGTTAATATTGTTTGTATTAAAAATATATATCTTTAACTTAGTTTACACTTGTTGAAGTTTATTGAACTGTACTAAAAGTTTCTTATAACAAATGTTTTATTTTGTTAATTTTTATGCTGATTTCAAATGTTAAATAAAATCAATCGTTTAATACTCTGTGTAAACACAATTAATTAAAAAATATATATAAGATTTCATTAAATGCAGTTTACTACGTAACCTAGATTGTTGTATGAGTAAACGAGTACAATAAAAGCTATTTATTTTTTAATATAAATCAGTATCGCAGCAGGACAAACATTGCATTTAAATTGAACACTTTCAAAAGTACACCAACTTGGCAATTGTATCTGAAATGCATGTGCATGCCATTACTTTGCATCTGCATTACAATGTCTTAATGGCAGTGATAAATGCGTGTTTGTTGGAATGTTCTTAACAATTGCAAATAAAATGCTACACAATTCCAATTCTCACATGCATAATTATTGTCGACAAGTTTTATCCGTTGAAAAGTGGTAATAATGTGCTGCGACTCAAATATGTTCCCATAAATGTTATAATTAGATGTCGAGTTTATCAAGAATAAAAATCTTTGCATTTGTTTGCAACCTTTTACAATGTTCATTCGTGTATAGCAGAAATGTAAATTATCAATAATTAATTATAGTTTTTATATTTGAGAAAACTTTTTAATATATCTTTTTTTATATTTTCTTACATATAGATTCTCGTAAAGATCAATCTCTTGAAATGAAATAAATAATTTTATTTAGTAATTGAACAGTGAAGTAACATATAATTATCCAATAAAAATTATTTATTTATTTAAAATATCGAAGTGAAGGTAAACCAAATATTAAATCTGAAAAGTCATCATTTCTTTTTTATTTTGTAATAAAATTGATTTACATTTAAGTATTATAATGACATCACCGATATTGAAAGTAGGTTGCCAAAAATTTCAAAAAAACTTATATCAGATGCAATGATGATTTTTTATAAAACTTATATATACAACATTTAAATATTTTTAAGATAATATTACTTCAAATTATTGTAAAATTATAATTTGAACTATTTCGGAAGTGATATTATAGTAAGTTGAATTTTTGGTAATTTAGAGTTTGAATCCAATCATTCAAATCAATGAGACGTTACTTTAATGTGAACTTTTTTGTTTTGTGCTTCAAAGATTATCTTTTAATGTAAAAAAAGTGTTGTTTATATTAGCGATTCATTTGTGTAATGTGTTTTAGCTAAACTATAAGTTTTAATTTATTTTCCTACACTTTTAACGAATTATTATCATAAATTTTCATTCTTAAAATACATGATTCTTTAAAAACTAAGAAAAACGAACCTTTTTTAACAGAAATTTGATATTGTAATCTAGTAATTATTTAAATTTGGTTTATATTGTCGCTGAAAACTATTAATTACATTCGCAAAATTATAATCAGATATATTCTATCTATGTCAGCAGTTCTACTGCTTATATATATTTACTATTTGCGTGTATGAATTAGTGTACGGCGATGAGATGAATATTATAAGTCTAGCTTCTTTTTATAAAAGTGATTTTATATACATTATTATGAATAAATTCTAATATAAATTATGATATTTAATTGTTGTTATTTAATGAAAAAAAATATGGTTTATATCAGTTTAGAGAAGTGGTATTAAACTCATATATGAACACGGGCTACCAAATTCATTTTAATATAGTGTACGGGCCGCAGACAAAAAATACACAAAAAAATTTAGCGAGCGAAAAAAAGGTCTTTTATTTATATTCAAAAATAACTCATTTAAAATTTACATTTTTTTTAAATAAAATTATAAAAATTAAAAAAAAACATTAATTTAAGGTATTATTATCAAATGTTACAACAAAATTTTAAATTAGAGAAATTAAAAAATAATATTTTTTACTAGAAACTCGGAATCTTCTGGAAGAAACTATTTTATCAATATCAGGTGTTATTCTTTGTGATAATGATGTTTTTATTATAGATATTAAATGTTTATTTGACAATCTTGACCTGTGTGAAGTCTTATTAGTCTTTAAAAAGGAAAATAATCGTTCACATAAGTACATACTACCAAGCAATACCAAGTTTCTTACTGAAAACATATGCATTTCAATAAAATGTTCTGGCAAGTACAAATAAAAATCTGGAATACAATGTTCATTATACTTTTAACATCGTGTTGCACTCAAATTCAATTAGTTCCATTTGGATGTTATTGCTGTTTTGGTTCTTCGGTGTTAAAGGAAAGTGAAGCACTAGATAGTAAAAAATTATTTCACATGCATTGAATCCTTCAAATCGGTTTTCAAATTCAAATAATAATTCTTTTATATTTGAAACGTATTTGCTAAAATCACAACCATAATATAATTGTAGATAATTTTTGTACGTAGGAAAATGAACTAAATTAGATTGATCATAAAACGGTGTTCCTTACAATATATTTCTATAATTGCAATATTTTAAAATTCTATTTTATGTATTTTTAAGTTACATTTTTTTATATAAATAAAATCATCTTCAAGTTTTGTGTTTCGGGCCGCATTCTAGAATTTTGCAAGCTGCATGCGACCTGCTGGCCGCGTGTTTAGACACCACTGGCTTAGAGTATTCATAAATATGTTTGAAATAAACTAGGAACAAAGTTTGTAGAAAAATATTTCCATATAAAATAAATATGTATTATATTTTAAATTATTTACTGTTCAACACTGCCAACAATGATCATTTGTAAAAAAATATTTCAAAAGAAAAGATTGCAAAAAGGAAAGTTTTCAAATTTAGCGAAATATACTATTCATTTGGTCAATTTATTGATATATAATTAATGTGTGAAACTTTTAGAATGCGTGAAAAATTTGATACTTTTAAATTTACAATTCAGTTCTTTTATATTTTGATAATAATATAGAAGAAAATGTGTATGACCTCGCTTTATATATATATATATATATATATATATATATATATATATATATATCTGTGTGTGTGTGTTTGTTTAATAAAGGTATTAGTAGTTATAGCATGTTCGCCCTCAATAACTTTAAACAAGTAAGATAAAAATAAAAATGTATCGGTTAGTATACGTTTATATTTATTTATTGTTTAATGTCAATAAATCATTCTCATTTAAATATTTTTTACCTTTAAAATGCATTCATTTTCTTTTAATATAAGTAATGCCTGTCATTAGTAATTATCGTACACAGTGTAAGAGATGAGATGTGTAGATTTTAAATTTTTATTCAGTACTATTCTATTTGGAAGTAGGTAGATAGATAAATATCTTTATTCACGAAATGGTTAGGAAATATTTCTAAACATTACTTTTTAAATATGTTCATTTTATTTTATTTTTTAATTGTATGAGATATTTCTTATGTTTATTTTATTTTCTAAGCAGTAGTTTATATTTTTTATTTTTTCATGCATTATCCATTTGTAGTGTTTTCGTAGTTTTGATAGTTTTTTATATCTTTGTTTGTGTTTTATTATGTGGAAATTCTATTTATATATAATATAGAGTTTCTTCTCCACTTAACGAATAGAGTTTAAATTTTTCTTCCTATTTTGTTTTACGTTTTCTATTAATGTGGAGTATTAATCTTTTCTTGTCTGTTAGTTTTATTCCATCTATAGTTATAATGAAATATATGTTGATTTTATCTATCAGGTAAAATTGGATTTCCATATTTGGGTTACATATCTATTGGTATGTATTTCATTGATTCAATATTTTTATCCCAGTCTTTTCATTTCTTCTTATTATATTGTTTTCATACATTCTGTACAATATCTTTAATTATTTTTTGTCTAGTAAATTATAGATTTCTTGTTTATTGTGTGGTAAAAGTTATTTTAATTCCGAAATCCGATTTTACTTCAGTAAGTCTCATTTTTTTAAATCAAATGTTCTTAAATTATCATAACATTGTTTAGAATATGTGTTATCTATCTCTGATACTTTAACCAATATATTCTATAGC